>JAQMCX010000011.1:21932105-21966839 GCA_029814765.1 Acanthurus leucopareius | reverse complement strand
AGAGTGGGAGAGGATGTGTGCTCAGAGTAAACCTCTGTGTGTGTGTGTGTGTGTGTGTGTGTGTGTGTGTGTGTGTGTGTGTTGTTCATGCACAGCAGTGTGGGAAGGTGGCAGATGAAAGGCAGAGGGAAGCCATCTACCAGAGTGAAAACGACAACCACCTTCCCACTGAAATGCTCCTTCACATCCAGAGCTTCACATCTTACAAACGAGACAAAGAAACCACTTTTAGTGACAATACGATGTTTCAGAGAGTGAAAAGAGAAAAAAATACTACCTTCCATCTTTCTCTTAACATCTGTTTGCTTTATTTTAATCCATACAGGGAAATTTCAGCCTGTTAGTTGCACTAATAAACTGATTATAGCAGGCTAACATGCTAAGCTAACAACAGATGTGATGGTAAAATCACTTCCTGAGCCTCTTTACGATGATGTTTAGCTAAATGCTAATGTAAGTATGCTAATGTCAACAAAGTTTAGACTGTAAAAATAGGTCCGATAATAATTGAAGCTTTAGTGTTCAGAGCTTTGGACCAAGTTTCAGTCTTCATTCAGGTGTGATCACATGACCGCACATGTGACTGCGTTTTAATCAGGCAAAGATAATCAGATCAAAATTACCAATAAAATAAAACATCTCCTCTCTCATAAAACATTTGATGATTTTTTCAATGTTCTGATCATCCTGATGTTTCTTCCTTTCTGCTTTTTGTCGGCACTTTGTTTTATTTTTTTTAACTGTCTGTCAGTGGGATTGCATGAAACACGGCACCAGTGTTCAGGGGTCCCTCAGGGTAGCTTAAGTGCTTTTAAAAGTCTGAGTTTCCAAGTATGAGTCATAAAAAAATAGTTGGATAACTGGGAGTTCAAGGCACCATTTACTTTAAATATGCATTAATTGATTTTTTTATTTCCCACTTGAAGCAGCAGAACGAGCTGAAAGTTGTTGGTGTGTGTCTGTTGGACGTGTCAGCCACTAATTGCCTATTTACACAACCTGCAGAGGCATTAGCATCAATTATAGTCGTGTCTCTGTCCACCTAACAATTTAAGTCAGTTATTCACTTTCATTTTAGCTCCATTTGGGCTCTCAGGGGGGAAAAAAAACGGTGGTTTCGCTTTGTTCATCAGCCAGTAACTAACTGTGTCTGTTTGCTGCACGATGCCGGACCGTCAGCGTGCAGACGGATAATCAGAGCTGTATTTCAGAAACAAAAACAAAAACAAATGATGCTGCCGCTCAAAATGAGGCTGATGAGTTTGGAGTTTGTGGGCCAGTAAACCAAAAACAGAACTAAAGAATCCTGTTAAATCCTGTTAAAGCGTCCGTGTGTTCATCACTCCGAGCAGCCTCTTTCACACAGCACGCAGCCATTTCATCAACTGTTAATGTGAAAAAATGGGTAAGTGCAGCTTTGATTTGCACCGCCTTATGCAACCATAATTTAGATTTATGAAGACTTGGGCGGCGCCGTGAGATGGGATGCACGGGGAGCATATGGTCCAGGCTGCAGCCGTGAGAGCTATACAGCACAAACAGCAGCCGGATAAGCATACCGGAGCATCTTTATTATGCCAGGCAGCGGAAGATTAATAAGGTGATGTGTTTCGACTGTAATTGACCCAGTTAATGAGACCCTTGTTTTGTGGCTTCCTCCCCCATAACCAACTGCGAGAGTGCTCAAAACAAGTGCCAAAAACTCCCATCTCTGCCAAATGAAATTGGCTTATTAATTCCAATTATACTGATCATTGAACACTCAAATGAAAAATGAAGACGTTTCAACTTGACTAATTGGCCCCAGGAGTGAGCGTATGTTTGCGTGGATGTGTGTGCGCGTGTGTGTGTGTGTGTGTGTGTGAATGTGAGAGAAGAATGAAAAAAAAACAGTGTAGGAACTTTTCAGTAGTCAGATTACAGTGCGGTTTGCAGGGATGCTGATGGTGGAGGAAGAGAGAAGATGCTCACATGCAACCTGAAAACAACGACTGCAGGCTAAATCACTTTCTCTGTTTTCTCTTTTCATCCACACACACACACACACACACACACACACACACACACACACACACACACTATAAAGAAGGTAATTGGTAGTTTGGAAAAGAAGCTCCTTTTCTTTACATGTGAAAGAGCCATGAAGAAAGACAACAACATGGTGGTGTGACGAGTTTTCTACAGATCATAAAACATGAGACTCTGACAGATGTCTGATTTTATGTTCATATCTTTTTATGTAAATCCTTACTGCTTCAGGAGTGTGTTTCTCAGCAAACTCTCATTGTCAAAGTGGTTATGAACGATTAAAAACTGGCCTTTCGGTTTATTTGAAAATTATTAAGCACATGTAATTCAGATTCCTTTTTTTAAAGCAGTGCTCATTTATTTTCCAACACATGTAATTTTGCTGTCAACCTTCCAATGAACTCATTCATGGTTCTATAAACTTTGACGTACCGTCCTTATTGCTTTGCATTTTTTATGTGTCCTGTCACCTGCGAGTCCTCGCTGCGTACAGCACACACAGCAGGCTTCACACAGCAGCTTCATTTCATTTCCTGCAACGCAGAGACCGACCAGTGTTTCCACACAGGCCTGATGCAACCGGACCCGAGGCTCTGCCGGCGTCTTAACGTCCTTCTTTATTCAGAGAATTCACCAGGTAAGCACAATTTACCACCATAATAAAAACCTCAAGACTAGTTTTAAGACCTGGCTTCCTCAGAAAAATACAATCAGATGATATTAAGCATCAGAGCTGGAGATTTTGTTTAAAAATGGCTGAAAACTTTCTCTGTAGCAGAACATCAAATGTTCTCAAACAGGTCATCATTAATGACGGAGTCCTGCAGCGACAGTTTGTTTTAACAGGAGTTTGAAATCCAGAGCGAGTGGTCAGAAGGTCCGATCCTGCAGGAAACATCATGATCCACACACACACACACACACACACACACACACACATCAGCAAGAAACACCACAGAGAAGCTTTTCACAGCCACAGAGGCTGGAAGAGTGTCAGGCTGTTTATTTAGTTTACAGGCTGGAACACGAAGAGAGCTTCACGGAAATGACACACATGTACACGTGCACCTAGGTAAATATACACACTCACACACACACACAAACACACACTCACACACACACAAACAATGCCATTAAGCCTGAGCTAAAGTTTAGGGATGGTGATAGTTAGAAGTGAGCAATTTTGGCAAACTTGCGCACAGCAGCTTCATATTAACTGTAATTATTTTATACTTAAAAGTGTCAAAGAGTCTTTGTGTTCAGCAAATACTGACGAGATACGATGTAGGAAAAGAAGGAAAGAGTTAAAAGTTGCAAAAAAAAGTTTCGGTTTGGCTGAAGTAGAAAGTGGAAATAAAATAAAAGCATTAAAGACTAAAAAACTGACTCTTCATGCACATTATGATTCATTTATAAAGTTTAACTTCCACTGAAGCTTCGGCTTCACCGCAGAGGCAAAGAAAAGGATGAAACTACCAGAAACTACCAGATTACTAAATCAAACAACTTCCTCATCACTTATTCTTTTTTAATCCCATCATCTTGCTGCTTCCTGTTTCCTTTGTAAAGTTTTTATGGCTCCTGACTGGAGAATCAGTGCCAGCAGCTGTGTCTTAATGTGCCCGACCCTGAACATTTACAGAACAGCTGGGAGCGGAAACAGATATTTATTAATTGTTTTTGAATGATTATTGTCATCTGGAGAGCGAGGAACACTGTCTCATCTGAAACTTAAGACTTTCTCTGTGCGATCATGACGCCTGATGTTAAAAACATCCAACACATTTTGCAGATAAACTGCTGAGATTTTAGTCGCGTTGTTCTCGGCCGTGTCCCTTTGAGCTGCTTAAATGATGCATTTCTACGACTTAACGTTCCTCTGAGTTCATGCTGATGTCTCCGGCTCCTGATGATGATATCTTCTGTTCATCTCCACACTGCTGGCTGTAGTTTAACAGCCATTTCTCTCCATTTTATACTTGTTTACCGTTTTTTTCTGCACTCGGGCATCTGTTGCATCTCATTTAGCCCACCCCTGCAACAGTCAATCTAGGAAATAATTGGCAAGTTTGAAAGACAGAGCGGATTATAAGCATTACAGCAACAATGATGAGGATCTTCCACCACTACTATTAATATGATGATTCTGCTGTTCTTACTCCCCGAGACGTATAATCTTAAAGCCTCAGACAGTATGTGGGTGTGTAGGATGTGACTGTAGACTTTCATTATACACAAATAGATGAGAGAGAGCCAGACCAAGTGTGAGAGGAGGAGGAGGAGGAGGAGGAGGATGCAGAATGCTAAATGATGAGGGAAACTCCAAACAGGGTTAAAGCCGACAAGATCAGGAGAAAACAGAGCAGAAAGAGAGACGAGAGAGAGAGAAAAACAGATGCATCAGTGGAAAAAAGAGGCAAAGAAAAGACGGATGGAGAAAGAAGGAGAGCGAATAGATGATGAGTGGCATTAAATCCACTTGTCACATGCGGAGATGTCAAGCAAAGTGACTTCTCCACACAGCCAGGGATAAATCCATTTATTCTGGTAATAGCTGCTCTTATCAACCACTGACTCACTGTAAAAGCACAATGTAATTTTCCTAATGCCCAAACAACTGCTTTTACAGTCAGGAGCAGCGGCAAGCTCAGCCTCCTTCAGTCTTATTGGTCATATTGGTATCAAACTCTCGGCTCAGAACCAGTGTGAAGTCTAGTTTACATTTCATTTCATCCCAGAATCTCAGATTAAACCACATAAAATCTTGCTTCCTCTCAGGAGGAAAAGAAACCTAAACGCCCTTTATGATTAAAAAATATCAATCCTTACAAAACATCTGCACTTACATCGAATCCTGCAGTCATCCTCCTGAGACTGCAGCACAATGTGAATATTTAATTACTAAATGGCACAAAATCTTTGCCTGAAATCCACAAAATGGTCTAAAAGTACCTAAGTAAAGCATACAATGTTAGAGACCCTGAGCTGAGTCATTGTTTTGGTGACTCATGCCACCGTGATGACTCCTGACACTGGATCCTGCTCGCTGAAGGCGAAGGTTTCCTCCTGCAGAAGCTTGTTGTCCATGTTGTTTCACTGTGTCCTCAGTCTTTGGCTCACTGGTGTCACTGTTAATATTTATGGGAGAGACAAGGTCTTCTGGTCTGCATGGGCTTTTTTTTTGCTCTCTTGTCAGTCAGACTTCCAGGAAAAAAAACATGCATTTTAAATATTTCATTTTTGCACGAGAGAATTCTTTATTAATGAGGGTTTATTCCACTGTGATGTGCAGAGGTTTGTCTTGCATTGTTAGGAGAGAGAGCTGCAGAAGAAAAAAACCTCATCTGACATCTTCTGCTCCCCTGCAAAGAGAAATACTGACCCTAAAACATTAACAGAGGAATCATATCAAGTTAACCGGCGTCACAGATACAAGAAATACATTTAGCTTTGTGTTAGCTACAAGTGTGACTTGACCTGCAAAAGGAGAAATGGGTGAAAAAGCTACAGGATTTTATTCAAACAGCACTCGAGTCTGAAGGAGAAATTGTTTGCGACGAGTGTTAAACCGTTTCACATCCACCAACACAAACATGTTTATGGTACGAATTCTTTAGAGGGAAGTTGAGGTTCAACAAATATCAGCAAGGACAGATCGACAAAGAGCGCTCGGAGCTGAAAAGTTTTCTTTGCTGCACTTTATTCATTAATGCGTATTAGAGAGTGTTGGATGACTGTGGAGACATTCCTTTCTTTTCATGGAACGTTTCATAATTAATACAACATCAGTGAGCGCTGGACTGAAGCGTGGCCCGCAGGCTCACGCAGGCTGTAATTAGTGAGCTGCACAAAGAAGCCTGTCTGTATTCTTTCTGCCAGTTTGCCAACCAAGATCTATTGTAGAAATAAAATCAAGAAGATGTTGGCGAATGGACCATTCCAATGCTTCTGGATGTCCAGACCGCATCACTGTTCGCTCACCTTCTCCATTAGCAACAGTCTGTTTGCAAAGTATGCAGCCTCATTTTAGCTTTTGCTTTATTTTGCTGAATCCTTTCAGTTCTCCAGAAGAAATACAGTCACCTGCTTTTCCCACAAACACACACACAGACTAACGTTTGTGTTTCTGTCAGAGGAGAGGAGGAAGTCTCAGGAATGTTCTCGGTGTTCAACCATAAAGATGTTTATGTTAAAAAAATGTTGTTCAATATTTCAGCTTTTCCTTTCCAGCAAAATCCAGACAACAAACAGAACTGAAGTGAGTGAATAAGCTTCTGAATGCGTTGTTGTTCTGCACTGGAGAGAACAGGCAGCTGTGGAGATGCTAATGCTAATGCTAATGCTAGGTGAACAGGAGTGACAGACAGACAGAGAGACGTTCGATTCGAATGAATGAGTTTAGAAATGATGATCCTTCATGAGGACAGTCAGTCTGCTGTTTGTCTGCAGAGCACAGACACGTTCAGTCTGTGTGTGTGTGTGTGTGTGTGTGTGTGTGTGAGCAAGTTAACAGTTCACTCCCAGACATCCTTTCAGTGGAGGAGAACAACATCTGTTGCCATGGAAACTGTACACAACAAAGATGGTGAGGGCGTCGTCTGTCTCAGCGTGCAGATTATAGAAACAAACATTAAACAGGTTTGTAAAAGGTAAAAAATAAAGTAAATAACACAAACTAAAACAAAATCTGATATATCAGAAATGATGCATTCATGTGCTGCTGTTACTCACACCGTCCACTCTGAACTCAGCAAAATGTCTGCTTGTAGAAAACAGAGTTTTTCTAAATTCACATCTGTCTCTTTTTGTTTTTTCTGTTGAGTTTCCAAACATCAGAATGTATAAGGTTGATGCTGGATGGAATTACTGGTTATCAGTAATATAACCTGTAAGCTCTCTAATGGTCTTTAAAGTAAACTGGTGGCTGAGCTGCAGTGATGACAGGAACCAGCACACACACACACACACAGCGGCTGCTCGTTGCTCTGAACGGGGACGCAGCGTCGGACTCTTGTGAAAAGCTGCATGAGATTGTTTACCAAATATTGACACACGGAAGATAAATTATTCAATTCTAATTGACTTCCTCCTGAATGATGAATGAAGGAGGGAGAAGGTTTGTTCCAGAGGAGGAGAAGAGGACTTCTCACAGCTTGACCATGTGAACCAGATTCTGCAAACTAAACTCACAGGCTGCAGAAGTTAATGTGAGCAGACAGGTGAGTGTGGATGGAAAATCCCCCCCGTCACTCAGCCGTCTGCCTGCCTGTCCATCCGTCCGTCCGTCCACACACCCAATAAACCAGCTCAGGTTATTAGTGATCTGAAACAACTCTGTCTGCTTCACACCGCAGACTCAGAGCGTGCTGATAATTGTGGCTAAATTGAAGCTTCTTCTCTCCGGTTTGTTTGGTCGGTTTAACGTGCGGAGAAGCTTTTTACGCTCATCTGTCAGGAACGGAGCTCTAATGACTCTCTGCTTTATGTTCTGTGGACTGCGCCAAGTTCAGAAGACGGGGAAGCGTCTGACTCGATCACCGCTCACCATTCGTGCCTCTGCCTCTAATTGTTCTGCTCTTTGTGCTGAGTTGAAGATGAAGGGATCCAAAGAGCTTCACTGTAACTCTGGAAGATGTTCTGAGAAAGTTCCTGTTTCTCCACACAATGTGCTTTGCAGACAAACTTTTCTTTCTGCTTCATTTTTTTTATTTCTAAGGGAAATTCAACGTAATTCTTTAAGACAAGAAAGAGTCCTCACCAATAAGTTGGAAGTGTACCATTATTTTGAAATTCCACGGTCAGAGTGCACAAAGCCAGCTCCTTAAGCAAATGTTTTTCCCACATTAGTGTAAAAAACGCGGCTGGCTCGCATCGAGCTCTGACCTAAAACCCATCTAACACCTCTGGGAGAACGAAAACGCAGACTGTTGGCCAAACCTTATTACCCAACCTCAGCGCTGGACCTCAGTAATGTTCTTGTGGCTGAATGGGAACAAATCCCTGCAGCAGGTTCCAACATCTGGAGAGGAGCCTGGAACGAGCGGAGCTGAGGTCGATCCTGCGATCGGCTCAGGATGCAGGAGGTTTCAAACCCTGAGCGATTTTAAAACCGAACCACGTTCATGTAAGACGAAACTTCACTAATGTTCCTCTCTCCGTCTCTTAATGCATGTTAACATATTTAAAATGAATCGGCAACGTCACACTGGATGTTATTCAGGTTCTCCTGCCAGACTTCACATGATATCTCTGATGTGATCTAAAGGGGGAGCTGATGGGAGTGAAGCTCTGCAGAGGAAAGAACAGAAGCAGATGACTGAACGGGGAAGTGTTTGGAAAGTTGTGGTCAACAAAGGTTTTTATTCTGTAATTAAACGACTGATTGATTGATTGAGCTCAAACCCGTGTCAGATTAAAACATGTTGGTGTGTGAGTGTTGTGTGTGATTCTGCAGTGAAAATGATTTTTTACAGACTCGGGGTGAGAAGTTCAAGAGCAGCGAGGCGACGAGCAAAACTCCTGAACCTTCTGCTCACGGACGCAATGAAATGTGTTTCTAGAAATATTTGAGACAAGAAAATATCCATCCCATCTCTGTTTCTGTCAGGCCATGCATCAACACCCCCTCTCCACCCCCCCACCCCTGCCGCCATCACACACACACACACACACACACACACACACACACTCCTCCCACCCAAACCCTCAAGGCTGGCACAGTGATGCCATTCAAGGCGGGGAAAGATGAGAGGGTCTGCTCTCTCGACCCTCCGGGGGAGATGTGTGATACCTTCGCCCTCTCTCTCTCTCTCTCTCTCTCTCTCTCTCTCTCTCTCTCTCTCTCTCTCTGAGCCACAATGAGGTTCCCACACACAATGCATTGTGGGTTTGGGTCTCAGCCTCGCCTCCTCGCCTTTCACCATTCATCCTCGACTCAGATAAGGAGAGAGAAAGATTGAGAGCGTTGGGGGGTGGCGAAGAGAGAGAGAGAGGGGGAGAAAGAGGGTGAGAGGGAGGCATTAGAGTGAAAGAGAAGCAGGAGGAGTGAGAGGAAAAGGATAGGCACTTGGGGGAAGACAGAGAGAAGGAGAGCTACGAAAAGGAGAGAGGGAAGGAGAGAAAAGGGAGATTACAGCGAAGAGAAGGAAGGAAGAGAGGAGGCAGTGTGAAGGCGAAGAAAGGGGGGAGTGTGTGAGAAGAAAGGATGAAAGAGAGAGGCAGCAGGACTGTAAGAGTGTGTGTGAGTGTGTGTGTGTGTGTGTGTGTGTGTGTGTGTGTGTCAGTAGGTTTGCAGGTGATCTGAGCTTCTCCATCAGCAGGAGGGAGTCCAGACCTGAAACCACCCGACACACAGCAGACACACACTCACACACACACTCTGTGGCTGCCTGAGACCTCTGAGCCTGTCAGACACACACACACACACACACACACACACTCACACACACACTCACACACACACTCTGTGGCTGCCTGAGACCTCTGAGCCTGTCAGGGCCACAGGGACACACACACACACACACATATGCACACACACACTTACAAACACACACACTTACAAACAAACACACACACTCACAAACAAACACACCAACATGCCTGGAGTTCTGCTTGTTGTTGTTGGTTTTGGTGACCTCTTCTTTTCTTCTTTCTCTCTGGAGCTTTTTATTTCGTGGCGTTTTGTTCTCTGAGCTCGTGCATGAAAACACGGTGAGTCATGAGATTCACAATAATAACGAATCACAGAGCAGTTTGTTGATGATGAGCTGACGTGGTCAATAAAATGTTGATGTGTTCACAAACAGTGAAGTCCAGCAAGTTTTTCTTCAGATAACTAAAGTCCTTCAAGGTGAGTGGAGCTCTCACAAATATCCTGCTGGTGCATGATGGTCCATGTCCTGTTGTTGCTGTAATATCTTGAAGAACAAGATTAATACATTCATAAAATAAACTGACTCTGACTGTAATTCACACAATTAGTTAGAAAAAATCTTTAGAAATAAAGAAACCGAGCTGATTTCAAATCATACGTCAGTTTGAAGGTTGATTTGTGTTTTAAGTAGTTTAAGGTGCCAAGATGCTGTGTGTAACATAGTTTATATATATAATGTATTTTAACAACAAACCAAGTAAACATTTATTATTCAGTATTTTGTTTTCTTTTTACTACGTCCACTTTATCTCCCTTGTTCACCTTTTGCCTATAAAATGGATTTTGATTCTGATGCTACACAGAAAGTTTGAAAGGTTTTTTGTTCCAAAAACTCACTAAAAGTTGAATTCTTTGTGTTTTTTCCATTTTTATTCCTGTGAAAGGTGTATTTCTTGACAGAATTTATCAAAAAACTGTATTCTATGGTATTAAAATGTGCTATTTTCAAGGATACACACAGTGTGTTTTGATTAGAAACTCAAACCTCATGTGAGAACAGTTATGTGCAAATAAAAACATGAAAGAATCAGACTCAGCTTGTGATGTCTTCATGCACACACACACACACAGAACACACACACACACACACACACACACACACACACACGCTGAGACAAGTCACATACATTTAAGTGGCCCCACAAATAAATAAAGCACACACACACACAGGAACACACTGAGAAGATAACACAGTTGATGTCGTCTCCCACACACCGCCTCGCCCGGAATAACAGCCCTTTAACTGAAGTGGATTAGTCTCCACAATGCCGGCCTTTATTCCCGCTGGAATGTGACTTTTTTTGGGGAGAAAAAATACTCCCCCCTTCTCCACACACACTCACACACACACACACACACACACACACACACACTCACACTCTCACTCTCACACACACTTCTCAGTGAAAACCCTCAACTATTTTCACTTTTTTAAAACAATATCATCAATCAAGGCAGGTGGGTGGCTGTCAGGGGGGCAGGAATGCCCCACTTAGCTGTCACATGGCGGTGATTATTGTGTTCATCACGGGGGGGTCGGGGGTTGTGGGGGGTGGGGCGATCGTGGGTTATGACAGAGAGCTCCAAATAATGTGTCTATTGTCTCTGTGGGCAGAGCGACGCTGCTATCGATTAGGCCGTCCACACAAACCAGGACCCCAGACGGGCTGTTTGCACCTTTTTTTTTATTATTGGCGATCAGATTAAAACCTTATTAACAGTAAACAACGTTATGGTTAATATGAGCAAAGATGGCAGCTTGATCAGAAGGTGAGGCGGCTGAAATTAAGACGTGCTATCGATCGAAGGAGCTCATTTGTGGGGAAATGATGAGTAAATGTCTATTACAGAGCAGCACCTGGGTGGGGGGGGGCTGTGAGATGAAGCATGGGATGTTGTTTCTAATGAGACGGGGCAGCGATGGCCAAATTGCTCCTGTCATGAAACCTACATTTTTCATGTTGTTCGACTAATGGCTCCACTAAATGAAACATAAGAAAAAAGGAAGTGCTTTCTAATTTGCTTGTCACACGTTTTGTCACAAATCACCTGCAGACGTCGAGCAGGAGCGGCTTTTTTTTAAAAGTTGTTTCCATTTTGCATGCGACAGGAGCGTTATGAGATTCTCATTAATGACTTAAAAAATGTGTTTTTGTCTCAAAAACAGGTTGGAAGTAACAGAAAGGAGTGAATCTGTGTTGGTTTGCAGCCTCTGAGAGCAGCTGCTGCAGCACACTCTGCCCACACCCATCACTTTCACTTACCGGGCTTTGTGTTCATATGGAATGAGTCACAAAGGGAAGGAATAAAGAAAATCACCGAGTTAAACCATGTAAATGTGCAGCTCGGCCGTCTCGTGTGTGTGTGTGTGTGTGTGACTGAGCAAACTGGATTACACACTGAATGATGGTAATAACAGCAGAGCTCAGCTGATAGAAATCTCATGTGACTTCTTTATGCAATTAAAGAAAGAGAGTTAAGATATAAAGAACATATGCAGATGTTACAGAGCATCTGTCTTGTGTTTACCATAAAGAACAGAGGAATGATGCGTTCTTTTATTTGCATCTGTGTATTTAATGTATATGAGTTTATTTATGTATATGTATCACACAGGTTTCAGTTTGAGTATATAAACATATATCTGCCCAAGGAAGCAACACAAACCAACCTAAGCGGAGATAAATGAGTGTGTGTGTGACTGCGTGAACTTCAGAGTGTATCCATATTGGCTCTGCCTCTTCTGTGTGTGTGTGTGTGTGTGTGTGTGTGCAGCATCCAGCAGTGGAGGATCACTGGGCCAGATGTGTGTGATTTATGGAGTGGCAGAAGCTGCAGTGGAGAGGCCTCAAATGTGTTAAACATTATTAGCCACAGATGGAGGCGCGTACGCACCCAGCAGCGTTCACACACACATCAGGCCTCCAGCGCGCCCTTTCATCCCCCGCTCACAATGCTATTTTTTGCGTGTGTGTGCAGAGAGGCTTCAAATAGCATCTCACCCGACGGTGACCTTGCTGTTGCTTTTTCCAACGGGATCTTCGAGTCCGGACAGCCGGGCGGTGTTTGGTGCCATATGGCCGTGGAGCGGGAGCCCGGCCGGCGGGGTGGAGGATGTGATGTCTCACACACGCAAAGCAGCGACCTCACAGGGCTGACGAGCTGAAAAAGACATAATGGGAGAGTTGAAGGGCGACAATAAAGAGAAAGGAAAAAATGATATTCGTGACCACCCTGGACCTCCTGTACCCCCGGGGGGGGGGGGGGTCTCTGAGCCCCCCCGTTTGATGCCTCATTCATTGTAATTGAGCCTCACTCGCCTTCTTTTCCCAATCAAAGAGTTCTGTGGAGGAGGGGCAGGAAGTAGTCACTCAGAAACTGTCACCGGCCATGATTAATACTTCTTCTCCTCCAGGGCAGCTTCTCTGCATCCATCCAGTCATCCACCCAGCTGCCCATCCTCCAACCGAAGCCTCCCATCCATTAACATGAGACCTGGAGGAAAAGTTGTGCAGAGTGTAAACTTTTCTGAAGTTAAAGTAGATATCATAAGTCCAAACACAAGGAACTGATCCTGATCTTTGTGGATCCATCTTTCAGAAAGTCAATCACAGATCCTGCTGTGTAAAAAATCGACCGGATCTAAAAAGACCTAGCTTGATCAGACTGTTATTGATGGGAGTTTCTGAGTTTTAACATCATGAAATGACTGCTTTAGCTTACTGATTAGTTTTCATAAAAAACTCTATCTGGAAAAAAAAACTCAACATGCAGAGATTTTAAACTGATAAGCTTAAAATGAGACGACAGAACCTCAACTCAAAAGTAGCCACAAGTCATAAATGTAGGACAAAGCTTCATGCAGAAACCTTTTGTAACAGTATGCAAGTGGAGATGTGTGACTGTATGATTAAACTGGCTCATCAGTGCCTCAAAGTGTGCTAACATTAGCCACCATGAGCTAGTTTACTGTTCAAACCAGGCCAAGCTGTCTTATGTTAAAGTTCTGTGTTAAACTGAGAGCTGTGTGTCTGTTTGTACATGATATGAACACTTAGACACAGCATCACTATCATTTAAGTTTATATCTGACTAAAAAAGCACATTTTCTGCAAATTGAACTACATCAGAAGCCACAGTTTGCCAGCTCTTCCTGATTTGAAACTCAGCCTGAACACAAACAAGGAAATCAGAGCTTCTGTATCTATTCACCCTTTCATCAAACAGGCAGACGTTCATGCATCTGTCCATCAGACTTTCCATCCTTCTGTCAGTCTGGCAAATTACTAAACACACTAATACCGTTTAGTGAGCCTGGTAACCAGCACGCATCATCAGTGTCAGTATCACTCCGCTGTTTTCCTCCACCATGTTTGAAATCTGTCAGGAGGTAAACTCCTGCATCCTCACCGTGTAAGGTAACGTGAAAAAAAGCCGAGGATTAAAGCAGCAGTGAATACAGAGTGGGAGTGGAGTGGAGAATGGAGACGATGGTAATGCTGACTGACACAGAGGGAGGTTACAGATGAATAAAGAAAGGAGAAGAATGAGCGCACAGTCTTGTTGAACACAGAGAAGTGGAGTGTGTGAGAGTTTCAGGAGGCAGACAGGCACAGACGGAGAGAGAGACAGATGAGGGCTCAGGCTGAGCTGACAGGTGTAATTGGAATCTAAATAGCAGGGAGAGACGTTGACTGACAGCAGCTTAAACCTTCCCGGCGACGCCCCTCCCTCCCTCCCTCCCTCCCTCCCTCCCAGGGCCGCCGCCGCCACGCTTCCCGAGACAGACAGCGCTCTCATTTTATGCCGTCGAAAATAGCAATAAATAGAGAAAAGACTACACACCTCCTCCAGGCTTTGACCCTTGTGCTTCTTCACCTTCAACCTGACATTTGCATCTTAACCTCCATGAATGAGAGAGAGATGTTTTGTGCTTTTGTAGTCGATCTAACTCTGAGTCATGTGGTGGCATTTTCCTCCGATCCCCCCGGATTTTTGCACAAAAGGAAACAAACTTGCTACTTTATTACAAGGTTACTACACTAATGTCACATGTGTTTTCTAGTAAACTCACACTGATATTTACAAGCAAAAAACAGCGCGAGTGCAGCTCATACAGTTCATATATTTAAATGATTTTAATCCTTCCAGCAAAAAACACACTGTGACTTTCAGGAAGATATGCAACAAAGATATGCAGCTCAGTTTACTTAAGCACAACATTTTAAAAGAACATGCCAAAAATAAAGAACCAGCATCACTTAAAGAACATAAGAAACATGTCAGCTGAAGTGTCACCTGTTTCCTTCAGAATAAAAGTCTGTGCTTTGATCCAAACAGAAACCTAACAGGGTGTATAAAGCCGTTAATGAGGCAACACAACCTCACAAAACTGCATCTCTGTTTGACTTTACAGCAAAAACAACTTTGTAAAACAGATAAACTGAAGTTGCATCATTAAATATTAACTTCCTTTTATTGTGAAAACTTCTAACATGCACATCCACCGAACATGTCCTTTGTTGTTATTTTGCAGTGCATCTTAAAAAGTTGTACTTCCTGTTGAATCCGGGCTGGAAACGCTTGCACCAGAGACCACAGTAAGTAACACATTAACCAACCTAACGTGGGTGTATGAAAGGTGGCAAGTTGCTTGTGTTCTGTTCGAGGGGTAATAGAGGAAGACTATTTCCATGGCAACGGCATTAACACACATGCAAAAAGCACACACACACACACACACACATATACACACATATACACACACACAGAGACACCATTGGATCTAATTAGCCAGAAATTTGACAAGGAGATGCTAACGGTGGTAATGGCTATGTGAGAGGAACAGACGGTTTGGAAATAGCAGAGCTTCATCTCGTTGATCCACCTCCTGTTATTCCTCTCATCTCTGTCTCTCTCCGCTTTCCTTCTCGTTTAATGTCAGCATAGGCCCTCCACTGTGGTAAACATGGATGTTATGAAAGCCTTTTTGAAAAGACTTAAGAGCCGGAATATCAATCGAGGATGTGTGCTGACGTGTGCCAGCCCCGCAGAGATGGTTATCGAACTGCACGCAGGAAGCAGCTATGGTACATTAGCAGGCCTATAAGGTCCATTAGTACCTGCGAGACAGAAAAAAATATCATGTTCCAGCATGAATAGGTATTTTGTAACTGTGCTTTTTACCTGTTGGACATTTGGTTTATTAGTGAAAATGAAAAATAAATGTGGCTATCTTGGTAACATCGATCACAGAGGGCTAATTTATAATAAAGTTGATGTACTTTTCAAAGTCCATCCACAGCCAGACACACAGATAATACATGACATTTTTGTTTTTTGGTGAATGTAAAAAGAACTTTTGGTGTCTACATGATAGAATTTAATCATTAAATACATCTTTGAACTTTTCAAGGTTCCAATAAATGATTATTTTGCTCCTTTTAGGCAGGAAATAAGCTAAAACTGCGACCTCTGACATCACTGTGTGAAGAAAACTGTCGTCTTTTTAAACGTTGAGCTGATGCAAAGCAACATGAGTATGCTTCTGGTCACCTCACACATATAAACCACTAACCAGGTGCCACTTTCTGTAAACAGGTGCCTCCTGCGGTCTGTACTGGGATCGAGGGAAGTCTGCAGACTGGAAAATCAGATATTTTTGGGCAGGAAATCCAGAACTAAAAGAGGCGAACAAGCACCAGAAACAGCAGAGTTGCTAACTTCCTCGCCATGAGCATCACTTTTCACATTATCCATGTAATTTGATGAGTGAAATATCTATCCTATATAAATTTTACTGCTGTTAAAAAACAGATTTGGGTGATTTAACTTTTTATATCTCAGCACATTATTGCTTTTATGGGGTATTTTTCTAATTCCACTGGATCTGGCCAAAAAGTTTAGATGACATCACACGAGTTTTAGGGCAGTTACAATGGGGTTTAAGTGTGGCCAATTTTTTTGCACAGCTACTGCCAGATTTTCCTGTCAGCCCCTCAAAGCCAAGAGCAGTAAGCCTCTTTTGTGGACCCTCCATTCTGCACCAAAACAGTCAGAGGGACTTCGCGGCTGCTCGCGGGACCCAACACTTGTGCAATCAACGCTCTGTTATGAATTATGTTGTCTAAACTGCTTCACCTCTGACATTTTCTTTCTTTAATCCCTCCAAAGAAAAGTAACATCGCTCATTTTCTTGGAACAGTCTTCATACAGTAATAACCGTAATTAACATGCCATTGTTGGTTATTTGGGTTTGATTGCCATGGCAACTGATTCAACTAAGCTGGCTGGAGTAGGCAGCTCTCCAGACCCCTACGCTTCCACACAGCAATCTATGTGAAGAAGAGGGAGAATAAAGAGAGAGGATGTATGAAAGAGAGAGAGAGTGTGACAGACAGGCAGCGAGAGAGAGAGAGAGAGATATATGTAGAAAGAGAGAGAGAAGGGGTGAGAGAGCATCTCACAGAGCAGCGACTGAAGAATAAGCAGGGAACAAAGAGAAGTCCTTCATTACTGATTCACTGGGATTAAGATGTGAGCTGCAGGGCGGCCGCAGATCTGCTGCACCATGTGCAACCTGCAACAGTGCAGCCGAGACGTGTCATAGTTTTATTACTGAACACATTATACAACACACACACACACACACACACACAGAGGCTGTTACGAACACAATGCTTATATCTATTTATACTCGTATGTATCACAGAGGAAAGGTGAGAAAAGAGAGTTGATGAAAGAAAGAGCGAGAGTGAGGCAGAAGGTTGGAGAAACACTTCATTCTTTTCCATCCACGGCGCTGCTGGCCGTCTCCGTAACACGCCATGCTCATGTAACCACACGCTGTCACACACGCCGTCACACTCTGTGTACGTGCAGCGACCGCAGTCATGTGTTGTTTGATCTCATGACTGAATGTTGTATTTCCATCCTAACATTAATCTCCTGCATGTAAACGGCTGATAAACACTCATTTGTCTCATCCGTTTGTTTGTTTGATGAAGTTGCCACTTGTGATTTATTCTTGGTTTTTTTTTTTTGTTAGTTTGTTTTTTTTCACACACCCCACAATATGCTCTCCATGTAACCTGGCAACCAAACACTCGTTCCTCCTCAAGGAGAAGAAAGACATCTGAGCGGCTGACTCGCTGCTGTCAGGGTCAGCTGTGAAAGTTGCAAAGGTACAAAAAGTGTGAATGTAAATATATTTCAGAATAATGCATGGATCTGATTGGTTAACAGGCTCTTCCACTTACTTCCCTTTTGTCTGATCAATCGGACCAACCCAGCATATTATGACAGAAAGGGAGAATAAGACCTCGATTTGCGCCCTTTAATTACAATCTAAACATACAGAATCATTGTGGTTAAAAGACAGAAACAGATAAAAAATATAAAATAAACAGATGCAGCAACAAACTGACTTTATAAGCGGTTTCTCTGTTGGTCAGTTTGGGACTGAACACTTTTAATCTAGACGACTGTCAGAGCATCACAGAGTTATAAAGATGTAATAGATCGATCGTCTCAGACATGAAAACATCCTGGTTAAGCCTCAATAAACCAGCTTCAATAAGACTGGGAACGATTGTTTGTTGGGCTTGCACCAGTTAGCATTGATTTCATTCTGACTGTAGCAAGAAGACAAGTAGAAATGAAGAAGTGAGTGATGGTGAGAGGAATGACAGAGCTAAACTTGCTGAGTACAGAGAAAGATGTGCAGGAGGTGTGTTTTCTGTCATTATTGCATACGTTTAGAGAGAGAGAGAGGGACATAAAGTGACAGTCTGCTGATGTGAAGAGTGTGTTTCCATTCGTGCATCTGAGCCCTGTGGATGTCAGAGGAGTCAGATGGGCCACAGGACGGAGTAAATAAATCATGAGCCCTCTTATCGCTCCGAGAGGAACATTAATCCTGCAGAAAAAAAGAACCGGAACAACAAACAAAACAACAAAGAAGGTGTCATCCTCTCAACTTAGTCACTCTCGCTCTCGAATACACAAGATGTCTTTTAGCTCTCGGCCTCCGTGCATGCCGGTTCAGCCCGTTCACCCCTGCTGGCTCTTTCTGCTCCAACTCCTGCAGCATGATGGACTGTACAGGGGGAAGACAATTGAAATGCATGCCGGCATATAAGGTAATGGGGGAATAGATTCACATAAATGAGACGTGACAAGGGCTAAATTAGACACTGATGCTGAGGAGTAAGCAAACTGCATGAGGCTCTATATGCTTTATTTGGTCTGCAGAACGAATGTAAATTTGATCTGTGTTCACTTTGTCCAGAGGTGTTGTGCTTTGATGTGCGGTCTGCTGCACGTTTGCTGTATTTACGCCTGTATTTACCTCCCAGCTCGTTTCATCTCGATGCCTTTCCTCTTTTTTTTTTTTTTTTTTGACCAATACATGTGTGTTTGTCTGTGTGCACACCTGGATTTGTTTCTGTGTTAAAGACAGAAGAAAGAATGGAATTTTCAATCTTACGAAAGAGAATAAAAGAATAATATTTCAGAAGTCTGACTCAGAGGACTTGAGCTATAAAAACTGCCGTTAGTTGATTATTTTTATAGACGTGATTCTGCCTTTTCTGCCTGTTCTGTGTTGTTGTCTGTGAAGTCGCTGTTGCTACGTGGAACAACAACCTTCGAGCTATAAATCTAAACTCTGAAAACGGTAAGTTACCGCAACTGTCGGCCGCTCGCTATCGATCCCAACGTAACAAGCTAGCAGCCGCTGTTTTTCTTTTGCTGGATTTAATCATTTGACTCACTTTTTTCGCTCAAATGTTCCACCAAAACACATTTGGTAAGCAGGGAAAGATGCACACATGGACTAATTTATCAATTTTTTAAGCAGTTTTGCATGTAAAATAGCAAATAAATTATATTCTTTATTGTTAAAACAGTATTATTAATATCTCCTCCACATCTGATTCAACAGCCGACCAGTTGAGCTATTAAACATCTTTGGCCACTAAAGTCTCTCGGGGTATTAGACATAAGGCAGCCAAAGATGGTCCCGTAGCTTTATGTCTCACTTTTATTCAACAACACTGTATTTTTCACCATATGTTGTGTAATTTAGTCATAGTTAAACTGATGTAAGCCTTTTAATATGTAAATCTTCTGCTAGATGTTCACTAAAGCAAATATTTCAATATTATCTGACATTTTAGCTGCTCCTCTTATGCTAATCAAAGACAGTGAAGTAATTAACGAGTGAGTGGATTCAGCTCCTGAATGATCCTGATGATCTGCAGAGGAGAGAACAAGACGCTGCAATAAGTCAGAGGGAGGAAGGACGATAACAAGAGAGCAACACTGTTCAAAAAAACAGAGTTAACAGTGACTACAGACGGGTTAACGGAGACTACAGACAGGTTAGCAGAGATCACAGACGGGTTAACAGAGATCACAAACGGGTTAACAGAGACCACAGACGGGTTACAGAGACAACAGACAGGTTAACAGAGACCACAGACGGGTTAGCAGAGACAACAGACGGGTAAGCAGAGACCACACACGGGTTAGCAGAGACCACAGACGGGTTAAAGAGACCACAGACGGGTTAGCAGAGACTACAGACGGGTTAACAGAGACCACAGACGGGTTAGCAGAGACTACAGACGGGTTAACAGAGACTACAGACGGGTTAACAGAGACCACAGACGGGTTAGCAGAGACAACAGACGGGTTAGCAGAGACTACAGACGGGTTAACAGAGACCACAGACGGGTTACAGAGACAACAGACGGGTAAGCAGAGACTACAGACAGGTTAACTGAGACTACAGACGGGTTAACGGAGACTACAGACGGGTTAACAGCCCCTGGACCAGCACAGGACCTGTAACCATGGTAACTGTACATCATAGAAGGCAATGACTCGAACCATCAACATTTTAAAAATAAAGCAAATGAAACGTCACTATTTATATTTTCATCAAGAGATCACAACTGAATTAGGTGATAAAACTATTATTGCTGTCAGAGAACATTAATTAAGAGTGAAATCAGAATATAAGTGACAGACTCCATAAAATAAGTCCTGTGTTGAGTTCAAAGACAATATTTAAAAAAGACATCAGAATTGTTGCGGCTTCATTCCCGACTTATTCATCCATCAGGGAATCTTAACCTTCACTCGACACAAAGATGGAAAAGAGTCAACTTCTCCCATCGATTTTATTTCAACCTCTATTTGCACTTTTCGGTAAAGTGTTTCCTGATTTAGAGATATCTGTCTTAAAGATTTGGAAACAACATTTAGTTTTATAATATTTACGGTCCAGTGACATTAAAAAATTAAAGTGCCTTCATTCAGCAGCGCCACTAAAAGCTTCGACGTAGTATTTATCAAAGCAACTGTGCTGTGCAAGGGAGTTTCACGAAGAAACAAATGTGAGTACAATTGCTCTACGAGCTTCCAGCACTCAGTATATCTTTGTAAATTACTCCAGCAATAGCATTAGCAAAAATGCTACCATTGATTGGAGCTGCTTTCAGTGGCCTGCAGGCAAAGGATGCAGCTAGCAGGCGACTGCACTGAGCCTGTTACATACGTGTCTCTCCCACAATGTTCTACTGATTTATGTCTGTCAATAAAAATTATGCCTGTGCTGCGTGGAGGGAGCGAACACAGAAAGCAGAATTTGGTGTAATTAACAGAGGTGGTTAATCTTTTCATGTGTAAATACGTTGATTTAAACATGAAACAAACAGCATGAATAGCATTTCACAAACACAAGGTTGAATAAGGGCACGTTAATTTGCCAGAGCTGAGCAATTAGGTGGAACACAACGCTAATTTCATCTCTCTAGTCCTTTGGGATATGATAATGTACTACGTGGAGAGGCATTACATGGGTAGGCACTACACGTTCATGCTTTCAAGTGACTGTTAATTATTCATTTAATATATTTTTTTAACCATGTCCAACTGGGACGGCGGCCAACAGTCGGCTCCCCAACCTGCACGATCTGCAAGAGAGATCCAGAGACACGAGAGTGAGGCTGTTTGCAGAGATAAATGTACGAACAAATGGATGTGTCATTTTATCAGACATCATCTCGGTGTGTGTGTGCAAGATTCACTGCATGTGTGTGTGCATGTGTGTGTGTGTGTTCATGTGTGTGTGTGAGTTTGACCACCCAGCTTGTCTAAATGAAATATGGGCCGTGCAGCACTGTCACTCAGGAGTGGTTCACTACAAAAGAAGCCATGATAGAAAGATGAAAAAGGGGGGGAGGGGCTTTGAACATTACTGGTTAATGTGACATGACCTTGTCCGACAAATAGTTATGATGACCGAGCTTAGAGCAGCACACCAAAACACCAGGGGGGCCTTTTCAAATCAGGTGGTGATGAAAACCGTCCTGACTTAAAGTGCTTTTGAAAGCCAAGGCCAAGGGGTCTAAATACTGCAGCTAATATAATTAAAGCAGGTTCACACAGGTCCCGAGCCCCAGGCTTTGGGTCAGCCTCCCAGCCCAGGGAATGTCTCTATTCCTGCGCTACAGAGCAGAGCTGAGGCCCCAGAAAGTCCTCAGGCCCCCTCCAGGCTTGTGCTTTTCCATTTAACCCAGTTACCAGGGGGTTTGGGAGAGAGGGAGGAGAGAGAGGCCCTTGTGCTGGGAGAGTAATGAGAGCTAAGTGTTGTGAAATGGAGGGGGGGAGTGAAGCGATCCCAGCCGGGAGGTTCCTCAGGATCAGGACCCGGTGGCTGACCTCCTCACCTATGACCATGCAGATTAGTCCCAAGGGCCTGGGGATCGACACGGACGCTAAGCAGGGGTCCGAGCTGCCGTGGAACAACGTGGGGATTTCTAAAGGAAACAGATCCAGGATT
Organism: Acanthurus leucopareius; assembly: GCA_029814765.1. NCBI lineage: Eukaryota > Metazoa > Chordata > Actinopteri > Acanthuriformes > Acanthuridae > Acanthurus > Acanthurus leucopareius. Next base: position 21,944,529 of record JAQMCX010000011.1, on the reverse strand, counting down.
TGGGAAAGAGCCATGCATTTTGAGGAGGGGGCTCAACTCATTTGTAAGCAGAGACACTGATAACAAAGGCTGAGAAACAACAAAGCGCTCAGCTTGAGAAAAGACGTCATTGCAGTTTTGTAATCTGACATAGTTTTGTAGTTTTTCCTCATTTGAATTGAAGGTCTGAGGACAAAGATTCAGTAACATTTAATAACTTGTAAAGGCCTTAAAGACATGTTTGTGATTGTGGGTTTTATTTAAAAAAAAAAGATAAAACTGCTTATTTTAAGGTCAAATGACATATTTGTTTCAGGATTCAGATGTTCTGCAGTGTTTTTATTCTGTTTTACATCTTCAGCTGGATTATGATGTGCAATCTGAGGAAGAAGGTGCAATCTGAGGAAGGACAGCTACTGAAAGGACTTAATGTGAGATTATTATGTTAACTGATAATGTCAGGAATTTTTAAGTCTCATCTTTTCTTCATATTTGACTAAATGAAGGGAAAGAAGATAAAAATGACATTTGAATAACAGAAACGATACAGAATCATTTATATTAAACAGTTCTTTGCATTTCACCTCTTAGTAATTTATCTTGACAGAGCTAACAAAGGAACTTCATCCAGAAATCTTCTGTCCTGACCACCTGAGGAGACACACATGTGGGAGGAGGACACACACACACCGCCTCACATGCAGACCAACCACAGGGTGTGTGTGTTGGGGGGTTTCTGTCAGAGAGGGTCAGTGTTTTAACGAAACGTAACTTGATAGGAAATTAAAATGAAAAGAAAACATGGTGGGCTGTTTATCTTCTCTTCATCCATCAGAGAAGCTGCTTCTTCTTCTTCTTCTTCTTCTTCTTCTTCTTCTTCTTTTGTCTCAATAGTTTGATTTCAGAAACATCATTTAAATATAAAACTGAAGTTCTGCAAACTCATGAAACTGAGACTGAACCCGGTCTGCACCTCTGTCCTCCAGATGTTTTGACCCCAACTCAGACTTTCCTGCAACCTGATGGGCTGACAGATGATTTGTCTCCCAGGTTTAACTTGAGTCAATCAGCTGATCTCGGTTCACAGGTTGTGTTTGGATTCACAGCCTCTGAAGCCGGGCAGCTAATCCCACACCGACTGCTCTGCATATCAGTGACTTAATTGATTGTTAAACCAGTATGTTGTTGTTGTTGTGAGTCTGAAGAAAGAAGAAGCACAAATTTGACACAAAGTTCAAGGTAACTGCTGCACAGATAGATAAACAGTCTATAAAGAAATATAAAGAGAAGAAGAAAAGATGAAATAGACAAAACAACAACAACAAAAAACATATAAAAATGTCTTGTGAGGTTGTTAAAGCTTAAGGTTGCAAAAATAACCTCTGCAGTTCTCACACGTTTACATCCATCCTCATCATTCTCCTTCTTTCTGAACATACAAACCCTCGCTGGAACATCCCCTCCTGATAAGTGACTGATCGGCAGGAGAACCATCATGGCTCATCAGCTGGAGCTCCCAGAGGTGGCTCACGCAAAGGAATTTCCTCCCGTCTAATATCCCTTGGATGGGCGCTTGGCTCCCATTGATTTCCCATTCCCCCCCCCCCCCATGGCCCCAGCCTGCATCACACAGAGCCCACCCATTTAGCCAGAAAATGACTGTTACCCTGCTAATCTGCCTGAAACCTATTGATCACGGAGGATGTTATTTTGGTGTTCGCTCAGCATGTGGTGAATGATTCTGAACACACATCACCAGATCTTTATCCACCTTCTCTCCTTCATTACCACCACACCTCTCCTGATGACTCCATCTCTCCTTATGATTAAGCTGTTGGAGAAAAGTTGAGATGATGCTTAACATGGGAATGACATTGAAACACCGGCGGCTGATCGGTGTGATGGCGAGCTGAACGGCCCAAAGAGCCAAAATACATTTAAAAAATGGAGTCGATGAAGCTGAAACCCTCCAGTGGTTCAAATGAGCATCATCGCTTTTTCTATCTGTGTATCAACATCATTAAAGTTGACACAACTCACACTGAGATTTTAAAAATCTAACTCTCAAACATCTTGTGCCCCGTCATGTGACATCATGGAGTGATAATAGAGTTCAGAGGTCAGTTTGCATGCAGCTAACTGCTCCAAGACACCGAGCAGTAAATCAGTCTGTTAATAAACAGCATCATGCAGGACTTGTTTGCACAATTCTTTCCCACAAGCCCACGAGGGATTTAACAAAAGCCATGTTTGCTGACTGAAGGCAACACTTTGCAGGGCAAATAAAAAGGCAGCACGGTGTTTCCTGGGTTTAAGCTCAAAAGTAAATGGTCATTGAAAACACACACACACACACACACACACATACCTGTTCTGATAAAAACACACAGATAAATGCAACAACCAAATCTTCCTAAAAGACTTTAAACACGGTGCCTTTTGTTTGTGTGTCTGAGTGTGTGTGTGATTAAATCATGTTTTATGAAGATCAGCTTGGCCTTGTTTTCCTCAAAGAAAGTAAACTTTAGAATAATAATTAATTATTAATAACATTCGAATAAGTCTTAAATGTACTTTCTGTTCGTTTTTTTTTAATATTGTAAATGCCATCAAGCTAACACATGAATATATGTGAGGGTAAGATGATGAATTTGGTTTTAAAAATCATATTCCTGTAAACATCGTCACTGTGAGCATGTTAGCATGTTTCTGTTAGCATTTAGCTCAAACAGTGTTAGCTTCACTGAGTCACAATGATGCAGCTAAAAGCTCTCAGTCATGTTTAAAGTTGAGCTAAAGTACCAGTTTGTGTGTGTGTGTGTGTGTGTGTGTGTGTGTGTGTGTGTGTGTGTGTGTGTGCATGGGTGAAAAAGGAAACAATAATCTCGTTGCCATTTTTCGAGACTGTTGACTAAGTGAGACAGTAAGTGGTGGAGATAATTTAAGAATGGGAGGAGGTGAGACGGACACGGAGGAGAGGGCAAACGCACTGCAATTTCATCTCATCTCATCTCTCATGAAATCCTCTAAACCTGAAATGATGAAAAAAAAAAAAAATGGCAGAGAGAGGAAATGACAGCCGATAAACAGGCTCGGCTGCTGCCTCCATTAGCCGTCATTACACTGCCCACCGTGGGACAGGATACCATTTTCAAACGCTAAGATCCGCAGAGAATAAGGAGCCCAAAATTATTTCAGACATCTCATAAATAGATGTGTCATATCTGTCCAATCACTGTCTGGAGGGAATATGTGAATTTGCCTGTCTCTGGTTATTCCTGAATGGCCTCTTCATTCCACTATTTTGCAGCTTTGATGAGAAAGGAAATAGTCCCTTTTTATCTTGATTGTGCAGAGATAGATGGCGTAACACTTTGCATGATGTTTGCCTGCAGAGGTGATGCATTTAAGGCACAAACTGTGCAGAGACGTGAACTTCATTGAAAAAACAGATAAGGATTATTTATTTTGAAGCACTTCTCTTCCATTACCTCTGATTCAGTCCAGATTTCGACGAAATTAATCTGTGAGGTGTTTTTGTATTCGGTGGATGTTCCATGAGGGGAATTTCACAGGACCAAAAACAGAAAACAAACATCTATTTAAACAGAGCAGCTATCAACCGTTTGACCTCCATATTGCTCTCAGCAGATGGGCTGCGAGCTGGAAGGTGTGTGTATGGATTTGGAGGGTGGGGGGGGTGTTTGGAAAATGCCTCTCATTTTTCACTGTAAGTCTTTGTTTGGCTGAAGCTGTGCCGGGGATATGACTGTGCACTCCTTTATCGTGTCTGAAGAGGAAGAAGAAAAATCACCCCACCGAGAACAATAGCTGCTGAAAAGTGACAGAAAGAGAGAGAGAGAGCTGAAATGGCAGTCAGCGAGATGGATGACAAGAAATCTCTCAGCTTGCTTTTCCTTTTTCTTGTCTCCTCTCTGTGTCTGGTGGAAAATATGACCCAGCTAAAAGCCTTCACATATGCTGCACTCCACAGCTTTTTGTTTGTGTAATTGCTGAAGTGCAGCTAATTACCATATGCTCAAAAATATAAAAAAATACTTGTGACTAACCTCTGAGAGATGAGGACTGTAAATGCTTGTTTCTTAGGAGATAACTCTTGTACAGAATTGTGCAATTAAAACATAATTTGTCTTTGTCTATCAGATGCTTGAAGTTAAATATAAAACCAAACTGTAATTTCTTTTGTTAATTGGTGGTCGTATGTCTTCCAGATTTTTAAAAAAAAATTAATCTGTGAATTTATTCAAAACATTTCAAACAACCGTGACAATTTCAAGGCTTTCAACATTAATTACTTCCATTTATTTTTATAGTTAATTAAGAAAAAGAGGCTTGGAAATATAGTTTTTTAAATTACTTTTGAGTATTTTTGCATCACACTTACAGCATTAAATTAAAGTTAAAATCAGTATCATGCACATTATTAATCCTGAAGTCCCGACAGTGAAGCACAAAAGTAAAATGTGCACCTGAATCAGCAGGCAGAGTTTTGAAGAAATTACCTTGAAGACTGAAGTTGTTCATCAGATTAAAAACTTTCTCTGGCATTTGTTGCCCTGCAGTAAATAATTCAGCTCAAAGCTCAAAAAAAGTTATGTTAGGTTTTTACACAAATATGCAATTAAAATTTCAGATAATGTAGTATAACTTTTTATAGATATATAATTTAAAAAGCTTGTTTATTTCAGTTCAGTGACTTGTTTGTTGAACTGTTTGGGTCGGAGCTGATTGTTCCAAACAGATTTGTGAGGCAGAAATCATCAAATATACAACTGAAACTGAAATCAACAAATGCAGCAAATTAATCAAAATGCAAACAAAAAAAAAACAATTAAGGTTGACATATTTCAGCAAGAAATGATGTATGAATGTTAACCAAATGATAAAATGAGGGACAAAATATGTCTGCACTTACATTAGCAAACAAAGCGTCATAAAACACAGTGACAGCATGTGTGTGTGTGTGTCGTGATTTTACCTGCAGCTGTGAATCTGTTTTTCTTCTCTCTTACACACTGAAAGCTTCTCCTCCTCAGTGGAAACGTCACTTTTACTACTTTAAAGAGTCCTCACAGAGATTCTCCGTTCAGCGTGGAATGAGACAAGGTAATCCTTTTCACCCTCTGTTGTTTCAAACCAGAAGAGGGAGTATTGTTTCACTGGAGGAGTCACAGCAGAAATAGATCCCAGTTTCCTGACCCCCACTGTTTTCTACGAGTCGTTCCTCATTCCTCATAAAACCGAGCAAAACCAAACAAAAAACAAAAAGACCTCGTCGGTTTGAAAACTCCAGCAACTGTTCTCACAAGGATTTTTACTCTTTTTCCTCAACATAACAGAGAACCAGAGAGTCAGAGATAAACTGATTAACTTGGAGGGGTTTTCACGTAAAAGTAACAGACTATTTCTAATGTTACGAGGGAGAAAGAGACAGAGAGACAGTTTTGGTGACAGAAATATTTGCAGCTCAAACAAAAGAGAACAAAGTAGCGTGGACGTGTAACTGCTGAGGTGCAGGCCGCTGCACGGTGATGATGCATTTGTGGCTTTCAGCTCACATTGGAGTTACACCGCAGTGACAACACGTCGCAGCCGTGTCCAGCAAACATCTTTCAGAGGCATTTTTCAGTTTATCTTACAAATGCGCTTCGATTGTAATCAATACTGCTACTTGCAGCGGCCACATAATGGGGCATTCTTCATGTGCATAACTGCAGGCCAGCATTCCCTCTCTATTGTCTGCTGATTGACACATGAAATTACACTTATTGGGCACTTGGGCGAAAGCATCTGAGGAAAAATATTGTCTGAACACAACCAGCTCTCTTAATGTGAATGTTTGAGACAAACAGGCTCAGCACCGGGAATGTGTTTCAAAGAATAGAAAATAAACAAGACAGTTTATGTAACAACAACATAGATAACATTAAAAAATGATACATGTATAATTATAATAATATACAAAGGATTTTAAAACTCTTTTTAATCGGTTTCAGACATTCATCAGAATTTCAGTGTGATTTGAGCTTGTGGCGCTTTGTTGCTAAATGCTAACATCAGCATGCTAACATCAGCATGCTAACATGCTCACAGTGACAACAGTAAAAAACTGATGTTTATACGTAAAGATCTGAAACCATTTGGTCTTACAGTATAAAACAAATGGAAACTGTGACCTGAAGATGGCGCAAGGCAAATGTCAGGGGATCACTAAGTTAATCTATTTTGCTTTTTAGTGGGGCATGAATGTGGAAACCGACGTGAGCAACATCTATTGAATAACTGTCAAAAAAATGTAGTCAAAATAAAAACCTCAGTACCTCGATGCACCTCAGGGATGAAAACAAGACACAAATAAACCACTAATGTCTGCATGAAATATACCGACATCACCATCCTGAAACCAATGAAAAGAATTCCTGTAATAATTGCACAGACCACTAGGGGGCCACTGAGCCCTTGTTGTGTAACATTGTTTATTACTACAACTAAATCAACCAAAACTCAGTGAACTCTATTTTATTTTGAAAGGTTTGCCCTCAACTGTAGATACTGCTCACAAAGGCCTGAAGAGTTTTCATTTTTTTATATTTTGTTTGATTTTTTTAGTCTCTGAGTGTCTCTGCTTGTCTTCCCATAATTTTTCTGTAGCCTTGGTGCCACGGTCATTATCTGAGGAGAACAGAAAAATAAATACAGAAGCCAGATTGTCATCGACCGTGATGCCAGACAGAGGCCTTGAGAAGAGTGTGGAGGGAGAGGGACAGAGCTGAAGATGAAAAATCCATCCAGAGGGGAGAACTCTGGGAGATATATGGCGAAAGTTTGTTTAAAAAAATCTCACGGATAAAATTCCTGCCTCACCAGCCATCGGGACAGGCCTCTCCAATAAATTCAGGTGCGGCCTTTCCTAAAGCCCGTGAAAAACTGTAGACCATTAAAGAGAAACATGGCTTCTTCCTTTGCAGGCTTTGTTTACCTCGTTTCCTCGGCGGCCATAAAGCTCGGAGAGTGATGGATCTGTCAATGCGGTGATGGTATGTTGGGGGAGCACGGCAGATAGAGGTAGAGGAAAACACATCACGACAACAAATAGGAAGTGACACGCATGTGTGCAGAGGAGCGTGAGCGCACATAAACCGCCGCTCATGCAGACACTTAGAAACATGCTCCAACTACCCAAAGAAACACTTTTGCTTTCTTGTTCCCGAAACATTCGGACCGTTTCGAGAGCGCGGGTGGCATCTGTCAGAGCGACAGGACGGCGGGCTTAGTGTGCTCCGCGGTGTGTGACCGCCACTGCCTGAGCCACTTCACACTGTGTTTGCAGTGCTTATCTGAGTCAGGGGGCAGGTCAGGAGGGGTCACCGCTCTTATTTGACATGCTGATAGACTTGGTAATGAAAAAAGCTTCCAGCACAGAAGCCACACAAGCTGGGAGTGAACTCTTAACGGCGAGCTGCCACGTGTTTCTGTCTCACTCCATCATCGTTTGGATCTAACTTAGGTTGGTCACTTTAGATAATAACTTTGAAAAAAAGCCACTTTAGCCAGTTTTGTTTTTATTTCTTATATTTACTTGTTATATATCTCAGTTACGTACCTTCATTTACGGACAAGCTGCGGTCAGATAACGACTCTCCGTAGGTTCAAAAAAACAAGTGACCCCATTTATGTTGTTTTCACATCGATGCATTGATCGTGTCTGCTTCACATATCAATCATCATTGACTTTTGAAGAGATTGAGGCCTGTTGTTTTGCTTCTGCTTCCTGTCTTTATGCTAAGCTAAGCTAAGCTAAGCTAATAGCCACAGAGTCCAGCTCAGACATGAAAATGGTGTTTATTCTAGTTATTCTTGCAATGAAAGTCATTAAAAAGCCCCTTTTTGATCATTTTTTTGAATTGAGACACCAGTGTTGTTGACACATAGCCTTTATTTTATGTATTTTGAACTGAAAGATGACTTCAGGTGAAGTTTTTTTAAGCTCCTGGGTGAAGGAGACATAGTTCCCTGGAATTTGTCCCCAATGTTTTTTTACTGTCTTGCTGAAAAAAATAAATTCAATTTTTGAGCTGCCGCGGTGCTACATTTCCCATGCTACCCTAATAGCGTTTCAAAGCCTTTCATATACCCAAGAGGTGAATGTATTTTCTCATTTTAGAGCATACAATTGTACGTTTTCATAGCCTGATGTGAGCTATTCCTCTTCATTTGAAATTGAATTATGAGGGAGGAAAAAAAAAAAAAGAAAAAGTCTGACATGATAGTGTTTCATCTCAACTCAACAACCCTCATTCAAGGTGCCGTATTCTTCCCCACGCTAACCCTGATACTTGTCTTGATTCATGTCTCACTATGTGCCCATGTTTTCCCTTCAGAGATAAACACTGCAAGTCTCTCCACTTGAGAAGCAGCAGAGGTGGGAGGAGAAGAAGTGCTCATTTGAGGCTAAATGAGTGCAATCCATATAACACGGAAAACATCTCACATATATACACTCTAGCACACTATTTTTAATCTTAGTCTCCCCTTCCCTCGCCGCCTCTCTTCTATTTTCCATCTCTTCCTCTTCCTTTGGGGAAATCTCAGCCTCTTTATCCATCACCGTGACTATAGTGTCACTGTCTCCCCTTGCGGAAGCAATAACAGCAGCAGCAGCGCTAACACCGGCCAACCAAAGCCCCAGCTCGTTCAATCACCCCGATACGAATCTGCTTAAAACTCAGCCATCGAGCGCGCAGCCAAATCCATCAGCGCAGGCTTAAGATCGGTGGCACACGCGGCTCTGATAAGACGTTCTCTGTGGTCAAGGCCCTGTGATGAGGAGCACGGTAACAGCCGCCGCCGCCGGCTGGATGGCTATCTGGAGCACTCAGAAAGTTAAAACAGTGGTGACGGACGAGAACCATTAGAAAATACTTGCGGCTCCGGATTTGGTTTGTTTTGGTTGCAGTGGGAGTTAAGAGGAGAGTGTCACATAATTGGGGCAGCGGATTGTTTTTGAGGCGTCATGTGATAGTTCTCCGGTTTGAGGACTGAGAGCTAAATTGGACGCCTGCCCTTGATCGCTGCTGTTGTCTTTGTCTTTCTGTCTTTTGCACTTTTAGTCCCCTTTACAGCTCTGGAGCTCAGCTGTGTGTGTATATGTGTGTGTGTGTGTGTGTGTGAATATGAGGTACGACACTGTGGATTAGCAGTGTCAGCTAAACACACACTGCTGTAAAAAATGGAGGGAGCTCAAGGACAGGTAGCTTATAATAGAGTGTGTGGGTTCTGTGGACCTCCACAGCCACCACAGATGGTGGGGGTCAGGGGAGCAAAGGCCTGCTGGGATTTGAAGCCGGGGGCTTGATTGAACACCCGCCCCTCTGCAGGGGAGCCCCAGAGGGGCCACATCAAGGAGCCTTGCTCGCCGCGGTTCTGCTCCATAGCCTCTCGGCTCTCAGCTGAAGCTGTGTTACAGCAGGGTCAGCAGAAAGCAGAGGAGAGAGCGAACAGGGAAGCAGAGAAAACTATTTTTTGAGATTTTAACACCTAAAATATCTGAAAGTGAGATATAAAGTCGACTTGTTTTATCAGGACAGACTCACAAAGATGCTATGCGGGAGATAAAACCCAGGAAGACAGAGATGAAGAGGAAAGAAAAACAGCTCAAAGGTCAGATAAGACTAAAAAAAGCATAAAAAAAGACAGGCACAAAAAAAGAACGGCACCATCTGAGTGTTGTAAAAGCCCGATAAAGGTCTTTACTGTGTCTTTGCAGGCTGACACTGGACTCGTGCAGAGCGGACGCAGCTGCAGCGGCGTGGACAGAAAACCGTCAATCCAAAATGAGATTCAGTTTCTCCTCTAACACCCTGCGACACTTTGATCCGGACCCTATCTCTCGGCTGCATCTCGGCCTGCCGCAGGAATGCCGAGTCTCCAGCAGCTCGGTGAGGATCGTAAATAAACATCCCTCTGTCTCCTGTCCTCTGCCTCACGGCCTCAGAGGAGATTAGAAATTATTCAGGCCCTCATCTATCTTTCACTTCCCAAAATGAATAAGAGCAGAGCTGTTATCTGCTCTCCGTCTTTCCCGAGACATCACCACCCCATCACATGGTTTTAGTTTTCCTAATCTCTCCGCTCGGGTTTCTTTATGGCGAACCACCGACGCTCACATTCCTCTGCCGTGATAGGGCAATCTGGTTTATTCAATAATTCAAGAGGTAATATACCTGCGGTGCGGTTTGCAGATGAACATGCATCTGAGGTGAGGAAATAAATACAGATAGATCTGCAGTCAGAGTAGAGTTGGAGACGCTGTGAAGCTTCACAGGGACAGTGAGGCTGTTTCCATGTGATGTCACACAGACAGAGACTCACTTTCACTTTCAAACTTCTGCTTCCAAACTTATCTGAATATCTCGCAGTTACTCATCAGAAGCAGGCAGGTAAATAAGGCCCGCTGACGAGCAGTTTGCAGTTTAAACTGGTTTAAGGACCAAACTTACTTTGTGAGGTTTAGACAAAGAAAAACTCTGGTTTGGCATAAAACAACTTTTTCATTTAAACCAAACAAACACAGACAAACATTCTCTTTTGGCTTCACACGGGAATCATAACTCAAACTCAACCTCCGCTCCCACATTCACTTTCTGGCTCTTCTCACGACACATTATTCATCCTTTGCCACCGTTGTTTTCGTCCTCTGCTGAAAAAATGCATCTCCATTCCTTCGCGTGCACTTTCACACCTTTGTGTGTCAAAAGGTTGCACTCACAGCTGCGCTCCGGTGAACTGGTGTTACACACTTTCATGCGAGACCGGCCCGTGATGTGACTGCGTGTTGGTGCTGGAAAATGCATGTAAACAATATAACAGTAAATATAATTGTGGACATAAACACTGCGAAGGTTTTATGAGGTTTAAATAAACTCAGCAATGAGCAGCACAAACATGCAACGCAGCAAATCTAAGAGTGGAAATCAGAGTATAAACACATGTGATGTATTTGAGTAAAACTACTTTGATTATCTCTGAAGAGAGCAGCGAGAGCAGGAGCCCAAGAACGAATCCAGATCCAGATGCCTGCACGGCACATTGCACAGGGAATAGAGATGTGCAGTAAGTGGCTGTGAAGCACCGTACATACTGTAGAATTGCTTTCTGTGTGTGATATTAAATAAAGCATTGAGCGAGAATCCTCTGGGTTTTTTTTCTGCGGTGAGGACAATAAGGCTCCAATGAGCACACAGTTTCATTGAAGTAAGCAATTGTGACACAAAAATCTGAAGTGTGCAGCAGAAGAGACATTGTGGGCACATCAATATGCACTCCAAAAGAGCCTGATAGAAAAGACTGTTAAAAATAAAAGTGTTCAAACCATTTATGAGCAAATTACAGTAATTTAACAAACTGAGTTCAGCTGTTTTTTTCTCTGCAGAAGCCAAACTCGGTTTGTTTTGACCGATAACTTCTGGCTGCTGATGGTGACTAAAGTAAGCAAAACATCTGGATACATAAACAGTATAACTATCATTATTGACTCATCTCTAACTTCATGAAAACTAGAAGCAAACTCGCCAAATGTTATGTACAAACAAAAGAAAGGCTGCTGTACAGCTGCTCGGCGAGCAGCAGCGTCAGCAGCTCCAGGTGCAGGTGAGGAAGCAGCTACCTGAATGTGAAGTGGAGCAGTGCTAAAAACAGAGCGTGCAAGATCAGCAAAAGCCTTCCACGAAAAATACACAAGGACAAAAAAGCCAAACACACAAACTCTGTTTTCTCTCCTTCATCTTTTTTAGCTCAAATCTTTGCGCCCCCTCACATTTGCTCCTGACTCCTGCTGTGCAAAGCTTGATTGACACATCAGTGACTCCTCTGCACCACGTGACATTTATTGCTTTCAGAAGGCTCCATTATTAGCTCTTCGAATGAGTTGCCCTGCGCCCAAAGGGCTGCAGAGAGGAGGCAGAGCTCTATAAAAAGATGAGACATGGCTAACTATCATCGTAACAGACAGGCAGGCAGGATTAAGGGTCGGCCGCGCTGCTCAAAACCCTTTGTGCAGCAATTTTCTTTTCTCTTAATTGTTTCCCCAACATCTGCCTACCTCCTCCCTTTACAAATAGTTTGTTAATTAGGGAATAATGTGTGTGTGTATGTGTGTATGTGTGTGTGTGTGAGTGTGTGTGTGTGTGTGTGTGTGTGTGTCTGTGTGTGTGAGAGTGTGTGAGTGTGTGTGTGTGTGTGTGTGCATAGTTGAGATGAGCAGAAAATTAAAAAGCAAAGGGGAGGGAACTACGTGGCCAGCGGTGGGCAGTGTGCTCCTGTAATGAGCTTGACCACATGGGGATCAGCTTGAAAGGCAAGGAAGGAAGTTGTTGTTGTTCGCAGTTTTGGTGCTGGGGGGGCTGGTGTGTGTGTGTGTGTGTGT
>JAQMCX010000011.1:21883117-21927140 GCA_029814765.1 Acanthurus leucopareius | reverse complement strand
CCCCCCCCCCCCCCCCCCCCCCCCCCCCCCCCCCCCCCCCCCCCCCCCCCCCCCCCCCCCCCCCCCCCCCCCACACTACACTCATGCTGACAGGGATCCTCCCTGTAGCTCGTGCTTTTTTTTCCATTAGTTCCTTACTCACTCTCTTGCCCTCCAGACCCGCAGAGTGAGGAAGATTTAAGTGGCCAGTCAAGTGAAATCCCCAAGGTTTGGCAGGTGTGAGGTCTGGCTTCATTATCTACAGACACCTCTGTCCAATTATGAGCCTTTCTCCCTCTGTGACGATGATGATGCCGTATGTGTGTGTGTGTCTCTAGGTGTGTGTGTGCAGGGGCATGAATAAGCCAGCCTCATTGTTATCCGTCTAACTATCAAGATTCCTTCCTCCATCATGACATCATTGACAATATCACTCAAAATAACAAAAAAATGCATGTGTGCACAAGCAAATTCTCACACACACTCGTGCATCTTTTGTTTTTTAGATGTTTTCTCTGTAAAAAAAAATCCATGCGAGCTGCAGGTATTCAGCTCATGGCTTCATTTTCCTGCTCTGCTCCACTTTGGAGAAACGATGCTACACCTGAAACCTACTTGCAACGATGTTAACGGTCACTTCCAGGCGACCGTAATTAGGACTCACGTTGAGGTAACAACAAAAAAAGGCGACACAATAAATTACACGCAGCCATCCTGTGATCAAAAAGTCTCTCTGGTTGTGATACATCTCCACGGCTTCTCCATTTTGCTGACCCGCTGGTTCCAAAATGTCAGCTACTACAAACTGGAGCACTGCCTTGGAAAGCTGCTTCAAACGAGCACAGGGTCTCTTTCTCTGAGCCTGATTTTGGACACCCCCTGCTGACTCTACCGCAAAAATACAAGGCACCTTCAAGCACAGCTCCTCTCTGAACGCCAAAAAACCCACTTCAGTTTTGATAGAAATGTGGCTTTTTAAGAAGAAGAGGAAGACATGAGAGCTAATTTATCCTCCTCTAGATAACACAAACACTTCATCACGTCACAGCCACGTTAACTCTCGAGCACCAGCAGCATCTTAATTCCTGCCAATACAGGAAAAAACTGTACGCTTTACAAACACAGAGTTACAATTTCATCTTCATTTCTATGGCAGCGTGTTTCTCGGGGTTGAATACTCTCCTCCTGAGGCTGTGGTCTGCTATTGTCTATGAAGCCACATGTACCCTCTAGTCTCTGGTTAGCCTGCACTCATCTGCAGCCCTATCATCTGCATCACTTGGCAGATACAAAGAGCATAGCGCTGTTTTGCGTGTGAGCATGTGCGCCTTTTGTGTGTAGCACTGCTGCACTTGCTCGCGTTTGCAACTCTGTGTGTGTGTGTGTGTGTGTGCGCTCGTGCACGCTGTCTTTTTCTATGATAAAGTGGGAGTGTTGGAGGCATCTGATGGTTCCCAGACTTTGGCTCTGTTTTATCTGATGCTGCGATGGCAGCTGTTGACCAAAGGAATTCATACATGTGTGTATAATTTGTCTTATGGCTCAAAACAAACAGGGGGCTCGGGACATCTTTTACCCATTCAATTTGACATGACACAAACAGAAGGTCGCTACGTGTGTTTGGTTTCTGAGATGCTTGATTATAATTTCAGGGCTGCCTATAAATAGACTAGAACCTCAAATCTAAGCACATCACACGGCATTTTTTTTGACAATGGTTTGTATAACAAACTATCAGCATACTTGAACAAATGCGAGCTGAGCTGAGCTGGTGTTGCGGCAAAAGCTTTGAACTCACCATTTTTTTATTTGCCTCCTCTTAATGATAATAATCTTAGGAGTGGCAGCGGCGAATGAGCCTCCCCTGAATCGCAAAAGGCGAAAAAAAAAAATGACATGAATTAATAATGAGCAAAATTACTCAAACTCTGCACACCACGACCTGCCGCAGCAGCACGGTGAGCAGCGGGGCCCTAAGGTGACAAAGCTAGATAAATATTTCATTTCTAAATATGATTTTAGGGTCCTGAGCTCTGCTGTCTGACAATCCTGCACAGATTATTGCGGCACATGGCTAAACCATTAAGCTAAAAAAAAAAAGGAGACTTGGAATTTTATTTCGTCTGCGGCTCTCGTCTGGACAGAAGCGAGACTCGGAGAGATCAGGTTCATGTGTAGCAGCCAGGTAGCCAGGCAGCCGGCGTCTGAGGCGTCGTGTCTTGCCAGTAAAAGTGAGTCGACGGTGTTCTTTGGGTGCCCTCAGGTGGAAGCCTGGTATAATTGCTGTTGACAACCTACAAGTCATTGTGCAATTAAAGCATCTGCCGCTCCTGTGTGGCAGCGGGCTGTGATGCCTTGTGACAGCTCGTAGCCATTAAGCAACTGTAAGCAGCTGGCGTGCCTCGGTGGGGGAAAATAATGTGACAGAGGCACTCCCCCCTATTGTTGCCCTTGTCTCATTGGGGAAAAGAGGGACATTACATCACTCACTGAATTCTCCGGCGTCTCAATGAATGGGAGAAAGGGGGCACGTCTACAAATTAGAGTTGGCACAGCTGGATGTCAGAGTGATACTTTGTTTCTGAGTACAACAAACGAACAGAAGCTTATAGTTTTTCAAAAAAAAAAAAGGATATCAGGGGAGTTGTAGTCAAAGAAAACAGTCACTTGTGTGTGTTTTTTCAAGCATTAAAAAAGAGGAAATATTTAGTGATTCCAGCTTACAGATGTGAAGATTTAAAGGCTTTTCTTTGTCTTTCCATCCTTTGGAAGATTGTCAGGCGATTCACACTGTTTCCAGATGTTTTAGAAACCTAATAATAAATCGAATAATTAAGAATATCTGCAACTTAATTGGCGAAAATATTAGTTGCAGTCGATCTGTGTACGTTTATAACAATACATCCGGCTGTTAATGCAGTTTTATATATCGTTAAAGAGGCTTTATACAGATGAGAATACATGGTTGAATCATAAGACTTCCTGACTGAGGAGGGGGCTGAATTTCTAAGCTTCAAATGTGAAAAGTGAATAACCAGATTTACGATCCTTTTCATTATGAAAACTGACGTCAAGATCAAAGCGGATGCACACTGTTTCCCACTGCTGGGAGGATGACATAAGTCTTTCTTTAATTAACCCATCTCTGACTCATTTCTCTGTCACATGTGAATGTGGTCTTTGATGCACATTTAACTGTCCAGAGTGTGTGTGTGTGTGTGTGTGTGTGTGTGTGTGTGTGTGTGTGTGTGTGTGATATGATTTCCACGGTCTTTGGTCAAGATGTAATTATTTATTTACTCATCTCTTTTTTTCCCCCATTTCTTTCCATCTCTCAGACTGAGTCATCAATTTTCAAAATGTCAGAAGAAACAGTGGTTTCTTCTTCTACTGTAATGTGACAAACTGTTACCGTACACTTATCTGGATCTCCGGGGACGAACCTGGCAGAATCAGATTCAAAGACAGCAGTAATCAACTAGTCAGATTCATGTGAGCGGGCCATGAAAGACTCGACGCTCTGTGTGTGTGTGTGTGTGTGTGTGTGTGTGCAAGCACCTCCTGTCTGTCTCAAGGATTTGCTGTTTCAGCAGGGAAGGAATCAGTCCCGTGCCTTTGCCATGCAGGAAAGTCAGCGTAAGGAAATTCCTGAGCTTCACAGTGGCAATCAGGCAGTTAAGGACCTGCCACGGAAAATGGAGCTGTGTGTCAGTCACTTTCATGGCTTATTCACACCAGCACAACTGCTCCGGCATAAAAAAAGAGGCATTCTCATTCACTCACCTCAACAACCCAGTAATTTGTCCTTACTTGAAAGATGGTAGAGTATGTGTATTTAAGTGCCCTGCGACAATTGCCACGTCTGAAAGCTTACCTCTCTCACACAAGAGATACTCTTAAAGTCGCTGCAGATGCCAGAAAAACTGCTAAAGTTACAGTCTGAAGTATGCTAATATTACAGACCAGAGCTACTCTTTAAATATATGTTTTCCAGCTGACAGTAGATCAACGTCAGTTAAAATTAGACACCTATTATGTTGTAAACAAACCATTACCTCTAGCAAACATGTACGATGGGTCTTTTATTTGCACTTCCACGCCGGCAGGTGGCAGCCGCATCACTGTTTTTAGGCTCCTTGGAAACGAAGAAGACGCTTTGCTTGTTTAGCTAAAGAAAATCATCAATTACAAATACGTTACTCGCTTCGAGGCTAATGTTGTCGTTTACATGTTCAATGGTTGAATAAGTTCACCTTCTGTTCTTTTTTTAAAGGACCAAGAAGGATTTTTATGGGAAAAAAGAGGCCGAGCGGTTGAATCTCACACTTAACTGTGGCAATGCTGCTTTCAGGTACCCGTATGTCACCGACTTCGGTGTTATTTACTCAATAAGAAACGTAGAAATTACAAGAAAAAGAGGGTCAAACAGCAAAGATATGAATTATGATTACAACAATCAAAATATATTAAAACATCATGACAAAAGACACTACTTTTATCGTGTTCTTCGCTTGCTCTTTGGTGGTAATTTAGATTTTTCCCATAGTTATGAAAGCAGCAGTGACGTCACCCGGACAGAACCAGAACGCGTGCTTATCCCGCTGCCGCAAACCCAGCGTACAATGTCGTAAAAACCGTTCTGTATCAGTGTTGTAAGAGAAGTAAACTGTTTATTGCCATTGAATTCAAGACCGCGGCAGATTTCACAGTTTGAAATATGTGATATTCGTGCCGGTGGCGTTTCCGCTCGAGCCGGTAGAGCTCAACAACATGGTGGACGTCGTGTAGGCTTCGAGGAGGCAGAAGATGAGCTGATCTGCAACAAAACAAGCTCGAAAAATGGCAACATACAACACCGAAGGTATAAGGAAAACTGCTGCTTAAAGGATCTCATCATTGATGATATCTCTAACATCCCAGTCGTGATTTTGCACCGTAATATTGCAGTCATCTTGTTGTCAGTGTCATGTACCTATATCATGCAACTTCCTATTGATAAAATTAGTTCCTGTTTGTGTTTTCTGCCCTCTGAAGTCGTTGCAGGACACTCTGTTGTGGTGGAGGTTAGTCCAGACATCCACATCTGCGGCTTCTGCAAGCAGCAGTATAATAATTTTGAGGTCTTTCTCGCCCATAAGCAAAATGGATGCTCCCTGCCCACCTCTGACCCATCAGCCACAACCACATCAGCCTCTGTCACAGGTAAAAATGCTAAATCTCTGGTATTTGTTGTCAATAATTTGCATGCAGTTCAGATTTGTAACCTGTCAGTCTCCTGCACTGTAAACAAATCATGTCCTCGTTCTGCACAGATTCCAGCACTGAGTTTGTTTTCGAGGAAACCTACCAGACCTGTGTTATGAGAGGTGTCAAAAAGATCCTGACCAAAGCACAGAAAACACCTTCCAAAAAATTAAAACCTGCCCTGACTTCTAAGAGACACACCTGCTGTTTCTCTGGTTGGTGCCTCTCGCCGTTTATGACTGTAACACATTCCTTCTTTTTCGTTGCTTCCTGCCAGTCAAGTCCCGTGTTATTAACTTTTATTTATTTAGGACACTGTTAGATTAACTTTACTTAAGTATGCAAGCTACACACACACCTTGTTAAAGCGCTATTTCTGTTGATCTGCAGGTTGCACTTTTAAGACACAGTATGGCCAAAAAGACATGGAGCGACATCTCAAAACTCACACTGGTATGTCAACAATTTCAATTTTTAATTGTACTTTGCTGAAGAGTGATTGAGAATGAGAGATTAACAGAAATTGTCTTCCGATCGACCGCCCAGGTGAGAAGCCATTTGAATGTGAGCTTTGCCATAAGCGTTTCAGCCGGCGGGATAAACTCAACATGCACAGCCGCTCGCACACAGGCGAGAAGCCGCACAAGTGCAAACACTGTCCCTATGCAGCAGCAGACAGCAGCAGTCTGAAGAAACATCTGCGTATCCACTACGATGAGCGACCTTTCAAGTGCCAGATCTGTCCGTATGCCAGCCGCAACTCCAGCCAACTCACCGTGCACCTCCGCTCGCACACAGGTAGGAAGTCCAAAGAACTGTGAGCAGCTGTAGGATGATGTTGGTTTGCAGACTGTATATTAACAATTTTGTCTTGATTTCTTTTTCAATTTTCACAGGGGATGCACCTTTCCAGTGCCAACAGTGTGATGCAAAGTTTAAAATCAACTCAGACCTGAAAAGGCACATCCGGATTCACTCCGGCGAAAAGCCCTACAAATGTGACTTTTGTGAATACCGCTGCGCCATGAAAGGCAACCTGAAATCTCACATACAGATCAAACACGGCACCGAGAACTCCTTCCACTGTGTGCAATGCGATTTCCAGTGCGCCAACAAGACTGCTCTGCGGCAACACTTGCGGGAACACCAGCCGACTCAGCCCATCCAGTGTTCCAAGTGCACTTACTCCTGCTCCAGTAAGGGGGCGCTCAAAGTCCACGAGAGGATCCATTCAGAAGAGCGTCCGTTCAAATGTGACTTCTGCAGCTTTGCCTCCAAGCAGCGCAGCAACCTCGTCATCCACAAAAAGAAGTGCCATTCAGATAAGCCTGAGAAGGGCAGTGGCGGCAAAGGCGGCAGAGGTGGAGGAAAAAGCGGAGGAGGCGACGCTCCGAAGCCTGTTGGCTCCAGATATCGGGCCAAACTGGACGCAGCTCGAGCTTTCTGCTGTGACTCGTGCGATGCTTGCTTTGTGAGGGAAGACTCCCTTCGCAGCCACAAGAAGCAACACAGAGAAACTCAGAATGTGGTGCAGCTCCAGCTCTCCACCCCAGCAGATGCTGTCAACTTGGTTCCTGTGACATCACAGAGCAACGACCAGCTCGAGGTCCCCATCCCGTCTGACTCCGTGGCTCCTTACAGCAATGCACAGCTCAAAATCTTCGTGTCTCACCCCCTGGGCCAGGAGAACCCTCTCATTCCAGCGAGTGTGGAGAACCAGAATAAGACCAACATGGTCTTGCTGAGTCCAGAAAACCAGGACATGGTAGTCAACTCCATGATCCAGCAGGTCAACCTGCTTGGTCCTATGCAACCCCTCGTTTCCTCCCAGACTGCAGAAGCAACCCTCGAACCCCAGACAGTCCTGCTGACGCAACTCGGCCCCGACGACACCAACAACACGCTCCACCAGGCGCTGCTGCAGACCGCCATAAACGCTCAGGACTCCAGCGGCAGCTCGCAGACTTTCATCACAACCTGCTCTGAACTGGAGGGCCTCAACGCCTTGATCCAGGAGGGCGGCACGGAGGTTACGGTGGTGACAGAAGGGAACACCACCATGGTGACCACGGCGGCTCCAGCTGACATGGTGTGTGGTCCGTCGGAGGACATGTCTAAGCCCGTGGGGACAGTAGCGGGCGAGGAGAGCAGCTCGCCGTGTGAGGAAAGTGCATTACTGGTGCCAAACATCAGCCTGGGCGGCCAGAACGTGGTCATCCACAGCGTTCCTCTCATAGTATCGACTCAGCCTCAGCAGAGCGCCATGGAGCAGCTTTCTGCTCACACGCTCTACGCAGATCCACACACACTGGAAGGCATCCCACAATGAGCGCGAGTCCAGCGTGTTTTTCTAAAAACGGAAAGACTGAAACTGCATCATAAGCTATTTCTTTGACAATAAACTCTCATAGGCATAAAAAAGTGCTTGCTATTTACAGTACTAGTGTTTGTTTCTAACAATTCTAAACCACTGAAGTAAAAAATACTTTGACGCTGGAGACACGGTTGTTTTCAGACCTTAGAATAATTAATTTCTCTAGGACAATAGTTTGATTCAGACTGTTTTCATGTTTTAACATTGAATAACTTTTGAATGTTCATCATTTTGACATAATTTCCTACACAGGTACTCTATTTTCAAATGTCAGGAATTTGAAGAAATAAACAGTTAAAACAAACCTTATTTTAAATCCATTAATTAAATTAATTGATTAATTTAGTCATCAGGCAGCATCTTGGACAAAAGTCTAAATAAAACACAGCAAAGTCGTAAAGGAAAGGATACTTGAAATTGAATGAATGTCTTCGTGCCATGGATTTGTCCAGTTTGTCCAGTAGGTGGCAGCAGAGTTATAGGAGTAAAGTATCTTAACTCTGAAATATTGGAGTACTGCAGTCTTACAGTATTGATTCTTAACATTCTGTATGTGTATTTTTTTTTTGGTCAAATGCATCTAGGAAGTAGCTGCCAATCGTAGAAAACATTAGACTGCATATCAAGGTCTTACTTTCTAAAAGCCAAGTTGCTCTCCCAATAGATTTTTCAATAAAGTGCCTGTTTTGCTTGTGGCTCTCTATTATTGTGACCATTTTTTTTACACTCTGCACTTAGTGTTTGCACAGAGTGAAGGCTGCACCTCAGGAGGAGTCTCCTATGAACAGATGACCATTGATTTCTCTCTTGTCCCTCAGTGCTAATGGCTCCACTGAAGAGGATTTATGCATTTTCTGGCTAAAAATCTCAGACAAAGTCATTTGATGGATGACTGAAGTTTCTCCTGAGAGTTGGGGTTTTGATTTGAAAGAGAAACTGTCCTCTGTTGGAAAAGGAATCAGTACTCACAACAAATATGAGAGAATAAAAGACCATAATTAATTTTATTCTGCATGTTTATACAAGATACACGTGTCATACATACATATATTAGACATATTAGCTTTACATAGAGATATTTATAGTTTTGATTCACATCAGTAGAGATTTTGTGGTTAAATGTAACTAAATATTTACTCAATAAGGCTAACTGTAACTAACTATAACTTAAAAACACTTTTCATAAGTTCTGAATCAGTTAATGTTAGCTTACTTTATGCTAACAATACTCACACCTCTACTTCATCATATTTCAGGAAGAGCAATTTTAGGATATTTTTGTTTCCTACTAGCTGCTTGAATAATTAAAATATATATTATTATATAATATTTTGAGAAAAACTGTTTCACAGTCTCCCATATTCATCTGTTAAATGTTAAATATCAAGCTACAATGGCAGCTCAGTTAGCTTAGCGTAGCATGAAGACAGGAAAGGGGGCGAAGCGGTTAGCATGGCTCTGTCCAAAGGTAAGAAAACTGCAACTTCTCATTTTTATACATGAGTTTTAAACAAACAAGATGTAATGTTGTTTATATTGAGCTTCAAGTGAACTATAAGACTTATTTGTTATCTGCAGGCTATTTTTTGCCAATTGTTCACCCTGTTTTGGGGTTTTATGGGAAGCTAAGCTAACTGTTTGCTAGTTGTTTCTAGCTTTTTAGAGTGACTCATAGCAACTTATTATCTACCTCTTTGTAAGAAAATGAATTTGAATATTTTTCAGGCTGATTCTTATGGGATAAGAATCATTTATTGGTATTTTCAGGCTGAATGGTGATACATAATACAACATAATATAAATCGATATTTCCTACAAAGCTAATTTTTTAGTCAAAACCGGATTTGAGATGCAACAACTAGGCTGGGCAATATGGAAAAAATCTAATACCACATTGCTTTTGATCAAATCTTTCCATATTCCAGTTGTATTAATATCATAGGGAAGGCAAAAAATTAATAGGATAAGATTTTAACTGATCATCTGTAATGTTGATATAACAACTAAGTCAGTACAAGGCATTTTAGAACAGTAATAACAGTATAAGTTGAGAAAAATGCATAACTTTTCTGTATTACAGCTTTTAAAACAGTAAAAGTAAAACACTTTTGCCAGTGCACAGAATAATGTAATATATTATCAAACTTTGTAGGAAACCTATAGAGGTTTTACTTGTAATTTAGTGTTAATAAGTTGTAATATTACAGCTTTTATGAAGCAACACATCTGCAAGCTTCTTTCATCACTGAGCTGAATGTTTGCTGTGTATCATTTTGTTTGTTCTGCCGCTCACAAATTAATAACCAACAAATCCACGACTCCAGGAACACGATGTAAATAGTGGAAAAAAACCCTAATCCATTCATAAAGAGCAGCTTGTTCTGATTTTCACTGGGTCTGTTCTGGGATAAATTGGAGCTGCACTAAAGCTCACATTTATATTATAATCACACCAATGATCCGCGGTGTCAGCGGCGAACAAAGTGTAATTTTCCAGGATCCGGCATTCATCTTCATGTGGAAAAACTGTGAAATAAAAAAAAAAAAAAAAAAAAGCTCCTGAAATTCCATTATGTATGAAAATGGGCGTTATGTGGGAAAAGCAAGAAGTGCTCTCTGGTGTATCTCTTTGATCTATTATCTCACAGACTTCCAGGCCTTAATCCTGAGCACCCTTGAGGAGGAGAGTCCACTCCCCCCCCCCATCCTGTGCCACATGTGACATCATGGCTGGGTTAAGTGCTTCTTTCTATAGGACACAACATCTTTAAAGCTTTTGCCCAAGGGGAGAGTTTGAGCTGTTTTATAGTGTAAAATCTTAAATCTTACTTTATTTTACATGTTTTTTTAGGTGAATAATAGATATGTTGCACCTTTTTTAAGCACTTTTTGGCAGATTATAAGAAAAAATATCCATTCTATTATAGAAAATTTGAAATTTTGCTTTTTCTCTTCTTCTTCTTTTGTCTTTTTAAGAAAGGCAGTGGCTGTTTTAAACGAACCTCTTGATACTGTATGGCCCTTCTGAGTTCCTTCCTTCCTGTGTTTGAGATGTCAGCCTTTGAATGGGGTCATAAAAGTCTCCCCAAAAAGCAATTTCCACTCGCAGCTGCTTAAAGAAATCGTAAGTTGTGATGCATTCCTTCTGGACATAAATAGATCCAGAGAGGACCAGGTGATGGATGGAAAATAACCAGGACTGGAATCAACACGCCAGCATTAGCAAAAAAGAGGGCAGGTACTTTTAAATAGTGTGAACATGTCAAAGTAAAATAAACTTTAATGAATTTATTATTTCGCTGGGTTTCTTTCATCAGAGGCGGTTATAAATCGTTCAGACAGCCACTTGAGTGCAAACGGCTCTTCACACTTCACTCCTCCGGGTTCAACAATACATTTCTGACCTTTGCTTTTGTTCGCACACAATTTGCCAACCCATCACTAAATGGCATTATATGTCTTAATGAAATTAACTGATTGGTGAAGTATTGATCTGGATCTGTTTTCCCAATGCGGTCGTCTTTTTTCGTCGTGACACTATTGACATCTTAAGTGAGTTTTGATTTCTCGGTGCACTGAAGGCTTTTATCTTGTCTGTGTTTGGTTCCTTTTGTCTGGTGTGATAGAAATACAAGATGATAGAGCTAATTGATCCACAATTTTACAGCCAAAGTCAGAAAAGGACACTTTAATTTGCCTTTCTGAATGCAATGTGATTATTTGCTAAGACATTATCGGGTATTGTAGTGTCCCAGAGTGGAATCAATAGCATAACTTTTCTATATTTTCGCCTTTTTGTATGTTTTGTATTTTATATTTTCTCTTTTATATAAAACCCTGCACATTTTAAAGCTCTTTTTCTGCATTTATCTTTACATTAATGTCTCAGAGCTAATCAGAAATTCACATTTTCTGGCAGCTTTGTCACTTTTAAGGGGGTTTTCATTTGGCATTTGAGTGTTTAGGGTGTTGTTTTTGTCTTTTTTTTGTCTATCTGAGGTTGTCAGGAAGCATTACCCTGACAGGCTCTTTTGTTGTTGTTTCTTTATGATTGAAAGCAGCAGTTTAAAAGCAGTCCTCAGGGGGCAGAAAAATAAGTATAATTTTGAGCCAATAGGCATGGCTGGAGTGAGAGTAGCAAAGCCCATAAAAGTCCTTTAATGGACAAAGGAATGCTGCAGTATCTCCTGCTCTCAAACACACAGAGCCGCTGCCTTTTATAACAATGTCCTTTATAACAATGTGGGTTTCACCATTTAGCAATGAGCGCTGAGTGTGATCTCGTGAATGCAAATAACCAACTATCAGCTTTTGTGATTCAGTAACAAAGACATTTAGCCATTGTTTCCCCTGTCCTGTTTCTGTGCCAGTTACCCCAAACAAATGAATGTTTGCATGGTTTTGACCGTGCACATGGTGCCATGCATTGATGCCGGGAAACAATCGCTCGATTGTTTTCTTTTATTCCATATTTTTGTGGGATGCAAGTTGGAAAAAAAACACCGTGGCAAAGTGTAAGTCTTGTGGCATCAGGTGTAGCTCGGCATGGTTACAGATGGGATTTGTTTTTTTTCCTGCCTCAGTTTTGTGACAGCCTCTGATCGTTCTCACACGTCAGCATGTTGCTTTGTGCTTTTCTGTCCACACTCTCATAGTTTGCAGCGCAGGACAGTCACTTTTTTGTGTGGTTCGACTTTTGTTTTCATTGCCGGCCTGCCAATGGAGATTAGATTGTTCTTAAGCATTCAATAATTAGAGTAAAGCCGATTATAACAATACTGTACAGATAAATAGGGTTTGCCAGGATTGCGTGGGTATTTAGAAAGAGGCCGTGCTATTTACTTTTAATTTCATTTTCAGGCGACAGCGAAGCGAAGGCACCTGGTGGGATTCACAGTTCAAACATTTAACTTTCAAATCAATACTTATGTGCCGTCTCAGTCAGTGGCCGGCGTTAGAATATTGTCTCAATTAAAGTTGTTGCATAACAAAACAAACCTATTTACAATTTCGGGGGTTCCTGCGGTCTCAACAGATGGCTATGAGCAAGCAAAATATTTTCTTTGTTCACACATGCCTTATCCTAAGAAAACAAGCATGGTGGAAATCTGATCTTTACAGATACAAGCCATTGTTGTGTGTGTGTGTGTGTGTGTGTGTGTGTGTGAGTGTGTGTGTGTGCACATGCATGTGTGTGTGCTTAAGTCTTTGTTTACCTTGCCTGCTTTCAAAGCACTTAGTGCACACAGACCGCTGCAGCCACATTCATTCTTATGCAATCTGAAAAAAATAAAAACTGCAGGGTGGATATAGAACAATTTAAAAAAAAACAGTGTGAATAATTTGAATAATTGTTAATACTTGAAAGATTAATAATGCCAATATTTTTGCATTGACAAGTTTATCAGATTAATTTCTAGAAAATCACTTTTTCACAAACTTTCACAAGAAAATTCAATTATTTTTAACTGTCATGTTTCGCTCGTCTCGGTGGTTTTGGTGGATTTTTCGGTGTATTTTTGCTTATATGTCGCTTTTCATCACTGGTGCTGATTCGATCCACTTAGAGACAAAGTTAGAGACAGATGCAGGAAATTTACTTGTTTTCATTTTGATATGTGGTTATTATGGGACAGAGAGGAAGGGCAGAAGAGTGAGATAAGATTAAATCTGTGCTTTCTTGACTATGACTATCACCGTGACTAATTTTGTTGAATGAAAAATGAGTCACTTTACCAGTAAAACACAAATCATGGTACCATCTCTTACTGGTGCCATTTCTTCATTTTCCTTAAGTGAACTTCTCTCTCTGCCACCATGATGTCCACCCAACCCCGTGATCTAAGTCATAGCTTGTCCATATTTGCTGTTTGTTTGACCCCATCAGGGCACGAACCCTGGCTGATCCTTCATCTGAGGACAAAGCTTATGTTTGCAGTGACATCATAAATGCCTGTGCAGAGAAAACAATGGCTGATGAATTCAGCGGGGAGTCGGGGGGGTGGGGGGTGGGGGTGGAGGGGGGGACAGTGGACAGCAGAGAGAGACACACACACACACACACACAGAGAGAGAGAGAGAGACCCGAAACTTCCAGTGTCATGGAAAGTTTTTTTTTAGACATGCACCAACACCTTGGTCAAACACATGAGTTGCCAAAATGTGGCGTGGAGGGGTCATATGGTGGCGGCGGCGGCGGTTGCAGTGGTGGTGGCAGGGAGGGACGGAGCATGGCAGGCATCAACACTAAATGTTTATATGAAGCTCTGTGACTGTTGGAGACAGTCCGAGACGGGGCTCTGCTCCTTGGGGAAGAAAGACGCTTTGTTTTTATAGGCTGCCTGGAATGTGTTGAGGACTGTGGACATCTGCTTTATTAGCATATGAGATTCCACCCCCAGCTATGAATCTGCCGGTGGTCTGATAACGTCTCACTGATATCTGTAAATACATTGATAGTTTTTTTTTTTACATCATTTAATGAGAACATATTCACTTAGAATCAGTTAAGACTTTTATTTTGAATCTGTGACTGAAACAGAGGAAGATGCGTTCAGTTTTTGTGCATGAACGCAGGAAGTTTCAGCGCTGAGTTTATATGAACGTGTGTCGCTGCAAAGTTTTTCAGTCTGGCGCTCCTTGAAGCTTATTGGTGTGAAAATTCCTCAGAGTCATTCCCAGGTCATTACGGATGCATCCCACCCATGTACTCATACTGGCTCATGGATTACCATTTTCTTTGTTAGGCTAATTGCATTATTGTGGCTTTTTTTAAAAAAAAAAAAAAAAATCAAGTAGGGGGTTTATGGGCCTGAATGAAGGTACATTCAATTATGTCTGAGATTTATTTTATTCATATGGAAATTAAATGGTTATAACTTAAGATGTCTTGATAAAATAGAAGTTACAAAGGTTTAATTTAAGGAAACTGCTTAAATATTTGTTATTAGCAGTTTAAAAACACGTCACTTTAAGCTCTTCCTCACTCATGTTTGACCCTCAGACTTCCTGTGTCTCCTATTATCACGACTTCACGCCAGACAATTAATTACTTTATGAAAGATGCACCGTTTCACACAAAGCTGGGTGATAACGATCACATGACAGAGTCTCCCCAGACAGGTATCATCTATTAAAACAGACCAGGCCTGTGTAACCTTACACCTCTCAGGGAATGCACTCAATCAAAGCCATTGTTTCTGCTCACATACAGTTCCTTCGCTGAGATAAGTCTGGCCCGGCCTCGGAGATAACAACAATGCCTTAAAAGCTTGGATGAGACGGTCACTGTCAACACCTCGATTTGTAAGATTCCTGGTCGGACGTCCACAAGTGAACCCAGTCGGTTTGAGTTTGAGTTTATTTATTTAAAACAGGGACAATACATATTAATGAACATATACATGTAAATATAGATTATAACCAACGGCTTATTTCCATCTTTAGTCCCTTTGGCAGGTTGATTTCAACAAAATAAAATCATAAAATCAATAAAACAACAGTAGCGACAAGTAGAACAGTTAAGCCTTCATGGCCAGTAGGCAGGAGGAGAGAAAACGTGTCCTTAAAAACACAATAAGACAGAAAATAACAAAGAAAAGCAAGAACAATGAAAAGTATAGTGGATCATGAAACATACAAACCAATAGTCATGTATTTCACTAGTGTTAAATGCTGAAATTAGAAACTAAAAGGCTGATTAAAGTGTTGAAGTGTTAAAGTGTTAGGTGCGTAATTATATTGCAAATTACCCGATTACACAGTAAATATAAAGTGCTATTTTAAATGCACAATACTCAATACATATTACATTGATTAAATACCAGCAATGGCAGTTTTATGATACTGGAAGAACCCATTTTTAAGAATATAAAGTGCGTCTTGCCTTGGCCGTAGCCCTAATACCTTAAAGGAAATGAAGATATAATAAATAGTGAAAATATTAATGGGAAAGAGTAGAAATTGCAGATGGTTGGTACCCCAACAATTAGCTAACATTAAACAAATATACATGTTTAGGCACGGTTGTGGCAACAGTGTTGTTCTTCCAATAGCCAAACTTTAAGATGTTTGGTAAAAGAGGTCAGAGTCGGGAGTTCATGTACTGTGTTTGGTATTGAATTCCAGGTGTGAGAAGTACGAACAGGAAAAAGTGGCTTGACTAACTACACAGTCACCTCTAGAACCAGCTCTTGTTGATCTGTTTGAGTGTTTTTTTGTCACAAATTCAGCCGTGGGGCTCTAATAAGGTGAAAAAGAGCATTAAATATTAACAATAAATGTAAATGGAAAGTTCCACCGCTGCTGTGACTCTGCTAATATCACATTCCCCCCCTTGACATAATATTCAGACCATTAGTCAGGATGTAATCAGGTGAGTCGGTGCCTGCGGTGTGATTCACAGTGCAGTTTGATGATGGCAGCTCCTGAATGGGCAGCATAAATATTATGGCACAGAGGATGTGAGTCAGGACAGAGAGAATCCAGTTCATTATTCGAGTTGAAAGGAAGCAGAGGAAGTTGGTTTGAAGATTTGTCACCAGCAGATCTGTTTTAGGAAAAGGGGGGTGAGGGGGTGGGCTTTGCATGGCTCAGGAATGTGAAAAAAAAAAAAGAAAAGGCAGGGTGTTGGGTGGTTTTTTCATAAATAGACCAAATTGTCAAACCAGCCATCAGACTCCATTTCTTGAAGAACAGGTTTTTGTTTTCTGTCATAATTTCAGAGCAACAGGTTCATTTAAAAAAACTGATCTCACGCTATTTAGTTTTTTTTTCTGTCATCTGCTCTTGTCGCTTCATTATTTTCATGTCAAATCTTTTCTGACTGAAGCTATCATTCCTGCTAAAAGCTCACAGAAGGCAGTTGCCCCACTCAGACCCTCATCACCGGCGGTGGGAGGCTGATATATCCATCTGCGCCTGCGAAGGGGTGCTAATCCTCGACAACTGTGCCCCTCTGGCACCGTATCCGTTGCACTGCTGGTTGTGTGATACAATAGGCTCCCCTCCTTTGTCCTTGAAATTGTTTTAATTAGCCCCACTGCGGGGGTTGGGGTTGCAAACATAAGACCGACTCAATGGGATTGACAAAATCACAGGAGCATGATACTACAGGCTCAGGGATGACAGACACATGTTGGTGGTTAAATGGTTGAAAGCGACGGATCTGGAATTAGCACAGACGTTTAAATCACAATGAAAGAGTCACATTAAAGGACCTCAGCTGGGAAGCCTGATAAATGCAGCGAAAAAAAACAGATTAAGAATGTTTTTCTCCATATTCCTGAATCTAAATCTTAAAATTTGGTGTTTTAAACAGCAAAACGTGCGCAAGAATCAGCTTATTTAATGCAAATCTTTATAATCTACACTTAATTAAACCGACTAACTCAACAGAAATGTGAATACTTAAAAAAAAACACTTGAAGCATGTAACTTATTCCAGAAGTTGAACTGGACAGGAGGTTAACATGCATCCAGGAATTCAGGTGAGCGGTGATGAATATTTTTCTGATGGACAAACCTGCTTCAAAACACACAAACACACTCTGACTTATGACTCAAAAAACAAATTTTCATCAAATGTCACTTGCAAAACTCTAAAACCAGTTACGCTTGCTGGCCCATCACTCACTGAACAAATGCAATGTGTCAGAGTATGTGTGTGTTTGTGTGTTTGTGTGTGTGTGTTAACATGCATGCACAGGACTTGATAATCCACAGCCGCATGCAGTCACTTGTCACACCACCAAGCTTGCAGGAAAAGACCACTCGGACCCCCCCAGCGGCGAGCCGAGCGGCGCTGCCAACCAGAGGTGACGAGGAACCAGAACGTTACGTGATCCAAGAGGATCATGTGAGCTCTGAAACGCCACTAAAACCCAATATCCATGTCACTTTTTTATTGCAAAAAGTTAGTTCAAGGAATCTCAGCATTAGCATTAGCATTAGCACCAGTTCTCATTACAGCTGTTATTAAGAGAAACTGTTATCAGACAGAAAAGAAAAAATAGCAGCTTTTAACAAGTGAAATCTGGAGTCAAAGACACTCAGTTTGGCCTTTTATGTAAATGCTCTCACCCCCTCTGTCCAATTTCAGCCCTCCCAAGTCAAACACACCCATCCCCCTCGAGTTTTCCTCCTCTCACTGCCCCATGGGAGGAGGGGTGGTGGAAAGAGAGAGAGAGAGAGAGAGAGAGAGAGAGAGAGAGAGATCCCAAACCATCTGAATCCCTTTTAACTAAGTGGCCAGAGAGGAGTAAGGGGCAATTATTCCACCATGATGCATTCCTCCTCAAAAGAGGATACCATCGCTGTTCAAGGCGAGGAATGCAGGCTGTGTTATGGGCACCGAAGGCATGTCACATCCTCCGACTCACTGCTCATGAAAAACCAGAGCCGTGCATCAGAAATAGCAAAACAGGTGCTTAAACGGACAAAAAGTACATGAAATGTTTGTACGGATGGATATAAAATATATGCATGTGTGTCTTTTGTGTGTGTGTGAGGGGTTGTAATCATTAAAAACTGAATTATCAAACAGCAAAGTGGATGTATATTAGAGTGACATGTTTTAAAAACACAAAATCCTTCATAATATGCAAATTATCATGCACATGCATTCAAAAAATTACATGCATGCAAAAATTACAACTCCTTCCTGTATTAAAACAAACTGATTTTATGTATTCATTTATAATTAGAACATATTTTAACTTATTTCCTTTAAACATAAAGTTTATGAAAGTTAATTTATAGGCTGATATTTAACAGTAGCTAAACAAAATAGCCTTTTCGAGATTTGATTAACCTTCGTTCATGTTGGAGGTCACTTTCCTGCCACTATAAACACAGGCCTTAATGGTAAAAAATACAGCTGTGGGACGTTTGAACAGCAAAGCCCACAATTAAAAAGATTAATAATGGTGAGCTGTGATGAAGCCCCCCCCTCCTCAATACTCCGTCCCTGAGGCAAAACTTCTGAAAGGCAAAAAAAGAAAAGTGTTTGTTTATTTTCTCCCTCCATAGTCATGCTGATTATAAGAAACTGGAGACGTTGCATTCTTGTCTGCGTGGAATTTGAAGTGTTTCTCTCTCCCCCTCCGTCACCTTTCATCGTCAGCTCATTGAAAATGGGACAAAAGAAGGCATGTTGCTCTTATGAGACAGTGATGAAGAACTTTGCATGATTTTTTTAATGCCAATTCAATATATTCTATAGATATTAAAATCAGATGATCATTTTTAACTATGCTACTCTTTATTTTTTAATTTAAAATCTATTTTTTTCACTGATAAACTGCCTTAAAGAGGAAATAAAACAGTTTCCAGCTCTGTGATTTTAGCATTGTGTGCTCAAACTCCTCATACCCCACCTGTAGTTGGTGCGGTATCGATTGCTCCACTTCTCCACTTCTTCAGTGGTGTTTAATGGAGCTCATCGTTCCTTACCAACTCTCTCACCATTTCCTCTGAAACTGGACACTCGTGCCCATGCATCATCCAACAGCACCTTTCTTAGGAAGCGAGTGGAGCATGGAGCTTTAACACTTTAAAGAGTAAGACAATGAGCTCGAGACAAATTTCCAACGGAGCAGCTGTGTGGTGGAAAAAACACCGCTGCTTTTGTCCGATGCTTCCCACAGTCACACATAGGGGCTGTCATACGCCGGGCATTAGTTTGACTGTTGGATGGGTTTTTGAAAACATGTGGGCTGGAACCAAACACATTCTTATGTGTGTGAAAATCACCGGGTACAAGGACAGATGCAGCATCGCTCCGGTTCTCACACCTCAGCCCGGATATCACTGCATCAGCTGAGTTTACGGGGGTTTTTGTCTCATAAGAACCTGTTTTTGATGTCAGTGTTTATGTTGATTTTGGAAATGTACTTAATTTCTTTGTTTGTAGAAAGTTAAGTGGAAAAAATCCCAGTTTGGTTGCCACAAAATGTTAACGGTTAAAGATGAACAAATACGTAAAATTCCTACATTTCACTTATAATATATTAACATTTTAAAAACTCATAACAACAGGAAGTAGTTCTGATTACATATACCGTAATTTCCGGACTATAAGCCGCTACTTTTTTCTGACGCTTTGAACCCTGCGGCTTAAACTATGATGCAGCAAATTTATGGATGAATATAAATTAATATAAACAATAAAGTGTGAGACGAAGTAATTCTGAGGCTGTTAAATTCCGACACTGAAGAAGAAGCTTTAGTGGTTTTATTTGTTAAATTTAGTGGGTGCGGCTTATAGTCCGAAAAGTACGGTACTTTTGTACTAAAGTGTCTAAAAATTACCAGATTTTTGTTAAATATTTAATTGAGTTGTGTTCTTATATTGTTTCAAACGCTTCTGACAATGTTCAAAACAAGAAAAATACATAATGTTTTTATAAGCCTGATGATCCCACAGATAAATTGATCTGCATGCGTTCTGCCGAAAGAATAACCGCTTCTTATGTTAGCTCAACCAAATAATACGAATAACAAGCTAAAAACTCAGAGTTAGCTATGCTTACTTACTAATGAAACATGAATAAATGTGAATCAAACTTTCAAAACGTAACAATAATAAAACATTTATGACAGATTGATGGCAGAAGGCTTTTCATCGTTTAGAAATAGTGATTATTTGAACAGGATTAATTTAGCTTCCTGACATCACGGCAGCCTGGATGAGTTCAACCACACTGACAGTAGAAAACTTAATAAAAAGCTCCTGGCTTTATTTAAGCTAATATTCTGTATTTTATTAGCAACATCAACAACTGTAGGTGTGATTTTAGTCTCATAAAAGTGAACTGAGATGCAGTTTGAAACAGCTGCAGATGATCCGTATCTTCCGTACCAGCTGAACTGCTGTTACCATCAGATGAAAACTAAAGTTTAAAAGGGAACATCAACTTAAAATGCTCCTCAACATCTAATCAGAGATCAAGCGAAACATGTTTCTGCTTCAGCTCTGTGCTTCATGTTACTCTGATCAGCCCGCGGTTACTCCGGGGAAACGTATGTTCACCAGTTTAACTTAAACTTAAACACACTATATAGAACATGAGCAGCCTGCAAGAACTAAATAATGACATGCAGATAGTTTTTAATGTTTACGGAGGAAATAAACACCTCATTTCATATTTATAGACCCACAGTTATTCTTGATGTGTGAATATTCATGCGACATTTTGCAACAGAAAATATTTTTCCTTTGAGCTTTTTTCTTTAATAAACAGATATTTTAGAAAATCTTGGCCTGCATTTGAATTTCAGCGGCGATCCTTGTCCAATCAGCTGGCTGCTTGTTCTCTTCTGCTCTGTTTCAACCAATCAGCAACAGGCCGTTTGTCCTCATGCACATTCCGGGGGGGCAGCAGGGACAGCGAGGGACGATAAATCTGGCTTTTAATCGCATTGTGAAGAAGGAAAGATAACAATCTGAAAAATCTGGCTCCAGAATGATTTACTCCACCTTTTACTCCACCTTTGAGATAAGCTAAGCTAAGCTAAGCCCTCTGAACCGGCGCTCAGCAGGATACCTGAAGGTTATCAGACACATTTTAGTAGCCGAACATACAAATTAATATCTTAAGTCACCGTTTGAGAATAATAATCTGAGAATAATTATGTAATAATAAGGTGTAATTGGAGGAAAACTGGTCAGTTTTTTTCTCACCAAATGGAAACCAGTTCGTTCCCTCGTGATAAACGACCCGAGTGTTTTAAGGGTGTCGAGGGAGAAAGTGGTTGTTTATGTTATGTTCCACGTCATTTATCTTACATGTTACCATAATGTGGAACAGTTGTCCCCAAACAAGATCATGTTGTCTGTGAACAAACAGGCTCAACAACATGTTTAAATCCAGAACAATAACAGCTTTTGAATCATCAAAACTTTATTTACAGACTTTTTGCCCTCTGACTTTATTTCATGTCTCTGTGTTTTAACTAAAATTATCATAAATTACCAATCCTATTATACAGTTAAAATAATGTAAAAGTTTCTCTGTGTGTGTGTGTGTGTGTGTGTGTGTGTTTTCAGGTGCATATGAACTGAATCTTTGATTTAATTTGATTAGAAACTTCGTAACTCGTCGCCTCTCTCAGTTTGACCCCATCGACTCTTTAAAATCTTAACACCGCTAATTATGAATGAAAGGTAAATATTTTACAGGTTAATTGCAATAATAACAATGTAATTAAACAGTTGATTGATGAAACTAATATGAAAAATCTAAATGGTGCGACCTGTGAGACCGTGTGGGTTGGTGGAGGTGGGGACATTTTGCCCGGAGGGGGGGGTCGACTTTGATTCATGACCCGAATGTTTCGGGCTGCAGTTCTGCCACCGAACACTTGTCAACGTCGTCTTGCGTGATGGGAAACATTCATCATTTCTATTTTCTTGTGTGTTCGTGAAACTCAATAATTCCTCTTGGACGCTGAAGCAGTAATTGCTGTTTCCATGGTGATGATCGGGGTCAGCGTTAATGACCGGGGTCACTGAACTCCGGGATCCGACGCTTCAGAAATGTGTTTCTCAGAGGAGCTGAAAAATAAAAACTCTTAATCCCACGGCGTTTAACGGTGCAAATTACCTGCCCTAAAATAATTAATCAATGAAATCAGCCCCGCAGAAATGCCCCCGCATGGTTGCCCCCCTCCATCATTTGAGTTGTTCGTCCCCTGTCAGCCGGAGAATCATGACTTGAGCTGCAGACGGAGAGGAGGAGACAGTTTAGTAATATCTGCTCCCCTTGGCCTCGCGTCTGGCTCTTAATGGCACTTCACAGCGGTAATGGTGCTGGGGTTAATGTTAATGTGGAAATGAATGTGTGTGTGTGTGGTGTGTGTGGTGTATGTGGTGTGTGTGTGTGTGTAGCTGAGGGGCGGCCTGTCCTTCATCCCTCGAGCTGTGGCTCTTTATCAGCCTGTCTCTTCCCTTTCTAAAAATGGGTGGTGAGAGTCGGCATCCCTGGCTCGTGCCATGAGACGGGCACAAGCCTGCAGCCCCCCCTCATCCACCAGAAACACACACACACACACACACACACACACACTCACACTCAGTGATTCACAGGCCTGATAGCCCACCGGCCTGAGCAGGTCCGGGTCCCTATTGATCCAACATTTTTGATTGCTTTGGTTTACGAGCTGCTCCGGTTTAATTGAACATCACTGAAGGTCCTGAGATTTCGCTCTCACTGAAGAGACGATGTGTGATTAATGTGATTGATCCGGACAGTTTTTCCTACATCAGATTTGTGTCTAACAGATGAGATGTTTGTGTGCACTTTGTTTACTATCGCAACATCTCAAGATCCCAGACAAGTTCAGAAAAGTGCATCGATGCACAAAAGCTCCCGACACAGTTTTTATTTTTCTATATCACTGAGAGCTAATATTCAGTCAAACAATTCATAATCCAGCTTTATGGGTAGTAAATACCTGGGCTGTCACACGCTGTTATTTCACCCCATCTGCCTTGGACTGAGATCCAGTGGCCATCTGGCTCTTTCTTTATTCTCCCAAATTGATCTACCACTCAGCTAACCCTCCTCACACACAGTATATATGACTTCACCCTCCCATTCTCCAGTTAACCCACAGCAAATCAGCCATTTAAGCTGTGGAGCTCAGCCAAGGCTATATCTCAGAACAGAAAAGCAGGGAGTGAGGTGAAAATTTGGGTCTATGACTAAAAGCGTTGGCTCCCACCCAGCTGAGCGGTGAGGGTTAAGGTAGCCGGAGCTAACGGCTCTGGATGTGCAAGCTTCGCTCTGACATTTCGCATGAGTTTGTTTCTCAGCTTCCTGGTGTTGAGTTTCGTTTTCATGCTGATGGGAGGAAACGCTGATTTAATTTCAGCCTCCTCTGAGTGCCTCTCCATCCCTGATTTACAGCCCTTGATAGTCTGAGATAATACATCGCGGACCGGACCGCATTAGCAATAAGAGCAGGGAATGTTAACATTTGGACTCGAACTGTACTGTAAATACAAGTGAGTCATAAACAGAGCTGTAGCAGATGTGAAAGGTTTAAAACCAAGTCCCAGAAGTTAAAGTGAAGCGTATCACTTATGCTTTTGAACTGCAAAAATGTTGTGCACCAAAGGAAAACGCATTTTTTTAGAGAGAATTCTCCCCCATTAGGGTTGCAAATGCATTTAACAGGAGTCTCTGGGTGCACATCGGTTTAATGCAAATACGACAGAAGAGACAGGCGGACAGGAAAACAGGCAGCTGTCCTATTCTTGACCACACACACTCATCTCCTTTTTGACCATGGATCTCCTAGATGAGCTCTTGCAATTTTATGGCCTATAACCATTCTGGGCTATAACAGAAGATGTCATTATACATTCCATGGCAGACTGGCTCTTCTCGTCTGTTCTGTCCCATTGAGCTGTGAGGTGCTTTTCAAAGGAGACAGGCCAAAGACGGGTCCCCCAGAAAATGAGATGCTAAGGTTATTAACTTTTATCCTTCGACTAGGTTATGGATTTAAGCCGAAACGCCGGCGCTCTCGCTCAAAATGTGCCTGCACACCATGACAGAGGTGCACTGTGGTGGGCAAAGCCAACGGAGACCAAAAAAAAAAGTGAATACTGGAGGTTTCGAAGCCTTACTTAATTTCCCCGTTGATTTGAGAGTGGCTCTCTTACAAGTGTCACAGCTGCCTTTTCTGCTGCAGCATGAGCTCTCACGCTTTCAGGAAATCAGTCCAAGGAGAAGTGACTCGTGTGTGCTGGTGTAAGAAGTCCTCGTAGCAGCTCTTATGGAAGTGGTTCCCCTATGGGAGCAGATGTCCTGTGTTATTCCTCTGTTTTAACGGTTGCATCGGGTTTGGTGCAAAAACGCCCCCAAAATAACCTGCATTCAATAACCGATATGTTTGATAAATAAGCAATAATATTAGTTGTTATTAGCAAATGAATGATTCCAACCTGCTTGATGCATTTTGTCGGAGAAATCACAGTTTTTTCCCCAAGTGATCAAACTCAGTTACACCAAAACACACAAATTAAAAAGTAGATATTCAGTGGTAAATGGGATTTATGTGACTCTCCCTCCATTGATGGCAGTAAAATTTTAAACAGTTTCACACTGCAGTAGTAATAAAATAGTAGTAGTCTAATATTAAAATGTTTTTGTCAAATAGCTCAGTAACTTCACTACCAGCTTTGATCATTTAATGATTATTAATCACCATAAAATTACAAACCCTGCAGGTCTAAAACCTGTTCTTTACTCCCCCAGAGGTGATGTTCTCTCCATTTTCGTTTTATTTGTTTAGAAAGAACACATTTTGGATCAGTTCTCCTCCATTTTATGCTCTGTCTGTCCTCAAGTCACCTTTGTAACAAGTTTTTTCTGTGTTTATTTATTAAATGAATTCATGCATTTAAAGCTTAATATCAAAGAGACATTTTTGATTGGGTTCAAAATCTTTGACCAACAAAGAACCTGCAGAACTTTATTCACTCATGTATTTATGTATTTAGTTAGTTTACATGCAGACTTCAAATCAGTGAACTATCTATAAATTGCTGATGAATTCATTAAATGTTGTAAACTGTACTATATTGTTTTTTGCAGAGGTAGTAACTGGTAACGACCCTTGCATAGCAATAGTGTTAATAATGCAGCCTCCATATTTTCTGTCTGTGCCTGGTGGATCAGGACTCACTGGTTTTCCAGGATCACCGTGAAACTGTGAAAAAGGGGTTTGCCAATCTTGACCCGAAGTTCTCTAATTTAGTGTCTCCATTAAGTTGTTTGAAGGCTTCAGTGAGTTTGAGTCGACCAACAAGTTCAAGAAACCAAGAAGTTCAAGAATCCATGAAAAGAGAAGACAATAATGAGATAAAATACACGTTCTAATGAGATAAAATACACGTTCTTATCGGGATAAAGATGGAAAGAAGAGGACAGCTTTCATTTACACAAATGCTAACTTTGCTCTTGACATTCTCTCAAATTCCAGCACAGATTGCAAAGACATAACAAATACACAATTTCATGAACACAGCAGATCCACATGCTTACTTTGCAGGTACGCCTGCAGCTACAGCCACACAACTGGATGTTCAGGCAGGAAACATCACTGAAGCACAACGTGAGAAAGGGAACAAACCCCCACACTCAACCAACCGGAAGGAACAAAAATCAAAGCACACCAGAAGCAAAAGAGCACCAGCTGTCAGTCAACGTCAGTCAGCTCCCGGGACGTTGACGACACAGAGTATGTTGAGGGGGGGTTTGGAGAGACTTTGTAGCACCGCGTTCGCCTGGAGGGTGGAGAGAGCAGGAGATGAGCACAGCAGGCTTCACCCCTGGGTTTTCACTTCATCTACACAACCATGTGAAATGTTTTGATTTCCATAGGCGACGGTGGCGGCGAAGATGCTGCGTATGAATCAGACCCCGGCGGTCCTGCTGCGAGCCGCCGCCATGCTTGTGCTCATCTCTCCGTCCTTCACTTGTCACTTCTCCATTTCTTCCTCCTTTTGTTATTTTTTTTTTTATATATATATGGCAGGTTTGTTTTTCGCCTCCGCCTGAGTCGAGGAGACGAACACAAAGGCGACCCTGTGAATCCAAGAGGCTCATGGGAGGTAAGGCGTGAACGTATACTTATTCTCAAGTAAAGTTCTCCGGGTAGTCGGTTAAAGGAGAGACCAATGAAAAGTGACTATAAAAAGATATCACAAGTGTATGTCGACGGAGTGTGGTGAGTGCGTGAAGGGCCTGCGAGGAACGGCAGTTTCTAGGCCAGTTTGTGATCTTGGCAGCTCCTCCCTTCGCTGGAGAATGAAAGTGACTGTCAGCGCTGTAAAGATTTGCACTGATGGGATGCTAAGTCGAAGTTCGCTGTTTGATCTGTGATCTTCTTATATAGGTTTGGGTAGAAAG
Organism: Acanthurus leucopareius; assembly: GCA_029814765.1. NCBI lineage: Eukaryota > Metazoa > Chordata > Actinopteri > Acanthuriformes > Acanthuridae > Acanthurus > Acanthurus leucopareius. The sequence goes on along the minus strand of JAQMCX010000011.1, from coordinate 21,900,623 downwards.
GCTTGATGGTGGCATGTTTGTATAGTCATATCTTGTTATATCTGGTGTCTTTTTCATAGGTGTTTGAACTCGGCGCCTCTCAGGCTGCTGCTGCCTTCACTTCAGGTCAACTCCCACGCAGAGGCAACAAAGACAACTCGGAGAAGGAGAGAGGGGGAATAAAAGTGTGGTAGAAGGAGGGACTGTGGAAAAGTGATAGAAAAACAGCAGTTGAGAGAAATTAAGTGTCTGCGTGAGCATGCCGGAGCGTGCCTCAGCTCCGGAGACGGAGCACAGAGAAGCAGAACAGCAAATTATGACAGTTCAGGGATGAGCCCAGAGCTGTCAGCAGAAGTGGAAATAAAAAGGGCTGTGAGTGGCCCCACCGCAAGTCAAAGTGACAGCCATGTAAATAATATTGGCGGAATATGCTGCAATTTAGGCATAATTTACCCGGCCCCTCCCCGAACCAGGGAGGAAAAAGCTGACAATTTGTCCTTTGAAGGTTAAAATGAGCATTTCGGCTTTCAGGAGGAGGAGGAGGAGGCCTGTGTTAGCTTCAGCGAGGGCGCCGTGAGCAGAGCCCCGAGCAGGCCGGCGCACTTCCTGCACGGCCGCCTCGCCCGTGTTCTGAAAATCATTACGGCACCATCTGTCTGTCATGACCTTGGCATATATACACTTCACATTTATGACATTTAAACGGAAACCAGATGCAAAGGGCCTTTTAAAGAGAAGTCTCGCGGCTAATGGCTCCAAAGTGCGAACGCTGCCTTCGAGCGGTCTTAACTTCGCCTGCCCCGATATTGAGCCGACTGACGTCAAATGAAAATACCACAGCGCTGGCAGCCACGGCCTCATTATGGAGATTGGCAAAAGCATTTATTAAATTCCTGAGTCCTTGTGTCGTGTGCCTGACTCGACTCTGTTGTGATGAATAGTGGACAAATTCCCCAGAAAGGTAGCAGAGACCAGGACAACATGTCTGCAGGACTGAATGCACGAGGTTGTCCAGGCAGAGTTAGTAACTGTAACTGTAACTGTAACTGGGCCCAGCAGAAGTATGACGATAAGGAAATAGATTATAGATATCCATGTTGTTACACATGTTCTTGCTTCAACACCCTCGTGCATATTTTCCTCCCACTGGGGCCGGAGGCAACTGTTCGATTTCAACTTTCCACACAAGATCATCGGAAGCAAAGTGAGATTCCATCTAATATGAATAAAGTTCTTTCAACATGATGCAAACAACACTGTTTCCCAGAGCTGGGAGAAGACATGGACTTAAATGAATACAGAGGAACTTGTGTCAAACAAATACAAGAAAAACCACAAACAACAGGCCACCGGCTCGATAGAACAGAGTTATGCCAGAATTATTAAATTGTTGATTTTAGCTGTTTTTTACAGAATAAAATGCCAGAAGACATCAGCCAGAGAAAAGCTGCCCTTCGACACAGTTTGTTATTTATTCTGAAACAAAAAAGAACTGTTTGATTTGCGTGTTTCACTGATAGTTTCACCGAATGTAAACATCTCAGTTTCACCAGAGACAAATAAAACTTTGTGCATCACTCAGTGCAGATTAAACAGGGACTTTTGTTTTGAAAAATAATTCTCTCAGTCATATTTTTCTGAATGCCCATATATTTGATGGACCAGCTGTGCCTTGTTATAGTTGCTAAGCAATGAAGAGTCATTCAATTCAGCCATGAATCTTATAGCTCCTGCACGCTGTGTGTGTGTCTGCGAACGCATTTCCTCTGAGGAGTTTTAACACGTTTAACCGCTTGTAAAAAAGAGTGGCTGTTATGGCGTTACCGTATGCCTTCTAATAAGGAGGCAGCACACAGGCAAGAAATACACAGTTCAGTTTTATTCCATCATGCAGGTTAAATGGGATGGTGGCTACTTATGCTATGCTAACGTGCTATGCTAAAGAGTTACAGCCACTTTTAGGACTAGCATTAGCATTAGCACTTGTATTAGCATGGTTTACTAACAGTTAACTTATTCCAGTTTGCTGTATTATTCATATAAACTGTGACTGCAGCCAGTTGCTCTTAAAGACGTTGTGATTTGTGGAAATGGCAACACTCGAGCGAGGATCCAGAGAAATTTTAAGCAGATGGAATGATGTCAAGGAATTAGAATATTGGATTTCATGACCTTTTCTCCTGTTGTGTTGTTATTTTCCAATAAACAGATGCAGCCTGAACACACTGGAACAATTATGTGTAAATAATTTCAGCTCGGAGAAAGCCCTGGGTCAAACTCTGCTTGCAAACGAGTCTCCAGTGTTTGTTTTCCCTCCTCTGGATTTGCCACAAATGGAAATATAACAAGTGCCAGATTTTTTTAAGGAACTGAAACTGACATGACACTTCATGTGCACTTAAATTCATGTGTCTGTCCTGTCATGTTGCACTTTAAGCATCATCCCATATATATATATATATATATACCATTTGCTTCTTACAGTCAGTAAACAGCATTTATTTTTCCACTATGACAGGGCAAAATGTTTGCTGTAAAAAAGCCAAATGCTGAGAACTTAAAGCAAGAATGAAACAAACAAAGTCTGAAGAATAAGCATCGCTTTGTGCTTAAAGTTTGGCCTCATACAAGAAATGAACACTGTGGAGTTTATAGAATTAAAGAAATCCAGTGCAAAGTTAGTATTAATGTGAAAAAAGAGAAACATTAATGGATATATTGAAATATAATATTAATTTCATTTATTCATTAAATCATTATTTCTAACGGCTCATTGAAATTAAATATAAATGATTTGAAAATACAACACAGCTAAAGCTTGACCCTAATGATCAAATAGTCACAGGATTATCTGTAGCTGTTGAACTCCTGGTGGATCATTTTTCTATAAAACCTTTTACAGTTTCCTTTTCATTCACTCATTGAAACACTTATACACTTACTCAAGGTCTGTTGACAGGAGGAGTCAGCATTCAAATGGCCAGCCCTGTGGACTACCTGCCTCTGTTGTTGTCTTACTACCTGCAGGCCTGCGGGGGAGCTAGCAGTGACACACAGTAGTAAATAAGGGAAAAGGTGTTTTAAAGGAGGGGAAATAGAAAATCTGTCTGTCCTTTTCTTCCTGGAAACTCTGCAAGACCCGTCAGCTTCAAATGTCAACATGTGCCACCTTGATTGCATTTTAAATCCTGTATTTTTTTCAATAAACACCCACAAAGGAATCATTTCCAAACACACTCTGACCCAGGTGCCGTATCATGCACACACACACACACACACACACACACACACACACACACACACACACACACACACACAGACCCAGGTTAAATCTATAACTTTGTCACTGAGCCGTGGCTGCAGCTTCCCTCCTGCCCGAACTCTTTTTATCCTCAGACAGACAGATTAAGTCATCAGACCTTATCCAGGAACCAGAGATCCAGTGTCCATTTTCCCAGTGCTTTCATGTGCAACACTGGGCCCAGTCTGGTCCTCATGAGCTGATTAATCTGTATGCTATCCCCAACCTACTGCCCTGCCTTCCTCGCTCTGCTCCTCTCACCGCGCTTCAGAGAGAGAGAGGAAAAGGAAAGGAAACCCACAAGGTGCAATCCAACACCCCTTAGGAGTGCTCTCCCACTGAGTGGGAGTATTGTGGAGCAGCTTAAACAAACAGCGGTGTGTGTGCCAACAAAGGCCTCCCAGAGGAGCCGAGGAGAAGTAAAAGAGCAGGAATACGGAGCCCGGACCGCTGCTGTTCCTCCTCCTCCTCCTCCACTCTCACCTCCCACTACGTCAGCCTGGGGAGCAGGGAGGCTTAGCTGAAGTGAAAGTTCATGGAGAAGATTCAGCTTCTCCAGTCACACTCCTTTAAACATCACCAGTAACAGAAAAAAAAACCGCAGCCAAGGAATGTCTTTAAACAATGTAATTTATATTTTTGCAAATATACGAGATTGAAAACAGAAACATGCACACACACACACACACACACACAGTTTGCACCTGCATACAAATACACTCTGCACATCTCCAAAGACAGACAAAACACTTTCTCCTGACTGCTGCGTCCCAGGAGAAACTCTGCACAGCCAAACCCATTGAAAAAAGACTCGGTATAAAAAAGATGAGGGGAAAATTGAGTTCCCTGAGAATAATCATGCACACTCTGAGATGTGTCTCGCCGTGCCCCATCAGGGCTGGTGCTGTCAGGAAATAAAATGCTGCTCTACATTTTTACTTTTAGGATGAAAGTTGCCAAAACCCTCAGAGGCTTGTGGAGGAGTTGCAGAAAAAAAAATTACAGATCTCAGTAAACTGATCGGAAAGCAAATAGAGATTCAAAAATAAAAAGAGTTCAGCTGATATTTATCTGTGAATGTCAATCTGTACTTTTCATCAGAGAGATTATATGACTCTCTATGAAGTTGTGCTTATTTATATTTACTCTTAATATGTGCCTGCCAAAGTCAATGCTTTTTTTCACCCTTATTTTCGCCTCGTACACCCCTTCTCTCTCTCTCACTCTCCTGTGGATTATTAAGTGGTTTCTGCCCTGGTTTAATTTCGTTGGGTTTCTTTAATCCCACTAGATTTATGGTGGCTTCGCTCTTTCAGGAGGCTGCTGTCACAGAAGCAGAGCCCAGGCAGCAGCCACAGGCCACAGAAAATGAAAGAGAGGAACAGAGAGAAGTGGAGAAGGTAGGTCTGCAGCCAGCCCTCCTGCCAGTCAAGCCTCACGCTTTTATTGGCCACCATTAAAGCACTTACAGTTAAACTGAGTGGGGGAGGCCCTTGGGCTCCACTCACCCTTATCCACTTTTAGAACACCTTAAAGCACTCAGTCAACATCCTGCTTTCTCTCAAATGCTTTCAAAATCCCTGTCTCTTTCCACGTTCTTGCTCTAAAACCCGCATGTGCACCTTTTCGTCCAATCCTGACCCGAGGTGAGGCCTGTTTCCTTTAACGTCTCCAACACAGGATCATGGGAAGAAAAGTGGGATCCTGTCAGATATAAAAGTCGTGCTTTCAACATAACGCAAACAACACTGTTTCCCACTCTTTGCACGAGCATGTAAACGAGTTGGAAACACCTCAGAGGAAATGCACTCACACACACACACACATATGCAGACACACACACTGAGTGGGGACTATGAGACTGATGGCTGATCACATTAGTGAATTGAATGACTATTCATGACTGTGTGTGCCGGTGTAATACCTCTGTGTCTGAGCTTGTCATATGTTTGTCTGGCCGGCTGTGCGACCGGAGGATTCCTGCGATGACAGTCTCAATCAATCACAGCGGCCACTAGAGTGCAGGGTTCAAGAGCCGTTTTGGCAGCGGGCTTCACTGGGGGGCCTGCCAAGGCAAAGAGACTGAACTGGAGTAATGATTGCCATTAGGCAGCTTTATGAATATTTATGACAAACATCTGCACTGAAAACATGCACGAATGCTACGCGGGACTGCGGGTTAGTGGAGCTTCCTCTCGTCCACACACAAACCAAACAGGAGCTGGACAGCTGATGTCTGACAAGCCTCCGGTGGGGTTAAAGGTCACAGGTGAAGAGGTGTCGGGCACCAGTAGGTAAAGCAGGTGTCTGGAGTTATGCTGCGTAGCTGATGGCTGCAGGGTTTGCTGGACAAACACCACATGCTTAACTGGGTTTAAACGGATGCTTTCAGCTGCTGATGCTAACAGTTCCTGTAATTAGAAATGAATACTGCTAATGGGATTCCCTGAGGAAATAGATATAGAATTCAGCCAGAATGCAATGAAATGGTGCTGTAATGGGATGTACTGTCTTATAAATATGCTGTGAAACAGTTCAGAGGGACTGAGATGGGAGGATTGGATGAGGCTGTTAAAGCAGTTCCATCTCTGTGCCGTTAGCTCTCGGGATTGTTCAATAAATGTGCATTTTAAGGTTCATTTGAAGCTTTTCCAGCACTTCACGGCTGTGCTAACTTACATATTTATTTGAATATACACACACAAAGGGATTGTTTCACTTCATCACAATAAATCGGATGTTGAAAAATACCAAAATTATGTTTTGTGATGACATTATACAGATGTGCTCCGAATTTAAGGAAACAAAGAAAGTGTTTATGTCTCAGTCAATGTAATGCAAATGTAAAATGATTATTATAACAGTAATGCAGTTATAATTCGAGCAGTTCAGAGAACTTTATCTAAAATCCAAGCACTTTAAAACACTAAACCAGAACATAAAAAAATATTGTTTTTAAGGAGTCAAAGCACCTGAACGAACCTCAAGGGTAATAATTCATTCTGAGTACAAAGTCACCTTTTATATCCACCAGAATAATTTAAATCACCAATAAAGTTTCTGTTGACCATCAGGACAAACAGATCAAAACATGAAGGATAAACTTTAATTATCTCCTTAATGATTAGACGTGTCTAACATGTTTTAAAGTGGCAGAATGAACCTGATTCATTTCTGTTTGCATAAAAAAATAATTGTATTCACTGAGTTATACGTCTGTGCCATAAACGCAGCAGGAAATGTGTTATTCAGCAGTAAAAATAAATAAAAACGTAAGCATCAACACGCTATGAATCATAAAAATAAATGTACCACTTCACACTCTGTACTGTATAATGTTACTGTAAAAGCTCTCTGAGGATTTCAGACATATCAGGTTGGAATTATTGACTTCAAGGAAGCTTCAGTTACTTTCTTTATGTAATTTCAACTGTTATGTTACAGATACTTTCGATCAATCACACTCGTTTATTTGCCTTCATACGATTTTAATGTTGTGGAGGCAGATTCAGTGGTGCAACTTGATCACAAAGCTGCTTAATACGACACATTTTCCAGTGTGATATTAAGCCTGCGTGTTAGAAATAATTACATTTCGCTTCTCCAAAAGGCAGAGTCCAAAGACAAATTTGTCCACATGAAATACACAATTAGGATTCTTTTGCATCCTCGATTGGCCTTAATGTATTACAGGCTCAAGTCATGTGTATCAAATGCTCTAATTCTATTTCTTATCAAAAGTTGGAATTGGCTGAAAATTAATGTGTGGTTTTTCACAGAAATAACCGTTTCCACACATACACACACACGCACACTCACTCACAGTAGTCAGATAAAAATGTTGGTTTTCTTTCATTTGCAAATCCTCCTTTCTTGACAGCTGACAACCCGAAGCCATTGTTAAAAAAACCCCAAACCCTCAGTGTTGTGACGTAACTGGGACAGAATGAAAACCTCCTCTCAGAGTCTGATGCCGTTCCTCAGACGTCCGTCAGGCGTCATGTTGCAGTGGCGAACATTTGACTGGTTGCCATCGGTGATCTCAGTCCAGCTGAGTCTGACATCATACAGTACCACAGGGGGTTTCCCACGGGGGTTAACAGGGGCTTGACGGCATAGTTAATGAAAACCACAAAGATGGAGGATGTCTGCGCCTACAGTCGGTGATAAAGTCGGAGACAGTTGGGAAATTTGTTGGTTGTGTTTTATGAGAAAGCAGCCACCCCTGGGAAGTGTTTTAATTTGGTTTGTATGCTAAAGCAAAGCGTGGGTGGTCTCGACTGCTGTCGCAAGCTGCTCCTTAAAGCAATTAACATACGTGCTATCTGTCATTTCCCATTTCTTTTACGCTGCGTTCTTTTCATCTCTCACAGAACGACATACAAGCGTTTCTGTGCATTTATGAATCCTGTCCAAATCCCGTCGTTCCTCTCATTAGCATAGACATCAAAAGAGCAGACCAAGATGGTGATGCATGTAGTGACGTTCAATAAATCTCAGTGACAGTTACAACGACATTTCAGACAAATTATAGTCAGATTTTAGAGTGTGATGCATTACTGAACCAGTTCCTCTGTGTGTTCAGACAGAACATAAATTAAGTTTAGAGGAAACATACATGCACACGAAGTCAATTAAAAAACCCAAGTAGATGCAAATAAGCCGGGAACAACTTGAATTAATGCAAAGATGCAAAGTGAAAGCCACAGTTAAACTCTGAACACATTCTGCTTTGTGTTTTATTCTTTATAGCAGTATGAGAGGGGGAAGAGGGGGAGATTAAGGGGGAGGTTTTCTTGCCGGGTGAGTCTGAGCTGAACAAAAAAACACACACAAACACACTCACGTTCTGTGCATCCACTGCAACCAGGAAGAGAGAGACCTCAATTAATCAATTAATCAGTTATTTAAAGGATCAGTTGTCTAAAAATAGTGTTAAAATGACAAAGATAGTAAGATGCCCAAGATTAAACCTTAAATTGTCTTATTCTGTTCAGCCACTAGACAACAGCTGTTCATTGTTTTATTGTAGATAATTAAATCAAATAATTAAGAAACTGTTCTTAATCCATCGTTACATAATTTTCTCTCTTGAAACACATTTTTTTCTAATTTTTTCCCTCCATTTAAAATGCAAACAAATACAAAGTAAATAACTTTGCTTCAGTTTTGTCTGTATTCACCTGCTCACTGAGCTGATCTGTACAATAACTCAGTCTGTGATGTTTTTAAAAGGTGCTGCAGGACTGAACTCAGAGTTGAAATCGGCCTCTGCGGCTCTTTGCGAATCAAGAAGTGGACTTTCTTTTGTCGCCGTCGCACACTTGGAGCGACGAGTGTGTTTCAAGTGGTGCCAGCAGCCTGTCCTCGTTCTGTCCTCGTCCCTCCTTCCACCTTTTGTTTGTGAGTGGCGCTTCATGTCACAGGCAGGCCTCCTGGTGAGGCTCGCTGACCCCCCCCCTCCTAACCGACCGGCCAACGGACCGACCTCTCCCCGCTGCTGTTTGTGGAGGAAGTGCCATCCAGGCTCTTATTATTCCAGCTGGGCAGGAGCTGCCTGCCATGCAGCCTGGACTGCAGAGTTTGGCCCAAATCTCCCTCAGACAGAAACGGAGAGGATTTTCAGTGCTGTGTGTGTGTGTGTGTGTGTGTGTGTGTGAGTGTGTGTGTGAGTGCCAAACACCGTGTTCATCCCTTTCTGTCTAAGCTTTAACATAACAAACAAGAGGAAGTCATTTCACTTCAGCTCACTATCAGAGGGGAGACTTTAAAAAGCTTGGATGACCCTTGTGAGGGTGTTATCCGCCATGCGAGCGCTCTCCTCTGCGTCTGGAGGAGGGTGGACCCGGCGAGGTGTCAGAAATGAGGTAAGAAGTTGCACACCAGGGACACGGAGGGTCAAACAGGGTTGGGCTTGTTTTTCAAACAGACACTGCCAGCTCCCAGCCTTGCACACAGTTTGAGGGTCTTGACGTGGAGCCGCTTCCTGCTCGGGGGGAACTGTGTACATAATCTGTTCCAACAAGGACTGGCTCGTCAGCAGCGGCTCGGGCCAGCTTCGTCCAAGTGAACGTTTAACATGGCGGCTCTCATATGCTCCAGAAACAATATTCCATCTAAGTGATGGCACCTCAAACTGGCGAGATTTAGGATCCTCGTTCATGCAGAAAATTTCTCTCCTCGCAGTAAGTCACACTGGCAGCTTTGCTAGCCAAAACACCCCCTTTAGCCTTTGCTGTAATCATATACTGTAATGATATAGTACCACATGAACACTGTTTGGTGGCTACAGCCAAGCTCCGCGGGCTCGCCTTATTCACCTCCATTACTCCTTTAAATTACATACAGACAAGTCTCACGCTCGCACTCCACCATTTTTCAAGTGCAATTTACCATCTTTTCACTTTTTTTTCTCTTCATCTAGAATTCACAGACAGCCTGCACTGAAACATACTATGTTTTATTAAAAATGTAACGAGAGACACACATTCATAACTCAGTATTAATTCTCCTTCTACATGTGTCCTTCATGAACTGTAAGCACACAAGAGGAGATTATGTCCAATATTCTATAATATTTTTAGTATTTCATGAGTACTAATTTCAATTACGTGCAATATCCATGTATATTGTTCCAATTTTATCTGTGCAATTGAATATTTCCACTTCATAACATCACCCTTGTAAATAAAGTACAATTTTTTGTTCTTATTTTGTACTTATTATTTATTGTTCTTTATTCTTATTGCCGCTTTTCACATTCTGTCTTTTACTGCCCACCTGCTGCTGCAACAATGCAAATTTCCCGATTGTGGGACTAATAAAGAAATCTCTTATCTGATCTTATTTTTTTCACACAAATAAATCTCAAGGTCGAGAATTTAGCTTCAGTTCTCAGCTGAGTCACTGACTGGACTGCATGAGTGATTTACACGATTGAGAGCAAAAACTTCTGATTATTCCATCAGAATACAGAAACGCGTGTGCTTTCACAGATAAAGCCATTAATCAGGAGGTAAGTGGGGTTTTTACGTTCGGTTACATGGCTGCCTGACATGTTATTGTTTGCTCCTCTTTTTGTACACCTTTCCTACCTGTCAGGCCCGGCCCCTTGTGTTTGACACCGTGCTGGAAAAAGCCTCACCATCTAATTCAGCCGCTTAATCACGTCATTTAATGCATTATTAAACACATTAAAAGCCGGTTGCTTCACAATACCTTCAGTTAATGTAGCGAGTGAAAAGGGCTTGAAGGGTTAGCACAAAATTAGCCATTGACAGTTAGAATGATTGTCTAAATCTAAATTACTTCTGGGTGTTTTTCTTTTTTTCCGTCATATTCATCCCTTGTTCGGCGGCGGCTGGTCACTCGCTGGGTCGCTGAACAGCCTCTTCCTTCACAAAAACAACTACTTTCACTTGCAGATGGATCGACCTCCCCTGACCTCCCTTTACAGGTTCCCACTCTGTGTTTTTCTCTCTGTCTCTCTTTACAGATTACTTATAATTAGCCCAGTGAGACACGGAGAGAAAGAGCTTATTTTTTCCCTTTTTTTTTTAAGTGAGTGCTTCACTAATTGTGTCGCTTTATTTTTTTTTACCGCCTATATGAAAAGGGGTATTTAGCGAAATAGAAAACAGCTGCTCCATTTATCCCCCTCATTTGTTTTGACTGCCACTGCTGATTCAGACCTGCTTCTGTTCCTCTCTGTTTGTGTACCTTTGCCCCTCGGTGCTGATGCTGGTGGGTGGTATTAAAATGAACAGTGCCGCGGTGAGAAAATGCACACTATTAAGCCATTGTTGGCTCCATCCATCCATCCATCCATCCATCCATCCATCCATCCATCCGGGGCCGGGTCGGGATGGGAGCTGGCCAGCAGGTCATCCATACGTTCCTCTCTCAAAAATAATAAATCCAGCTCCTCCTGGTGAATCACAAAGTGTTAGATATGGAGATATATGAGATAAATAATGTCTCCAACATGTTCTGGGTCGACCCCAGGTTCTCCTGACAGTCGGAAATGTCCAGGAAACCAGAAGAAGGAAGGAAGACACCCAGGAGACACCTTCTCTTATTTGCTATTGCAGTTAAATGTCTTTGTACTCATTCACGGCAGCTTTATTCAGCTCTGCTCAGTCTGATTGGCTGATTAGCTGATGGCCATCACAGCCTGATGTTGGGTTGTGATTCTGTTGCAGGGCTGCTGCCTTTTTTTCCCCTGAACCTCCTGCATCCTGCTCCAGACTTTCTTTAAAGGTGACTGAAGGGATTACTGAATTGTTGGTAATTCTTTGGCTTGACAGCCTCCATCACAGCCGGTGCTGACCAGCTGATTCCCACTTTTCATGACAGGAAACAACAACTTTCTGACCACAAGTCCAAGCAGCCGACACTAATGAGGCTTTGATTCCATCATTGGATTCCACATCAGACTTGATTTAAGTAGATTAATGAGTCACCCAAAGTTTAAACATGGTTCTTGTTATTTTATCTCCTTTTTTTTAATGTTTCTTCTCAGTCGTCCCCTCCAGGTTTTTCCATTATTGCCCATGTGAGTGCTGAGATCTCCCACTATGTGCCCAGGCAATATCCTTCCATGGACCACCCAGAGACTCTTCAGAGGCCACGTCCTCCAAACTTCTGCTCAGTCCTCCTCTCAGCTGTGAGCAGATCCTGGATCATACCAGTGGCTACTGCCTCAGACAAAACGACTCCCACCCCCCACTGTGATGAAGCAAAGATTCTTTAATGATGACTGATGCCAGGAATCATGGGAGTTACATTTACCTTTGCACAGCCTGTCATTTGATCAACTCTTTAATTATCTTCCGTATCTACAGAAAATGTTCGTATCTGTGCCTGTGGATACATATATATCCACCGTATGGGTTAGTGTGTGTGTGTGTGTTCACTTATTTAAATCTATGTATTTGTTTACGTTTCTAAGTGAGCTGGTTTGGCCCTCGTGCTCATGCATGTGTGTTGGAGACAGGTCCTCCTCATGCTGGGTCTGATATTTTGTATTCTCCAGCTACACTCTAAGTAGATTTTCATGCTCTCTGATGCTCTCTGATGCAGCCTGTGGGACTGGAAAGTAACCAGAGTTCGATTCAGGACAAGGGCATCTGCTGAGAGTGTGAATAATGCAGTGAGAGTCCTCAAAACTACTGGAACACAAAATACTTAAAAAGCAAATAAATCCCCGTCTTTGGTTTTTTTATATCCACAGGTGGATCCACAGTTGGTCTGCACGTTCAGGTGAAATTGATATCAACATTTGTTGCTGCCTGGTCTGATGTTTTCTTGTCCTGCAGTGAAAACTAAATGAAGAGGGAATGTATCTGTCTCTCTGCCTTTAAACACATAATATTGAGAGCAGCATCATTGTTAACACGGACACGTTTGGACCAGCGTCCTTCACCGCGGTCATCAAACACTCCCGTTCAAAATGGACTTTCAAATATTCTTTGATGACCCTGAAGCCGCCTGCATGGTCGGAACATTCTGACCTTGGAGAAGCTAAAACAAAAATGGTCCAGAAAGGAGCCAAATCATGCAGAAGTCTGACGCTCATCTGTAAACGAAAGAAATTACAACATACTGTGGATGTTCATGACAGGACTGCTCCGGAAAAAAAAGAGCTTTGGAGGACAAGTCTAACAAAACCCGTCATTCTACCACAATTATGACAGCACATATTATGCTTACACTGACCTCGGGGGAACATGGGAGTGAGATGACCTCAGAGTTTGGATGAAAGGGTGAAAAAACACTGTATTTACGAAAATAAAGGGAAGAGTGAAATGAAGGGGAGGAATGTGTGTGGGGGAGGAGCTTATTGCAGGGTTTACATACAGAGACGAGGTCTGACTTTTAGTTGCAGTGTTTGTGCTTTGCAGGCCTGCAGATGACAGATATGAACCCGTGTAAAGACAGCCATGTAATCTGAGGTTGTGCATTTCACTGCCATCATTGTTTCTGATTTAAAAAGCTGCTGTACAATAAAAATGAATGCAACATTTATTTCTGAGCTAATACTTCACTTTCTGTGTTAAAAACCGTAGTTCTCTCTCTTTTTTAATCATTCATGTGCAGGCATGTGTCACTAACAAAAGACAGTATTTGTAAAAAAAGTATGACCCTGATTTTAAACCAAAAAGCTGCTTTGTATATTTTATAAATGGCCGACCTTGGGGAAGGTGATATTGTGAGATCATTCAATAAAACTGACTTTCAGTGTCTGTGAGCAGAGAAAATGGTAGCAGCACAAGCATGAGATATGGTTTTTAACTCTGAAGCATGCCGCTGCAGAATACGGGGAGCAGCACGGTGAAAGGCCGTCGGTTCATTGCCTCAGCCTCGGCTCCTTAAGCTCCGGAGTTTCACTGAGAGGATGGAAAAATTAGAAGACAAAGAGACCGACTAGAGGGAGGTGACACACTCAACTCGACTGAACTTTCCTGGAGGCCTTGAAAGGCGAAAGGCTTTACAGGCGAGTGTTCAACAGACTGTCACAAAGTGAGACTCGACACACAACAGTTGAGATTTTTTCTCGCTGAATTAGACACTAATTGCTATCCTGAGACGAACCCAACACCGTTCATTTACCACCGTTGTCATTTGCCTTGGAAAACAGAATTCCCTGCAGCTTTGTGTTCATTAACAGTTGACCAACAACAAATTAATATGCACCCAGAGGCTAATTTGCTTATTAGTGCTCAAATTTAAATCATATTTCTGTCCACAACCAGTTTAAAGTTTTTCCATGTGCGGCAAGGATTGATGACCTTTACTAAAAAGCGCACTGATTACCACCTTGAACTCGCTGTGGCCGCTGTTTAAACCTCATTTACAGGTGGTAATTTTATATCATGTCATTACACCCACGTTGTATATCAACGTCCTTGACCGTAAACAGCCTGGGCTGGTTTTCTCTGCTATTCCAGCCATATTTCACCCACTGCAGATCCCACTTCAAATAGATCCCCCCTGGAAGGACAATGGGGTTTTGTTTAGCATATTTCTGCCATATGTACAGGGAGTGGCCTGGGACGCGACGCTATGTGCAGCCGCATGAGACACATTTATAGCCAAGCAGAAGTGGGCTGTGTGATGGATAAAGATATCACAGCGCTCTGGGGTGTAGATATCAATTGCTCTCCAGGTATCTCTGCGGTGTTTTCATTAGAGTGATGGAGAAAAGGGGTAATATGCAAAGCCAGGGCTCCTCTTAGGGAATGACAACCTCAATCTATCACTGCCTCCTTTACCCAGATCTGAGAGACAACAACGGAGGAGAAGATGGAGGAGAAAAAAAGAGGGAGAGCGGGGACGTTTTCCACCTCATTCCTTCTCAGGCAGCTGATTACAGGGCTTGCAAAAGGGGAGGCGGGGGCGGTCAATCTTTGACGAGTCATTCTTCTTGGAGCCCGTAGAGCTGATAGCTTTTTTAGGGGTTCATTATAGAAAGAAAATGAATATAAGATTGACATGACGGGTGAGAAAGAGAGAGTGAAAGGGGGAGCTGAGTGTTTGCAGGTGAAGAAGAGAGGACATGACAGGGTGGAGGCTCCGATGGGTCTGCAGGTCAGCTGTGTTTACCTGTGTTTACCTGTGTTTACCTGCACAAACCAACAAACCAAAGAGCGAGAACCGAAGAGGCACCGAGCCAAACATGTCACGGTTATAATTGAGCTCTTATTCATTTAGTAAACAGGACATGAGCAAACGGCAGAGAGTGACTGTGTTTGCACAGGCCAGATGCACTGTAAACAGGGTTTTTTTGGGCTAATAGGCCGACACGTGGCATAATTTGCATTCATTAGTGAACCGAATTTGAGACACAAGCTCCTGTAACAGAGGTCACTGCTGAAACAGGCTCGAGTGCAAAGGTTGCTCTCAGACTGACGTGCTGATCAAACAGCAAATGGGTAATTGCTAGTTAAGTGGGGGAAGCTGAACTGTATGATTTATCACTAAATTGTGCATGTATATACATGTATATGTATATGCTGTACAGGTACATATGCTGCGGAGGAACTTTTCAGCCTCGATGCATTTGACTGATTCAGTTGCCTCAGAAATCTGGTCATTCCTCAGTTAACATTTTACCTCTGTGCAAATGAAGCCTGACATGCTGCAGTTCATTTAGGCAGCTGTTGGTAGAGAAATCAGAAACAGACAGTAAAGAGATTTAGTCGATTCAAGCAGAGAAAATGTAAGATAGAAGAAATAGTAAAAGTGAAAAACTTAACAGGGAGGATAAAGGGACTGTGAGTAAAGACAAAGTCGAGCTCAGTGCCTTTAAAAATGGCAGCAGTCTGTTTAAACGTCACACATTTAGCTGCTGTTGTCGTCACTAACTACTGTTCACCTCATCTGTTAACATATTAGATTTAAAGATATAGCGTGATTTCAGTTAAAAAATTAAATTAGTGAAAAAAAAACAGTTTGACCGTGTGTTTGTGTTTGCTCTTCGGTTATTTATTGTAGAAGTTTACTTAAAGTAAATTACACCAGACTTGAGCCCTTTTATATAAAAAAAATGCTCATTTTTCTCTCCCTGTCAAATGTTTAATGTTTTGATGACTGATCCTCGCACAGAAACGTATCCAATCAAATGTAATTTGGGGCAGCGAGTTGACCGCACCCATCATTTCCAACCACATGTGGTCGTGGGTAGCTGCAGCCGGAGTGACAGTGCAGTAGGAGGTGTGTTTGGATACCAATAAACAAAAACTTTCCTAAGAATTTCCAGCCTTGAACAACTGTATCTCATTACTGCTGTGTATCACTGGGGATCTTTTGCCGCACACTATGGCCACTCTGGAGTAATCACATCAAATCCAACCAAACAAACCATTTGATCTGATCTGATTTGATCAAATCTTCACCTCTTTTCCCTGTAAAACCCACTGAGAGTGTTTCTGCATGAGAACCTGAAACTCTGGAAGCAAAACTTTATTCCATCCTGATGGAAGTTAAGGTCAAATTTGACAGAAGTGACCTTGTAATAATGAGAGAATAAAATATTTATGACCAAACGCAGCGTGTTAAAGTGGATTAATTGATAAATGCGACAGAGTTTTTGCAAGAGAACACAACAACCAGCACAGCTCATGCCACTAAAAATGCCACTAGATGCCTGTGAATGTTTGTTTTGAATAGTTTTCATAAAAAGTGAATAAATCCAGACATTTCTTCTGACCCCTTGCTGTTGTGTACTGTGTTATTGGTATAAAACGGGGTTAGAAATCAGCCAAACTGCTGCCAAAAAGCAGGCTGGTTTCTTGGTGTGAAACAACGCAGCATGTGTTCGGACCCAGCAGCGCAGTCGCACTATAACCCCCCCGCTTTATGTGTGCAAGTGCCATTAAGTGGCCAGCAGCCGATGCAGCATTACAAGCTGAAAATGAAGCCATTATGTTTCCAACCTCAATCAGCGTTTCTATGAAACACCTTTATGGTGCATAATAACACGCCACAGTATGTCGAACATGCAGAGCGGCAGTGCTGTTATTACACCGGTGTCTGTCACGTAAAAAAAAGGTCATTTGTATTTACTTTAACAGAAAATTATAATGATTCAACTGTAATGTGGAAACAAACCCAATCAGACCGCCATGCCCAGTGAAAGGCTGTGAAATGGTGAAAAAAACAAACCTTTTGTGTGGTTCAGTTGTGTTCATGCAGCGGTGACTTGTGTGAAAATTATATCGTATCATCTACTTGTGATGTAGCTGAGAGCGAAGCCACAGAAATCAATATTACAAACAAAAAAATGCCATGAATTCACAACACTAACCCCCCCCCCCCGATTATTAAAGCACAGACATCTTAAGAGTGATGCATGTGAATCCTGCATGAAATGTGCTTTCACAAAGAGTTTTGCATTTGCTTGGACTGAATATTTAACTGCTGCAAAACACAGGTATCACTGCAACAAACAGGCAACTGGAATAATGACATTTTATTTTATTTTGTCAAAAAATTATGTAATTTTTACGGGGTTTTTGTTTGTTTTTGTAGAATTTTCACCCGTCAAGCAGCTAGTAAAACTGATGTGTGTTTACTAGTGGTGGGACTCAATTAAAGAAATTCATCTAATTAGTCAGAGGCTTTGTAATTAATTAATCTAAATTAATCTCATATCAATATTTGACAGGAGAAGCAGCATTTTGTCATTTTGTTGTCTGTGCTAGCTGCAACATGTTTGGCATTGAG
>JAQMCX010000011.1:21877687-21883017 GCA_029814765.1 Acanthurus leucopareius | reverse complement strand
AGGAAAATTCTTTCCTGGACAATTTGTGCACACATCCAGATTTACACCTGGTAGTTGTTTTCCAACAAACCCAGCAACGACTTCTAGTCTTTTTAAAAATTTATTTATTTTTTATTTACTTTTATATTTTATATATTCGCAGCAAATGATCGGAGCCGGAGTTGAACTCGCGTGGAGAACGAAGCTTCCACACATGGGACGCCCGCCCTACTGACTGAGCTACTCCGGGAACTTGTGCAATGCGAAATGTTCCGCGCTGTTTGGAGTGCAAAAATAAATTGCGATTAAGTGCGTTTTTTTTGTCGCGTTATTTTTTTCTGTAATTAATTAATCGTAATTGACGCAATAAAGTCCCAGCCCTAGTGTTTACTGTGGCTTCTCAGTAAATAAAACAGAAACTTGGTACGTAAACTCAGGTATCAGAGAGACAGAAACAAAACACGATGTAGAGAGAACGAGGAGAACGGACGGAGACAGAAATCACCTGTGCTGCTGTAAAAGTGCCAGGACCACAGCTGCTGAGAGTCAGGCTGCTGGCAGTGTCACCGTGCCCTTCACCCAGACTGGTCAACACCGCCACAGCCACTTTTAAGGTCCTTCTTACACACATTCAGACATAAAGACAGCAAGAGAAAATCTGTTCTCAGCAGACGGAAATGTCAGAATTTTCCCAGAACTGAACAAAACCTTTAAAACACTTATATGATGGTTTTATTTACCCCCTCTCAGGTGGTTTATATTGCCTGCTTGGTTTGTTAATTTTAGTAAAGTTTAGTGTTATAAATTTCTGGACATGCATGACTTTGAAAAGGGTAAATTTAATTAGACGTTGTCTAGAAAACTGTCAGATGACACCCAGGGGCCAGTAATGAGATTTAACCATGCATCAATAATCACCTGATAAGCCTGGCTAGGAATAAGCCTTACGGGCACAGAATTACTGCTGATGCATGGTTCATTGCAGAGTATTTCAGACTGTAATAATAAGTCTGCAGTGAGTGCTCAGTCCTATGAATAAGCCAATTATTTCAGCAGGTACCTGGCTGAAACTGTCTTCAAGAAAAAAACGCCCACATCAAGTGAAACCCTGGTGTCGCTGCTGTTGCATCATCTGACGTCCGAGCAAAGGTCAGGCCGCGGCGGCGGGGAGCGAATCTGACAGTCGATGCGCGTTAATTCTGGGAAATAGAGGGGTTGTGAATCTTGAAGGTGGTGCACATCATTTATGATGCAGGTCATGTTTGGACCTGCATGGAAAAGCATACGGGAGTTTTGACTTGCATCACACACACACACACACACACACACTCACACACACTTGCGGTTTGTGCTGCCCTTTAGTCATTTTTTTAAATGATTAAACGTTGATTCCTTGATTTCTATGATCTGTATGAATCATGTCTTGTTTGTCAGGAACTAAAACAAAAGTAAACACATAAGAGAGCAGGAAAACTTCTGATAAAAGACCTTCAGGTGGTCAGTTTGTCTACATTTTTTGGGTTTCGGATCCTCAAATCCAGGATCAGACGGTCCTGATGGCTCCTGCAGGGCAGCTCTGTTTGTAGCTAAACCTTTTCTAACAAAACTGTACCAACACACACACAGAGGCTTTGCATTTCCTACAGCTGCTGCACAATAAAGGCTCCCAGTGGTTTCTTGATGAAACAGTTTTTGCAGTTAAACAGCAGTGGCAGGAAACATCGATTTGCATTAAAAGAAACTCAGCTCTGATCAGGCTGTAAAGCGTTCAGTTAAACATAAAATATGTCTTTTATCTGTACAAACATGAGCATAGATTACAGATTAAGTATTTAAAGCTGAGAACAGTGTTTGTTCATTGTGTGATACGAGGTTTTGGTTTGGGGAAGAGTCTGTCAGGTGATAGTTGGCCAGGTTTGACCCCCTGCTGGGGTTTGGGGGCTGAGGACGGGCATGAGTTCACAGTTTGGCACAGTTTGGCACAGCTCGGCATGATTAGAGCGGATTAAACCCCCAGAGTGTGTGAATTTGTCATGGGACTCTTGTGTTCATGTTTACCACAATGTCACATCACATTTTGATGGTTTAAAGGAAAAAACAACAGTGTTGGATGATAAACTGTGTTTAATGTGTCTGATTATTCAAACATCTAAAAAAATCCTCTCAAATAACAAAATTAGATCAGATCTTTAAGAATCAAATGATGCTCAGTCTTTCTCTGCGATTTAAGTGTTTTATCTGAGAAGTACCTCTCTTGCATAACGTATTGCAGATGATGAGTCACAGATAAATGACTCGTCCTGCAGGGCTGAGAGTTCGCAGCTTCGCCCCCCCGAGATCAAGTCTGAAAAGATTCTCTTTCTCTTTGTCTCCGATGTGATGTTCATGATTGTTCTGTATTTCACTGCTCACTGCTGTCATTTTTTGACTCTATGCAACATTTTTCCCATCCCAGCTTTCATCCCTCATACCTTCTTCTCCACCTCTCTCTCTCTGTACCCCCCCACCCACCCATGTCTCCCCTCCTATCTGGGACTTTCTGTTATGGTTGGACCTGATGAGCAGAGGGAGTGTTTGCCGTTTTGGCAGCCGAAGTTTTGGAGGCTGAAGTTATCTGCCAGGGGAGGGGGGGGGCCGTAGTTTATCTGACCCCCCGGACTGACCCCCTGTTTCCTCTCCGGCCCGATGACGCTGGGACGGGACTTCCTCAGCCGGCCTTATCAGTTTAAACCACAACACTGGAACAGACCCATCATCCAAGATCTTGTAAAAAACAGCACTGCTGTCATCGAAGTGTGTGAGTCGGGAATGAGTGAGAGACGGAGAAGCTCGACGTTCGTTTGATACAGAAGAAGAAGAAACATCACAGTGGCTTTTGTTCAGAGTCAGTTCAGTAAGTGACAGCAGATAAACATTATATATTTAGACTCAATCTGAAAGAGGATGAGGAAGAATTCCAACTCTGGCAGCAAAAAGGTGCAGAACCAGTTAGCAGAAGACCAACAGCACCTCCTCCTTCTCCGACTCTTTCACTTTCTCCACCTGCTCTGAGCTGCTGTGGAGGCAGCAGACAGACTCTGTGAATAACCACAATCAGTCCGGCCTAATGTCTTCAGGCAGCAGAGTCAGGTGGAAGGCTGGCCGGATGGTTGAACAGTCAGAACGAGCAGAACATGGCGGCCGGACTCGTGTCGGCTGCACCGGCTGTCAGAGGAGCTCGCAGCAGTGCAGAGTCCATTGTTAAGGTTGGCTGGCTGGACAGAAGAGAGCAGAACAAGGAGGTCAGAGCTTTTTAAGAGGGCATGCTGCCTCCTGATTGGCTGCTGAGTGGAAAGATCTGCCAAGGCAACGACTTTACACTCAAACCAACAGAGAATCACACATGAAACCTTCTTTTTTACCTGTGATTCATGAGAAATATCACATGATAAAGACAATCCACATGGACCCAAGCTGTGCATCAGTAACATGAGACCGAACTCAGCTGAAAAATGCGATGTGGACTCAGGTCAAAGGTCATACATTGATTATTGTTGACCTGTAAAGAGATTTACAACAGTGGACAGTAAGACTGAGCTTTTTTGAAATTGTAACAGTAGATTTTCCCTTTTTTCAGGACTCCAATAATAAAGGATATTCAAGGCAATTTAATTTGAAATAAGTTAATTTGGAGTACATTTCAAATAAATCAAAATTTTTAATTAAACCTTCTTTGTATTATTTTAAATGTTTGTCCCTTGAGCAGTTTAGTCTTAATGTTCAGATGAATTAAAGGTAAATATGCTCCTAGCAGAGTGTTAATGTTGGTCCATAATACTCACCTGTCAGCTCTGATTTTGAGTGACTTCCTCTCCGGTGATGTGAATACGGTTGTTTTTCTTTGGTGATGTGTTGTGGAGTGAAGACGACGATCGAGTGAAGCATTTTTCACGCTGAAACAAGAGTCATTACACTAACGACCACATTTGCATCATTAGCGAGGTAACTAACCACCAAGCAAATACATTAAAGCGGCGACTGTTAATGCTAACATAGAAGCTACCAGACTCCACTGCAGATGTACAGAGTTTGCATAAAAATATATATATGTATTTTTAATAGACGTTGACCTGAGAGGAAGTGTGTGCTCTCTGGTTTTGGTTTAATGACGTTTGTCCACTTAAAAGCAGTTTTCCTTTTCTTTATGAAGGTGCAAAAAAAGTCACTAAGGGACCATAATGAACGCAGCAGTTGATGTCAGCTCGTGAAAAAGACCTGAAAAAGGAGGAAACAGTGAGGAGGGCGGTGAGTTACAGAAAAGGAGAGAGAGGGACGATTAGTTAGACTTGATAGGTGAGAGATTGGACAAAAGTCAAGCATGTGGTTTTGGATTGAAAAGCCATTAGAAACACCCGACGCACACACAAATGACTTCAGGCCTGTGGGTTTGATGGCTGGAGCTCTATTATTCTTTGCTCAATTGAATAAACAGTGCAGCTGTGGGCCCGGCCGTGTTGATTCCACAGGGCAGATAAGCAGGGTAAATAAAGCTGAACTCGGCTGGAAAAAGGTTTCCTCTCATCGCCGCTCAACTGTTTTACTGTTTAAATGCCTCCAGATGGGAGTTGAGGAAGCATCGTCGAGTTACTTTCTCATGTTCTGTGACACCAGATAGAAGATTAGTGTGTGTATACGTGTGTGTGTGTGTGTGTTGAGATGTGGAAAGTGTTGGGTGTGTTTTTAAGTGCATGTGTGTGTGAACTGCCTCTGACATGAATGTGTGAGCCCCTGCAGTTTGCATGTCGTTTGTAAGACTGATGACACATAATCATGATGGATAATTCATCAATGATGGCTGGGAAGTTTTCTGGAGGAGTGTGTGTGTGTGTGTGTGTGTGTGTGTGTGTCATGACTTATCTGGGGCAAACACCTTACAACAAAAACCACATAAGTTACCGTTGAGTAATAGTTTCTGGGAAAATGACACTTGAAAGAGACAAAAGATTCATCTTTCATGAAAGTCGAGATGAAACACCACGACGGCGTGATGTTGCGTTCAGGCTCGGATGACTTCCTGTGCGTTTCCATGGCGGTTGGATCGGATAACTTTCCCTCCGAGGTGACTGACGTTTATAGTGATGGAGGGCCAGGATATCTAAACGGCAGCTCGTTATTCCATTAAAGGTACCTTCCTAACGACTTCCAGGAAGCAAAACTGATGACAAGGTAAAATAGATTAATTAACGTACCTTGGCGTCGAAGCAGCCACTTAATCATAGATCGCACTTGTCACAGGGATTTAGGATCTGATTGACTTGAACAGATTATGCCTCTCTTCATTTTCTGCCTTTGTGTGATAGAAAATTAATTGT
>JAQMCX010000011.1:21862687-21875187 GCA_029814765.1 Acanthurus leucopareius | reverse complement strand
GCCGGGGCTAAAAGTCTGAAGTCACCCCCGGAGAAACAGAAAGGCCTGGTGCCCTCAGAGGGGCTCGGGGAGATTATGGGGAGGGGATTGTTTTACAAACAGCGGGCCCACACTGTGTATTTTCTTTATGGTCTGTCTACATGCGTGTTCCAGTTCCAGGGTTTAACGGAAAAGCCCTGTTTATGTGAGCTGGTATCAGCAACACAGGGAATGCTAATAATCTGGATATTTATTATAATTCCTGATATACAAAACTGCCGTATTTGTGAGAAAGCAAACAGGGAAATATGGCTCCAGAGAAAAGATTGGAATCCATCACTTTTAAACAGCCTCCTGGTTTAAAAAAAAAGGAAAATGAAGACTGAAATAGAGAAAGCATGAGAAGAAATAATCTAAAGAGGAAGCCTGGAAAAAGGCTGAAAAAGGGGGAGGAGGAGGAGGAACGAAGGTCAAGAGTCACACAGGAGTCAAAGAAGGAGGAAGATACAGATCCATCTGAGGCCTGCAGAGTCCAGGTTATGCTGCTGACACGCTCGGCGCCCCGATGCATCCTCCCAGTGAGGGTCGAGCCCCCCGGGGCTCCACAGTGCTGGTTTAACATGTCACTGTGATGTATGTCCAGTCTGTGAGGGAGCCGAACATTAGCTCCGACTATCCCGCTCACTCCACGAAGGGAAACGACCTCTCGCCTCAGCGCTGCCAGGAAGCCCATTGGACGAACCATCTGTGTCCATTAATTGTCATTAAAAAGTTGAACCAGAGAGTCAAGTTTTCCCCCGTCAGCCTGTGACCTTCCAGCTTCTGACATCATCATCATCATTACGCCTGATTTTTTTTTTTGTTTGGTGTTTTTTTTTTTCATCTGGGAGCTTTATGTTGCAGTATTTCACTGCGGCTAAAAGACTGTCAGTCCGAGCAGTTTTTCCTGTCCGTAACGGGCCGTCAGGGGGATAAACGTTGCTTTGTTTCTGAGGAATTCTGGTCACTTAAGCATAAACCAGACAGCATGCTGATTTTAATAGTCTGCGACTTTAACTGGCCGTTCACCTTTAAAAAACAGCTCGAAAACAAGAGGCCGATTGTTCTCCAGACAGCAAGAAAGACTCAGGGACGGTGTTATCAGACGTGCATTTGTTTAAAACAAACACCAATGAGAGGCTGTAAATGTGAATATGTGCTGCAAAGAACCACCGAGAGTGAAAATCAGGTTCCATATAAACTGTATCATCACTGCTTTAAGATGAGACTTAATAAAAGACATAGTTTACCTTAAAAAAATGCTTCTGTATCTCCCATGTTTTTTTCCCTTTTGTTGTCAGGAGCATAAATATAATCAGCCACGTGAGAACAAGAAAACAAGCAACAATAATATGATTGTAAACATATTATTAACTGTTTAAAATATACATAAAATCACCAGACCAAT
Organism: Acanthurus leucopareius; assembly: GCA_029814765.1. Classification (NCBI taxonomy): domain Eukaryota; kingdom Metazoa; phylum Chordata; class Actinopteri; order Acanthuriformes; family Acanthuridae; genus Acanthurus; species Acanthurus leucopareius. The sequence goes on along the minus strand of JAQMCX010000011.1, from coordinate 21,873,761 downwards.
ACAGTCTATATGAGCATGAAACCGTATGGAGAAAAAGATGTATAATACATTAAAAAACTAAGACAGTTGCAACATCTTTATGAAACACATGATGCTTTAACATTTCTACATGAGTTTTAATGGTAAACACGGTTTGTTTGCAGATGACTGCATTCTGGTTTTATTTGTTTTGCACAGAAACCAAACTTTATTTAAATCATGTTTGTATATAAAAGCATGAATTTAAAAAATAATTTACATAAAAATCATGTTGACTGATAATTTCACTTCTTACTGACTTCATTTAAACTAATCATTTTATAAACCAATATTATTAAAGGAAGATGTTTTTTTATGTTTCTTAAACTCATTCTGTGTGTTATTTGACGTTTATGTTGTTAAAGAAAGAGAAAGTGGGTGACATGTTGTGTTATTATGATAAACACACTCTGTAGTTTGCATTGACTGAATCCCATTTAAATCACCTCGCTGCCTGAAATACTCACTGAAGCACCAAATGTGTGTTAATATGTCACTGAATCTCCAACAAATCCCCAACAAATGCACTTTTTCCTCCAGTTTGAGTGACATTTCAGAAACGTTAGTGACCAGCTGGGGTTACAACTGTCACTGTAAATAAATAGATAGATAAACAGAATTCCAGTGACACGTATGTAAAGCTTTACAACCTCGATCATAAAGTATTTTTAGATAATAATGCACTGTTGGTTTTTATCTGTCCTTGAAATTGAATGATAGTAAGAAAAAATGGAAAAACACTGGATTTAACCATAAAAAAATAAGTCTGCCTGTTTTAGAAAGCAAACAACATGGTATGTGAGCTTCAGGATGTCTTCCTGACCTTGAAAACAACCATCAGTTGCTCCTCTGGAGCTTTAAATCCATCAGATGACCATCATCAGCAGATGGATGCTGCTTTTGTATTTGTTTAGTCTTTCTGTTTTTTTCTGACTTCAAGCAGTTTTCATCCACGTTGGTCCAACAGTCGCTCACTGTCAGCACGGCAAAAGTGTTTCTGTCGTCTGGTTTAAAATTATTCTGTGTGTTCATGTCTCAGCAGACCATAAAAAAAATGCTTCTGAAGATCACGATCAATAACTGGTTGACATATGTAGGCGAATAATGCGACGGCTGGATTCTCCCTTTAACTCCAGACTCTACAAACTGAGCTGTGCAGCAGCACAGGGGATAATATATATTTGAAGGATGAAATCCAGTGGCATTTCCCTTAAACCCAGACTCTCCTCACCCCAGAGAGCAGGTCAGATGGAAAGCGAGAGTACACCGTCCCCCCTCCCTCCCCCATCCCTCCCTCCTACAGCCCCCGTGAGGGAAATGATGAACAGGGGGCTGCACAAAGCCAGCACTCAGCTTTAATTGGACGGAAGGTGGCTGTACACTCATACCATAAATAACTGGGCCCAGGGAAAGTGTGTTTGTGTGTGTGTGTGTGTGTGTGTGTGTGTATGTGTGTGTGTGTTGTTGTTGAGTGTGGGTGGGGCGAGGAGGGGTTAACCATCATACAGTCCAGTCCTGCAGTCAGCTTAAGCACCACTGAAGCAGAGAGAGGTGGTGTAAATATCCTGCAGGCTAACTGATTTGTCTACAGTCATAAACACGACATAAAGAGCTAATATACAGGTCAGCACCGGCCTGATTTACACCCGCGGGGGGGTAAAAACTTCATCAAAGCATTCCACACACACACACACACACACACACACACCCATGGGACTTACACACAACTTCACATTGCAAAGTGAAGTTTGTATTGAACTTGATCCCCAAAAAAAGACAACTGATCAAAAAAACATATGAAGTTCTGATGCAACACTAAGAACTGTCCATGTTCTTTAGAGTCAACGTTTAAGTATTTGATCTCTAAAGGACGAATCCTTCACAGGAATAAAAAAAAATATTTGAGTCCAATATGAATCCATGAATTATGAAATGTCATTTGAGCTGACCTTTTCTTTAATTTTCGTTTGTGTGAGCAGATTTTTCAATGAAGAATAAATGTTACATTCAGCAAAAATACACTCGATAGTGATGTGTAACATAACTAGAAAATTATTTTGTTACGCAACTGTTTTGCTAAAAGTGCTGATGCAAAAAAAGTGCACAGACTTGCATCAGAGTCCAAGTGCAGTTTGCTTCAGCAGGTTTTCACAAATGATGTCTCACTCAACCACAATGTGTTTTTTTTTTACGGATAACAAGTCATGTTTATCTGATTCTTAAATCATCATCCTGGGCCGAATCAGCTCTGTTTGGCACACATGCAGTCCTGAATGCGTCGTCTCAGCGACCACAACCACCTTTGGGATCTGCAGCACACAATTCAGTGGAGATACAACAAAATATCAGGTTGCTGTGTTTCCAGAATCACTCAACTCCCGGATCTCCGCTGACGTCTTTTCCAGCCGACACGTTCGCTCGTATGTCAGAATCATTTCTTTTGTTCAGAATCTCATGAGCAGCTGTTTTTTTTGTGTGTGTGTGTCGTGGGGTAATGGGTTTATCGTTTCCTGTTGTAGGTATCTGACATACATCCATAAATTAAAACCATGTGTTTGAACTATAGAATGTATGTACATATAGATCCAAATGCCCCAAATCTCTTAAAAATACTGATTCCATACGCACAATTCGGAAGTCAGCTTAATTCATCTTCCTCATGTTTGCCCTTGGAAAAGCCACAGCTTGTCCCTTTGTGCAGGGGAATGTTCGGGACACGAGGCGTGGAACGTAAAACTCCATCATCATCAAGCTCCTTTTTTTTTTCCTGCCGAACTGACCCTAATTGCCTTTTTCTCCTTGTGTATGTAAGAGTGTGTGTGTGTGTGTGTGTGTGTGTGTGCGCGCGCCTCAGACAAGGTGTCCATCTATAACTTGCAGAAGGAGGGACCCCCGCCCGGGCCGGCCATCTGTCACCTGGGCACCTGGAGGGACGGCGGTCTTGTGCCGCTTAAAAGGCGAAATCATTAAGATGTTAGAATAACAAATGTCCGGCTATGTTTGGCTCTCAATCACCTCTTTTCAAGGTGATGAACATTCCCGCGTCGCCGCCTCTCGCTCGACTAAACGAGCAGATAAAGACACGACTTAAGAGACGGTTTTCATGGCGTCACCTTTGATTGGTTTCTGGCTCTCTGGCCTGAATCCTGCAGCCGGATGTTGTTATTTTTTCATGCATGTGCGGGGGCTGCCATCCTGCAGAGACACATGCATGCACACACACAAATTAAAATACCACCCAAGAACACTACTGAGTGCATTCCATCACTCCTTTCGAACCTGTCTCTCTCTCATTTTCCCCCTCACACACACACAGAGACACAGAGACACACAGGCAGAGACCCAAGGTCAGTGGAGGTCTGGTGGGACGCTGACGAATGGATGTGAAGGGTGTCATCCTGGACAAACAGAGCCTGGGCCCACATGCTGCTACATCCTGAAAAATATGCCTGTTACACCAACAGCTGAGGGAAATAGTTTGGAGGTCTCTCACATCCTCTCTGTCTCACTCGCTCTCTTTCTCCACATGGAACATGAACATTTTGTCATTCTCTGTGCATGGGAATATAAAAAAAAAACAACAACACGCCCACATGAATGTGATGCATACAGCCACATGCAGAGCTTCATTTGTGACAAAACGTGATTTTCAGGCTGTTATCTGCGTTCAGGGTCAACATCTGAAACATAACATGAAAAAACATGCACATTTTCTCTCGCACAAGGTCGACGTTTTCAGACGAACGGTGCCGCTGTCAACAGTCCTGCTTCCCACATGCTGTTACAGCCAAATAAATATGTCTGCCTCTGCCCGCTAATCTCTGATGCCACCGAGCCTTGTTCCTCCAAGGGTGGGGAGATAAATAGCTTAGTGTAAATGGCCTCTTAAAATATGACATTGCCACAGTTTCAGTGGAAAAAAGGAGCGGGGGGGCAGACGAGGTGGGAGGCAAGGAGGGGGGGCCCATGATGGACAAAGACAGGGAGGAGACAGAGAGGAGGCGGTCGAGACAAATCCTGCTTTCAAGCCCAAAGGTGGATAATAATACTCCTTAAAAAGAATTATAATCATCTTTTTTTTACATAAATGAAGCCAAATGGAAACGTTCTTAGAAAACATTTTAAATTCATCACAACTTCAAAGCAAAAACACACACAAAGTGCAAAAATTAAACCATAAAGATATTCAAACAGATGTCTCTGTACTAAACCAATTACCTACCTCACCAAGAACGTAATACAGAAATTACAACATCATAAAAAAATGCATTTATATGTTTAAACAACATGTCGACTTTATTAAAGAGGAAACAAAAATGTACACATGAAGAAAATAAACATCTCAAAGGAGAAACACTGAGATCTCCATCTCTTCTGTTTTGTCCTCAGAGAAAACTGTCATATTCATATTTTGTTCCTTTTTTAATTTAAAGCTGTTTATCTTCTAAATTATTCCCAAAGAGGGAAGGTTTCTATGACACTTTGTGATTGAAAGATACATTCACAGATGTAAATAAATCTTCTCCCTGAACTATAAATGTGAAGCACCAGCGACTGGGAGGGAAGTCAGAGAGCAGGACGATGACTCAGCTGATTATGTGTTTTTGTTCTACGTAAACAAATAAGAGGTGTATAATTTTCAATAAATAACATTTCTGGACGTCTCAGCTGATGTTATGCTACTAAAATATGTAATTAAATGTTAAATGTGGTGTGATGGTGTGAGGATTCATGGTGAAGTTGCCCTCATCCTTCCTGTTGGAGCAATTCAGGAAGGCATGATTGGAATGAGCTTGACTTTCTTTGATCTCGGGCTCGACTCGGACTAAAACGATCCGGCCTGAGTGGAGCTGGTTGTCGTCGACCTTCCTCCTCCCTCTAACCTGAACCTCCGTAGAGGGACGGGAACAAACTCCAAGAGCTGGAAGAGCAGGGGGAAGAGGAAGGTGGTGGTGGTGTTTTCTGATTGGAGGAGAGGACGAGGGAGGTAGGAACTGAGCAGGGAGGAAAGAGGAGGAGGAGGGTAGTGGAGGTGTGTAAATGGGACGCTTTTGGGGGGGACATTTTTGAGGGGGGGGTGTTTCCATACAGTACGCGAGGTCAGGGAGATATATGAAGGCTTGTCACATTGCAAAGGTTGAGGTATGGTCTCTATTGGTCCAGACAGTGACCTCCAGGCCAAAACATTTCCAGATGTCTGCCAGCAGCGTTACTGGAGCTGCTTCCATGTGCAGCTTGTGACGGGTGGGGGGTTGGGGGGAGGGGGGGCACAGGCCTGCGGTGGGGGGTCGGGGGGGTGGAGGAGGGTGGCAAACCCCACAGCAGAGCGTGAGGTGGAGGAATGAATTTGGGTTGCAAATCAAACGGCAGGCGCAGACATAAAAGTCTGAGTCTTACAGAGAGCAGGAGAGGGAGCAAGAGAGTGTCGGATAAGGCGGAGGAGAGTGTGTGTGTGTGTGTGTGTGTGTGTGTATGCTTGTCCGTGTGTGTGTGTGTGTGTGCATATCTATAGATGTTAGTGAAAAATGGAGACAGAGACATTAAAGTGCTTTAGATTTCTTCCCTCTGTGCTTCTGCCCAGAAGGGAATCTTTGACGTTCATTTATTCCGCTCCCCAGTGTGCCAGCTTGCCGAGGATCCGACATCAATCACGTCCTTTCATTTTTTAATGTTCATTTTGTATCACCATTTTGCATTTTGGTTCGTCATTACTGGTGATAAATAGGCAAACGCATTGTCTGGGCAATGGTTACATTAGGGGTGATACACCAGGGAGTCTACACGAGTCAGATTCATGAGAGGATTTGAAATGTCTGGGAAACGTTTCTGTTAGAATGGAATCTGAAAGTTCAAGCTCTGGGGAGGAGAAACAGCACTTGGACAAGAATTTTCTGCAATGCAGCGTCAACTGGGATTAAAAGTAGGTATTCAAGTGGAACAAATTTTAAAACACGATAATTCATGTTTTGCATCAGCTGTCAGGAACAATTGCACTGTTTTTTTGTGCATTAAAATTCATCATCTTAGCACTTCTGAGAACAAAGAGAGATGATTTTATTTCCTCTCAGCGTTGTTTTCCAACAAGCGAAGCAAAACATCATGAGGGAGATTATTTGCTAAAATGTTTGTGCCGCACTTCATGACTTCCTTTAAATGACATTCTCTCTGATTCCCGGGATACCAAAGAAAAAAAAATCACAGTATCTCTTGCAGCAACTTTTTGTAAAAACAGCAAGAAAAGCAGTTGAAATGTTGAATAATTTCAAAGTTGATCCCTTGGTTCCTTCCCTCACCGGCTCCTCCGCAGAGTGTCCCGATCCGGGCCTTTAGTGTTGAGGAATGTCGGTGAGCCTCGGGCTGTCTCTGCAGGCTCTCTGTTTACCGTTCCATCTCACTTCCACCTGTTGGATTTCTCCTGTCTGCCTGCTACACCACTGGAATCTAAAGAGGTTTCCAGACAATAGAGGAACTTTTTTTTAGTCTGTCAGAGAGAAAATCAAAACATGGACTCAGACGTTCGTCCACGAAGGATTAAAAAGCAAGCTAATGCGGCCTGGCTTCAACTGCCAGGTTACAGTGGCACTGATGCTAATGATGTACGCACTGATGGAAATCAAAGGAGGTTTGGATAAAAGTATCCACTAAAGACATATGTAAAGCTTTTCTAATCTGCATGGAGAAAGTAGGTTGACACAGAAATAACAAGAATCAACACAAATACAGTGAAAAACAATTACAAGAAACCTCAGATTCACTCACAAAGCAGTTTAGCATTGGCTCCTCCCACACAGAGATTTGTGATGAAGCAGAAATAAAGTCTCTTCTTTACACCACCTTTGTGTTTTTTACTTTGAACCAAATAAAATAATCCTAACACCACCTCAGTGTGTGGTTCAGATGGCATGCAAACTCTGTGAAATGTAAAGAGTCATGAATCATGTGACATGCAGCACAAAAGCATCTGCGTCTCCTTTGAAGACTTCGGTTGCTGTTCTTGGTCTTTGAGTTAGCCGCTCGCTGTTTTCAAACCTCATGCTAACGGGTCGCATACTCGACACGTCTGAACGTCACGCGGAGGTTGATTCAGTCCCGTTAGCACTGCTCTTCTCTGCTCGGATGCAAAACAACAATGAAACCTCATTTCACAAAGATGACTGTGTAAAAGGGGCTAATGTGTCATATTGTGCCACAAAATACAAAATGTTAATGCAAAAATATCTGCAACGTTTAACAACTTATTTAGCCATCTGCTATTTAGGCAAGACACTCCAGGTGCATAGGTGAGATTAAACGTCATCATTATTAAACACTGTTCAAATAAACAGGAACGATTGGAAAGAGCAACAAATGGCATGAAAAGCAATCAGACTTTGCAGAGCTGAATCGTCAATGCAAGAAATTCTGTTCTGCTCTAAACCTTAAAAGTCTTCTGTATCTGTGGTGTCACCTGCAGCACAGCCACAGCACTGTAACAAACACTTCTTCACACTCTGGAATTGTGTTAGACTGCTCGCACACAAAGGTCCAATGCGGTGTCAGAGTGTGATTTATCTGAGTTGCTCAGCCATGGATGGAAACATCTGCCCCAGCTGTCTGTGTCAGAATCTGACTTAATTCAGCCATATGGAGATCCGGCTCTCCGCTGGGCTCCCAAACTGCAGAACAGGGTACCAATTTAATTGAAAATCTCACCCCAGAGACGAGAGTTGATCAGGAAATTAAAAATTCAGTGGGAAAAACAAGATAGCGGGTTCACTCCTCCCTCATGTGGGCCTCAGAGCACACGTGTGCTAATGGCTTGGCTGAAATTTCGGTCCATTTCCCTTCCATGCCAATTGAATGTTGAGGTTTTAATCACAGTGATTAGCCTCGCTGATAAACGCTACAGCTGCACACACCAGGTTAAGCATTTTCTCCCTTATCTTCGTCTGGCTGTCACGCAACCGACCCGGACCCAAATTCCAAGGCTGAGACCTCTCCAATGTTGTCCTTGTGTCTTACAAAGAGGCTATTTTGTTCGCCGTGTGACCTGGGTGCAGCTCTGCACGCTCACTGCTCTTTGTTGTACCTGTTGCCATGGGTCACAAGAAATAGATTTTTATAAATAGCATGTATACTTGCTGTTCTTCTGAATAGCCTCATATGAAATGAAAAGAGCAGCACGGGCAAGAAAGGCAATAAGACCGAAATGTTCGGCACAGTGTCTGGATACATCGTCTTGGAGGTAAAAGGTGTATTATTTGCAGCAGGTTACCTTATTTATTCCATATGAAGTTTTTATGTAATTTAACCCCAAATTCTGTTCATCACCATTATTAACTGTTGTCATCTGTTGCCCTAATTGGTGAGAACTTATTCACTTTAATGACTAAAACTAAACAGGATGAGTGTCAGTGAAACAAGGACGCCAACACTCTCAAATAAAGCTTCATATCCAAATCTGAAATTTCCATCCAACTTCAGTTTCCTTGCAATTTTTTTTCCTCTGCATGACTTCTGGAAACCTTCCAGGGAGAAACAGCAATTTGCCTGAGGACCACTGACAGTACATGATGATGGTGGTGGTGTGATGATTCTTGGCGACAAACAAGCGCTAGTGATTAAAGCTAGTTATCCCTTATTAAAATAGATTAATGCCTTGGCCGCCACAACATGGTGGTGAAGGTCTGCTGCACTTTGATTTGGGAAGTTTGTGTTATTAAGTCAACTGAAAATATGAAAACACCCTTAAAAAAGAGACATCAAAATGTTCTACATTCAAGTTTAGAGGTGATGCAATAAACTGACAGAAGACTGAACTTTTTTTTCCAACATAGAAAACAACATCAGGATTCTTTCATTAGTCTCCTCCACAAGAGCATGAAGGTCTGACATCGAACTTGATAATCAGTCCGTCACGGACTCTTCTGGGCTGCTGGCCTCCATGTTGACCCCGCCTCTGCAGCGAGAGGCTGAAGGCCTGCTGTCCAGATTAAATGTAATTGAAGGGTAATGCTTCTTACAAACAGCGAGACAGCTTCCCTTCTTTAACGAAGTAACGATCCCTGTCTGTCCACGCTGATCTCTGACTCTCTCCCACCTCTTCTCTCCACTGGCTTCTCCTCTCATCTGCTCTTTGGATCCAACAAAATCTAATGAGAACATCATGTCGCTTTTCCAAAACCTATAAAGAGTTCATGTTGATATGAAAGTGCTAATGTACACATACTCTCAGTACAGTTTCAGTTCCTCTCCATTTTTGTTCGAATGGCTTCAATTCATATTTTGTTGAACATGAATTTCCACAAAAAATGTTTCAGCAACTCCAAAAAAGAAGAGCATGTTTGAGCTTCAGGCAGATCCAGACTCAGATGAAGGTCTGTGGAGCATCAGAATGGGCTACAAGCAGCCATATGCTAATGTGTGTTAGCTTGTAAACGGTGGTGACTAACACAGGTGTTAAAGCGACTCTCTGTAAGTCTTGCAGGTTTGCTCTGCACTGGAGTTTCTGTGCCTGTGATTGGTTACCTGCAAATGTGGCGTACCAATTCTGGCTGCTCTCCCAGGGCACCTAAAGTTCACATTTAAAGGAAAGTGAACAGACATTCTGCTTTTAATAGAAGGATGCAAAAACATCTGTCTAGTGAAAAACTAGCAAGCACAGACAGTCAGAACAGTCAAGGTCAGACACTTTAGGCGACATAAATACATTTCTGAGTGCAGGTTCTTTATGTTTTTTGTAAATTGAGATATAACAAGATATTTCAAGACGCATTATGTTCTAAAATTTTGAAAGAGTTTTAAAATAATTTGCTGGAACTGTACTTCTGCGAACCGTTTGGTTGTTGTTTTTTCAAACAAGCTCGATTGGATTTCCCCTCTAATGCTCTGATAGATAAGCACTTTACTCATTAGCATGGATTCAAGGGCTCTGGAAGGAATGAAGCAATCAAACGGTAATTCCACAGACAAACACGGAGGCCATAAATCACCCGCTCCCACACACTGAGAGACCAGATTACATCGGCACCGTGACCGCCCAGCAAATACCAACCCACGACCAGCCAACCAGACGAAACGACCTCTAACAACTTCACATGATTTACAATAACACGCAACTCCCTGTCAGCGTTGAGGTGTGGAGAGGATGAGACCAGAGGACTGATTGCAGTGTGATACTGAATGCCGAATGTGTAACAAGATGCTCAGTTTCGGTTCTTTACCTGCTGCTGGAAAAAAAGCCTGTGTACAGAAAAATGACTCATTAATTTTCTAAAATAAATCAGGTCTTTAATGCGCAAAGAAGCTTGAAAACACATGAAAAGACACGGAGGGCAAGGCTGAACAGGTACGTGGTACGTAGGTGGGCCCCCCCTCGGTGTGGGGTTTTAAAGAATTCCTGAAAAAGAAAAGGAGCAGTATGGAAAAGAGGTCCTGTCACCCCTGGTGTGATGCTCCTGGGAATATGTAAGAGCTGTGAATTATTGGACCTGAGGTAATGAGAAGGAGTGGAGGTAGAGAGGCTAAGTTATTACAGGCCCTGCAGGTCATGAGGAGGATTTTATAATTTGACTGGGAGCCAGTCAGCGTTATGTAGAGAGGGGTGAGAACCTGATGTCAGGGAGACAATGTGGAGGGAGAACTCCAGGGTTGGCTGGTTGGTTGGTTGGTGAGGGAGTCAAGGCCGATAATTGGGATCTCAGATTTACTGCAGGTGAGTTTTATGCAGTTATATGCAAGATTCAGACAGTCAGAAATATAAATGAAACCCACATTCACTTACAATCAGTTGGTGCTGCATTTTCCTAATTTTGCTTCCCATGAAAGCAGTTATCACAAAATGTGACAACCTGAGAACTTTCGACAGATTTGGCCAATAATATCCTTTAAATTAGCCATATTGAACATCATCACTCACAGTTTTACAAGTCACAGCAGTTTTTTTCATGTACCGTAATTTTCGGACTATAAGCCACACCCACTAAATTTAACAACTAAATCCACTAAAGCTGTCTTCTTCAGTGTCGGAATTTAACAGCCTCAGAATTACTTCGTCACACACTTTCTCGTTTATATT
>JAQMCX010000011.1:21803285-21861789 GCA_029814765.1 Acanthurus leucopareius | reverse complement strand
GGCGGGCTCTTGGCGGAGTCACGCGCAGGCTAATGGCGGCGCCCAGGACGAGATTTCCGAGGCTTCACTTTTGCTCCAGCAGAAACCAATGGGTGACGTCACGGAGGGTTTGTCCAGTGTTTTATACAGTCAATGGTCTGTACTGAGTCACATAAACAAACAAAATGCACAGTATATTTTCCCAAAGTACGAACACATTCAGCTTCAGGACCTCAGTTACCGCAGTGAGTCTTTTTAACATCTTCTAAACTATTTAAATTATCTTTTTTAACGAAATTATCACATGACATTAATTTATGAAATACATTTTTTAACTTTTTAACTTATTCTCGCTGTCACATGAACTATTAAGGCTTTTAAAAATAACCCCTCAAACCTTACAGCACGAATATATAGCATGAAGCTAGTGGCTAACTTAAATGTAAACAACGGTGAGACAACGGGGTCTCCGGCTGCTGCTAGCTTACACACTGTCCGAGCTAGCTATAAACTCTTTCAACAACAGTACAAAACGTTATTTTTCCTTCATATGAAACCACAGTTACACAGTAAAAACTGTGTTCATAAGTTCAAAGTGCTTGGTGGACGGTAATTACCTTAAATAAAGGGGAATAGTGAGGGAGAAGGATGAAGGAAGACAACCACATGTAGCTCCCGCCTTCACTCGTCTGTATTGAGTGAGGATGAGGAGTGCGAGCCCCCTACTGGAGCCCGGAGGTATTACAACAGATCAATGAATAATCAACCCACACAAACAAGGATCTGCATCTGCCATCTGCATTCCTCTTTTGCATCACCGACTGATTAAACAGTATTTTCAGTGACTAATACACACAATACTCTACTAATACGTCATAGAACCAAAAATGAAATTACATATAATAAGAAAAGAATGAGATTAGCTCAAATGAATTACTTTTGCCTGAAAATGAATTACTACCTGTTACATACACAGTTTAGCATGTTAGCAATTAGCTTACTAAGTGCAGTGGTTCATCAGCTCAACGTGTTTGTTTTTGTTTTTCTGGGTGGTGCAGAGTGCTGGAACAGAGATGCTGCTTGCAAGTTTCTCTTCATAATGTGAACAGGGTTTCAGGTTACAACATGGCTATTAACAGGCTTACAAAGCAGAGTGTGATGACAGCAATGCATGCAGCAGCCACATTCAGTGTTTGGCCAATCTGCTGCCAGAGTTATGAATCCTGTCCCGTTCGACATGCCTACTGTCATTTTAAGCAGGAACAATTAAAAAAAAGATGCTGGTACTAAAAAAAGAATCAGACGGACAAGGTGCTATGCTCTCGCAGAATCACCTTTTTTTTCAAAACTATATGTGAAAACTCAAGGTATGCCGCTTTATCTACAAGGATTTTTCTGCTGCCGTGGCAATGGATGGCATCTAAAACATTTGACATTAAAAAAGGATAATAACTGCAGAAGCACTTAAGCGTTAAACTTTCAAGAAACTGCCCTTGCTGCAGTTTTCTGGAAGAGGATCAAGGTGATTCTTTAATTCCATCTTTATCATCTGTGCCTCTCAAAAGACTCCCACACAGAAGTAAAGCCACACAGACATATTGTAAAAAAAACCTGAGTTACAGTGCGTGGAAGGCCCTGCAGGAGACGCCTCGGCCCTGAGGGTTCGTTTTCTCCTGAACAGCCCTGCTTTTCCCCGGAGAGACTGACAATGATAGCCATCTCCTCTCAGAGAACAGGAGGGCACTTAGTTTCCACAGTCGTCTCTGCTTTTTTCCCACATGGTGAGAGAAGTGACACTGGACACTTCAGGGTCAGCCAGCGTCTGTTTTACTGCAGTACTGAAATGAGTTCAAGGTGCTGGTCCGGGGTCAGGGTCGGGAGGGGTCGTAGGAGAGAGAGAGAGAGCCCAGAGGGAGGTCAAAGGTCAGACTTTGATGCAGGATGCAGGCCGGCCGTGTGCTGTGGTTTAATGGTGCAGTCCAGGTGTGAGAAAGACGGGCGATGATGGAGCCGGGTTAGAGTTACTGCTGCTGCTGCTGCTTGATGTGTGTGTTTTCGCAAAGTATGCTAACGTATCTGAGAGTGAATCGAGGAGTGGGAGTTACAACCTACTGTGCTTTTGATCACTTCACAGGCTGCTTTTTGAGAAAGTGGGACCTGCTGAGAGCTTTTAGTGATGCAGAGAAAGCAAGAGCGCACAGTGACCCGACACAGCGAGATTATAGGAAATACGGGAAAAGTCACAACGAGGAGAAGAATTCGTCCGAGGATGTTGGATATTGTTGTAAAGAAACACACAGAAAGTCAGCAAACTCTCAGGAGTGCATGATGAAACTTCACTGGAGTTTCTCTGGAGGACGAAATCATCTTTCAGGAGTTGAGCTCTATTTTTTTTTTTTTTTCATGGCTAAGAGAAAATACTTTGTAGAGGCAAAGGGAGGGAAAGGGAGTGAGCTTTCACAAATCATGGCAATAAAGACTGCAGACTCCAAGGTTACCCAACCGAGTGGCCATTGAACAGACCACAGCAGAGCGGTGGAGGATTAGCAAAAAAAAAAAAGGAGAAGAAGAAGAAGGAGGGATTGAAAAGGAAAGGGAGGAGAGAGCAGGAGAGGTGAGTGGAACGACTGTGTGTTCTTGCCTCCCTCTAACCTCCGTTCTGCACTGTCAACGCAGCAGTAATCCACGGGGGATGAAGATGCAGGGAGTGGCTGCATGAGCAGGAAAAACACTGACAGTGACAGGAGTGTCTGAAAAGTGATGAGAGAGCTTTGATTTGTTTGGCACGGTTACAACCAAAAAAAAAAAGAGATGTTTATGGGGGCTCCTCTGAAGGAATTATAACTGTGATTCATCATCCTTCCTGCAGTGTGGAGGTGGATAACGATACGCCTACCTCAGTCCTGTTCAAACACACTACTTTCTTTGTGCTAAACTCTTAACCCAGTTAAAAGTGAGCAACCAGAGAGGACAAAGGTTTGAATATCAGCTGAAGATTCAAGAGATATTTCTCTGAAAAGACAAAACAGCTGAATTGTTCCGGTTTGAAACAATCGTTGAACTACAGAAACGCATGTGCAATAGCAGAATGTAATTAAGTAGATTTACTCTGTCGCGTTGCAGTTAGATTAGATGTTGGACTGACAGAAATTATGTGTTTTTAAATTTCCAGGACATGAATCTGAAGGGTTTGTGAACCCGGACAGATTTTCTCAGTTTAAAAGTCATGCTGTCACAAAAAAAAGAGGAGATGGTTGATTTCAGAGAAACTCTGCTCGCTGATGAATTTTAATGGATTTTCACATCATCAAGGCAGATTCTGATATTCTGCAGGTTTTCCCTTTTTAGTCAGGCTTTACTCTCTGATAAACAGCTTCCAAGCCAGCAGACTCATTCCACCCTGTGCATGCAGCAGCATCCTTTGAAACTTATTTAGACTGAATGGTGAACATGCTTCATTTGCTCTGTTTTCTCTCCGTCTCAGTGTCTTTCTCTTTCTCAATCTCTCCCGTGTGCCTTCAGCCTGTGTTTGTCTCCGGTCATGGCGGTGATGATGGTGGTGGTGGTGGAGTGTTTTTGGTAAACAAATGGTGACGTCTGGTTCAATTAATCATCCCAGAGAGCTCTGGCAGGCTGGATGATCTCCCTATCTGCATCACTGAGCTCCAGAAGCAAAAAAAAAAAGATATCTATGCCTGAGTCTCTCTCTCTCTCATCGCCTCACACTCGTTCTTTATGTCTCTTTAGTTCTCTCTCCTCTGCTGCTCTCCAGGCACTTCTCTGAGGACCACTTAGGACCCAACATAACCACTGTATTCCTTTATAAAACTGTGTGTGTGCATGTTGCTTTGAGTCCTTGCAATCACTTGCAGTATTTGTTAACGTGTTTGACACCTCTGGGTTCACTTAAATGTCATGTAAGCTGCTGTGTGTGTGTGTGTGTGTGAGACGGTGTGAGGGTAGATGTTTGCCAGCTGAATGAGGAGGTCATGAGCAGCCAACAGCAGATCAGTCACTTTCTTTACATGCTGCAGTAAACAGCTGCATTCACTGTACGACGGGCTGATAACATCTCCTCAAGAGCCTTCATGATGGATTCTCACACTTTCTCCTGCAGCTGCTGACTTCACGTTTTTATCTGCAGTTTGCTCACAAGGTAAAGAACTGTGTGTGGTTTTTTTATGAGAATTCCTCACATGTATTTCCCCTCCCATAGTAACTCACAGGGACTTTTCATTGTCATGAGCCGTGCAGAGTTATATGAGGTTGTTAAGCTCCGGCTAGACTCCGGCTCAGGCCTGTTTGTGTGAGATGTGCTGTGTGCAAGCAAGCAGCATCTGTTAGCACACAGTCTCTGAGGCTGCTGTGGGAAAAATTAAAATGATTGATCGCATGAGATTAAACAAACTAATTTTTTGAAGAGCAACTTTAGTGCTTTTTGGAAAGAAGGATGTTGTGTTGCCTGGTGGAGCAGGATGTCAGCGAACTTCAAACAGCATGATAATGTTTCCCATTCCAATGTGTGATTTGGCAATAAAGTACATCTTTCTCGCTGTTAACAAGTCTAATTAAAAAGAAACGGAGGGATTGATGCTACTGATATCTATTGTGTGTGTGTGTGTTTAAGAGCCTGATACATCTTGTTTGTGTGTGTGTGTGCCACAGAGCTCCATCCAACAAGAAAACTATGAAAACACATCAATGTGTCACACTATTACAATGTGTGACACGTTCCTTCATCCCCATAAACACACACACACGGTTTTTTATTTTATTTCTTTATTTCTTCATGTCATCCAGCACTCTGCTGCTGTAGAGCACCAACATGGGGTCACCAGCAAATTGAATCAGTGCTCAGCAAAGCATGATGTCGTCCTCTTGAGTGTTTTTTTGTGGAAAAGGTAAAATGGCCGGCTGTTTAAGGAAGCATTAGCTTATTTAAGCTCTTTATGTGTGACCTGTTTTTAAAGGATTCAGAGCCTCAGCGGGGCTCAAAGTGACAAACATAATCAGAGACAGTAATTATGAGACAGAATGAATCGTTTGGACTCAAAAGTTTGTTCTTTTGCAGTAAAACTTTCAGATGACACTTTGTTGACATGTTTGTGAGTGAAACTTGCCCAGAAGAAGCAGAGCAAGTCCTGTTTATACACTTGCACTTCTTCTTTTATAAGCTTTCATCAAGAAAAAAACAAGCAATTTACACCAAGAGAGGTTTGATGAAATCAAGTAAATATCATTGGAGAAGAACATGGAAATGTTCCTCCATCACAACAAATGTTCATAACATGTTTATAACTTTATTGTTCATGTAAAAAGAAATGTGGTAGCCTCTCGTGCTCCAAGGAAGGTCCAAGCCAAGCTCACATTAATTTAAGCTATGAAACCGTTTTACTCATCAGCTACATGTTCGTGACACGTTAATGCTTCTCACTGTCAACCTGTTTGTATTTTCTGCTTTGTGCATATTTTGGATTTTCACTTTTATAGCATGTTATATTTCTATTGTATGTGATGCAGAACAGCTTCCCTCAGGAAAAAAAATGAAGATTTACCTTATTTTATGTATGCAGTGAAGAAGACTTTTAATTTCAGTAAATCTATGAACTCGTTCAGAGTCGCCTGCTTCATCGACACCATCAGAAGGAAGTGAGCATGTATGAAGTTGAGTGTGCAGGCTGCTGCACGCCGGCCTAATTCCCTCTGTTACGACGTACAGTAAAACTACTGGTGCTGCGGTAAAAGGAGTAAATGCCTCAGTTCTCCAGTATATAAATGCAGTATACGGGGCTGGCTGGTATTTCCCAGCGGGCAGGTTGGTCAGCTTGACCTCTGTTAAAGCTTCCGTTTCTGTCACCAGCAGCCTGACTGAAATAAATTGGCTTTGGTCTCTATGGGGGAGTTTGCAGTTGCTGCAGACCTGAGGCCTTATTGGTGGAGCTGCAGCCTCGCTAAGGAAGGTCTGTGTGTGTGTGTGTGAGTGTGTGTGTGGGTGTGTGTGTGTGTGTGTGTGTGTAACCCTGACCTCAGAAAAGGTGTTGGTATGAATTGCTGTGACCTGAGAGACTGTTGTATGTAAGTATGTGTTGAAGTGTGTGTGGATGTGTGTGTGTGCAACCCCAATCTCAGTGAAAGGAGAACTTTAGAACGACCATGACCTCTGCGTCTACAGCAGTGTGTGTCTTTGTGTGTGTGTGTGTGTGCATGTGTGTGTGTGTGTGTGTACTCAACCTCTGAATGCTGTAAGAGGGTGGTTTCGTTCAGGAAGCATAACAGAAAGAATGCGATGTGTGAACAAAATGCCCACACACCACGTGGTTTTTCATGTGGGCGGAGCCAAACTGATCATAATGACATCATGAAAAGATGCAGAGGAGACCAAGCAACTGAGAAACAAAGCTGCAAGTGGTATTTCTTTAAATCTCTTCCTCTTCCTGACACGTTTTAGTTTTAATGAAAACGTTTAACAGCCTCTTCATTCAGAAAATAGCAGCAGACAGTTATAATGGGACAGCGAATATGAGGCCAAACCAGAAACAGAAGACAGAACATAAACAAAACGCTCACCAGCTCCTTGATCTTTACGGTTAAACCACAAATGACCCAACTGATTGACTCAGCTGGTTGGAAAATTTTTTAAAAATATAACCAAACCAATTAGAAAAATTCGCTGGAAAAGAAGTATCATGAAGTCAAGTTGCATTTTGTACAAAGAAATCAAAGCAGGCAGTGAAACCCTCCGAGAGCTGCACAAGCTGGAGAGGCTGAGATGCTGCTGATCCTGGCTGTCATTATTCAGCACTTTAAAGTCTGGATGCTGGGGTACCTTTCAACACACACACACACACACACACACACACACACACACACTGGAGGCTGCAAGGTTGAGACACACCAAATGCAAACTGTAGACTCCAGCCATGTGACTTGAATGTAAATTAGAGGAATGTGATTCACCTCATCCTTACCCCATCTGGCACAAGGCTGTGTGTGAGAGACAAAGGCTGCAAAGAAAACACTGGGTTAGAGGAGTGTGTGTGTGTGTGTGTGTGTGTGTGTGTGTGTGTGTGCATGTTTGTTTGGGAGCAACAAAGAAAAGTTTGGAGTTTCTCTTGGAGGAGAAGCTCTCTGATCATATCTTTTTTATGCCTCATTACAAAACCAGTGCATTTGCATGTGTGCGTGTGTGTGTGTGTGTGTTGTGTTTGTTGTGTGTCTGTATCATGTGTGGGTGTTTCCATGGTTTTTCGTCAACTATTTCATCCACATCAACTGAAGTTGATCCACCTGCTGTTTGCACTGACTCTTTTCACTTCGAGCAGTTGAACCAAACTCATAAAAGCCACAAAAAAAGTGAATAAAAAAGAGATTTCTGCATTTCTTCATCTTTCATTTGCCTCTAAAGACATGAAATGATCCTATATGTGCTGCTATAAAGCACATTTCTGCCAGATGTCGAAGCTGGTCTCCAGCTGTGCAGCCATTGCACAAATAGGCACTCAAAGCGTACTGATATAAAGCCTGGATATTACATTCAATTAAAAATAATCCATATGTCGTTCTGCATGGATATAATGAATATAATGAATCTATATGAATATATTCTTTATTTTTTACCGTAGAGCCTTTTAAAATGTAAAGTAATGAGATCAAATTTTCACCTCCTGTAGATCTGATTTACTGTATTTCTTGTTTTTTACTGCAGATAATTCATCCCAATTTGCATATTTAGGACAATTTTCAGCTTTAATTTTTTCTTTTGCAGTTAGTTTTATTGCATGACAAAGGAACAGTGAGTATATTTATAGCAACAACTGAATGATTTCTGTGATATTTTTGTACAGACATTCAGAATCTAAAGGCCCTCGGTGTGAGTTGTGTGTCAGACAGACAGGCAGACAGACAGTTTTGCTTCTCATCCTCTAATTCGAAAACATCACAACCATCCCATCAGTGTAAATTATGACTTTCTGCTGCAGTACAAATGTACCAAACGTCTCATATGCATCATCTTCATAATTTACTGCGCACTCATCTGCTCTGAAACGTGTCACAGTGTCACATCATGCATATTCACAACCGAACAAAACATATTTACCACCCATTCTGGGAAACACTACCAACAGCCCCGTCTCACTTTCCCACTCCACTTATCATTGTGCTGCAACATGTAACCTACCCCCCCACCCCCTGTGCCACTAAATCACCTCTCCAAGGTCAGACCTGAGCTCTGCTCTCATAATTACCACTGAGGGTAATTAGTTTCCACAGCCCAAGGTCTCCGGCGCCCCTCCACACACCTTTAGTCTGTCACCTGGGCCCTGCCAGGAAAAATGAACGGCTGCGTATGCTGGGTCGAGCGGGCCCTCGTGATCTATAATAAGGTCCCCTTTGGAGTGGTGCTGGATTTGTGAGTGTGTGCGCGTGTGCGTGTGTGTGTCACAAAGAATGAGGAACATTACCATGGAACTTAATGATGCCTCTTTCTTTTCTAAAGACAGTATCACAATGTCAACGGTGGGAGAAAATCATTAGCCTTCACACAGTTAATGAAAGTCAAAGATTAAGTCAGCCGTTCTTAAGAGAGGGATATTATTCAGCCCACAGACTCCGGGCGTCATTAATAAACTTCTCCCATTGCTTTCTCTTTTTTTACTTTTTTTTTTGATTCTGCACGTGGGTACTTTCAGTGTTGATTCATTTTTTCTCCTTCAGCAACTTCACGGAGGAGAACTTTTGCAGCAGCTGCCAGCCAGCGTCTGCTGTAAATAGACACGTGAGCAAACACAAGTGAGTCTTTCTGTCGGTTACGAGCACGGATCCAAACACGGAGAGTGTGTATTGTTAGACAAAGTAACACCAACAAAGATCTCCTCTGCACAAGTCAGATCTATTTGTTGCACAAATAGAGTCATGCTGACTCGGGTATAATCTCCACAGATTCTTTTCCCGGGAGAAAAGGCTCTGACCGTACGGCGAAGCCTCGCTGCTGAAACAGCCTGTAATACATCTGTGACTCCCAGCGTCTCCACGGAGACTCCCGATGTGTTGACCTCAGCCCTTTTTTTTTTCCCATCTTCCTCTCCTACACCTTGTCCCCATCTCCCACCTGTGCCGCTCAGTGTTTCACAGCACGGATACGGCCCATTTCCATCACCTATATCCCATCTGCCCCGTTCTCACCTCATCACCGCGGAAACAAGGCCGTGCATGACTTGCACATGCCAACACACACACACAAACACACACACACTCAGAGCGATGCGAGGTCCCTGCGCCATCCCCTCCTCCCTCTAATGTCCACCGCCATCTGTGTCTCCCACCATCAGCTCTAATGTTTCCTCATAAGAAGCCGATCATATCTGCACAGGCAGACGGTAATGTTTACTCTGCCCGTCCTCGCTTCTCCTTCCTCCCTCCAACGCCGCCACCGCCACTGCACCAGCCCTTCTCCTCTGTCTCCCACCGTTAATTCAGTTAATGATGGCAGCACACCTCGTAAAGAGCTAGTGATTAAGGGGAAAACTCCCTCGGTATAAACAAACTTTGTTTAGGCATTGGAGGAGCTTTGTGAGGTATCGACTGCCCGTCCTCTGCAACCTCGTGGCGGTTTGACGTGGCTAAGGCTAAGACATTGATTGTGAGCGTCACAGTCCAACTGCGGATCAATGGCGAGGCAGCGAACACGGTTTCCAGTGGTCACGGCCAGATCCTGGACACTCTGAGGTCAGGTCTGCTTCTGCCAATACATGTCAGTCAGCACTTGAAGGAGCCTTTCACAGGGGAAGTCCATCTCCTGTGAGACCAATGCACCGGTCAAGCACACACATGCAACACACACAACCTTCAGAAATACACACTTTTACCAGAACGCCACAGTGAGCCGAAGCTGGTCCGAGCAGCTCCCTGCAGCAGCGGCACATTGCAAATGCCAATAACTTCCTAACCTACATCAAGCTATTAAACATTATGTAATGTTGAGGGAGATATTTTTTTTCCCACAGAAAATATCCAGGACATAAGATCAATGGAGCAATTCAAGAGGGCACTGATGCATTCGAGTGCGTCTCTCTTTAATTATCTCCAGTGCAGATGGCCCTAACGAGGAGAAGGACTCTAAACTGAGCGGGGGGAGGCGGGGGCTAATAAACCTCGGAGACACTTGAGGCAGCTTGTCCCCCCCTCCCCACCAGGTTCGCCAAGGCCAAATCCTCATCCTTGCTCTATGGCTGTCAGGCGCTCATTCTGCTCCAGTCGACCTGTGGCACGATCCATGTGTGTCAATAAAGCTTTACAGGAAAAACAAAGCGAGGAGGCGACTGGTTCGTGTGTTTTCTCACACAACGATCGAGGACACTGACTTCTGCTTGTGTTGTAGCTTTTTTGATTGAAATATCTGTAACTAAGCATTAATAAAATCTATGACTAATGATCTTAGTTTAGAAAAATACTGGAAACGAAGGCTCCAATGTACAAAACAAAAGAAGAAGAAGACTTCACCCTCGTTACTGATTTTTCTGTGTTGGTATTGGTAGGAGGTCCAGATTGAAAAGAGGTAGTTTGTATGACAAAAAAATGAATAAAAACAAGAATTTGACAAATTCTTTTGGCCATTTTGAATCTCTCTCAGTCTTGGCAGAGTCAGCCAAGACTGCTATTTAACAGGCTAACTAGTTTAACTAGCAAACAGCAGCTACGAGCAGCAGCTGTTGGCAGTTTTCTGTAATGTTTTGCTTTCCTCTATTTATTCAGAGCATGAAGGTGGCCACTTTTCTTACATGTTGCACCCAACAAAGGAATCTTTACCTCTTATGTTCTTTACCCTCAGCCTGTTTGTTCACATTTTGACTGGATGGATGACTGGGAAGCCACGTTGCTTTTATATTTTTCCATTTCATTTTATTTTATTTAGACTTACAGCTCCTATTTCCTCGGTGAACACTCATAAGATTTTGTCTAACACTGAAGAAAAAGTCTGAGTTTAATGATACTGAGCCAAGAACTGCTGCGAGATGCTGCTGCCAAAGTTTGGATGAGGCTCCTTTCTGTTTGGAGCAAATTATCTGTTCATATCTGAAAAGTGTCTCTGCATTTGTTACCATCCCTGCTGTCTAATGAATATGTGAAGTGATCCAGAGACCAAATCTTGAGTAAATTAGCTGAGATACACAGCTGCTTTTGATTCTCTTAACACTGTAATTGAATTCTTCTCGTCTGAAGTTACAAGAGGAGGATTGTTATGCAGCTTAACAATCTTCCCTTGCTAACCCTTTATTTCAAGGCAGAAGGTTGGTCATAATTGCAGTGTTTTTTACTCTTTTCTTGGGTCAAATAAAAGTGCACATGGGCAAAAAGGGAAGAGGAGACAAGATAACTACAGTGAATTAGTCAAAAATGTGTAGTCAACAAAATGACCTTTCAATTGAAAATGCCATGTCAGAAACCCCACACGTTTTGTGGACTGTTAGACTAAAAAATAACCCTCAGTTCCAGTTTTTCTGATTTTTTGTGTTTCAACTTTATTCATCATCTCATGTATCTCTGTGGGCTTTGAAAATTACATGCTCGTAAAACTTCAAATGCGAGTAAAAAGCTGAAACGAAGCTTTGGAGAAACAACGATTCTAATTTCGTCCGCATTAATGTTTTCACACATTTATTTTTTCTACCTGTCGGATCATTTTCAGGGTCACAGGGGCGCTGGATGGCATCCCAGCATGCATGAGAGGGAAGGCTGGGAAACATCCTGCACCAGTCGCCAGCTCATCACAGGGTTGCTGTCAACTGATCTTTTTTTTTTTTTTATTCCCCAGTAGAACAACAATTTAATTAAAGCATGCCAGCCCGTGCTTTATTAACACCTACTTACTGTTCTTAGCATGAATCTTTACAGATCTCCAGCTTTTACATTTCCCCCAAAAAATTCATGCTGTGACCAATTAAGCCGTCTGGTTTCTGCAAAAAGGATTTTCAACCCCAGGCTGGATTCTCTAATCAGGAGACACATGCGACAAAGGGCCTCACAGTGATGTACTCAGTGATTATTGAAGTGTCTGTGGCTGCTGCTGTTGAGCTAGAAGCAAATAAAATGTGTGTTTTTGGAGGATTTAACCTGCAGGAGAATTTGGTTTATTGCTTAAAGTTTGTTTATATCAAACAGTAATATGAAATGATATGACATAATATGATACGATACGATACGATACGCTATGATACGATACGATACGATACGATACGCTTTGATACGATACGATACGATACGATACGATACGCTTTGATACGATATGATACGATACACTATGATACGATACGATACGCTATGATATGATATGGTATGATACAATACGATACGATATGATACGATACGGTACGATACAATAAGGTATGATATGATATGTTTTGATATGATATGATACGATACGCTTTGATACGATATGATACGATACGCTATGATACGATACGATACGATACGTTATGATATGATATGATATGATACAATACGATACGATATGATACGATCCGATACGGTACGATACACTAAGGTATGATATGATATCTTATGATACGATACGATACGATACGATACGATACGATACGATATGATATGATATGATATGATATGATACGATACGATACGATACGATAAGGTATGGTATGTTATGGTATGGTATGATATGATATGAAATGATATGATATGATATGATATGATATGATATGATATGATATGATAAGTCCATTCCAAAGCACAATGATATTCAGAGGGACTGAAGAATGGGAATGAATCTAAATAAATAAATAAATAAATGTCCTAGGGTATCAAAGATTTACAGTTGGTAGGTGAGAAAGACTGTGAACGTCCGTCAAATGTCACATTTCACTGATATTCATCACCAATAAAATGTTTAATGTTCCTCATTTTAGCTCAAATAGGAAAAATTTAGGAAATAAAAAAAATCAGATGACCAGAGACCAGATGGAGGAAAATATTACACTGAGTGAAGTTTGATGCCTTTGAAATGTTGGTCTGCAGTAACTTTGAACTTTAAACAGAACTGAGCAAAAACTGAAGTAACTGTCTGGTATCTGGCTGATTAATCTGTGAGCTTAACATCTGATGTTCCACTTAAGGATCTCTGTAAAACATCGTTAACCAGCAATATTAAGTTACATTTGAAGTAACTAGCTAACACTAGCTCTATTAAATAAGATGTCATTGTTTTGTCCAATAGTTTCTTTGTTTCCTTGTGCATCGTCATGTGTATCATCTCTTTTGTTACCTTTATGAAGGACAGTAATCTGCCCACAAAGGCACAGAATGGAGAAATGAAATATCTGTCTGTTGCCAGATGAGTCTGAATGCTTTAAAACTTTTTGTTTCTGATCTCAACTGTTTCTGAAGTTTCAGTTTTCTGCTCTGCTGCTGCTTTCAACAAAACTTGTTAAAAAACTTAATTTTTTGGACTTCAGAGCTGAGAATTTTGTATCAAAACCCAAAACTAAAAGTTATACTGGACACATTTTCTCCTCGCTTAGTTTTTTTCTTCTGGTCCATCATATGCTGCTTCTGTCGTCGTCCTGTGTTGTAAAGTTTTGCTTCAGCATCACTGCGACTAAAGGCAGGAAACAGGAAGTCAACGCTCTCTCCATTCCTCCCTCATATGGTTTCTCTTGCTCCATTTGTTTCCTTTTTTTTCTTCTTCTTCTCTCACCACTTTTCACTCTTCACTTCATTCCCTGTCATGTTACTCTCATGTCCATAGGCCCTGTTTCTTGCATTACTGCTCCCCTGCATGCATTCGGTCCCAGCAGACACATTTAAACTCCATCATTTCTAACAGACTTTATAAGGTGATAAAAGTCGAGCATTTATTCATCCTGCCATTAATTCAAGTCCATGATTTTTTGCTATTATCCCATCACTTAATTGGGTGAGAAGCAATGACCTCCTTCATGGAGGGTAAGCCAAGAAAATTCTCCCCACAGCAATAATCACATTACAGTAAGGGCTTGTGATTTATTTTTTACAGTATGCATTAAGTGTGGGAGTTTGGTTGTCCACTGATAATTCTGTCTTATTTTATGGAATGAACTTTATAAGCAGGGAGTTTGCAGTAATTGAAACATGATTAAAATTAAAGCTTGAGGCCACGAGAGCACTTCAGCTAATCAAAAATCCATGAATGTGAAAATGCATACAGGCTGCAGACGCACGCTCAAGCTTGACACACTGATTGAGTTTGTGTTTAGTTTGTTCGTACTCTGCAGCATAATTTTTCTCCCTTCT
This sequence comes from Acanthurus leucopareius, assembly GCA_029814765.1. NCBI lineage: Eukaryota > Metazoa > Chordata > Actinopteri > Acanthuriformes > Acanthuridae > Acanthurus > Acanthurus leucopareius. The sequence goes on along the minus strand of JAQMCX010000011.1, from coordinate 21,847,527 downwards.
CCAACAATACTTAGGACATGTTCCTCTTTGAAGCTCTTATCTCCACGGACATCAAAGGTTTCCACTAAACGGAGTATAGCTCGGTCTGCTTCCGCAATTCATTTCAAGGAGTCCTTTGTTGAATATTTCGACCAACACACACTCACACAGTCTGTGCTTTTGTCTTGAAAAGTCAAACTTTTTGCTTTCAGATGTCAAAGGTCTTCTTGAACATCCCAGAAGTTATGAAATAATGTGGTGAGGCTGATAAACTGACCTAAGTGATGTCACTTGAGGGAAGTTACCTGAGTCACTGTTGGTTGGAGCTGAAGACAAGTTTGAAAATGAAAAATGAAATTAAAAAAATCTGCTGGTGTGAAGTTTTGAGCTCCGTGAACCCACCAGACCTCTGCGGGCCGCTCTTCATCTCTGCCTGAGGCTACAGCAGTGTGAGGCCATAATAATCACTACAAGCATTTCACACCCAAATCTCTTACTGAGCTGTTGGTGGTCAGGTTGCATTGTGGGTAATGTAGGTACCAGCTTTTACGAAAGCAAGAGAATGCATTAATAATTATAGACTGGCTGAATCTGCTGCAGTCAGTCTTATACTCTCCATCTTTTGTTCTAATGTGCTTCAGCTTTAGCTTTAGCTGAGTGGCATAATCACGTCACCTAATGACTAATTAGTTAAATGACACAGTGCCAGTACATCATGATCCGTGTAACACAATGTACTCCAGAGCCTTCCTTTCTCTGTCTTTTGAAGAAATTATTTATTATGTGAAGGGATGCATCATGTTTGGGATGCAGGGCGAGTCGCCTCCGTCACGTCAGTAAATGGGCCTTAAAAACTCGGCTTGGCACCACTTGAAAACAAAATCTGGTGATTGCTCAAATCCGTATTTATACAACCTGCATCTCCTCGAGTATCTTTCCCCCATCCTCTAATCCCTTTATCTCGGATAGCGTACTTACTACAGTGACAGGTGAGATAGCCTCTAGATTCACTAAAGAGCATTTGCAGAGTTTTCTCTTTTTTTTTTTTTGTCGGGAGATGATAACAATGAACAAAGTTTTTCCCTCCAGTTGGTGGAGTGAGAGTTACATCGCACCCCCTAGAGAGGATTATCTCTTTCTCAATACAGTATTTATCTTTGAACAGACACACACGTTTGCAAACCCCATGGAAAGGTGCACACACACACACACACACACCTGGCAGCCAAATTTTCTCCCAAACTTCAAAGTAAACACACAAACACCAGCCTGCATGCATTCAGCTCGGTTATTGGCTGTGGAAGAGGCCTGTTTTTGGCTCAACCAGGGGTATTGTGGAAGGGACGCTGAGGTATTAAGAGGTGGCCAAAGGGTTAATATTGAAGGCTGAATGAGGCAATCTGCAGCTTTTACATACCGCCGAGGAATAGAGAGCGACTTGGCACCATTTCATGGGTCACTACATCTGCAGAAATTAGATTGGAGGCAGTTTTCTGAGCGCCGTGGAATATCAAGGTGTGTGCATGCGCGTGTGTGAGTGTGTGTGTACGTGTGTGCAAGTCTAAAAGCCAACTCAGCAGGGGACAATGTCTGCGAAAAGCAGCAAGGGACTCAATCATCAGTAACAGCATAAGCACTTCAATTTATCCATTGAAATCCATCAAAATCAGTCCACCGAGGCAGAGTTGAGTCATCAAAGTGAGTCGGAGTGTTCGAAAATACCCTCAGAAACAGTTTCCTTTGCATCTCTTCTTTAACTTGTAAATGTCATTGATAGAGATAATAACATATATTTTGTTAACAGTCATTGAACAGACAGCACAGCTGATGTCTTTAAACTTTTAGTTAGGTTTTGTGGTGAAAAAAAATTGTGAGTCTATGATGATGCTAGCAGAGCTGCAAGGCTAATGTGGCTAAATATTAACATGGACCATATTACACAATAAATTTTTAATTGTTCATGGAAAAGCAAACATACAAACAAGCAAATTACATAAAGTTGTAGGATCTATTAGGTTTTTTGTCTATTTTTTTCAAGTGTGTAACCTTAACTGTGTAGCCCAACAAGCAAATATTTCCTAAACCTCAACATTTTGCTTGAAACACCAGTAAAAGTTGCATCTAGTCGACTGAAAGCATCGACTTTTAGGATATTCAGAGTGAAACCACACAAAGCCAGACCTCTGACTCATCAACTTTACAGAAATCTGGTAAATCTTTTGTTAAAAAGGGGAAAAAACGAGACTTTGGAAATCCTGACACAGCAACTCATTTAGGTGTGTTGTTTAAAACCTCTGGAAAAGCTGATTAGCTGGTTTCTTATTCACATACAAACTAGTTCCCGATGGCTTTATTTCACTGTTTCTGCAGCTCAGTCTAATAACACTTTACAGTGTTTTAGCTCTGAGCCAACCCACTTTGCCGGCTTGATTAGTTTGAACTGGAAAAAGAACACCTAAAAGTCTGCAATAAGCCAGCTTCAGTTGTCAGGCCTTTAATAAGGGGAGCGAGCACCGACCTATCAATCCGCCCAGGCAAACCGATCCGAACAAGCACACACAGTTTCTACGGAAGTCTAATTACCCGAAGGGTCAGCTCTCATCCTCGTGGGTCAGAGTTTTACATTATGAGTGAGAGAACTTGTTTAAAAATGATGTGTGTGAGGAGTGAAAAACTGACTGAGAGCTACAGTTTTTCTCCTTTATGTGCGGATTACATCATCCACTGAGGCAGGTCGAACACACAACCCGCAGATATCAAACAGATGTATTAAAGTAAATGAGTTTCCCTCACTGAGGAGGCGTCCGTGTATCTCTGGGTCTTTACGGGAGGGAATGTTGAAATGAATAGGTGGATCAGCAGCCCCTCGACAGCAATGCAGGAGTTGTACTGGACTGTTCTGGAGGAGAGGGAGCTGAGCATGAGGAGAAACCTCCACATAATCAGTTGATCCATATTTCAGCCATTAATAGAGATTCTAGCGGTGACCTAAAGAATCTGGGATAAAACCTGTGGAGATTAGTTTCCTTTGCAGGGAGGCTGGAGACTCAAACAAAAGAGAGCTCAGACTGTAACCACTGATCCTCCTCATTGACAGGAGCCAGTTTGGATATCTGATCAGCAAACCTCAGGGCATGTATGAATGGAAGGAGACTGGAGGCCAAACAAGAAGGAAACACACACTCAGTCTGACAAGGGAACACCTTTTTTTCCCAGGTGGAGCTGAATAACACAGCAAGAAAAGAGGGACATCTGGGTTTCCTCGCTTGTTCACTGGCACTGTAACCCAGATCAGGATGAGAGGATCCATTTGGTGGGAAAAGTAATGACATGCTGCAGTTTGTTTTGTTATGAGTGACCAGGAAAACCGTCACACAGCAGCTACGACCGACCACAACCACCTGAAACAAACACACTGAGTTCTGCTGTCGTGTCAGTTAATCCAGATTCAGGTTAATAAGAAAATGCAAACACAAAGTCAAGCCAAAGTTCTCTAGAGTTTAGACTTCAGAGCTGCAGAGTTGCACCAAACAGCAGCATGTGTCTCCAATGCTTCCATACCGGGTTTTATGAATAAAATAAGAAAAATAAAACGCATGAACTGATGAGAATTTATGTTATTACAATCATGCATCAAAAGGTTACAATTATTTAATAAACCTTTAGCGGTAAAACTATGTCATTTTCACATCATTTGCATCCGTGTAACTTTATGAGTTTGTGCACGATCATTATGCAAAAGCATGAAAAATGTAGCTATTTTAAAATCAGAGTCTCATTTAAACTTTTTTTCTTTCATCACACCAATTATCCGCTCACTGTTGAAGGTTTAATGTTAGGCCGCAGAAAAATCCGCAGCCTCCATCTGGTTTCTAAAGGCTAATTGGCTGGTGATACATCACTGGCCGGCCGTTTTAGACAGGATGTGAGATACTAATGTGAGCACCACAGAGTGGCTCTATTCAGAAGTATGAAATTAAAATCTGCTGCATACAGGCTACAATATGGGAGAGCATCAACAGTGACAGATGGGCAGATGATGGATGGTGATTGGAAGCTCTGTTGACGAGCTCAAAGCCGGTCGCATCGCTCACACGAGCCAGAAGCCTCCGCCTCTATAAACATGAAACTTTGTCGGTGAAAACACTTTTTAAAGTGGAAAAACTGTAATTTGATTTTCTGTTTTGTCCGAGCTCGTAGTTCTCCTGGACGTCTGAAATAAAGGAGATTAAGATCAAATCAGACTTAAACACTGAGCAGAAAACAATGCGGTTGAGAAATTTGGTGCCTTTTTGGGTTCATTTTGTTGTTGTTGTTGTTGACTTTGTTGGTATATTCTTCTCGTTTTAAAGTCCAAGCAGAGATAACATGATGCCACAACAAGTAATTTCCTGGAGAAGCACGAATGTTAATCTTCAGCTCAAAGATAAAGGCCAACTTCGAGGTTTCACTGCCACAAATCAAAGACTGAAGGCTTATTCTGAACCGACATCCAACAGCTGCACAGAGACGAACTGATTGTAGAGCCGGAGGTGCCAATTTTCTCCATGCAACCTGTTTTCACTCCCGACTCGTCATGACGGCGGTCTGGTCATAAAGCTGCCACAAAATCCGACTCTCACCACATTTTTATCAAGGCTAAAGGAAATCACATCTGCAGACAAATCTAAGTTTCAGTCAAATCAATCTCCAACTTTGATTTTTTTATTTTTTTTGTGGCAAATTAATTACATTTAAAATGTGAATGTAGAAACCTGAGAGAGAGTCTGCAGCCAAAACTGTGCAAAAAGCAAACGAAACAAATATTACACTTAATTATATTGATTCATGGCTGGAGAGAATATGTCATTTCTGCCACCAGATGTCTCTCAATCAAAACAATGAAGACAGAAGACTGATGAAGATGTGAGGAGCACAGGATCATCAGATTGGTTCATTTCGTTGCAGGTAAAAATCCATCTGACTGATGGTTCTGACTGATTCACATCATGTCCTGGTGCAAAATTTCAGATTTTGTCTGGTTTTAAGCATAATTTCGTTATTATTATTCTGTACTTACCACATTCTAAATGTTTTGAACAAAGATAGAAGCACAGGCAGTTAAAAAATGTTTAGATTTTCAAAGATTCCCTGGAGATAACCAGTGGAAATGGGTTTAAATCAAAAAAAAGGACAATAACATGTCCAGTTATCTCGTCACAGAGTTCGTCAACAAAGGGACCGAAATGTTTCCTTCCACCAAAGTCACATTTTGTACATCACAGTCTCCTCTTTGGCCCAGCATCTTACGACAGTGTGAAGATGATTTACTAACTGTGACGCTTTCCAACTCTATCAACGCTGATAACTGACAAAGTTGTTTTTGTTTTTTCATAATGAAAGACTGAAATCAAGGAAAATTACTTCCTGTTTTGTAGATGACTGAATTCTCAATGAGTCTCTTCATTTCTTTATCGGGGCCTTTTCTTTATTGCAGAATAGCTTATCACTATCGAGAGCTTGGATCAGACAACCACACAGCTGTGGTAACAAGTGTCGCCTGAAACTGTTGCTTCCCCTTCGAACTGCGTCGCACAAAAGCCCTTATCAGCATCTCCTCTCCATAGAAGCTGCGATCCAGAATCAGCTGGGAGTTTGTTTATGAAAACGGCTGCCTTTTTACCGCAGGTTTTTCAATGTTTTCTCGGTGTCATTCCAGACAAAGATTCCTCTTATCTGTCTCCACTGAATCCTATGAATCACCACTTATGATAGTGTCATTTTAACCTCAGGCCCCCGCAGCTCCTTCCTGTGTTTTACACGCCGGCGACGTCTAAAGTGATAACTTATGGGAAAGAACTTCATGCAACACCAGCATGAAAATCCCCCAAATACATCATCTTTATCTCATGACTGTACACTCATAATGGTCTGAGGAAGTTAATCATACCATGAAATACACAACCAATAGGAACAATCTGTGCGGAGGAGAATGTTTTTGGATTATCTGGTTGTCATTAGAGAAGCTTCATCCTGCAGTAACTCTGTGCAAATATGGCAGAGAAGATCTCACATTACAAACATTCCTACACCATAAAGGTTAAGTCTGAACAGTGAGTACTACAGCAAGTAAGTATCATCGAAGTTCCCATTTATTACATGCATAACTACATTATTCTGGTCAGTTTTCATTCTCTTATCCCAGTCGCCTTGACTCTGCCATTTTGTATTGCAATTAACTTCCATCAGTGAAACTCAACTGCTCTAGTTTCACATTAAAATCCCCACTGACGTCCATAAGGGCATAATTCCTCCCTTTTCACTGCAATTTAACATCATTTGTGTCCATCAGGCTTGTGGGAAACTCACCAAAGCAGATAAGAAAATATGAAAATGTTGCTTTGTGCTTATGCTTTACATATTTAACTGTGTGCAAAAACAAGAGGTGATAGAAAGCAGATTTAAGACTGAGAGAAGTTGTGTCGCTTCCTGTGTTCAAAGCCACAGTGAAGCTTAATGTTACAGCTGTTTGAAATGTAAATCTTTTCAAGAAATGAATAAAGACACAGAGGAAGCATCTATAATCATGAGTCATTACAGTTTACTTGTAATATTTTGATATATTCCACCTTAAACATTCATGAACATTCGTTGGGTCAGAAGAGATTTAAAGAAAACAACATTCCTCACCATAGTCTCTTATAAAAATATCCCAAAAAGGAACTTTGTGACCTGAAAAACATTTATAACATATAATTTCCAGCATAAATATTTTGAGATAATACTGAGCACATGAGGAATACCAGCATGTAACTCCCTCAGTGAAGCTGCCTCCATGCTATTGGCTGGTTGCACTGACCTAAATCTGGAGGACGTTGTGTTTCAGCATCTGTGGTGCAAAATGCATTTAAAACAAATTTAAGTGGACATTTTCCTAACTCACACACTCTCTCTCTCTTTTTCCCTCGCCCTTTCCAAGCCTCTCTTCATAAACAGGCTCCTGAGCAATTAAGAGGATGGCTGTCTCCGGAGCATAAACCCATTTATTATCATCCTCCCTTTTCTCCCACATTACTTCATCAGGCTCGCCGTGTCGCCTGGGAACTCGGCGGGCTCTTCGGGGTCTCAGGACTGTACAGGAGTGTTACACACACTGCAGGCATGGACACACACACTCACACGCAAACGTCAACCTGCATCAAACAGACAGCAGCCTCTTTGCATGTGAGAAGGAGCTGAAACGACGACTTATATTGGGGGGAGTTGGGACGATGTTCAGGTTATTTGACCGTCACGCCAAAAGAACACGATCAGCTCTGCAGCCGGATGCAGGAAGATGCAGGAGGATGCAGGAGGAGGCAGGAGGACGCAAGAGGATGAAGGAGGACGCAGGAGGACGCAGGAGGATGCAGGAGGATGCAGGAGGACACAACGTCCAGCCGAATGCATTGTCCTCATACACCAACTCTCTTGGAAAGGTTCTCCATGATGTATTCAAACACAGCATAGCCTAGCTTAGCCTAGCTTAGCATAGACAGACAGACAGACAGACAGACAGACGGGTAGGTAGCTTCCCATTCTAACTTTTTCTGTCACCCACATAAAATCCTGTTTTGTCTCTGTCTCTTTTCGTGCCCTCAGGTAAAACTTGTGACACTCCTGTGAGTCTCCCTCAGCCTCCGTGCGTCTGTACGATTGCAGCTTTTCTCCCCAAACAGCTTCCCCAGTTTTCATTTCAGATTTGTAATAATGGAGAAGTCTCCACAGACAGCTCCGGCTTTCTCTTCTCTGTATGTATTTACTATTTCCAATTTCTTCTTCTGTGCCCGACTTTCTTTTGTTTCTGTGTTACAGTCAATTATATTTGACACTTTCAGCGGAGTTGTTTCACAATAAAAGCATTCAAGCCTTGGTCTTGTTTTTGTGGGATTTCTTGTTTGTTTTTCTTAATGAAGCATCTGCATGAGCTTCAAACTTGGCATCTTATCAATGATCAAAAAGTGGCAAAGTTACATTTTCAAAAAACTGTTTTTCTGTTGACTTTTTTCTTTAAATGAGCCTCTTGTCATTTATTTGTTCAGGCTTGAGACTCAGTTGTTATTATTATGTAAAAGATGTGACGGATGCACATTCAGAAAAGCACAAATGTTGATGGATTTGAATCGATAAACAGAATATTGACTTCTGTTTTCTGACTGACAAAATGTTTCTTAAGAAAGTGGGTGATGGACCTGTGGATGACAGTGTTAAAGCTCACTCCTGTCGACCTTTCAGTCCTGACAAAAAGCAAAAACAATGTCCTTTTTTACATGAAAAAGGGTTTTTAATGTTGCAGCTTCTGCTCCGGCTTTCATGTTGCTTTTTATCCACTCGGTACCTGAGACGGCCCTCTGCTCATTGTGTAACCTCTGATCGGGACAATAGACTCGGCTCTGCAACCTTTAATCGCAATATTCAGCCATGATTGTGCGAGGCGGCACTGTTCCATTCAGCTTCACAATCGCCTGGTTGCAGGAATAATCAGCCTGAGCGTCTAATCAGCAGTCATTGTGCTGCTCTCTATTGTCCGAGCCGTTTCTGCCACAAACGTAAATGACCCTCAAACTTGGGACCACATTTGTTTTTCCTCTGTCACGGGAGAAAAAACGCAGATATTAGTGAAGTGTCATCCTCACGCGGCACACCATCACAACGCTTTGACTCAACCTGCTGATGTGAACATAAAGTGGTGACTTTTCTTTTTATATGTCTTCTTTTAACGTAACCTAAGGACCTTTTAGCTTCCTGCTTCACACTGCGACTGCTCATTTAGAATTTAAGTGAATAAAACTCAGAATGACTAATAGAACAGTTCAGTCTAATCGTCTGGTCTTGAGATCTTAAAACAGATGACCACTTTTCTTCCTGAGTGATTTCGACCGAGTGTATAATTTAACTCAGAATGTCTGTTTTTAAAACGGCGATCCAAAGTGACTCTTTACATTTCAGTGCATAAGACCAGCAGCTCTCAGATGAATCAGCACATTTAGAATCACACTGCGCAGACCTCTGGTTAGGATGATATTATGGTTTCTGACAAGCTGTTCTCACAGATTAAGATGTATTTTTAAATGGCTCACTGCCGAACCTGCACCGGGCCTCTTTGATTCAGGCCCTTTATTGTCTTTATTGTATTAATATCCTGAACTCATCAGGAAGTCTTTCATTCTGCTGGATTTCAAAACCTATTTTTGCTTTTTTTACCTCTTCCCTCTCAACAGAATTCATTTCCTGTCTCCGTATGCAGGCCTCATGTGCTGACGAACCCCAGGCGCTGCCGCTCCTGCAGACCAGCGAGCGGCGGTGGGACGGCACAAACTCTGGTTTGTCTTCTGCTGCTCTGTCAGCATGTGTTTGGTCTCTGAGGCCCACGGTTCATGGCTAAGACGCCAAAGCCTGTCTTGAACGCGGAGGCGGTGTTTAGCAAGGAGAATGCTTAGCGGGCCTGCTTTGTGTTGCGTCCCGGCGATAACGTGCTTCGACGCGCTAACACAACCCAGCTGCCACCCCTGCAAGAAGAAACAGACGCTGTCTCTGCTGCTCTCCTTCACTTGTATTTTTTTTTGTAATCCCCACTCCCTTTACGTTACACCCTTTTTCTTGAAATACAGACAACCTGGTTGGTGTGAAATGAGCGAAGGGGCTGCCAGTTCTGCTGTTCGTAGCTTCAAAGATAACTTCAGTTTCTCTGGGGCTTTTTCCTGGATGTTTCCCGCTGCAGAGAATTACTGCACACGAGCTCCTCTCAGGCGCTGCTGCATAGTTTTGTCCAAAGTGGAGCGTGCTGAAACTGCAAAGTGAATTGGGAGCCACAGGGGGTAAAGCCCACGGCCTGTGTGGACAGTTCTGCTCAGCAGCGATACAGCGTGGGACAATGTTATGATCCAAAGAGGAAGAGAGTCTGAGTTGAGGAAGTGGACGGACGGGCTGAGCACAAACTGCGGCAGAGTGGCGTTTCCTCTCCGAGTCTTTGTTTGAGTTTTGTTTCTGCTCCGTCAGGATCTGAGGCCGACAAGAGGGAGAACAGCAGCGCAGTAATGAGAGAAACGCAGCTCCTCTTAATTATCCAATAAAGTCTGCTTTTTACCTCCGTGAGCCCACCCATCCAGTTCAAGAGAAATCACACACACACACACACACACACACACACAGAAAAACTTTCTTCCCCTCACACACACATACTTTACCCCTGCATCTTTTTGTTCTTTTCCTGTTGCCACCTTTTACTCTTTCACACACACACACACACACACACACACAGACACACACACATGCGTGCAGTCTGGAGGTGCGCGCCCACCGTCTCTGTCTTCGCCTCTGCGCCTCTGAGGTGTAAATGGCGGGTAATGGTGTGTGTCAGACCTGTGTAACAGCCCATTAGGCACATGGAGTGAGTTAATCTGATCTAACGTCTCTCTTCCCTACTTTTTAAAACCCCACCAGACATCTCTTGGCTCAGACTTAGAGGGGGTGGGGGACATTTGGTGGTGGTGGGGGGGTACAGCAACGTGTACCCGCCTTGACACCTTCCCCGGCTCAAACCACTTCCATATGTCGCCGTCCGACTGGTGGAATTACCCCGCTCTGCGAGATGTCAGTGACTTACATCCTCTGCAGCGTCGGCCTCGCTTCCTTTTACAGTGGAGATCTGGATGGGGTGGGGGGTGAAATGGGGGGTGGGTCGGGGGGGTCGCCATGACGCTATGAGGTGCAGCTCATCAAGATAATTGGAGAGTTTATGGAAGCTGCCTTTCCAGGGATGAATCACACACACACACACGCAACCGTGCCTGTTTGATTTTGATTCCTACAGACCTGAATGAACACACACACACACACACACACACACACACACCACACACACACACACAGGAACAGGACTTGGATTCACACACCCACCACACACTGCCTGCCTTCATGTGGCCTGCATGTATAGAGGCTGAAAATCAAACAGGCCTCTGAGGCCTAAATGCTTTCAGACGGCTGGATTCAGTTTCAGTACAGCTGATGTATATTTTTAAGGGGGCCGAACTCTGGACACACACACACACACACCGGTGTGTGTGTGTGTGTCCAGAGACGACTTGGAATGTGTTGCTACAAAAAAAAGTGTAATTATTTCTATTACAAGTCGATTCTCTCACATGTGAAAAGAGGACGGATGAGGTTTTCTGAAAAAAAAGTGAGAAACCGACAATGAGAGAGTTCATGATCAGCTGATGTTTGTGATCAATAGACGTTATCACACATACATGACAATGAAAATCTAACCAATAAGCCTCATTTCAATTATTGTCCATCAATAAACAACAAAAAGGGAAAAATAATACATCTGAGGTTCAGTTTAAAGGATCATTCTGTTTATGCATTTTTACATAATTTTTTATCAGTTTTGAACATCAAATATGATTTTATTTAGGAGAGTTAAATCAGAATGTTCACGTTTGTCAATGAGAAATCGTTTATCGTCGAGCAGCTGATGCTGTTTCCAAGCAACAGTAGACATCCCAGCCCGGAGGCTAACATTAGCTAACAAGCTACAGCTACATTTAAAACTGACCTGTTCAAATCTTCAGCTGAAGACTTAATGTTGCAGCATCTCATCCAACCTTTTTCCCAAACAACATCTGTTAGGGTTTATAATTCCTGTAGTCTGCACACATGCAACAAAGCATCTAAATAAACTGTAATATAGTAAAAAAAGAAAAAAAAGGGTCTGTTTGTCGGCTTCCAGCAGAAATACAATGAATAATTTAAATCAGCTCGAGTTTCAGACATGTGAGTCACTTCAGCCTCGTCCTTTGTTAGTTAAACTTCTCACGCAGTGTTTGGAGTTCTGACTACATGTCACTTTTATGAAAGAAAGGCACGGGCCAAAACGATTACAGAGACAGCGGGGGGGGGGAGCAGTGAGCAAAAATACAGAAGCAAGGGGCATGAAAGGGGCAGAAAGAGAGGGAGCAGGAATCCTTCTGAGCCGTGATTCTCCTCCGCTCAGCATTTCATCCAGATGCTGCTGTTACGCTGCTCAGCCGGCCCCTGCTGCTCCTGTTTCAACCCAGTTTCATCTGCAATGTTCACAGAATTCACTCTGTGTGTCTGTGTGTGTGTGTGTGTGTGTGTGTTCAGATATGTGTGTGTTCCTGTGAGTGTGTGCACACTCTTCTTAATGTCTATGTGAAGATACAAGCACCCACAGAGAGATGAGTGTGAGTGTTTGCTGTCGTATTCAGCGAGCTTGATGACTTTCCTCTGGTTTGTTCTCGTTGTTCTGAGTCTGCCACGCCCCCCCGAGCGCCCGGACCCCCCCCCATCCTTCAGTCGTTTAGCTGCAGATCAACGTCAGAACCAGAGTTCCTGCTTTTTAGCTACTTAGCTGTTTGTTGTGCTGCTGCAGATCCTTACAGTGGTGCTGATGCTGGTGTTGATGAGCCTGGTGCACCTTGTGAAGCTCCGTTAGCTCATCCTTTGCCTTTACTGACCAGTTGTTTTCAACGTCTCTGCCATTGATTTTGCTTTATCTTTAATGTATTTACTCCTTTTTTTTTAACAATGTTAGTTGGTGCTTCAGTGTTACTCATTTTTCTGTCAGTGAATGTCATTTATTTTTATGCTTTAAGTGTTCAAGCAGCTTTTTCTTCAAGTTTTGGTCCCATTTTCTAAAGGCGTCGACGTTGACTTTAAGTAAAATTGTAATAAACTCAGTTTCATCCACAACTTTCAGAAGTTTCAGTGTGTGTGTGTGTGTGTGTGTGTGTTGGAATATGCATGTATTCCTGTGGTTGTGTGTGTGCGTTGCAGTTCTGCATGTCTGCGCGTATCTTTACAGGTGAGGTTTTGTTGGACTGCACGTGTGTGTTGTTGCTGTGTAATCACAAAGCTGGTGCATGCATCATGTGTGCGTGAGCTCCCATGCGTCCCTGCAGGTGTGCAGCTCAGCAGTGTGTGTTTCAAGGTGTAAATAAATACATCCTCAGGGTGAGAATGAGAGGTAGAGGGAGCTGCAGGCTGAGCTCTGCTATCATATCACCACCCCCACCCCGTCCCCCGCCCCCCCGCTCACCCTCAAAATATTTTCCACCGCCACCTCTCCCATACGCCGTCTCTCCAGTTATTATCTGAGCCGTCCCACTGTTTATTTTCGAGCTCAATTTCTTTGTGTGGGCGTGTGCGCAGCAAATGAGGTTAATACGATTCTCCAAGTAATGATGTGGTGACTCAGTACAATAGATTGGCAGAACAATTTGTGTGCGTTTGATAGCAGTTAGTGAGTTGTTTCAGGGGCATTTGGGTAGTGGGATAATTGCTTCCAGAGTTCCCTGTGGAGTAATTGCGCTTCCTCCACCCAAAAAGCTGCGCCTCCCTCTGAGAATCTGCTGCCCACCACTACTTAAGAGACGGTCGGGCCGGAGGGACCGGCCAAATTATTCTCTCCCAGAGAGACGCTGAGGAGCAGCAGCGGTTTGGGTGGAGCCTCTGATTGCATGGCACGCACCAGAGTGTGTCTCATTTTTTTATGTGCTGTGTTTCTTTGTGTGTGCAGACACATGTGCTCGTGTCCACCTGCGCCCGTCTCTGTGTGTGTGTGTGTGTGTGTGTGTGTGTATTCTCACAGTTAGAATTAATTAGTAAGTGAGAAAAGCTCTCGGAGTGATTGTGAGGAAATTGCCCTCAGCTGCACATTCACACACGTTGTCTCCCAAAAAAAATCAGACAAGGCTGAGATTTACATTCCAGACGCCGACTTCAGGCCGAGCGATCAGAAGCTCTGTGGAGGACGTGTTGCCACTCACACGAGCACACAGGGGTGAAGGTTTCCAAAGGTTTTCAAAAGAAGCAGGATTATACAGAAGCTCTGGAATTTAATTTTGTAAAAAAATTTAAAGTAATTAAACATTCAGTGGTGTTAATCCTCATTTTCTGATGTTTTTTTCTTTCACATGACATTTTTATTATTGTGTGAAACTATTTTTATTTCTCTTACTGCAAAAATACTCTACGTGGTGCTAAAAACACAGAGCTGCTTCACACTTTTTTGTTTTTTTCTGCATGTCCTGTAATGACAGCGTCCAGTGGCAGCACAGAACAATGTGTTGCATGCTGCAGCTGCATGTTGTTGCAGTGGCTTGAAGCGCATGTTCCTGTGCATGTAGTTGTATCATTGTGGTGATCTTATGCACTCAGTGCTCCACCTGCTGAAGGCTGTTTTCACCCTGGTCCAGTTTGCAATTTAATTTACAGTTTTTGCGTCTGACTTTGTTTGTATGAATCAACAGGAGACTCTGCAGCTCTGCCACTTCACGTTTAACACATGAGGTTTATTCAGGAGAAAGAAGCATCGAGCTGATGGTTTCCACAGGTCTTTCTCCTGCAGAGTGCAGAGACCACACAGGTCTCATGCAGCCTGTTCTCACCTGAAGAAACATTCACACAGGTTGAATGCACAAGACGTTTATTACAACCCATTTACGTTTATTGTGAGGCGGCGACCTGCAGGGCAGCGGCCATTATGGAGAGAGAGAGGAAGTCAGGTGACGCAGTATAAACAGAAAGAGTGAGAGAGTCTGTGCGTGGAGGAGGACGATGGCTGCGTTCAAAAACCAACAAACACAGGACTTTCAACCAGGAGGCTGCAGCTCAAATCAACGGTGAAACCAAGAGTCAGCTTTGGATTATTTTGATTTATTTAATGGAGTTAATTTAGATCCAATAATCTGATGACACTGTCTCCAAAGTCCATGATAGATTTTGTTATCTGTCTTTTATATTTATTCTGTGGGTTTATTGAACGTCTTCTCACATGGCTGCAGTTTTCACAGGCGACGTCATGAATTCTTAGATAATAAGTTAAACCACAAAGAGAGAATAAAAACAAAGTGAAGTTTGTGTTAAATGACTAGTTTTATATAAATGACATCAGTGTTTAGCTGAGTCACAACATTTTTGACCCTTGATATCTGAGAGCAGGTGCTGAGCTCGTTAAACTGGCTCACCTGGAGTCTCTGACTGCGTTTAATCATGGAAGCTAAAACATGCTAACTAACATAATGTTGTAATTTAGCTCATAGTAACACCTCCCTCCTCTTTTCCCCTGAACTCCTGCCCTTAACGCCGCTGGCAGCCGTGTTTGTGGCTCCGGTTGGGAAAATGATTTGAGTCCAGATTCTGGCAGCGACCTGAGAAAGTGAACGAGGTCGAAAAGTTGAGCTTTCTTTTGTAAATATTCATTAAATGATGACTTTGGAAAGTTACACGTCCATCAGGTTTTCAAAAGTTACACATAATAGAGAAAGATTAAAGTGTTGAAGACCAAATTCATTTCTGTTTCAAGTTTTATTTCAGAAAAAAAAAGAGACAGACAGATGAAGAGGGAGAGGAGTCAGAACAGAACAGAAGAGAGTGACAGGAAAAAATGTCAACTTGAGCCAGTACACATAAAAGAGGAAAAATATATGGAAAGATGAAAAAAAAAGAGGAACTGACAGAGAAAAATGCAGCAGTGTCGGGTTCAGATTGGCGGTCTCTGTGGGCATCCAGCTGCTAGCACAGCTGTTTGGTGATTTAAGGAGAAAGGTCTGAAAATCATTAGCCCTGTGGAGGGGAAGGCCGAGACAATAAATATAAAAAAGTGGAGTCAGCTGAAATGGATATTGTGACATTTAACACAACGGAGCGTAATGAAACGAGTTCTGTTTAAAGAGACATGTTGAAATTATTTTCTTGGCGGAAAAAGAAAATCTGTGTTTTTTAGTTTGTTTTTTCGGTGCGAGTTCGTTAGTTACATCTCCATTTAATGCACATAAACCTGCTATAAACAAGACTTTTATATTAAAAAATGGCTCAAATGACCATGTGTTGTGAAAAAAAAGGTTGCTTGTGGTCATAAATCCACAGAGAATTATCACCATGTGTTCGCAGAGTTGTTCAGCATTTATCAGCTCTTTGCTTCGGTTTCTCTGCCCACAACTCAACTGTTTGGTTTCAGTCTCGCTGCTCAAACTCATCGACCTCAGCGCTAACGAGACTCGAACCCAGAAGCGAAAGGACGGTTCATGTCGGGCTGGTGTTCATCAGGTGGACGGAGACGAGGCTCTAAATAAAAGCTAATGATCCTCCATAAAAGCTGTTTTTGTAACCAGGCAGCTGTTTGTTCACACGTTCACAATAACAGCTTCACAACAGTTACAATGTCGGTGTGTTTTCAGTTTGCTGCGATGCCCAAAAACATTAATTACAGCAGAATTAAAGAGAATTTTTGACCAAAGCTGCATCTGAAATCAAAAACAAATAAAATATTTTTAGGAAACCTCAAGCTGAGTGTCTCACAGTCCATCACTAATACACTGAAAATCATCTTTGCTGCTAAAATAGTCAATAAAATCCCCTAATAGCCTTATTCTTCTATGTGTTTTTACAAACTAATATCACCTAAATACTTAAATTTTCAATTAATGTGATGAAAAATAATACAGCTATTAATAAATCCAGAGTTGGCATAAATTCTGGTCTCAAAACATGTATGTTAGTAATTATTTTATTAGAAAATGTTAAAACAATAAAGTGTTTCTGTACACATGCTGACATCAGTCAGAGTGGATGCAGTGATACACAGTTTGCACATTCAACAGCAATAATATTATTATTAAAAATTACCCAGAAGTCAGAAGTCCTCGGGCGGATCGTCAGCCCTGCAGGGAAACAAATGTTTGCTCGATTCGAGCTCACTTAAAACAACAAAAGAGAACATTTGATGAATTTGAATACGATGAGGTGAAGCTCCAAAGTGAAAAATGAATGAAGACGACACACATTTATAAAAAAGAGAGAAATGAAAAGCACATTTCTGAACATGGGTGTGTTTTTAAAACCAGAAGTCTGGCTGGTCTCACATGTTGCAGAGGTGAAGCTCCTCTGCAGCTCTCCGTGCAGCCGTGCCTTCCTGACTGCAGGTTAAGCAGCTCCATCCATTGTTTCATATTTTATGAATGCACATGCTGCACATACCACAGCATGATTTATTAATTGCTGGTTTGAGCTTCGACGTGATGTGAACTAACAGCACTGGCTGTTCACACACTTGTAGATAAACATGAAACACACTGTTGCAGTTTTCCCTCCAAACTTGTGGTTCCAACATGGCCGCTGATCTTTAGCTAAACTTTAGCATGAAAAGTCATAAAAATCTCTGCAAAAAAACAACAGGTGCTCTGCTTCTAATCTGCGTCCAGCTGTTTCATTACAGCTGTGAGTTCTGTCTGCAGTTTGCATGTAACACACGTGAAATCAGCTCTGAAGTGGAGGACAAATGTATTCCTGCCTCTCCTCTCCTTCCTGCACTAAACACTCTTTGAACTCTCTGATGGCCGTCTAACAAACCCAGACTGCCTTTAATGCTCTCTGTGCCAAAACCTGTAGAAACCAGGCAGCCAATTATACATCTTTTTTTGTGCGATATGCTGAGCACAACTTGGCAGCTTTGTACTAGTTTATTTTATACAATTAATCACAGTACATTTTACCTTCTGGACGCATATATCGCTACATTTCTCCATTTTGATTGTCTGGCATTTAAAATTCTCGGTACTTCCATTCCAGAAAGCCGCCATCTGTTCAATAAAGACTCTCATTTCTGTGAATTTTTCTAAATCATGCAGATGTAGGTAGATTATACCCACCTCCGAGGGTTCAACACAGGCTCAACTCTGGCATTTGACTTCCTAAGCGCAGCATCTGATTATCAAAAGCTCTGACATTTCAGGGGAAGAGGAGGTTGTGCAGAGAGGGTGTGATGGCAGCTCAATTCCAGTGTTCTTGTAAAATGTATGTGCTGGAGCTGCTGATGGATAGGTGTGATAATTCATCGAGTATTTAAGTGATATGATCTCACTTCTTTGTTACATCCTCGCTCACCTCGATGCTGAAATGCAAAACAATTTCAAAGGACAATTTAACGAAATATAAAGGAGACGTTTGAACCAGAAATACATTATTCTTGCATTGTTGCAACGAGCGTCGACACCGTGTGTGACCTTCTAACCTTCCTTCAGCTGTTTTCATCCTGACAGGTGAACGCTGCGACTCACAGTTCTTACCAACGACCAGCTCTGATGCAAACTGCATTTTGTCCTGCATGTGAAGAAACTGGGTGAAAGGTAACGACACGCTCATCTGCATGAGGACAATGCAGGGGGTTCTGTTTTATGACATGAGCTCTGATCCACCATCATTGTTTACATTACATTTGAAAAGAGAAATGCACACACACACACACACACACACACACACACACTCAGGTGCACACAGTTCCCACCTGTCAGCCGTCTGACTGACACACCTGTAAGGTAATAATACACGCTCTTATTTGTCATTTTTACCATCAGTCATTCTGTTTCATTTCTCTGGAGTGTGATATGTGAGTGAGATGAACTGCCACATTATTAATGCAGCTCTCTGTCAGCAGAGTAAACTGAAGCATGCACAAATATCACAGAAACCAAGATTTAGAAAAAAAATGTTGAATTTAATGCAGAAGTTTGCAGAATTGTCCGATATTAGAGTTCTTGTCTGGTGATGCTGCTTCGCTGGCTTTAAAGTTTAAAGTGAGGAGGGATCGTTTTAAATAAAGCTCACGCTCGCTGACAGTTTTTCTCGTGTAAAAGACGGCGAGTACATCTGTGAGTTTGTGACATTAAACTTTGGGAGAAGGGAGCACGGAAAGTTTTATCACTTCATCCTGCAGCTCCTGCCAAGATGGAAATGTCAGCCTGTGAAAGCAAAGTGGATGTGAAACTCCCGTCAGATGTGATCAGATGATAATGCCTTTTTTCTCTTCTGCTGTTAACAGGTACAATGTAATGTCTCATAATGATCACCTGAAGGCGAGACTGTGTCCTGCTGTAAGACACTGAAGAACAAATCGACTGAGAGACGCAGAGAAAGAGAAGCTCTCTGATGTTTCTGCAGCTTATATTTGTGCATTATTGAATAAACAACGACATAAATCCGTGTTTATCAGCAGTTTGTTAACATTTCCACATGCACTGTGCTTTGTCAGGAGCTGATGTTAAAGAGCCTCGAGATTACATTTCCTTATGGCAGCAGAGATGTAAATGAAATTAGCAGCAGCAGGCCACATCTGCACGGCGACGCATGACCGCGAGAGATGTGAGAGAAATTCCCGCTCTTCATTAAGACAACAGGAGTTTGCAGCCAGCGAATGCACCTCAGACGCAGACTCGCACTCTTTTTCATCCCTCCTTCTTTGCTGTGTTAACTGTCTCTCATTATTGCTCTCCGTTATTCAAATTAAGTTATCTCTCCTTATTATTTTGCCGAGAGGGAAATGGGACGTGCCAGCAGAAAGTAAAAATATCGTCAATGGACCTGTGCTATGACAGATTAATTGGATTATAGATGCATTTAGCCTAGATTAGGTCCTGCATGGGGACCTGGATGGTGACACAGATGGATTAAGTTAGAGAGTGCAACACTGACGGGAAGAGCTCTTAATTGTGCAGGGTAAGCGCAGTGGCACAAGGGTGACATCAAATTCCAACTATTTCTGCCCCTCGATACTTCTATTTAGCGTCGCTCTCCGCTGGGTGTTTCACAAAAGCCATTTGGGCAGAAAACTATTCTGCCACCACTGTTTTGCAGCGGTGTCCATCAAAAAGTTTGTCTCTGTCCTTCATCTCCGGCTCTCACAGTTTCCCCTGCAGTGATCAGGGAGAGAAATGCTGTTGCACTGCAGACAGAATCTACAGAATCTAGAAGAAAATGTTCATTTGGTTTAATGTTTGTGTCAACCAGTCGACCTGTGAGCGACTGAACTGCAGTGAAGATGTTGTTGCTGTCAAAATGCAGCTTGTGCAGCTTATTCTTCATCCTGTGGAGGAGTCGGTGGTCTGAGGCTGTTAAATTCAGGTCATTCAGTGGATGTTGGATGAGACTTTGCACTCCTGCATGAAAGAAGAGTTATTAACTTCAAATTTGCTTCATAAACACAGAAAGAATTAAATTGCACGTTCAATGTAACGAGACGCGCTTGAGTCGCCTCGTCCACCTTCAGCCTCAAACTGCAATCACCCGTCACTCATGATTATTAATGATCTTGATGATTCCATCTTTTCAGAAATAAGTAGAGGTTCATGCAAGAAATGCACACACAGTTTTAATAAACCTGAACTGTCATTAAAGCGATTGAAGTGATTGCAGAAGTCACGGAGAGTCGATGCAAAAACATAAACATGGAGTGACATGCGTTGCCTTCACTGTCGGGATTTTTATTGGCATTTTCAACCACAACAGTTGTGAGCTGACAGGCCGTGACACGCTGCACGCCGATGTCCGTTTCTACAGAAAGAGAAAAGCCTCCACCTACACGGCTATTTTTTTTTTATGATGTTCGTCCCAACAGACAGAAACATGAATGATTTCATGGTTTTAAACAGAGAAACTACCCTGAACAGACTGATTTTCTCGTTCTTATGATGATCAGAAATGAGATAAAATGAAGTGTTTCCGTGACTGCGTCTGTATCATTTCCACTCTCGACCTCCATCCATCCTCCGTCCCTTTCCTTCGGCCAGCTGTTACCTGGCCTCAACTCTGACCCCGCCGCTGGCTGGCTGATATAACTCAACCCCGGCGAGTTTTGAAAGATGTAATTTCATGGTGTCTGCCAGATGTTCACACTAAAGCCAAGAGCGGAGACATCATTCAGTTTGACTGCTACAAGTCAGTAGCAGCCGCACATCACGTCCCCGTACAGATGTTTGTCATCCCGTCAAACTTTCTATAGGGGCTCAGTGTCAGTAGCTCCGCTCGGCCTTCCCATAGGGAAGCAGAGGGGAGGGGGGGTCATGGCGGCGAAACACAAAGCATGTGATAGCAGCACAGCTGGTGGGAACACATGTAAGGGGCCTGCACATATGTTAGGTATTTAACCCATCAAAGAGATTGTAATCCACAAAATTGAGTGGATCATCATTACAAGTGTCCTTTGAACCAACTTTTAATAAAAATAACACGCCGCCGTGACCTTTCTTATCAGGCAGCCTCATCACATCCAGATGATATAAAAAAAAAAAAGGGAGCAGATCAAAGCTAAGTTTGTCAAATTACCATTCATCTCCTTTCCTTTTTTTTCTCTCTCTCTTCCCCCAATTGATATAATTAGGTTGCGTTGTGGGACTTTGCTCGCTGAATGTATTAAGGCACTCAATAACAGTAGATTAATTTAATCTCCCTCAAATTGGAAACATATCTCCTTTTAATGCTGTGAAGTTTTTTTTCCTTCCTTCTCTCAATGTCACTGCAGTTGCTTCAGTGGCAAATGTGATCATTAGAGCGAGGAATATACACGGCAGAGCAGAGAGACGACAGCATCTTCTGCCTTCCTTCCCACCATGTTCAGCTTTTCTTTACTTTCCCCTTTTCCAAAAAAAAAAAAAAAAGAAATAGAAAAAACCCCTTTATAAATAATTGAGGGTCTGCTAGGGCCGAGCGAGTCCTGAAGGGAGGCTGAAATAACCACAGACGCAGGCTGCAGATGAAGACGAGCTGCGGGAGCACTGGAGCCCATCTGATTTGTGCATTAGAAATGAGATGGGAATTAAAGCACGGAGCGCTGGCTGCCACCGTGTGCGGAGCTGCTGCTGTGTTTTCCTGTCAGATGCATCTAACAGTGAAGAGCTGCTGCACCGTCATGTGTTGCAGCACAGAGACCGAAGCTGTGAGCTCACACGTGGACACTGAGCCGCTTTAACGAGGCCGGGATGGAGAGCGGAAATTGAAAGTAAGAGGCCTTTAGCTGTTCAGTCGGTGGTGGGCGGAGCCTTTTGTCGGGGAGATTTTTACAAACTGGTGTGTGTTTACAGTTCATGTGAAAGAATCTATTAAATATGTGTGTGTGTGTATCAGAGTTTCTATAGCAGAGCAGTGATAACCTTCAAAATAATAATGAATATACTGTCGGTTCTCGGAGGAGCTGTTACATCTTCTGCTGATCTTGCCGGCTGCATATTTACACACACACACACACACACACACACACACACACACACACACACAACACTCCCACGGCACTCTCTTCATGCTGTGATCGTGATAAACGAGCTACACGACGAGTCAACAGACACTTGTCTTCGGTTACCATTCTCTTCTCATATTCTTCATTTATTTGGGTTAAATTATGCAGTCCAGAGCTCCTTTTTTAAATAATTTACCAGCGTGCTGCTCGCTGTCTCCGGGGAGTGCTACATTAGATTCAATTTCAGGCCCACGCCAGGCAAATTTAGGGCAGTCATGCAGACGCTTCCTGCATGCACAGGGCTGAATGGTGCATGCATGTGAGCCTTCGCCTGTGCGTGCCTGTGTGAAACACTGTGTGTCTGTGTGTCGGTGTGTGTGTGTGTGTGTGTCTGCGCTCTCAGAAACCATCCATGTCAGCTTCATTAAGGCCGTCCAGCAGCAGATTGTTTGCTGTAATTCAGAATTAAGTGTCTATTTGTTAGCTAGTAGCCTAGCATGGGCTCCCATATGGCTCCATGCGTGGCCGAGCAGGATGTGCAGGCTGCAGAACAAAGACGTCAGACACAAAACTGACTGTCCTGACCGCCTTGTTGTGTGTTTGTCACACCTGTGCACCAACGTGGCACTTCCTGAGACCAACTCTGTTCACTGACCAGCAGCCTCGACATCATCAGCGACACTGCTGCATCAGAAAAAAGGAAGCCAGCAGGCGGAAGCTGAAATTATACTTTAGGATTTCAAACCGAAGTGAAACATAAACAGCAGTCAGACAGTTTATTTGAAGTACAGTAACTTGTATGATGGAAGGCTGCATGTGAAGTCTCAGTTTGGACATCTGTGTAACTTCACCTTGTTGTGGCCACACACAACTATCCTTTGTTGATGTGGCGACTACACACCGACCCTCCAAACCACTCTGTGTGTGTGTGTGTGTGTGTGTGTGTGTGTGTGTGCAGCGCAGCTTTGAAGCCGACTTCAGAAAGTGTTAACAGAACGACTCCGAGTCTGCAGTTGTCAGTGAAATGAAAATAGAAAGAAGTCAAAGAAGAGCTTCCCTCATGTTGTGACCTTCTGGAGGTAGATTAAAGGCGAGGCGAGTAATTCTGACAGAAGATGTTTGATTGTTGAGCTTCTGCGAAGGTCGTCGAACATCAGCGCCTGAGAATGAGAGTCAACATCAACTGTGTTTACAGAATCACTCAGTTCTCCTTTAATCAATAAATGACTGAAATGAAGGTTTCTACTCCAGTTAACAAGTGTTATTGATTCAAAAAATGTATCAAAAATCCATTTCAGTCACTGATTACAACATATTTATTATGTAATTAATTACATCTCTCTGTATCACATAAGTGTCACTTTCTAACACTGAGAGTCTCAACACTCATACAAATATATCACACAAACACACACACACACACACGAGAAGAGAAGCGTACATCACGCAGCAGTGTGTCCAGTCAATGATCTCAGCCGTGACTCGTCGTCTGCGGCGAGTCTTTTAACCGGCGGCCACGCCTCGCCGTCAGTGGCGGGCTGGTGGTCGTGGTGGTTATTTTTCTGTAACTGCATCTTCTCAGTCGGCACATCGTCGCAGGTTGAAGCGCTGATTACAAATCATCATCTCCGTCAAATGAAACTTAATTAAGTAGACAATAAGAGCTGATTGCCTCTCCCTCCCACTGATGCTGTTATGGTGACATCAATAGAAGATAAAGAGCATCATGAAGACTGATCAGACTGAAATGGTGAAGGGAGAAGCATTTAGCAGCAGAACACCGGAGACGAATGCAAATGAAAGAATCTGTGAAACGTCAGGTAGCTTTGTACAAGATGCTTTATTATATTTTAGGAATGCGACATGCACCGGCTTTACACTGTGGAGACCGCAGGAAGAGACACAATACAAGCTGTGGACTGTGGTAAAAAAAAAATATGTATATATATTTATGAATTCTTAGAAAAAAAACAAAATAAGCATTTCAATTTTTATCTGTGAAATGAAATTAACAATATCGAACTGTTTCATCTGACTTTAGACTACAACTGCTTTAGTCAGAACTGCTACTATTATTACTAATAATAATGATAATAATACATGTTTTACATTGAAATATATTTAAAACAGATACACTCCAGGACTTAAAGATGAAACGTATTAATAAAGAAAATACGACTGGTTAAAAAAAAAGCCGTACAATATTAAAAATGAGTTTGATAAAGATATTTAAAGGAGCACAGGAGGTTCATCTGCCTCAGATCTGCAGACAGAGGTGAGTTCCTGTGGCCTCGCCGGAGGATCTGAGGTGGTGATCAGGCTCGCCGCGACTCAGCCAATCCCAGATGTAGGCAGGCTGTTCAAGGCTGTTCAAGGCTGTTCAAGGCTGTTCAAGGCTGTTCAAGGCTTTCTAAACAAGCCGTAAGATCTTAATTAAATCTAAAACTCACAGGTAACAAGTGAAGGGCAGCAAGTGGCTTTTCTCAGTCTGAGCTAATGAAAACTTGACACTGGGAGCAGTTTTAATTACACTTAATTACACTCACTGCTGTCCTTAAAAAAAGGCTTGAAATGTTCATTTTTTAAAATATACTAACAGAAAAAAACATTAGGAGAAGATAATTAGCATCATGAATTCACTGATAGTTGTGTAGAATTTAGTCTCAGTGACAGAAAGCAGAAAAGGACGGCACTCGTTAGTGAAGAGGTGAAAAAGCATTTCAACATTAAATTCAGGTTTTTGTTTGTTAGTTTAGGTTTGTTTGTTTCTGTCTCATGCAGATAAACTTGAGCTCTGATGTGTTTTTAAAGTATGACGTATGTATCTGAAGGTATTGAGCAATCGGTGGTTTCATATCTGCACATCTGAGCACATCACGGTCTGTTGACGGACGATAAAAACACTCTGTGTGACACTCTGCTATCTCCAGCATGTGTCAGAAACAAGAGGAACAAAGACGGACGCCGCCGACATGAAAGTCCACAGATCCTATCAGCTGACGGAGAAATGTGGAGTTCACATTGTTGACAGTGAGGAAGTGTGCACACGGCGAGTTCACAGACTCGCCTCTGTCCTTCTGCTTATTTGACAGGTCAAAGGTCAGCGGCACTGTGAGGCAGATGGTGTTTATTTCATTAAGTGCAGCACGCCTCCTCGCTAACCTGAGGCGACGCGGCCCTGAGCGGTGAGAGGCTGCAGTTGTCAGGTCTGATGGTATCTCTCCTCCCATCGGGGTGAAAGGACACAGGAGAGAGTTGGCGTCCCTCAGGGAAAAAACAAAGCAGGAATTAGCAGCTCGTTAAGCTGTCACAACTAAATTCCTTACATCCTCTTTTTTCAACACTTTTTAAACTCCGAGAACACTTGACTTCTCCTGCACTGATTTCATTTCATCTTTCTCAAGAAAAACACTTGTTAAATAGTTATGAGAGACGTCCCAGAGTGGACAATCAGTCCTAACTGGCCTTTAATTATCACTGAATTATATATTAGGACCCATTTTGAGACAGGAAGTGACTGGCAGATCCTGACCTGGTGGCAGTCAGATGGTCTTCAGACAGAAACATGAGAGTTTAGTCTGTGAAGGATCACTGATGAATTACCGTATTCTTTCTAAACAGAGTGCATAAATCTTTATAATTATTTATTTTTTACTTTATAGATAATTCTAAACGAGTGTTCTTAGTTTGAGGTGAATGTTGAGGCTGATTTCTGAGCCGCCTGATAAACACAGACCCAGATTCTTTTTTCTCTACCAGCTTGACCAAATTCCATTCCACTGGTGACGGAAAATAAATCCAAAAATAGGGTTTTGGCTGCTTGCGATGACTTTCCCTGCCAGCTGAATGAGGAACACTGGAATGCTGCGATGCCACAGAGGATCGCTTCGGTCCCCGCGGTGTGTGATATGGCGGCGGTGGCAGTTTGTGGCGGCGGTGGTGGTGCAGATTCTGTCCAAACCCTCCACCTCGACCTTCCCTCCTCCTTGTTTTCCCTCCGTGCCAGATCTCCATCTTCCACGGGACCCCGCGTGCCCGTCCAACCCCTCCAGCCCCCGCTGCAGGCTGGGCACAGTGACAGAACCGTGGCGGGGCCTTTGGCCGGCGAGCTGGCAGAATCTATTAGCTCCCAGCAGACCACAGCAGAACCTAGCAGGTCTCCAATCCTGCTGCTCCGAGACAAACAAAGAGACGAGGGCAGAGCGAGCGAGCGAGGACGGAGATTTAGACACATGAAGGGAAACCAGAAAAGAAAGAAAAGGGAAAAGAAAAGCTTTAAAAAAAAGAAGTATTGTGTTAAACATCTAACAGGAGGCTTTTCAGAGCTGCCAGACCATAATATATCAGCTAAGAATGATACGCAGCTTCTCACTCAAGCAGCATTTTCGATTTTCTTCTTTTAAAAAAGTAAAATCTCGTGTCCTGCTGAGTTTTTTTCCACATGGAGCAGGTTGTGAACTGCAGCAGCAGCATCTTCTCACTCTGCTCCACCGTGGACGAGGCTGAGGTCAGGATGAGGCTCGGTGGAGGTGAGGGGCTTTGAAACCCAGCTCTGCTCCTCAGACGCAGAGTTTCAGGTGAAGATGGCTTCTGGGTGAAGTGAAGAACAAACTGAACTCAGCTCTCGCTCTGCTGAAACATCTCGCCTTCGTTCCACCTGCTGCTCACTTCACGTCTCACTCTTCTCTTTATACGACTCTGTTTTCCGTTCGCTCCGTTTGTTGTGAAGTGTTTTGTCTTTCTGCTCTCTGCTTTGGTTTTCTGAGATGTTTGCATGACTCTCCAAAGCACCACAGTTCACCTAATGTTTTAATATGATTTAATTTTCATATTCTATCTCTTTTTTATCTCCAAAACCGGTTCTGTTAACTGTATTATATCAATTATTGACCCACAGTACCTGCAGATTTTCCCATCTTCTCCTCCTTTGTGCTGACTGTTCACCTTCACCTCGTTTCTTTCTCTTCCACCGTTTCGGGTTTTATTGCAGCATCCATTCATCGCCTCCTGTCTTCATGTTTTCCTTTGTGTCTGTCTTACCTGCTCTGACCTGCCGTCATTTTCACTGCAACTGTCTTTTTTTTTTAGGACCCTGCTTTCTACTTTTTATGTCGCAACCTATTCAGTCATCTATCTATTCTGTTCTGTTTTCCTCCTCTCAGGTTTTCTTTCTCGTTTTTGTGCTTCACTTGTCCCGGCTCTGCCTGGTTTCTCATCTCTTTCTACATTCTGACTATTCTGCAGAATGATGAAGATGTCACTTGAGGACACCTCACAAAAAAACTGCATCAGGAAGTCTAAAGTGGGCAACAAAGTTCATCGGGGAAACAAAAAGTGGAGCCGACTGAACTGCAGCCGTCATCAGAAAACACTGTGCTGTTTGGTGTCACACAGCTTTTCTGTTTGCATCATTTATGACATGTATGTAAGTTATTGTCCTGCAGTCAGTCTGATATGCACAGTGAATAAAACAACCCCCCCCTCAGTGCAGCTATTAGTTGAAAACTGAATCTGAACTGTGTAACTGGGATCATGACTGGCTCACAGCGAGGAAACTACTCAGCACGATGCAAAGAAATATGCAGGAAAACATCAACTTGGAGGGTTTTTTATTATTTTATTACAACAAAATAATAAAAAACCCTTTATAATTAGTCCTCCTCATAATGCAACTATCATATAGGTTTACATTAACACCACCATTTTCAGTGTTTTTAATTTTGTTTCAGAAAAAAAAGGTTTTTCTGCCATTTTTGTTTAAAGGAATGAGTCAAATACAACAGTGCTCAAGACCAACGTCACATTTCTATGGGAAAATGCTGTTTTTTCTCACATCTCAGCTACATATACCAGCATTATGTGTATTCATTACATGTGAAATGTCTTAAAACACAGGAGTGTGTGTGTGTTTATGTGCAGTATGAGCATAGAAAAAGTGTGTCACAAACACGACACATGCTTTCAATAAAACCACACACAAATAAAGACGAGCGAGAGATTCCTTTCACCTGCGAAACACAGAACTTGATACAGCGCTGACATGGAAACCTGCTTCCATATGGATGAACGACATTGATTCTGACCTTCACATCAAAACCGAGTCGAGCCCAGGAGGTCGAAGCCAAGATGTTTGCCTGTGTAAAGCAGCTCCAGTGGTGCCGAGCATCAGTGTAACCTCCCTTTCAAATGGTAATCGAGCCGAAGGTCAGTGACTCTTCACCTGGTTATGTACAGTGTGCATGTGTGTGTGTGTGTGTGTGTGTGTGTGTATGAAGCAGAGCATGCACTGACACATTTGCAGTATGTACAGCATGTAGCATGCAGCTGTCAAAGGAATATATCAGTGTTTCACATGTTTCCAGAGGTGGAATAAGTTCAGGCTTTAAATCTTCAGGGGGCAGGATGGGTGAGAATGCATGTAGGTGCAAAAGTGTGTGTTTCTGTGTGTTTATGTGTGAGCTGGTGAGAGTGAGCCTCAGAACGGAGGGACCTTCCTGTGAAAGTGTAAAGTCAGGAGACATTTCTGCAGAGCCAGCTCCCAAAAGCTCCACTGCCCTTCAGCCTTCGCTTTCTCCTTCAGCCGCCTCCGTTAAACCGCAGCCTTCAGGTCCGACTTCACGCAGCTCGCCCGTCAGTCCCGCCCCCAGCCCCACACTCACCTCTTCTCCAACCCATAAATAATTAGCCCAAGGTCAGGGTTTAAACAGTTTAATCATCCAATTTACTTGGACTATAGAACGGGCAAGAACAAACAGCATGATTAGCCCCAAGCACGAGTGGAATGTTTCCTCTCTACCCATAATCCAGCAGGGCCGTGAGACTCGCCGCCTCTGATCAGTGACGTTGAGTGACAGCTGGCTGAAGGCTGTACGGTGCATACGCAGACACATGCATGCACACACTCCCTCACAGAGACACACATTCAGCTCTTTGTGAGTGCACGCACACACAGCCTGCCTCTCTGAAGCTGGAGGCGACCTTAAAGCAGCAGAATTACGGTTTTAGGCACGTTTTCCCCCCAAAACGAGGGCAGATGTGATGTATAATTTTCCCTCATCAGATTTCCACACTGGCCTCGGCCAACCAGGAGTAATTTGTTGCTCCCTCCTTAGCCGTCACCACAGAGAGGAAACGTCAACTTGGCCAATCAAAACGAATCCCATCAAATCAAACATACCCCCAAGACGACCGGTTCTAACTCCCCCCGTCCCGTTTCGGTACCCCCCCATCAACAGGGCAATCACTTGTGTAAACCCCGCTTAAGATAATTGGATGTTTTTCTTTGACATTCATCCGTGTCGTTTCTCAACGGCCAACAGGAAACGTTCTTCCCCTCCCATCATGCACGGTGCTTCGATTCGATCAAGAGCGTTGATTATAGAAAACGTGAAATTACCTCCTGATCCGAGAGAGAATTATGAGATTGTGGTAATGATTCTATCAATAACTTTGGTCCCAACATTCCCTCAAAGAGGCTGTAAAACGTTGGCAACATCCTCAAGTATTTTACGAGAAGGGGAGTTTCCACCGAGAGCTGGGGGGGCGGCGGCTTTTGGCTCCGAGGAAACGTTTCATTGAAAAGTAGGAAGTAAATGTTATTGGTTATTTTCCGCACAAAAAAATCAACAAATGTATTAAACCGACTGAGAAAAAAGTATTTAAAATTATGGATCATCGTATCTTGTTTTTTTCAGCATCTTAACACCTTTAATTCAAAAACAACATTCTCACTTTCACTCATAGTGACTGAAAAATTCATGTTTTCTTCCCTCGTTTCTTCTGACCACATTAAAAAGAAATTTAATTCCCTTTGAAACAAGCTTTCACATTTATTGGTGGTAAGAAAATATGAAACTGATGTGTAAATATGTTCATTCGTCTCTCAAAGGGGAGTGGAGGTTTTATCATCTTTGACTTTCTGCAGCTGACTGCTGACTGATGGGCCTGCACGTTATCCGACCTCTGCAGGTCCTCCACAGTTGCCTGGCTTGTCTTTAACTTGCCCGAGTCGTTCCACACTTAAACGCTCCGTGCACCGGCTGCTGCTGGCTGCCCGTGTCCGAATCACGTCATGGCTGTTGAATTGAGCTGTGGAACGGCTCCGGTCCATCCAAGATCAAGCAAACAGTCAAACCAGACACCAATTACTTCTGAGAGGGTCCAACGACCGCTCATCCAAACTGTTTGGTGATCAGAAACCCAACGTCTTCCACTGCAGACTGATGCAAACCAGCGACATATGAACGACCAAACCTGCATTTTTCTGTGTCAGTCCTGTGTGTCTCCTCTGAAGGTCTAATTAAAGGAACTGAGGATGTTCTGCTCAGTGAAAACAGTCAGCAAACATCCGAACAGTCCCACCGGTGTTGTGGGGGCTTTGCATGCTTAACTTTTTAATTTTGTAATACAATAAATCACAAAGGCATCAACAGAGTCAAATATTCTGTAATGCTTTGCTGACACGCAACACATAAGAGCTGCAAAAACCACATGATCCATTCATTTAATCTGTTATTGTAGAAGATGATGAGGCACCACATTATGTTGAATAGAAACATCTCCTGCTGTCATTATAAGCAATCATTTGGAAACATTTTCTCACAGCGATCAATATGGACAAAAGGCCTCTGCAGGTGAATGATTTGTTAGTGTGAATAACCAGGCCACCAATGGCTGCCGCCGCCGTAATGTGACTGCAGGTCCGAGTAAACAAACAAACAAACAAACAAATAAACTAACAGAAAGAGTGAGAGAGAGAGAGAAAAGTGGCAGCATTCACAGGAAAAAAGCAGCAAAAGCACAAATAATTGCCATTCAGCCCGCTGAGGTTTCACACCACAGGTTAAGCATCAGAGTTTGACCCGACTCGACACCCTCAGCGGTTTATCAACAGGACACTGCAGGCCGAACACAGGGAGGAAAAAAAACAGAGCATCATTGTCCTGCTTTTATCATGGAAAGCAGATGCTGAAAGTGATGTAGCCTGTAGCTGGAGCTCTCCCCTCTTTTAATTAAGGTGAGAAATTGACTGCTAAAAGCAATTTGCAGCTTCAGCCTGTCTGGTCGGATCTGCATGCTGAAATAGTGCTGCGTCTGCCGCCCTCCACCTCATTTTTCTCTCTGTCTCACCCACTCAAAATCTTCCCCCCCATCCCCTCTTTTACTCCTGGGCGTCAGAGAGCCTGCTTGGAAACAGTGCTAAAGATATTCAGCGAGGTGTCTCACATTTTAATTAACTCCCGCTCTCCTCTCCGAGGTATCACGAAACAAGTTTTGCTGCCTTTGTCTCCCACTGATGAACACAGTGTGTTTCCTCTCAGACTCCGAACGGGGCCAGATGAGGTTAGTCGCAGGCCTGTGTGAATGGATTAGCTCAGCTGAGTGGTGACCTTTGATTTAAACGTACATGATTGTTAATCCCTCCCCTCCACAACCTCAGCTCGATAGCTTTTATGGTTATTGCGCATTGATTGTAATAAGTTTGGAGGCTTGCAGGGTGCTGTCACTGTGATTGAAATGTTATGTGTCCAGCAGATCGATGGACATTAGTATTCTGCTGTAGCTGGAGCTCAGTATACTGTATCTCCAGTTGAACAGGCTCTGCGTCCAGGAGGGAACCTTTCAGTAGACACTCCAAAGGAGAGGAGTCTGAAGTTCGGGGCACGAGGCCAACACTCCTGTTGAAAGAGAGGGAGAATTGAAAACGGACAGAAGTGGAGATAAGTCCGGAGTTTGGGACAGTTAAAAAAAAAAAGTGAAAAAAGATAAAGAAGAAGGCTGAGAGCCTCGAGCTCTGCCGACGGCTTTGAGAGGCTGTGCTTTGAAACTGTGGCGCTTTGAGCTAAATGCTAACAACAACATCTGAACAAGCTCAAAATAATGTTTGCAATGTTAGCCGGCTTAGTTTAGCACGCTAACGTTTAAATACACTGAAAAAAGAGAAGCTGGAAATAAAAGCAATGTCATAACTCATAAACCAACTGCATATCATGAGTTTTTAGCTGAATGCAGCTTCGGATCATGAATTTAAGGATCAGAGACGTTAACGTCGGTGCCAAACTGCACAGAAATCCATCCAGTTCACGGACGTTTCAGCTCGACCTCATGGTGGAGCTAGAGGGTTGGTCCAGGAAACTATGAATGCATAGAATTTGGCATTGACAGATCACTCATGTTGTAAAAAAATCACAGGTTAAATGACTATTTTTATTTTGTGGCACTGCAGGAAAGTCAGGTTATGAGTCATCAAATGTCACATCCATCCATCCATCAGCTGTCTGACTGCTAACGTGGCTAAAATGACTTTTTACCTACAGAACGCAGCCTTAAATAATATATTATTGTGTTAATGTTTAAAAAGCATTGATGATTTGATGCACAAGCTCACAGAAACTGTTGTTCACTCTCATTCATGTCCTCTTAAATAATTAATTGCACAAGGTTTTCCAGCCCTTTTGTTCCTGAGGCTATTTATTTTCTCTTTCTCCTTCTTTCATTTGCAAGCTAATGGCATAAATTTACTTCTTATTTTAGGCAAAACATGTTGAATGTTATTTTCTGATTAGGTTACACAAACTAGAAATGACCTCATTTGGAAAGTCAGAGTTAATTCACATTTTTAAACAGTTATAACGAGAGAAAATGTCTGTGGCATCATACATCCATGATGGCTGACAGAGTCGCTGCTGTAGCTTAGCTCAAAGGGCTAAGTGGAAAAAAAGAGAGATCATGAACATTTGAACAATTTAATTTTTCTATTTTAAAAGTTGGAGCCTTGTAAGTCTTAGCTCATGAAATTTGTACAATGGAAGGTGAGAGGTGGATAAAAAAGGAGCGGGTAAAAGTGAGAAAAGATGAACTGGGAAAACACTTTCCCTGTCAAAGCGATGCTAGTGTGTTTGCAGCGAGAGAGAGAGATGCTACGTGCAAAAGCACAACCGTGAGTGAGGGTGTTAGAGTGAGGATAATAAAAGAAAAGTGAGGAGAAGAAAAACTGTAAATAAAATGGAAATGAAAAGAGTGTGAAATGGAGGATGGGGGGGGGGGTGCAAAGATGGCGAGCGAGGGGGGGGGGTCCTGACACTCGAGCTCAGAGGCGTCTGAGTCTGCAGCACAGCAGCACGATGAGTGACTTTTCCAGGAGGAGTGACTCTGTTTCTAACATGTCCTTTGCTTCTGTTTCTCATAACACAGTCTGCAGGTATTAAACAAGCCTTTGGAATCATTATCAAACTGTTTATGCCTGCGCCGGCCGACCCCGTCATGTTTACCTTGTTATCTTGACTTTATCACTCCAAACAGATTTCCCACTGTATATTTATCTTCTGCCTCTGTGACCGGGGATATCAACATTTCGCTGGGGTTTGGGTGGCATCCCCCTTCAATACACAGCAGAGAGAGACAATTTTCATTCCTCGTCTGACCCATGAAAACACAACAACTGGGCAGAATATGAAAAACTACAAGCTTCGCCCCCCCGCAAAGCTCACAACAACCTAATGTTTGTTTAGAGGAACTGGGGGTCGGGGGATGATGAAGATGATGAGGTTGCCCGGCTCAAATTTTCTGCAGGATAATTTAAAACACACTGAATTAGCAAAAAAAAAAAGAAGTTAACAAAGCTTGTTCTTTTTTTTTTAAGATGAAGAAACCCGCCGGCGCTCACACGGCCGCGTGTTGGGAGTGTTTATCTGGGTGGGCTCGTTTGGGAAATCAGATACCCTTCATTCCCCGTCTCTCATCCTGGATCAGTGGAAGCCGAGCTGTGCTGTTTACCTGTTAGCCACTCTGCTGCCTCGTAATAGCAGAAGCTTAGAGGACAAACAAAATGGCGGGCGCTGAGTGGCTGGTTTCTGCTCCTGTGGCCGCTGGCGAACCGCCGCTGTTTGCTCAGCACAATGCGTGTGGTGGCTGCGGTGCTTCGGAGAAACTGTGGGACGGGTGAATCATTTCTGGGGGGATATCTGGTGTTTAAGGATGAGCGGGGCCGTCTGACATAACAAGGTCGGAGCATCTGCCTCTGTTTGACCTTTACATCTGAAAGGAGCCGCGCAGCTGAACAAAGGAGATCAAATTCAAAGCTCGCTTCCCTTCAGGGGTGAATTCTTCCAATCAGCCCGTTCGGCAGAGACACCGAACGGGAAGAAGTATTATATTTTGTTCTGCTTTTGCAAAAAATAAACACACACACAACACACACTGATTGCAGCTCATTGAGAGTTGGTCCTCTATTATGTGAAACCACAAAGCATGGCTTGCTGATTATGGGGACCGGCATCCCTGCGTCCACGCTGGCACGCTAACAAAGAGGGTCGCTGCCATCGCATGTGGCCAAGGGCGGCTCGCGTTACAGACTGTGCTGACTAATTAAGAGCGAACATAAAAGGCCTGTTTTTTAAAAAGAGTTTGAGCGGAGTTGGTCGTCATGTAGGTGTTGTTGTGTCAGCGCGGTCTGATTAATTACTTCTGATACGGCTTTTTTGATGTTGTTTTTCTCGTCTCAATCTCTGCGTTGAATGGTAATGAGGCAGTGTGGGCAGGTCAATCAGGCAGACTGCCACGGCGGAAGACTCTCTCTCTCTCTCTCTGTTGGAGGAGACGTTCTGGAGTGGAGACATGGAGACACCTTGTACTCACTCGGTTTGGTGAAAAAAGAAAATGAACACAAATGCCACCGATTCACACATACACCCACTCCACAGAGTCCGACGGCTTTAATATGCTTACCTGTTTAACAGAAAGCATTAATGTAAAGGCAGCAGCCTCCATAGAGAACATACTGTATGTGCCGAGGACCCTCCAAACCATCAGGAGGTCATCTTTATTTTATCCTGTTTTCCATCTTCGCTGCTTCCCTATTTGTTCCTCTCCTCCCAAGTACATGTTCTCATTATTCACATTGCCACAGGGATGTGTATACGTGTCTTCACTGTAAAATATAAAGAGAATCCCGGGCAGCGTGCCAAGGATGCACGCAGACGATGACTTCAGCTGGATGTTTGGGACAAACTGAAAGACGAGGATAGAGGCTGAGGAGTGGGATCTGTTTGTTTGTAGCTTCAGGAGGAGGAAAAATAGGTTATGACCAGAGAGTCAGGGGTTTAAATCCCCAGAGGGAGCTGGAAAGGATCTGAGTTAGAGGAAGAAAATAGGTAACTCTCTCCTCTACCTAAATGAACTGCCATCAAAGTGCCCTTTAGCAAAGCAATGACCCCTAACTGCTGCTGTGTAGCTGCTCAGCGGGCAACAAGAGGCTGGAGTTGAGAGAGAGGTAGATTAGAGGGGAGGTTGTTCAGCAGATTGCATGCTAATCCCAGGTGAACACGGGGTCGGGGAGTCTTTACTTAGAGCCAAGCAGCAATATTCACAGCATTTATTAAGCATTTTTTAAACACATTTAAAGTGAAATGCAGTTTTCACACAGTTGCTCGTTTTCCTCAGATTCCAGTTTCACTCGTCAGCCGTCCTGAGCCTGCGCTGCGTTTGAACTCCGATTCTTGGCAAGAGTCTGAGGCTGCCTGTGGGCTTTGAGTTTAAATGAGCACAAATGTGTGTGTTGTTCCCATCTAGACAAAACAATACGGCATGCATGAAAGGTGCTCTCAAGAATCATGATGAAACCGGAGCGACAGGAAAGACCTGGTAAGCAATCCTCCAGATATCAGGCATTTCACAGGATGTGATATCCCTTCTGCAATCACACTGACATTTTAAATCCGAGCACTCGGTGGGTGGTGCGATATCCTTCACTTTATAAGATCAGAACATATCAGCACAACTCTTTTCATCTCGGCCGTTACTATGCAAGTCAGATTACCTGGCTTTGATTTCCTCCACACAGACGGTCTCACTCAGCGCTCGTCTTGGTCTTTGCAGGCTTTTATCAGAAATCAGATGCCTGATGGTGCATGATGCAGTGCATGTTGTGGGTCTTAGGTGCTCAGTTGGTGTGCATGTGTGAGCTTGCATGCAATTCAAATCGTGTGTGTTATATGTGTGCGTGTGTGTGTGTGTGTTTCCGTGTGTATTTCACTCTGACAAAAGTCTGCATAATGAAAACCATCCTCGGTCTTATCACAGCCAAAGTTAACTGCATTAAACTCACTGATTGTTTAACCTTGATGATTTCATTTCATACCTGGAGGCATTCTGGAGTTCAATCAGACACATGACATGAAATGAAAGAGATTATGTAAAATGTAGAACTGGTACAGCTGTTGATGTTTAAGGTCTGGGTTAAGTCTGGACTCAGCACAGCGGTGCAGGACAGTAAGAACTCAGGATCAGAGCGTAAAACAGCAGAGTTTGACCTGTTATATGAGCAACAGCAGCAAATTACTGTGTCCTTTGTGTGTGTGTGTGTGTGTGTGCAGACTGGAGCTTCCTGCCAGAATAAGTTCATCAATGGAGATGCAGGAGGCTACAAAGGGCAGATACACAGACTGAAGACCTACGTTGTTGTTGTTCAGTCAGCAGTTTTTTATTATCTTACCTCAAAAACTTAAAAAATAAGCTAAAATCAACCTGGTCAGGATCAGTGTCACATCACTGTGGCACATTATAGTGCTGTGATGAAATTTATATTAATAAGTAGTTATTAGAGTTGAAAATTCACTGGTTATATTACAGTTTTTCATCAATACCCTGAAGCTTTGACACTTTCCAGGCTTCATTTGTTCATGTGCTTCATTGTTACTTTTCTTTAAGCCCTCTGTTTTCATCTGCAACGCTGCTGGAGGAAGAAATCGAACTCTTTAGCTGCTGTTTCATTATGTTGTCCGGCCGGTCTCTAACCGTGTCTCTGCTGATGCTGAGCATGTGCTGGAATGTGGGTTTGAATTCAGCCTGACGCTCCTGATCAATAAAACACTCTGTCAAGTCAAAGAGGAGCTGAAGATTCACTCACATTGTTTCCACTTTGTTCAATATCGTCATTCAATGTGAAATCACAGCGACTTTGAATAAAACAGACGAAATGTTTGCAATTTTTTGAGATATTTATATGAATAGTTTCACCAAAAAGTGGTAATTTATGGGGGAAAAAGCTAATTTACATTTCCTGTAACTGTAGATAAAGTGATTTTATCAGTATCTGAGAGCTACACATGAGGTTTTGTGTAAAATATACAAAATCCCCTGAATGTTTATTGAACTTCATTCAAATATGCAGATCTGGAAAGAGTTCAGCACTGAATTCTTTGCTTTACGGCTCTGCACCACCAACAAGGAGCCAAACTGTCTCTTATTATACTTTGGTTTAATGTTTTTCTTTGATCACAATTATAGGTTAGTCAGAGTCAGCCTGCGTTGGAGCCTGATGGAGTCAGAGCTCTTTGTTAGCGGATGAATCCTTGTACTTTTAATAGAAAATAGTCAGATTTTGCTGAAACGTTTGTTCCAGTGCAGCTGCATCTGTACGAACCTAATGAAGAACTCTATCTCGGTCAAAACCTTGAAACTGTAGCTCCAAGTCCCAGGTGTGAATACATCTACCTCGCTGCAAAAGAGCATGCATGCTCAGCAAACCCTCCCCCGCATAAATAAAGGTTGAATTACTTAATATAACCTGAGCTATTATTTCCTGGTCCTCTGAGGCCAATTCATCTCGTGCTGAAGTTTGTCCTGCGTGTTTATGTCATTGATCCTTGATAAGTTCTTAAAGAGCAAAGCATCTTATGAGAGTCAGCTGCTGCTGCTGCTGGCTGAGCTTATGAGAATGCATTATTAATACGTCATAACTCCCACTAACATGACTTTCATTGCCGCTTTTAAACAGTCGTGCTCTTCCTCGGTTCCCTTTGTCCCTGCAGCAGTCGTACTGAAGGGCACCTTGGTGAAGGTGTGTGAGCACAAACTTCCCTCTGTAGTCAGTGTGACCACATTTTCAAAACACTAAAAGTAGAAGCCGTAAGCATCCCACTCGTTCATGCACATGCTGATGTGTGCACTTATGTTCACCCAGCAGGCATTTCTACTGAAACGGGGGCAATTATTTAAAGGTTTAACACACCTACTAAGTAAGAATGCAGCTCCAGTGTTGCAGGTACTTTATGATGTCTTTTAAATGTACAAACTAACATCACACTGCATCCTGACACACACATGCAGATACGTAAATCAGTGTCGAGGGCAGGCGTGTGGTGTGTTGTTTGTGTGTATATTTTGGGGGATTTGTAGTAATTAGAGGCAAAGAACTTGACAAACCTGTATTTCAGCTCAGAGGTGAGCAAAACACCCAGGACACCCGGCTTGAAACCTGGACAATCCTGGAAAAATCCGGACATCTGGTCACTAAATCTGCAGTTCACAGAACCTGCAAAAACTTTTATTTCTTAATCCACCTGACCTCTACATCTCAAGCAATAATAAATTATTTCCAACTGCTTTCAAAAAGTACCAAAATACTACATCAAAAAAACTACTTTCTTTTGTGTTTTACAGCCGTCCGGAGATTTATCTTGTCTAATGTCAGTTTACACATGTGAAACAAATCATCATGGTGCAAAAAGACTGTAAAATCACAGCAGACCTGAAGTCGGGAGAGTCTGAGATTTACAGTGCGTTCGGTGTATGACATCTGTTTCACGACACCTTATATCCACGGAGATAAACCCGTCCTGCGCTCACGGAGACACGTGAGAGCCGTGACGAAGCAGCTAT
This sequence comes from Acanthurus leucopareius, assembly GCA_029814765.1. Classification (NCBI taxonomy): domain Eukaryota; kingdom Metazoa; phylum Chordata; class Actinopteri; order Acanthuriformes; family Acanthuridae; genus Acanthurus; species Acanthurus leucopareius. The sequence continues at coordinate 21,808,841 of JAQMCX010000011.1, read as the reverse complement.
GTGCTTAAAGAAACACCGTTCTCATCCAGCGCTTCCAGGCTTTCTCATGGAATCTTTCACCTAATTAACATTTTTAAACACCACTTTCATTTTAATATGCCAGCGAGTCGCCTCGGGGCCCCGCGACAATAAAATGAGTTTCAGTTGTGTCTTGCAAATGTAAACACTGAGTAACATAAGTGATCTGCATATTTTGTGGTTTGCTACTTGTTTGCAGCTGCAGATGAATGGATGGCAGAAATATCTGCACGGTGAGTCACAATCCCCACAAAGTTCTCTGCGACGGTCTTGGCACCTTAATGTGAAACCTATGGAACGAGTCTGAACGTGTCACCTCCAAGGACAAAGCAGAGGAGGCTTCTGCCGAAAAGAAAAACTTTAATTAAAATTGCATTAGTTGCAGTAGAGATGGTAGACAAGAGCAATATTTTCCGTCCATGTAGCTAAAGAAGTGTAACAAATGTGCGGGGGTGCAATTAAAATGCCACTCACGGAGTTTAATTGGCTCTAATAACTGCTGTGTGTCTTGAGGTCAGCGAGGGAAAAATCCTTTCAGGAGTTCGCGGCTCTCTTCATCACCAGCTTCAGTCCTGAGTCGGGTTTTTAAATAATCACACAGTCAAAGGGTCACCAAAGAAAGAAAATGAGAACTCGATGGATTTTTCCAATCCGGATGTTTTTTCCTCTGCATGAAAAAGACTCGCTATCAGTGTGAACTTGTGCAATATTGTGACTGGATTGGAGGTTTTGTTATGATGTCTTAAACCTTAAGATTACACTTCCTGAAAACTCCTTAAAAGAGTCCGTTTTCTTGAACCAAATGGCTCAATTTTAGAAAACTCAGACTGTAGTTCCACGTTTTGCAACCATTTGGAAAAACAAAACATCCTGAATTCACTACAACACACTTTAAACCAAGAAAAGCCATATAAGTTACAATTCAAACCCCGGTTAGCACTGAACTGTACCTGCAGATGAGCCTCTTCTCACCTGGAACAGCAGCAGGAACAGATCACTCATGCTTCAAAACAGAGAGATCAGCCTCTCTTGTGTTAGTGATGCAGTCAAGAAGTTGCTGATGAAGGCTGGCAGACAAAAGAAAGCTTTAACAGAAACTTCACATCCTCAACAAGCGTCCTTCATGAACACAACACGAGTGTGTGTGTGTGTGTGTGTGTGTTTGTGTGTGTGTGCTCCCTGCCATTTTCCTGTAATCGTTCAGCTTCTCCTCTCGGTTCCCAGCCCTCTGTTCCTGCTCCTGCCTCCCCCTTGTCCCTGCAACTAACCATTTCTTGGCAAAATACAGAGGGAAAATGTCATGGTTGGTGGCAGCGTTGTGAAAATGTCACTCTGCGGGCTATAAATAAAGAAGTATGGCTTTGACTCGGGGAGCCATTTTTCACTGGGATTTGTTTTGCTCGACTCTGCTGCATTTTTTGGTTTCTTGCCCAACGTACACATTTTTTTGGAGGCTGCATCCACAACAATTCTGCATTAAATGTTGCATCCACACACACACACACACACATGCAATGAGTACAACTTTCTTACACACCTTTTTCCCCTTTCACACAGAGACTTCAGAGCCTGCAAACTTCACACACACACACATACACACACATACACACTCTGCCTCAATTTGTCTTTTATTTTCTGAGGCTATATACAGTGCTTTCAATCATACCCTCAATCAATACAAGTTTTGACACACCAATAAAACAAAACAGGCCACTCTGGCGCCGTTCCTTCCCTCTGAAGTGGGAGTTCAAATGGTTAGGTGAGGATTATATACGGCCCTGTGACAGTGGGAGGGAAAGCCTTGTTAAAAAAATGTGAGATTTTTATGTAAACTTATAAATTCTCACTTGGACTTGTGGGATATTTGCGCCACAGCTCGCTGAAACAAAAAAGACCTGATGATGTCATATCCTCTGGAGATCCTCCTGTACAAAAGAAATGTCAGAGTCCACGTTCTCGCCAGGATGAAGGATTTACGCAGAGACTCCTTCATGTGTACACATTGTGGAAAAGGCATCCAGAGGAATTTGTTAGCGGGCCAAAGGCATGTCGAGGAAGGATTTGGGCTGTTTGAAGAGCTCTGTGCGGACGCTTACGGTGATATTACAGCATGTTTCAATGTCAGACATGAACCTGCAGCAAACAAAGAAAGACGCTGGGTGTGGCTTCAAGATAACACACACACACTTAATCTCACATTTCCAAAACAAACAAACCTGCCGTGTGACTGAAATCACAGTCAGTCAGTCAGTCAGTCAGCGGCTCTACATGTCTTACAAGAACAAGCAGGACAGGAGGAAATACATAAAAACATATATTAAAAATCGTAGTTCAGGTAGAACATTAAAACCATAAAATTAAAAGATATTTTGACATTTACATCCTAAATGTGTCTTTGTGTGTCAACTGTTTCACACAGACGAAAGTCAAGAGATGATCGAGGGACCGAACAAGTTTCTGTGTCTCTTAGTTTTGGTTAAAGGTTCAGAAAGTGAAGCAGGATCTGAAAGTAAAGATCTGAAACTTTAAATGAAGAAGAAGAAAGCTGCTGCTTGAACTTTGTTGAGTGTTTTTTTCTGCTTCTTTTTATCCGTCTGTCTTCTGTTTGACAGTAAAAGAAGGATACAAGCAGGTAAAGATGCAATTAAAGATCCTTAAACAAACAACAACATCACAGAAAACAGAGAGGAAATAAAACATGGTGCTGTTGAACATCAGCCGGACTCGACGTGTGTGTGTGTGTGTGTGAGCTCTGAGTCTCTCTGCTTTGAGTGTGTTCTTGTCAGTCATCCTGTTCCGCAGTAATCAGTCGTGGCAGTGATATCTCACAAGATATAAATCGGAAATTATCAGCAATAGATGAGTCCATACCACTTTCTCACGCCTCTTATTCATGCCAATATAGAAAAATTGAATCTCTGAATGCCGCATCATCACGTTTCACGCCCCGGCGCTGTACTTAGCTACTTTATCGTGGTTATCAGGCCTCTCCCGTTCTGCCCCGTTTGATCCCAGCTGGGACCTCGACACTGACGATACCAATTAGCCTCGGTGGCATTTTCCCAGAAGCACTTTGATCCGCCGGCCAACATTGTCCCGACGCTGGCCCTCGCTCGTGTCAGTCTGATTGGACAGGCAATTGGCAGAAGTCTTGACTGGCTAACAGGAAGTCTGGGAGGAGCTGAGTCCATCACGAGCCAGTTGGTTCAGTGTGTGTGTGAGTGTGTGTGTGTGTGTGAGTGTGTGAGAGTGTGTGTGAGTGAGATATGCCCACATGTCGAGATGCCTGAATCAAGGACAAGAACGTTTTTATGAATTATGCAAAAACACTAAACTGAACACGGATTCACGAGAGAAAAGAGACTGCAGAGTTTCTGTTTCTGTTAATGTTTCATTATGAGAGAATGAAAAGCACAAATCTGCTGACGGAGGGAAAAAAGACTTGTAAGCATCCATCCATCCATCATCCATCCATCCATCCATCCATCCCTCCCTCCATCCCTCCATCCATCCATCCATCCTCTCTCCTTCTCCAGTCCTGATGTTACGTTTATTTCTCTCCTTTAACTCATTATTCCCTCCATCCCTCCTCCCTCGGTCATTAGCTGATGTCCTCCGGCTTCTCCGTGTTTCCCAAACGTGTTTGATTGTAATCACTCAGGACTCGTAAAAACAAATATGCACAGCGGGGTTGGCGGGGGGCCCGTACTCGTAACCTTCGCCCATAACCTCCAAATGACGGCCCTAAAACCGGACAGTAAACACAGTAGTAATGCTTGTTGGTTTAACCCCCGCAAAGGCAAACAGATCACACACACACACACACACACACAGGAATTCAACATCATGTGCCAACTTTTGATTAATTATTTATGGAAAAAAATAAAAGCTGATTAATCGCCCATCCTGGTGCCCTCTGACCTCCAGTAAACATGATGGAGGCAGATGAGAAGCTGCTCGGCCTCATAAATGGAAAAATTTACATTTAAAAGACACGAAGATGGATCTGATGATGGAAACGTTTCTGCAGCGAGGAGTTTTACACCATCAGAGAACTTCAGGTCTGATGTTTCACCTCAATGCAAAGTGAAGCACTGAGCTCCGATGTTGGAGCTAGCATAGCACCCGATGCTAGCGCTAGCAGCTAGTCTCATCAAGCCGCACTGGAGCAGGTGTTGAGATGCAAACTGAGTTAATAGACAGGACATCAGTGAGCTTTTACAGACAAAAACCTCTGAAGCAACTTATTAGGACATATTTTGATCCTTATTACCATTATTGCACATAAAAAGTATAAAAAAAACAGTTTTGAAATATTTACTTTAAAGCTTATGAAGGCTAATATTCACAGATTCCAGCCGTTTGAATCCAAATATTGTTAAAAACTTTTCTCACTAAAAACTGATAAATGTGATGCATTTAGATTAGTTAAGCCCAGCTCATATAATTAATTAGATTATTGTTTTAATCACTGACAACCCGAACATGCATCCATACAGACACACTGAACATCACAGGAGTAAAAGCACAAACAGAAGCTTCATCTTGTTCTAACTGGAACAAAAACAGGCCGTGTTGGACGGACGGACGGACGGACGGACGGACTGCATCAGGCGAATCGAGAGCTGGTGACTCGATACTGGAACATTCTGGATTTTCGTCGTGTTGTTTCCTGTTTTATTTTGTAAGTTAACCTCTTGTGTCGTTTCAGTTTCCTGTGTTTTCCCGCCTTCCATCAACCACACCTGTGGCCGCTCACTCACCTGCCCCTGATTACCCCCCCTGTGCATACAGACCCACCAGCTCCTCATGTCTTTGTCAGATCTTCTTTGTTCCTCATGATCTGACCTTCTAGGTTCACTGTGTTTTTCTTCTCTGTGGTTTTTGAACTTTGCCTGTTCTTTCTTGATTCTGGGACTTTTGTCTTTTCCCTGTCTGTTTTTTTTAGACTTTTTGGATTCTTTGTATTTTGCTCTTGATGAACTTTAGTAAAGATGGTGATTTTTATTTTGAACCTCACTCAGTCTCCTGTGTGTTTCTCTGCACGAATCCTTCGCTCTAAAAACAAGCTCCTCACCCCCCCAAAGGGACGATTCATGTGTGAATCCACTTACATGACACTTTTACAACATCGGGCTGCAGATGTTTGACCAGCAGAGGAGGAACAGGTTGTCTGGAGACAGTTGTATGTGTGTGCTTGCTAACAACATGCATCACATAACAAAGATTCAAGATTCAAGAAGCTTTTTTTATCCCGAGGGAAATTGCTGTGCAACAGTTACAATACAAAAGGTGGAAAGTAAAACAGTGTGGAAGATAAATAAATAAGGCAAAACTAAAGGCAATGAAATGTAACATAGAATATAACCAGTAGCTAAATGCAACAAATGCAGGTTGAATTAAAGTACAATCTCAATTAAATCTCAATTAAGGCTGCAGCTCCACACACACGCTCAGATCTCACCACCTTGTCAGGTGAAGCAGGTTTCAGCTAAAAACAGAGAAATGTTCGGCATAATGTTGCAATGTAAGTGTTTT
>JAQMCX010000011.1:21757028-21803185 GCA_029814765.1 Acanthurus leucopareius | reverse complement strand
ACACACACACACACAATATGTAGCCACAACACACACGCACACTCACAATACAGCACAACAAACAGACACACACACACATTGCCTCTCTCCCCTTATATTACTTTAATTGAAGCTGTTTAATAATTCTGAAACTATTTTGCCCAGAGCGTACGCTGCCCATAAATCCCAACTTCTGTACACACGCTTAAGCTACACTTAACATTCCTCTTTGCCACTTAATCTTTCATCTTCTCATCCATCCCTCTCTGCCCCCCCACCCTGTCTCTGTCTGACTCTCCACCCTCTTTTATCCCGAGTCGATCCCCTCTCAATCCATCTCCTCCTTCCTTTCTCTCTCCTCTGCCCCCCCCTCGTCTGTCTGCTTCACTTTCTTTCTTTCTTTCTTTTCCTTTCTTTCTTTAATTATCACTCTTGTCATCTCTTCAGCTTGTTTGTTTGTCTCCGTCTCCTCAAGTCATCATTTCTAACCTTCTGGAAAATAAAAAAACTCACATGAGCAGGTTGGAGTTTCTGTATGTTGAGCATGAGGTCATTAGGTTTAACCTGAGGGGAGGTGTTTACCTGCAGATATCTGTGTGTGTGTGTGTGTGCTCATGCATACCTCTGCCTGCTGTGTGTGTGGGCGTTCAGTGTGTGCAAAGGTGGAGGCCAATTATTTCCCGGCCTTCCTGGCCTCCACTCTTCCCAAACCACAAGGAGATGGCAGCCATGTTGCAGTAAATAGCCTGAGCTGTAATTTTCCACGAGGTTCTTAGCTTCAGCACACAGAAAGATGCTAACTGACCTTTTCTCTGAAAAAAGCAACGTCCTTAAACCGAACAACTAATTTGCATTGATTTGTTTTGCAGGAAACATGATGCCCAGCCAGGTTCCACTTAGCATTAACATAAGGAAGCAGTTTGGTTTCTATAAAAGTGGAGAAAAATATCTCTGGGTGTTTGGCTGCGAAAAGCTTCTCTGCATTTAACAACTCATCTCAAAATGAGTTTGTCTGCTGTTTGAAATGAAGCAGGAAGTGAAAATTACGGTTCAGTCAAAAGATCAGACCTGAGAAGAAACGTGGAGCTGGTGATCGTTCGCTGAGGTTTGCAGATACAAATGACCCTCATGTTGTTCATGAGTTTAAGGAAAACAGGAGACAAACATGAAGCTGAGAGCATGTTGGTTTTTTCATGGTTAACCCAAAGTGATGTGGAACTTTTCAGCCCAACTCAATCTGATGCTCATGGATCCACAGCATGAAGATGAGCTGCATGTAAGAAACAAAGAATTAAACCAGGAGTTTGTTTTAAATTAAGCTTCATTTTCCTAAAGAAAACTACAGCAGTCGTCTGTAATTTTCTGATGGTCAAACTTACTGTGATTCGCTCCCATTAACAACCGTGTGCATTTTATATATATACATGGGTGTGTGACATATAGAGAGACAGAGAGAGTGAGACGGGTTGTTTTTTCTAGAGACTGAAAGTTAACACCATAAAATAAATAAAAAAGTGAGGAAAAGTATGTCGGCAGCACCTTAAACCCAAAGATGCAGACAGAGAGATTTGGGGAAGTTGAGATTTGACTTTTCATTTGTTTTCACTTTAACTGTGTGAAGCTTCTTTGTGTTTTATTCACCAAACTTTGTTTAATTTCAGCTTGAACTCAGACTTTTGGGAGAATGCTGATCAATGCACAAATAATTCCTTCAAAAGCTGCAAAACATACTAAAGTTCAGTTTCGATAAGAGCCAAACTGAAGAAGGAAGCTGGTCCCGTCCCTCCGTCGGAGGCTTCAGCAGAGAAAAGTTTCACTTGTTGTTTTGGAGTTCACTGAAGTCCTGAAACTGCATCTGCAAGGAGAAAGATTGATTTGAAGTGTGAGCCCACATCGGATGGAAGCTGACCTTTGCATCGCAGACGAAATGTCAAGATATTTTAAACAATCAGCCTTTTTTTCTGCTCCTGAAACGCAGCAGCGCGTGGGCTCGGGAGGATCATCCACACGGAGCTGAGTGGGAGTCCTGACTGGAGACCATGCTGAAGGTTCCCATCGCACAAACTCATGAGCGGGTGGTGATCAGCTGATGATGAAGCAGTGACTCTCACAGATCATAAATAAACCATCATCACATTCTTTTCATGTGATGTATGTGTGTTTGTTAATGCTGAAGTGGAATAAGGTGCAGTAAGGTTTAAGTTCCCATAAATCAGTTGATTTCAGTGTGATTTCCTGCTGATGGCGGAGGACAGGAGCTGTTGACTCCATGCTGCTGCTGCTGCTGCTGCTGCTGCTGCTGCTGCTGCTGCTGCTGCTGCTGCTGCTGCTGCTGCGACAGCAAACAAAACCTTCAGCCCACACGCTGACCTAACTAACCAAAACCTTAACTTCCTCCTCGCTCCAAAATAGAAACTATAAATAGAGACTGTGACTGTCTTATTATGGATGGAAAAAAGAGGAGAAGCCGGGGCCACACCTATCCTCCTCTCCTCCGTGTAGAAACGCATCGAGGAGAGAAAATCACTGGGATTGAAACGTGTTGACTTTGTGCATTTCATCAGACGACTCGTGTTGGGATCCATCTGTGCGGCCTGAGTGTGAGGACGGAGCAGAACTGCGATAATTACCCTCTTTTTCAAAGTTAGAACAAAGTGAAAGATTTAAAAAAAAAAGAAACTTCCTGTGAAATAAGCCTCCCGCGCCGTCACTGATTACGTCTGTCCGTCTCGCCTCTGAGACTTTGGCGTTGCTGACATTTGTTGAAAAAGCTTCGCCTCGCCCCCCCCCGCTGTGGGGAAAAGCACCCGGCCTTTGAGTGCCATTTATCTTAAATGTATGGTGCGTGCATTAGGCCTTCACCAATGGGGAAAAAGTGTCAAGAATTGATGAATAAGTCAAAGTACTCTTACTTGAAGCCTCTCTGCTGCACCTCTGCGTGGAGCAGTGCATTTAGTTCACACCTTGAACTAAATACAACGGCGCCATTATTCTCTCAAGTTGGAGAGATGAAAAGAAAAGAAAAATGGACGCGGGAGCAGGATGGTGCCGTGAACCGTGGCTCTCTTGCTGTGCTTAAGTATTCATCCATTGGAAGTGAAGGTAAAATGGCTCTTCCATTCAACGCAGACACCCAAGGGTCTTTGTCCTCCATATTTTTCACACTTTTTGCCTCGGCAGAAAGTATTCCATTAAAGTCATCCAATTTTGGTCTTTTTCACTCTCCATCTGCAACCCACCTTTCTACTCTTTCCCGTCCTGCCCTATCATTACACAGCTCTGGATACTGCTCACAAAGTGCCTGAGCACAGCTGGATGCCAGAGGAAGGGCAGCGCAGATGGACTGTAATAATTCAACCGACAGACTCGGCGACTCTTTTCTTCACTCTGAGACAAATTTTTCAACCCTTTTATTTAAACCTACAGGTTTTTTTTTTAACATTGAAACTTTATATTTCTGTGATTGAGGTCTGGTGAGGATAAGGCAAAAAAAAACACAAAAAAAAGACGTAGAGTTTGGAAAAGATCCTGTTCTGGATGAACATACGTGCTTCTGCAGCCAGAAACAGCTGCTTCAAGTCCTGATGTCTCCTCATTAAAAACACCTGGTGAAGATCGACACACAAACAAGAGGAAAATAATTGAGGTTTTCTAAAAATCGCCTGGTTCTGTCATCGGACACGCGGCTGAAAACGTCCCATCGTCTCATGCAGAAACAGCTGTTGTTAAAAATCGTTGCAAAATGCTCTGATAGCAGCTAAAATTATCCATTTGAAAGTGTCAAGCCTGATGCAGTTTGGAACAACGTCCTGCTGCTCGGCTGCTTCTTTCACTGAGGCCAATTATAGGTTTGATGTGAGGAGACGCGCTGTGCACAAACAAGGAGGCAGAGGATGTATAGCACCTCTCAAGAACAGGACACTCAGAGTGCTTTATGTAAGACGTGAAGGCTTTTGAGACGAGACATAAAAGAAACATGAGGCAATTTAAAAGGACAATGGCTGACAAGGACTTCTAATGTAACATTTTAGAGAATCAAGAATAATAAAAATAAAGGATGCTGTAGCTGTTTTTTGTTTGATTTGAATAAAGTTGATTTGATGAAGGTTGTTGCAAGTAAAGAAGCTTTAAATCTTAGTTTAAAAGAAGTGAGAGTTGAAGAAAACTCAAAGTTTTCTTGGAGTTTTGGATGCGTGGAGATAAAAACTGAAGGCTTCATGTTTGGTTTCATGTTTGGTTTCATGTTTGGGGACGATGTGAAGATCAACCCAGAGGACCTGAAAGGTACAAACGGTTCAAAAAGGAGCAACAGATCAGAAATGTGCTTCAGCCTGAAACCATTCAGAGCTTCATGAACCCTCAGTGATGTTTTAGAAGAAGAAGAAACTTATGAAACTGGAGCGATCTGATTGGTTTTCATGAAAACTTCGTGTTGATCTGAATAAGCTGCAGACGTCTCATCAGGACCCCCGCGGTCCTCCAGCTTACGGAGATAAAACATGACGGAGTTTTTTAAATCTGCCTGAGATTTATGTAAGTCATTTAATTCTTGCAACATTTTACTCTGACAATCAGCTGATTTTGCCAAAACTGAACCAAGACATGTGGTTTGATTTGTTGTCTTTATTCTTAAGCATTAAAGGATGACAGGGGCTGTTTTACTTTCTGTTTTTCTCTGTTGTTCAAGTTTTATTTCTGTTTAAGTGAACTGAAACTTAAACATATTCATTCATCAGTTCACACACTAACTGGCTGGTGGGGTCACTTGGTTATACAGAGACTAATAGAGATTATATATAAAAATATGGACTCATAAGTGCAGCATATGTGCACAGTTGTGGTGTGAAAGGTGACACATCAGGGGGAAAAAAAGAAATAGCAAACAACTGACTTCACTGGCGACGTGAAATGAGTCTGTCACATGATGTCAGCTGGAAAAAAAACACGTCTGAGTTTATTTTATTTTAAAAAAACTATTTACTGATGATGATCTCCGGTCAGATGTCTCAGCTAATGAGAAACAACATCAGTAACAAAGAGAAGAAGAAGAAGAAACGTCTCCAAAGAACAACTGTCAAAAAAAAGGATGGATGAAGAGAAGCGAGAGAATCGTCCAAATGCACCTTTTTTTTATTCTTATCTTGTAATCTATCTGAGCTTTTAAAGTGTTTTCTATTGTATCCACTTCTCTCTGCCCCCCCCCGGCCCGGCTGTCAGTCAGCCGACAGTGCAGACAGCACATGTCAGCAGACTGCTGAGAGCCGGGATCCTGGACTCCTCTGCAACAGATTGGGGGAGCAGATAAGGCATTAGCAGCCCCTTACTCTAACACACACACATACCCACACACACACACCTCCACCCAGAGCTTCTGCATATGGCTTCACGTCACACACAACGCATCACCTGTGTGTTTCAGGTGGATTTCCTCGTAAACATTCAGATCTGTAACATCGGTGCGACCGAACCTGCAGACAGCAGATCAGCTCATTTCCACGGTGAATCCTGACGGGAAAATCAAACCTAAAACAACACTCGTGCTGCTGGATGAGAAGAGGAAGGGAGGATTTTATAAATGATTACCTCCTGATTTGGCAGAGAGAAGTAGAACTGCATATTTCATCAGTAAATCAAGAAAAAAAAGTGCTGTTAAATAAAAAATCGTCTGTAATAACAAAACAAAGATTTAATTTTGATTTATTATCAGCAGGGAATCGTTTGTTCTGGCACTTAATCTCTTATAATGTCTGAATTATTACAAATAAAAAGAAATTCTATTCAAATCAGCCTTCAGAAGTAAAACAACATTATATTTCATTTAAGTTTGCACCTTTTCGTCTCACCTGCCCTCATCCGGCAGTGAAAGTGTCCGTCTGTAATAAACTCATCATCAGTATTTAAACCTGAAGTTTGACTCCAGTTCAACTTGTCGCTGCCATAAATATTTAGATTAAGAGGAGAAAAACGGACACAGTCCTCTCTCCTCTCTACTCCATCCATCCTTCCTGTCCCGCCCCCCACCCACCCACACATCCATCCTTACTGTTCCCCCCCGGCAGCTTCGGGGCCAAAGGTCACAAGGTGTTTTGTACAGGACTTGGAGTTGAGTGTGGAAAGAAGGAAAGAATGTTACGTGGTGTCTTCAAACTGGACCTGATTGCCTCTACATCAGATACACACAAGCAGCAGGTTGAGATTTAATGAATAACATGAAGGATTTTAGAAATAAAAGGGGGAATAAACTCCAGAAATTAAATCCATGTTGACAGAAATTTACTAGCACGTCATCACCATGAGGGTCGGAGCTTCAGAGGATGTTGGAGGAAAGATAGAAGCTTCTACTTTACTGATTTTCTTTGGACGAACAAACATTATCTGTCTCCCATTTCACCTTCAGTGAGACTAAACACGGTGAACATGAGGTGAGATGTCACTTTCCACTCACTCTTTTAAACCAGAGTGAACATACGGAGAGGAAACAGTGGAGGTCACAGATCTTCAGTGATATTTCTCCACGTTCTGCTCTGCAGCGCCCACATGTGACATCACACACACTCAGGTGCAAAATGTCCCAGGTGGTCCGTAAAATAACCATAAACCGAACCAGAGGAGTGAAAATGTGTAAATGGTGTTTTATAGGCAGCTGTCTTTGGTCACAATCAAAAATCTCATGAGGAGGTTTTTGAAGAAATTACCTCATAAACTTCTATCATGTGTCTCACCGGCTTCTTATAGGCGGACGTAAAATCCTCCAGAGCATTTTGCTTCCTTGTCTTATGATGTGAAAGTAGATTTTATATTGATGTCATGCAGCTTCACCCACCTGACAACGTCACCAACTCAGTTTAGCGAGGAGGTAAAGAGACCCTGTGCTTTCTTAAAGCTGCATTGATCAGTATTTTCTTATTAAGGATCAATAAATATGTCAATTATATGAATTTTGCAGTTCCACTCTGATATTTTCTGCATATTTTAGCTCAACATTTTGTGTTTTAAAGGCCCTCAGTTCTGAGCATTTCCACCAACGTTGTGTCCAGCATCAGCAGGCAGCTCTGATAAAACCAGTGTGTGTCGTTAGCTAACACACAACAGCGTACGCACACAGGAAGTGACAAGCTTGTGAACAAAGAAGAGCCACTTTGTCCCTCAGGAGCTGGTGGAGACCAAAAAAGCAAATATTGAGTCTGAAATCTCGTCAAGTCTAACAAGTGTTTGCTAACAAGTTTTCATATTAATATAACGACACCACTGCAAACAATATTCATGATAATGCTAATCAGCTAAAATAAGAAAGACTGTGTTTATTTTCTTAGACTCGGGGTGCAACATGATGTTTCTGCAGAAGATCAGAACAGAGAAACCAAGCGTCGCCTTTAAATTGGGTGTTTTTTTGAGATTCATGGCCACTTTAAGCTCTCTCACACTGTGATGAAGGAAGGGGAACAAAGGGATGTTCAGTTTGTAGCTAAAAATGGAAGTTTTCAGGTGGCTGGAACACAAAGTTAAAGCCTGGATCTTCCTGCGTGTGCACACGGAGGCACGTTTGTTGGAACAAGAACATGACATGAATGTTATTTCATCCTAATCTGGTCTTTGATCTTTCTTCTTTTAACTAGTTCCTTGTTCCGTCTCACAGTTTGGCATCAAAGCTCCGTTTTTTTTCTCCCTTTAAGCTAATCTTGAAAAATAACAGTGGTTTAACTGTGAGACTCCGGAGATTACCATATCTTTCATCTACAGATCCTGGTCACAATAGACGACATTAAACGAGATGACGGTTTAATGTTGCAAACAAACATCATTCAGTCTGTTTTTCACAGAGACAAAGTGCAACATAAAGGGTTTGCAGCTTTGTGTCTTCACATCCTGAGCAGAGTTTCTGACCTGCTCCTGAACGCCACATCAGTGTGTCATCAATATTCAACATCCGCCAGCTGTCCCTTATCTGATTGCTCCAGTGAAGTAGTTCATTTCTTAAGCCTGTTACCGAGAGCTTGAAGATGCATAGGATGATACATGCAATCACAAAAACAAGCGCTCCGCATGCAACATCACTCCAAGTGCTGATTACTTTCATTACAGGGGAGTAATTAGCACCTTAAGAGGAAAAGGTAGGTTCAGAACTGCAATCCCCAGGTAATTTTAAAGAGTTAGTTTAATCTCACCAGGGTTAGAATAAATTAAGAGTTCCTGCAGGGTTGGTTTCTTATCAGAGCTGACACACATGTTACAGCAGAAAACAATGTGAACATTAATTACACAGCAGCTCCACTGCTACTACGACTGCACCACTGCAGTGCTAATGTACACAAGTTCACTGCAGTCACGAACATTCACACCTGGCTCGTTCAAACCGGGCGAAGAAAAGTCAAGAGAACTGAACCAATCTGTTGTTTTTGGTGCAAGAAGAAGTGAAACTGCTGAGATTACTCAGACAGCAGAGTGACAAACTAGTTCAAGGCACAAATTTTGGACTGAACATTTTCTTTTTGTTTGTTTTGTTTTGTGACAGTTCGATTTTAAAAGGACAAGATGCATTCAGGCCCAGAAAAAAGATCAGTCGTTCCATCCATCAGTGACAGATGTCATTTGGCTCTTTGGGCCCAAAAGAAATCTGAAGACCTTTTTCATCTTCGGCATCCAATGATTGGCAGTGATTATGATTAATGAGACACTGTCTTGATTTTTTTTGCATGCAGAGTTCTGTGGAGATTGGATTAAGGGATCTGCCAATGCTAAAACAATTTTATTTATTTGTGAAAGTTTGCCACTGATTCTGCTTTCATTGGACTGTGCCAGAGGTGAGCCAGAGGACACGAAGTGCCCGGAGAAAGAAATCCGAACATTTAAAATTCAGCTGGACGACCTGATGAAGTTCATTTTAATGTGACTGAGAGCTCCAGAGCAGCAGGTCAGTGGCCTTTTAGACACGTTAGCATGCTGGAAGTTCAAGATACTCGTAATTATCTACTTTAGTTTCTTTTTTTTTGAGACATTTGGATTCACTGCAGCTCCGAGTTTGATTCAAACACAAAAAACAGTTGAAGCCATTGCAACATAATTGCAGAAACACTGCATGCAACATTACATTTGAGATGTTCCTGTGCGGGAACACGGCTCGCTGAGATAAAGAAATGTTTCCACAGAGGAACATGACCACAGTTTTTTTAAAGGTCAGAGCTTTTCATGTGACAGATAGCAGAAATGCCACACACTGCAGCTCTGTGCCTGTCACTTGATCTGGCCTTTTATTTTCCCAGAGTTCAGGTCGTAACAGAAAAAACACGGCGACCACGGGACATAATAAACAATACTGCTACTGTTTATCAAGTCTGCTAGAACAAATATTCACTTCAAATGTAAATGTAAATATGAACAGCGAGGCGGAGAGCGAATGTCAGGTTTGTGTACTCTGAACGGGGGGGAACTCCGGCCAGAAAAAGTATGTCAGGCGAGTTGAGTTTCACTTTCAATAAACACTGCGTACACAAGCAGCGCTCACATGTTCGGACCCACATGTGTGTGTGCACAAACGCTACCGTGCTCTCGCAGGAAAACACACATCCTGAGCACATATGGATAACATGCAGCCACAGCAAGGCATTCTGGGTCGGCTGGGTCCACACGTAACTTTTGCAATGCAAATACTGAGGGAGCTGATGCGTGAGCAGGTTGGTGTAATGTGCAGGAAAACACACACACACACACACACACACACACTCTCACACAGTGTGTGTGTGTGTGTGTGTGTGTGTGTGTCAGTCAGCTCTGGGAGGGACAGTGTGACAAATGTGCCTTGTCGTCGTTTCTGTCACAGTCATGTTCAGTGAAGGAGGAAGAACAGGAGGAGGAAGAGGAGGAGGAGGAGGAGGGATGTGGAGTTTAAACAAAGAGAGAGGAGTTACTTCAACAACACGGGAGGGGGGGGGTTAGAGGAGGGGGGGGGGGGCATATTTGACTTCATTCATGGGAGAATTTGCAGCGTTATTGAATTGATGTCATGCTACATTTCTCCGCGGTTTACCTGAGGCTGTTACCTCTGGATGCACTGCAGGAAGCTCCCATTCAGACGCCGCTCGCTCCGCTGCTGAGGGAATCTGCAAGTTGAAGAGAATTTTTTTTTTTTTTTGTGAGTCACAAATGAAAGGAGCAACAGCAAGAAGGCTGACTTTGTCAACCGTGATCCATTCAGCTTTCTATCTGCCGCTGGTTACTTTTTTTTTTGCCAAAGCAGGATGGGAATATTATCTCTCACTGATGTCGGAGTGTTTTTCAGACAACACGGGCTCCTTTCACACTGCAAGCTTTTGTTCTCTGTTTGCATTTGACTTTTTCAAAAGCCTTTTCTTATGTTTACCCACATCCAGTCCCACCACAAACTGACTGCCGGCTTGTGCTTCCACTTACACTCCACTATCAGTGTATCAGAGTATCAGATACACTTGGCTTAAACTAACGTGGCTCAACACGAGTGTTTTAGGCCCATCTGAAGAGAAAAAACAGCATTATGTTTTCTATAACATAATTCCGTCGCTCAGCACACAGACAGAATAAATGATCTCCTGAATAAATGTCACATTAAACTGCAGAGTTCTGCCTTCAGTCCTCATTATTTTGTTCCTGTTAAATAAGAAACGAGGTGTTAATGAGTGAGTTTAAAGGACGCTGATGGGCAGAGTTTGTTACCTTCAGTTTAAACAGAGGTAAGCTAACCTGCCGCAGGCGAATATTTAGCCGAACAACAGCAGGATTTGTATCGATCTCATCAATAAAATCAAGGCAAGACAGTGATTAAGAATATTTTCTCCGGTGCTGAAATAATGTTTTCTAGTTGATTAATAAAAAATTCCTCATATTCAATTATAATGACTACTGAAATTGTATTAATATGGTAGTTATATGAAGGTTATTTTTGATTAAAATAAAAATATATTGTAATTATTAAAAATATATTAATTAATCCCTTAGGTTAAGCTCATATTTATTGATCAGGATGGTGATTCACAAGTTACCCATCAAACAAACTATATAAAGTGATAAAAAGGTTGATATTTTTGCACCAGACAAACCAGAACAGCAGGAATTATTTCAGAAAACATGGAGGTTTATGTGGTGTTTTAAACATTTGTTAATGAGCCACTTTAGGCTTTTTGCTCCCTGAATGTTCAGTTTGTCATCCAGTCATCAGCTTTCAACTAATTCTGTGACCTTTGAGTCTTTATGTGATGATCAACAATGTGATTCACTGTGATTTTATGCTCCTGAGACTCCGGAAATCATCAACATTGTGGATAATTCAAAAACAACAAAGCAGACCGACCCAGACGGCTTCGGTCTGCTCACACCTGGACTCTGCTGCTGCGTCTGAGCCCCTGAAAACACAGAAAGAGACAAAAGACGTCCAGGTTAATACTGAAAACACACGTGACGGTTTCAGTTTGTGCACATTCAGAGAAAAGAGCTAAAGACTCGATGAAGAACGGCTGAGGATGACAGTATCGATTGTGTGTTTTTTTCACCGTCGCTCTCCTCGCTCGTCCACCAGCAGCAGCTTAATCACAACTTTTCACTCCGACACTCTGCAAGCAGTCGCCATGTCTGCCAACACAGCGCACAGCCAGAGTGGGCAGCTTCATGGAAAATGGGTCAAACTGGCCTCAAATTCACTAGTATGGCCTCCAAGTTTCTTCTCCCCGGCGAGCGCAGATGGATGCACACATTTTGAAGCTCGCTCTCGGGTTCTCCGTGCCCTCAAACTGTTCGGATGTGTTGCTCGTACAGTTGCAGCTCCGATGCTCTCGCTCTGCTGTTGTGTGCGTTTGTATTTTGTGACAAAATTGGATTTCACAGATGTCACGTTAAGGGGTGTCGTAGCCTCTCTGTAAAAATGGCTCTAATATCACACCAAAGAATATGTTTTAAGAAAATATTTCCTTTTTGTGTGCGCTGTTATCAGGACAGATGAATTCGGTGTCCCTGCAACATATTTCTTCACACTAAGTGACTACAATAACCCTGCTGATTCAATTGTGCTTTTATTAAAAAAATCAACAACGGCTCAGTCACATGGCTCCTTCGCTCTCCAACACCTCCAACATCAACAATATCCTCTATTACCAGGAGACTTTCCCTTCAAATCCTGTTTAATCCGCTTCTTCAATAGTATTGATGTCAATACTTCAGAGAAAAAAGGAGTGTAAGTGTGATATATCACTAAATATGAGCACATACACGTTTATAAAAAGCCTCCGGATCGTCACATGATGGTTCAAGGTGGTTTGTTTAGTTAAAAACATGTTTGAAATAAAACTAAACTCAGTCCTGAAGAGCTTTTTGGCTCCATTTCAGACTTTTTTTCTGTCCATGTGAAATGTTTATCAAACGACTTCCCATGTAAACAGGATGTGTGTGTCAGCGTAAACAGGAAGTGAAGGGTTGGTTGGCTTTGCTGCAGATCGTGATAGTTAAGGTTTATTAAGATGCATAGACTGTTTTTTTCTGGAAGAAGGTCATGTGATTTTGGTGACGAATCAGCGAAGGACATGTTGTGGCTGTAAGACCAGGAAGTGCAGGTGAGCATCTGCATCATCATTTCCTAAAGTTGACAACAAAACTTCAGAGTTTCAAACTCAAATGAGGTCAGATGTGATTTTTCGAAGGTTTTAAAACTCTGAAGTAGCGTGAATGTCGAGTGAAATGATGCAAAAGTTCTGCATTTTAAAACAGGAACACATCACAGTGGAAGTAACCTGAGTTCTCCTCCCTGATGGAGAAGTTTTCCCACCTGAGCAGGACGTTCTGACAGCAGATACCATCGAACTCTGCAATCAACGCTGCTCCAGCTGACAAATTTACTCATGTACAATATTAATGTGTTCTAAACTGTGCGACATTAATATTTCATATGTGTAATAATGTGAATTCAACTGTAAAAACTTTTTATTTTACTTATTTATCACAGTTTCTTGCTGTTTTTAAATTTTTTTTTTAGCTTCCTGCTTTTGCGCTCTCTCCCCCCTTTGAAAGCGTAACACTTCAAATACTCACTCAGGGATTAATAAAGGATTATTTTATCTAATCTCTCATCTTAAGTTACACTTTAAACTCTGTTGAACTCAGAAGAAAGCAGGCTAGTGGGCTACGGGAGTGGAAGTGTAAATGGATTATCGTTGCGTTTGAGATTCACTGAGGATCATCGGTCCTCAGCTGATGCAGTTTGAAATGGTAAGAAAGTGGCAAAGATGACGGAGGGAGGAAGCTGATCATCAATCGAGGAGTGATTCGCCTCCCGTTTCCTCCCCGTCTCTTCTTATTACCTCGGCCTGCTTGGTTTTTCTCTCCGTTCGTACGCACATTGTCAAACAGCATCATCTCACAATCTCTCCGTCAGCCCTCCAGAAAGATAGATGGATTAATGTAAACAGCATCCAACACCTTGACGTGCCGGAGGGGGGGCGCAGACAAAGGCAGGAAGAGTGAGAATGAGACAGACTCATGAGGAGAAGGACTGAAGCACACACTTCACACGGAGAGCGGCGATGGAAGTGAGATTACAGAACAATACACGTTTGATTTTATTTGTTCTCCTCCCCTCTCTTCCTTTCTGCCGCTCCATCTCTTATCAATCCGCTGCTGTCTGCGGACGAGTGCTCATTGTTCCTCGGTGAATATCAGGAGTGTGAGCAGCGACAGGCCACCTACCAGCCGTCCTGGAGCAGACAATAAACCAGGCAGGGCCCCCGTCTGAACGCTCTGACAGCCTCCTGGCATCGCTGCGAGCCTTTAGGAGTGGTAAAAGTGCTGTGTGAACAATCTGGGTGAGCTCGGCCGGCAGCCAAGGTAGATGACACCGACAGACACCACTGCGTGTGTGTGTGTGTGTGTGTGTGAGGAATAAAATGTGTCTGCTGCTAAACCGTTTTCTTTCACCGGCAGAAAGTAAAAACTTGATTGGGAACAGAGGTGCCTATTACAGTCAGAGGTAATAACAGGGTGGAGTGACGGCATACATCACAGAACAAAAAAAAAGAAGCTCATGGCAGGCAGAGCAGCGTAGCAGGGTGTGTGTGTGTGTGTGTGTGTGTGTGTGTGTGTGTGCGCGGGGGGGGGGGTTACTCGTGTTGTTTGGGTGCTTATTTACTGCAGGAGCTGGTAGACAGGCACGCCATGCGAGGCGAGGCAGCAGCCTGCAGACAGACAGGCAGGCAGAATGAGTGTCTGATGATCAGTCTATCTGCTGTCACCTCCACAGCACGAGGAGTGACACTGCATTTGCTCGGGCTGCACTATCTGAGAGTAAAAACCTCTCCGTGGTGTGAAATTGACGTGTCATGAGAGATTGTGGAACAAAAATGCTGTTTTTCTGTTTTTTTTGATGAACGGGCTGGTTGTCAGTGTCCATACAGAGCGGAGGAGCGAGAGCGACTAGTTTATTGTGTCAAGCTTTCGGAGTGAGAGCAGAAGCAGATAGGTGTCGTGCAAATAGCAGTGGCAATCTCCTGAAGTCATTTAAAGGGAAAATAGACTCTCTGTGTTTGAAAGAGGGATGAGCAGGTGGAAGAGAGGAAGTTTGAGTGAAAGTCTGAGCAGAAAACTGCAATGATGCAGGAGTTTATTTCACACAAATGCTTCACCAGCCTTCAACCTTCATTCGACCAACCACAAACAAGCTTCAGCCTCATTTTATTCATCCTGATCAGTCGAAAGCCTCGATGGTTCATGAGGTCCAACAGTAAATCTGTGAATATGGAACTGATAATCAATCCTGAGGCTGTTTCTGGGACCTCGCAGCTGTAGATTCTTTCCTAAATGAGCTAATATGCACTTGGAACAACGACAAGAAAAGCTTTTGATTCGCTCACAGTTCAGATTCTTCACACACATGTACACGTTTATTCTTTTTTCTTTTTAAATTGTTTAACATAAAACAAACACAGTTCTGTCTCTGCTGTGTTTTTCTGTTAATGATTATTTCTCAATGGACAGAAACAGCTGGAGGTTCCTGCAAACCTCAAATATGTTGAAATTTTAACTCCTTTACACTGACACTTTACATTCGATCGAGTTCAGGTACAAAAGTTCATGATCTGGATTAAACATCTGGTTTTGTTGATGCAAACAGTCATGAAAACGACCTGAGACAGTTAACGTATAAAAAACAGTGATGAGCTAATGATTCAAAGGTAGACATGGATGTTAAAGAGCATCAAGTTTCCACAGAAATGATTCAAAGTTCATCACTAATGTGGGTTTAATTTTCTTTATAAAGTCATCGACATGAGCATGAAAAGATAATTTGTCTAAACAGACTCGTTCTATCTTCTACTTCGATCTAAAGTTAAAGGATTAATGTAATCTGTCTCTTCAGATGAGCATGAGAATATTTTATCTAATCAACTGTTTGCAGAAAAATCCATTTTCCTCCAGAAAAGCAGAGCAGAAGCAGAAATCCACCAACCGCACGAATCACAACACACAGGTGTGATTATTTATAGCACGCACGCTGTCAGTGATTCATTAGTCGCACATGTACCTGCAAAGTTTCAGCAGCAGTTTCTGCCGTGTCGTCATCAGACTCTGAGAGGCTGCACATCACTCCAGACTCAGCAGAGACAGAGAGAAGAGTATGTAAACACGGAAGAGATGAAAATACCAAAAATACTATAAATAAAGCGAATGAAAGTGAGAAGACAGGAGTTTATTAATACAAAGCTGACAAAGACTGATTATTGAACACTCAGTGAAACAACCTCACAGATTATTGTTGCATGTTTGACCTCATTTATGACTGAATAACTCGTAACACGTCCGTCCGTCCGTCCGTTCGCTTACTTTCATTTAGAACATTTTCTTCTAAAATGCAGATTTCTTAATATTTGTGTCACGTGTTAACATGTAACATCAATATAAATAACCTGCATTTACACCTGAAATTAAAATACATTTTTATATCAGTTTTTTAAGTATATTAACAATAACAGACTTCCTAACTACAACGACTACCTGCAGTGTTTCTGTAGGTGTGTGGATCCTGCAGCTGCACAGAGTTTAAACAAAGAATAATCCATAAATCCATAAATTATTTTAAGTTATTCTATCAGATAACGGCCTTTTAGCATCATAAACTCTGTTGTGTTTGGCTGTGGCTCCACAGGTTTATGTCATGGCACTGTAAGTGAGATAAAAAAGGAGGATTGTGGGAAAACAAGTGAACATTTCCTTCGTCTTTGGTCAAACTTAACAACCAGAGCAAACATTTGCACCACAGATCTGTAAGTTTAAGGTTTAGTTTTTAGTTTTATGTTGTGACGGTGCTGTGGTTGCTCTGGTTGTGTTTCGGCATGAAAAACACTTGTTCATGACGAGATAGACATCAAGTTTTGGCTCTAAACACATGTTATGTTGTGTTGTTGTCTGCTGCTTGGCAGCCGCTTCACCTCTCTGTCACTTCCATCAGCTCCTCCTGTGAGAAAGTCAGCGTGTTTGCATGCAGTCTGAACAATGTCACAGTGATAGGGACAGTAATTACATGATATATATGAAACAAGGAAATTTAACATGTCAATACTCTGCAGAAATGTAGGATGTGAGAGTCAACCTGCTGAAGCTTTAACGTTGTTAAAAGGATCCATGTTGATCTAAAATCTGCATGGTAACAGTGACAGGCACATGATGCCGGTGTTACACCACATTTTGTGCCTGTTGAGAAGTTTCTCTCAGAGAAAAATGGCTGAAAAATGAGAAATGCCTCTTGGTTCTGGTCCGTTGAGTCGGTTTCTGTCTGCAGTGGCACGTTAATGATCACAGAGCATCATGCAGCTCTGGTGACGGCTGCGTCTGCCATGTTGTGCTCATGTTATCCAGCTCCTCTCAGTGCATGTAAGCTGCAGATAAGCATGTCGTCTGTGCTGTGGTTAGTCTGTTTGCGTGCACACGTCACATGCTCCTGGAATTTGTACCTTTAAGACTTCAAGCCTCCATACGGCGTGACGCACGCTGCGATATGTCAGCCGGTGTCAGACTAATATCTTTTAATGCAGGCTGGTATTAGCGCTGAAGGCCTGACTCATTTTTCTCTGAGTCGACTGTCAAACATCTCTGACCTCTGATCTGCTCAGGATGTTTTGTAAAACCCTGCAGAATCCAGGTATGCACACATTCACTTCCATCAGCTCTGCTACGAGCAACGCGTCTTTGTGGAAGGCAAACAAAGCGTGGGAATAATACAATTACACAGTTCTGTCATTAATGATCTCAGTGACAACCCAGATGCTTTGCCATCGCTTGTACTGCTCGCGCCTTGTCAAAGCATATTAAAGGAGCATTGTACGGAGCCACAATGGATGCCATTGTTCTCTTTTCATGAGCCGTCACATGGGAGCTGTAAACAGCAAGGTTGGCTTTCGATTCAGGCCTACTGTGGCGCTGCTCAGGTGCGGCACCGAGTCACTGCCAAAGTGTGACTCAAACACGACGGAGAACAATGAGGCGGCAAGAAACTGAATGAAGGGAAGAAAGTCAGAAAATCCTGAAAATTTAACAACTTTCTGCAGTCGGATCAGATCAGAACAGACTGATGGAAGAAAACATCTGTGCACACAGGTGTTTGCATGCAAGAAGGAGTCAAATTTACCTGAAAGCTGCAAAAAAAAAAGTCAAAATTGACATGTGATCAATTAAATCTGATTTGGAAAATATGAAGGTTGAGAGGTTTTTTTAAATATATGTTAAAAATGAATATTATTATTTAGAATTGAAGTCCTGATGTTTTCTCCTGCACCACGACCTCTGTAACTCAATGCATCTCTCATTTTTGAGCTTTATCATCCACATTTTTGGACAAATCATGTTAAAGACGGTTCATTTATAAGCCTGCAGAAACTTCAGCTTCCAGCAAGTTTTTAAAACAGCCGGAGTGAGAAATTATTGCATCTTTGGCTTTTTGCTGCCAAAATCTATTTTTATAAAAGAAACCAAAGTTTTAGATGGAAACATACGTAAAAACTTTTGCATTCAATATGTCATACGGTGAAACCCCCCATGACATCATGACGCATTATTTCATAAGATAATGATTTATTTTTAGTGAGCTGAATTGTTGCAACGCACCGTTTTAAATAAAGTCTCCTCACTCGTCCAACAAAACCTGGAACTTGTGTTTTCATGTTTACGGCTCTGTGGAGACGCGGGGTCGTATCTGACTGACACAGTAACCCACACAATGTTTCATTATTCTTATCAGATGGTGTGGCGAGTAATTATAATCATCTCAGCCAGTCACATTGTTAGTCTTACGGCTTTGAAACAGTTCAGCCAATCACGGCGATGCATGACAACATTGTTGTAGCAGAGGAAGTGGAAGCTTTGCCAAGAAACCTTATGCTCCTCGTACGCTGAAGTGCCAACACAGTAATGTGCTCTACATGCAGCATACAGTGTGCTTTGTGCTGGAGGTGCACAGTTTGTTGCTGCTCTCCTGTCTGTCCATGTGTGTGTGTGTGTGTGTGTGTGTGTGTCCAAATCACTGTAAATCGCCATGTTTGTTATGACACGCCCACTTTTCAACATTCAAATCAAATTCATAGCACAGTTTTGTCCCGACTATCCTGTTTCACCTCAGATATGTTCGTACAGACTCACAGAAGCTCGAAACTTTCATGGTGGTGTTTGTGTTGATGGGGGGGGGGGGTCATGCTTTATTAGTCTGCTCTTTTTTTTTTCTCCGTCAGTCCTCTGGTTTCCGTCCATGAAGTCGTGGCAGAAGCATTTGGTGTGAACTCGTTGGACGTAGTCGTGAATACGATCTCCACACATGCGATGGAGTGCGACGCGTCGCATACGTCGGGCAGAGAGAGCAGAGATCTGTTCAGCATCTGTGATCGCTCAGGCCGGCTGAGCCGTCCGCCTGCTCGCCGGCCCGTTGGCACAGACGACCTCCGCCAGACGCAGGCTGTTATTCACCGCCGCAATCATTATTATCGTTATCAAAACCCTGTCGTGATTATGGGCAGACACCCTGCAGACAAGCCATCTGTACTTCAGGTGGAAAAATCGATGGCGCTCTGGGTCCTCTGTCAGCTCTCCATAATGTCTTCAAAGGTCCAAATGTTGCCAGAGAGGAAAGATAGAAAGAGATAAACACTGACGGTTAGAAAGAGACGGTGAGACAGAAGAAACAGGGAAGAATGAAGCACATTTTCAAACCAGACAGCCGGCATTTAACTCAGCTCTTATTTAGCCCCTTCACAGAGAGGAATTAGCCAGAGGGAGCTGCTGAGAAAGTACACAAGGAAGATATGTAGTTAATCACAAGCTATTGAGAGCCATGTAAGTACTATGTAGTTTATGCTGCTGTACATCCAAAGGGAACAGCGCCTCAGGCTGCGTGTTACGCATTAAGACAGGCCTGATGTTTGTTTTTAAAGTCTGATAAAGTTTTGATATTTTGAACTTCAGCCTGCGTTCTTCACATCGCTTCGTTCGGCTCCTTTGATGCTGAGTTCATATCGACTCGCCACAAACAGACCGAGAAGTGCAAACTTGACATCGTGTGGACTGACAGGTCGTTAATCCAGCGGACGGTTTTGTCATCCAGCAGCATCAGAGCTTCATGAACCCGAATGCAAATGGAAGTTCTGCTCACTGGCAGCAGGTCTTCACTGGAAACTGTGTGTGTTGGTGTTTGGAGCTCATGCAGAAGAACTGATTATTAGGTGAGACTTTAACTGAACCTCGTACGTCCCAGATATCGACCGACAGGTAGAAACGCAGCAGAGACAGAAGACAAAAGCCCATCGAGCTGCTTTGTTCTGGATGTGTGTGTGTTTTCTGCAGCTGTTTGTGTGAAAAGTTTGTCTGAATGAGTGTTTCTTTATTCCAACATCAACAGAAAGACTCTTGATTTTTGTGTTTGTTCATTTATAAATATTTGTCAGCAATTAAAACGTCTTTAATAAAGACACATTTGTATTCATGTGGTTGTGTTTTATCACGTTGTCGTTCGTTGTGTGTGTGCAGCAGCGTCCATGAGAGGAGTGTGTGTTTGTGAAACACTCGTATCCACTCATGATGTTTGTTTGTCAGAATTAAAGCTACTCAGAAGGACTCGGAGCGTTTTTACTAAAAAAATATCAATAAAGGTGAAACTACACTGTGTTACAGGTTTTGCAGACAGTTTCGGTGATTCTGTGGTCGAGGAGGAGGTCAAAGGTCACGCACTCAGAGGTCATAAAGTATCTGAATACCTGTAACTGTGACTGTAATCTGCACTGTGGAGTTCAACCCCATCATCCACATGCTGGACTTTTCCTGGAACTTTCAGCTCTTCCTCCCGGAGCGATCGGCATAACAATGGCATTTTTTTTTTTTCTTTCCACTGACAGAAGCGCTGACCGGCCATAATTTCCAGGTTCCCACCGCCGCTGCTGTCTGTGAGGCAGGAAGTGAGCTGCACATGTCATAACACAGCGTCACCAGGTCTCCCTCAATCGCTTTATAATGATCACGGAGAGGAATCCGTTTGTTTATCCTCACGGAAACCATGTCAGTCACTCGGCGACGATGACAAACGAGCCGCACAGGGAGCTCGAACGCACCACAGATGCAGGTTCCCAAATTGCCGGGAATTTTCACACCAACGCAGAGCAAAGTGTTGGGTTGATCTATGATTTATTTTTTTTTTATCATTGTAATCATATGCCAGATATTTTGATTCCAGATGCCAACACCGTCATTAGGATAAACTCCGCTCTGCCGCTGTCTGCCCATCCGTCTGCCTCTCTCTCCAACCGCTTCGTTTTCCTCTCATCCCCCTCACACATCAGTCCAACATGGCACTTATCTCAAACTTCAACCCGTCTCTTCATCTTTTCTTCTCCTCCTCCCCCATATGGCTTGACATTTCTGTCCGTCTGACAGATAAAATAACTCCTCTCGTCTTCCGCTCCCTCTCTCCCCCCCAGCAGAACTGATATTATTCTGTTCTCTCGGCGCTGTCAGGGGCAGTCTGTGTCATCGCTCCTTGATGTTTCGTGACCGTCCTCTCGTCGCGTCTCCTCTTCCTCTCTTCCTCTCTCTCTTCAGTTAATCCCACGCTACATGTGCACAAACACAAACACACTCACAACTGCACGCACATTGTTTTTTTTTCTTTTTTTCCTCCTGAATCCTGGCAGCAGATCTTCCTCATGCGAGGCCGCCACAGTATTGTTCTTCCAGGCCAAAAGAATAACTCAGCCCATCCTGTGGCCCCGCAGCAGGCAGCTCTTTTATAACCTTGTTTTCTCTCTCAGGTGAAATATTTTCACACCAGCTCCGAGCCGGGGGATGGATAGAAACACGCGGGGCGAGAGGTGACGAGCGTTTCCTGCTCCGACGCGGCTCAGTTCTGATAACAGGCTGCCCGAGGAAAACAGGTAATCATTTAAATAGATATTTGATGGTGTGTCAGTATGTGTGTGTTTGTGTGTGTGTGTGTGTGTGTGTGTGTGTGTGTGTGTGCAAATCAAAACATCAAAGGCCTCAGCTACGCATGTGTACGAGCTTACGCAGCGACACAAGCGTGGTGACAGCAGCGATTCGTCCTGCGTTAGTTTGCAGTTTGCAAACACGTTCGCACACAAACATCAAGTGGCTGAACTGTAACGTCGTGTGCAGCCGGAGAGCCGAACTCACGAGGTTCAGGCTTGTTAAAGGGAAGTCCTCACCCTGTAACGATTTATTTTTCAACTCCACAACTTAATGTCAGACTTGTGTTTACAGTTTCATAAAATAAGCCGCAACTGCAAATTAGAAATTTGCTGAAAAGGGTGTTTTTTTATGACCATGACGTGTTTCTGCAGCGGCATCAGACTGTTAGCCTCGACACATTTAAGCTAATAAAGCTGCAGTGAAAATGTCAACCGGCCCAACCCGCAGACTTTAATCACTGCATGTGTGAGTCCCTGACTTTCTCCATCTTCTGTCTGAAGACCGTCATTATGACACTCCGTCCTCCGCCCTCATCACAGGGACAGCGTGTGCAGGTTAAGACACATGATTCATCACACAGGTGTATTGTCTACCTGCAACCTCGTTGTGACGATGCGCTCCTGCAGGTGCATGATGGGTATGTCTGCAGCGCTGCGCGTCAGTCTTACTCACTGCCTGTTTATCTTGGTTAATCTTTTATCCATGCATGCTGACCGCTGATGGCAGACTGATACTGAGAAACAGACAGACAGATGTGAAATCCCCCGTTTAGTCACATGACCGTTTCCAGTCTGAGCGCTGGTCATGGTTTCAGCTTAATTTATGTTCCTGTGTTGAAAAAATAAGAATTTCTTTTTAGAAAAGGTTAAAAAAAACAAACTATGTAATTACCTTTTAATTAATTACTTAATGAAGGGAAACGACCGTTGCTCTTTTTATTCGTTGAGCTCTGCTGTTGCTTAAACACAGATGCTTCTCCTGCTGATGTTTCTTTTAATAGCAACTTTTATTTGATTCTTTTTTTTTTCATTTTCTTCTCGTCTGCTTAGTCACAGCTGGAAACGGCGTGACCTCATGGCATTTTCAGCATAATCACAAAAGACAAAACAACAACATTAAAACAACTTGCAATGGTTATTCAGTTTTTTTCTCATTAGCTCATTATTTGCCGTGTTGTTGCGGCGCTGTGTAAGGACGACAGCTCCTTTGTAGGTCGCTCTGCTTCTTGTTACTGCCTGATCAGTCTCAATAAATCACAGCGCAGACACTTTGAAATACAGCAGCGGGGTGACGCTGCTCGCCTGACCGGCCCAGATTAAAGGGGACGAGGGAGGTCTCCTCACACACAACTCAGTTAGCAAAGAGCAGGAGAGGAGAGCTTGACATCTAAATTACCCACAAAGCAGTGCAGATTAATCACTCATTCTTCGGCAAGCCACGACATGTACCTCTTGACACACAGCTCTTCACATTCAGACACCCACACACACACACACACACACACACAGACGGTTAGGGAGCATTCATGAAGTCTGTGTCAATCCTTAAATTTTACGACTTCATTAAAGTCTAGTCGGGGCACTCTTGTTTTCCTGCTGTAGTTTGACTGTTGCTTGATTGCAGCCTTCTAATCATAAAGACATTAATCACTTGTTACGCTTCTGTTCGACTTTGACTGAAAATTGTACAATAAAAAAACACAGGAATCAATCATGTTGCTGCAGCCGTGCAGCCGTGCTGAAATGTTTTTAATACCAGCACACAGAAGCAAGTCGAGGCTAATGCAATTACAGGCTATAAAAAAGCACAAATGAAATGATTATCTTCAGACAGAAGCATTCACTTTATCACATTATCCTCAGATGATCCCTCTTTCCTCTGACTTAGGTGTGTTCATGAGCTTTTAAGCCATTAAAAGACATAAATTTATCTAGATTATTCCAGAAAACTCTATGTGGATAGAAACATTTATTGCACATGAGCAAAAAAGTCAAATGTAAAACCTGCATTTGTAAAAAAGTTGCATTTAACTTCTCTGTGGGTCTGTAGGACAACAAAGTCAGCAAATCGTGTCTGGAACTCATTTTTCCGATTATTCTGACGCCACATAAATGTGCTTCTAGACATTATATTCTGTTAGAAATACTTACCCTGCTGTTTCTCATCTTCTGTCACACAACCAAAGAGATTAAATAAAGATGAAAAGACAACAGGAGGAGAAAACAGAGGAAAACAGGAGGAGACAGAGGAAGGTCACAGGAAGCTGAGGTGGTGTCCTCAGTGCTCCACAACACAACAGCTAACGTTTTTAATTAACAATTTACTGTTAAGACTCCATTATTTCATCTCCTAATTTTCCAATTTATAAATACTTCATCCTCTTCTTCTTCTTCTCCTTTTTATTATTATTATTATTATTATTATTATTATTATTATTCTGCGTCCTCTGCAGACACATTGATACTCATTAGCGTGTTGTGATCGACTGGTTGTGTAACCCGAGGCACGTGCTACCTCACACGCTACCAAACGTCACGCCACAAATTACTGTAATACAATTTCAAGTTTCAAGTAAGTTACAGCAATTGCCTCAAACAAAAATTCTGATGTCAGGGAGGTGTCTTTTGGTGGGGGGGCGTCTGCAGGCTATTAGCACTTCTGTTCATTCTGTGCTCAAAAACCAAATGTGGAAAAGTGATTGATGCTTTACAGGAGAAAAGACTTTGAGAATGAAGACTGACTGGTTGTCACCTGTGTGAAAGAGAAGCACACAGTTGCTTCCCTCAGCTTTGCTGTGGGAGTCATGCAGGACTTTCCTGCTAACCGCTAACGATGCTAACTGTCCCCTTCGACCATCTGCTCGCCTTTGTTACACTTATTGGGTGTTTGTGCTGATGCATCAACCTCTAGTTTTGTTCTACTATTTTTTGAAAAAACACAATATTCATCAGAGGGTGAACTTCTGAGCCTTTCAGCACAAAGTCAATTCTTTACAAGCCAGAAGAAAACAACAATGAATCAAAGGCAGCCACTTTTACTGCAGAGAGGCCTCCCATCTGTGCATTTATTTGTACAGTCGCAAAGATAATTAAATATAGATTTGTGCTCCATCACAATGAAGTGGCATTACTTGTGTCTAGAAAGTATGATTATTTCAAGTTTACTTTAAGACAGTCGGAGAAAAAGCAGCGGGGGTGAAATTTCGAGTCTGTGCTTTCAACTTATTAACATTCGCTGTCGACCCGACTCGCTTGTTGATGTTGGAAGTTACGCAAGTCGACACCCAACACACAACTCGGCGATCAGTCAGCAGCTTCCTCCTGAGGAGGTGCAGCAGGGCAGAAGACTCCTATCAGCCGCCGGCCCCTGATTGGATCTGAAGGAAAACGACACGGAGAAACAAAGACACACACGACAGTTTGTCAACCTGTGTTTGCTCCTTATCTGCCCCGAGGGAACCGAACTGTAGACAAAAGACAGGATGGTTCCAGTCACAACAACACGCTTCGTCACTGTCTCACACACTTCCTGTTTCTACATTTGTCTTCACGCTGTCACCTCAGCCTCAGCTGACAGGTACAGGTGATGTTTTTTCATGTCAAGAACAAAAGACTGCAAGAGTTTTTACTTTAATTAGGAAATGACCTGTTTTACCCTCATAACTGTCTGTCTGTTTCCCATGGAGTTGATTTTACTGTGTTAGTATTAATTTTTAAGGTGATTACAGCCTTGTGTCAAGTTAAAATGCTTCTGATTGTAATTTAGTCTGAGGACAAAGACAAACTTGCTCATGCTCAGCTGTAAACAACATAATATGTTGAAAAAGTCGGATTTAAAATGATGAACACAGTCAATGTTGCCTGCAAAACATCAGCTAGCTAGCATCACAGCCACTGTTAGCATGTTAGCATGCTCACCACATGCTGCAATATAAAAACACTAGCATGACTTAAAATTCTTTTTCTTGTAAATATATGTTTATGTATGTTTTTCATGCTTTTATGCCATGAATAATGACTTTGATTTATTAAGTAAAAGTAATATAAATAAAGTATAATTCCATTTAATGTATATTTTAACAGGGGCAAAAAAGTATATATACATGTACTTAATACCAGCATTTAAAAAATAATAATGTCACTATTGGAAATCACAAATCAGTGTGACACTAATGCAGGAGAAGCGTGATTGTTTTACTTTGAAAAGTTTTAGTGGGTCACGGCTGACTGGGACAGGTAACAAGGACAGTTTAATGCATTAACAGTTAACAAGAAAGATACTGGAAATAGCTTTTATACCTGTGGAGATTAGGTGAGTTAATATGTTCCAAATCTGTGGAGATGTATTTTCTATGAATAGGCTCCCCACATGTATACACATCAGGCTGCAGCAGGACTAATTAATTAACCAAACGCTCATAGTGGGGAAGAGGATGGATGATCATTGGCTTCAATTGAGGTTAATGAAGAGCAACTCGGTAACTCGTCAGATGGCAGTGACAGTCAGCGTGATTGGAGAGCCGTTACCTGTTCGATGTCCGCTGACAGACGGGTCCATTAAAACGCCAAAAAGAGGAGGTGGGAGGGTGGTGGGCAGGTGGAGGAGAGAGGGGGGGAGCAGAGATGAACGCCGCCACTGATGGAGAAACAAGGATGTGAACGATGCTGCAGTGCGCTGGGTTTGTGTGCGAGTGTGTGTGAGTAAAGCAGAAATGATCTTTTCTGTGCTGAGTGTTTGAGTGTGTGTGTGTGTGTGTGAGTGTGTGAGGGTCATGACACGTGGAGGTTATGGTTCATCTCAGGGCAAATCTGGAGGAAACCGTTGTGTGTGTAACGTGCAACGAGTGATAGAAAAGACAAATCAGCACAGTTGTAAATCTTTTTAAGGGTGTAATTTTCTTGACTGTCACTTGTGGAGAAAAAATGCAAACCTTTAGCATTTTGCTGCGAGGGCTGATTCCTTTTCTGTTGCACAGATTAAAAAAAGGATGATAAAAGATGTAAATGGTTGGTAATTTTTAAACCGTTTTGCTTTAACTTTCTTTCTGTTTTTATCACCCATTCATCAAAGCAGTGCCTCGTTCTGTCTGCATCACCTTTTTTCATGAAACAAAGAGCAAGTGTCTTCACACTCCCGGAGGTTTGGCATGCCTCGAGTTGCTTAAAAAGCAAAAACAGAGGGAGGGAATGTGGGGGGGGGGGGACTGTTTTTCCCCGTCTTCCTCCGAGACTAAACACCAGCACACCAATGAATGAGCCTGAGACAAACCGAGCCCCGCCGTCTGCCTCACTCCGCCTAACTCACACAAACACATACATTCTGTATACTCGCACACGCATCCACTTTAATCTCCCAAGACATTAACTCGGCCTCGATGGGAGGCATTTTACTTTCATGACTCCCTGCAGCTACTGAAGTCGGCCCCGCCCAGCTAATTTTTGATAACAATGTCAAAGCCGCGGAACGCTTTTATATATTTGTTCAACCTCAGCTGGAGCGCCGAGGAATGCCAACTGCAGGCAGGCGGGTAGGCGGGTGGGCAGGTGGGGAGCGGCGCTCTGTGATTGTGTTTATGTGTGTGTGTCACCAGACGGGGGGGGCAAACTTGTCACTGTGCATGGGCCCAACTTTACTGAGTGCAAAGCCACAGTCACACACACATCACCTTGTAAAAGTGTGTGTTTATGGTGTTTTTGGGGGAAGCCGGGGCTGCTGGGAGCTCGGAGCGAGCAACTGTGAAACTGAGTTGGCGCAGAGAAACACATGACTCACCAAGTTTGTCGTCGTCGCCGCACTGGGCCCTGCGGCGTGCTGCCCAGAGGTCGATGACTTTTTAAGATCTGCGATATTCACAATCCATCGCTCGTTTGGACAAAAGTCCGACTCTGAGTCTAATTTGTAACATTCCTGCTTGTAATCGACGAGGTTGTTTGAGAAAAACGCTGAGTCAGCATCATCCCACAGACTGGAAGGGATGAAGTTTATGACACTTTTTTTTTCCATTTCACAACACAACTCCTCGAGCTGGGATCAGACCATTTTGGTCAGCGCTCAGCTTGACGCATGCAAATAAAAAAAAAGCTAGAGGAGCGACCGAGGGCTAATTTCATTAAACAGCTTTAAGGAGATTAGTCACAACACGAATGTCACAACTTGTAAAGTGGCCACGAGTCAACAGTCACAGACGAATGAAGCTATGAAGATTTATTCATTTCTTACTGATAGTTTGACTTCTGCTCTTTAATGACTGAAAACATTCTTCAGGCCTTTTTTATCGAGACGAGTACAAATAAATGAATTAAAGGCAGATTAAAGAGAAACTAAATCAAACTTACACATTAAGGTCAGTTTGCTCAGCAGGGTGAGTTGAGTTTCAGCCTGTGAAACTGTTGAATAACGTCTTCAGTCGGCTTGTCAGTTCAGGGGAAATAAACTCGGTGATGTCATCGGGTTTAAACTGAGCTTGTGCTCGAGATGGACTGATATGAACAGAAAGCCTCTGTTACCAACCTGAACTGTGAAGAAACTCGAAAGATGTGGGCGTCTGCAGGGTCGAGTGACGGACAAGGAGCGTAGGATTCATCATGCAACTTGAGCCATTTTCAGGAAAAATGGTCAGGATTTCTTGATTCTGCTTTGACTTCACTGCATCTTATGGTATTTTTTTTATTTTGTATCAGCTCATTATAGCTTTTCATTGATGCTAACAGACGTTCAGATGAGTTCATAAATGGAAATATTCAAGCTTACTTTTTTCAACTTCTGATTCACCGCTGATATTTGAAGATAAAGTTCTTCGTAGGAACAGTTCTTCGTCTGTGATGACTGATTGAAAAGATGCAAAAACTGAATAAAAAAAAAACAACCTTAAGAATGTGAATCAGTGACTTTTAAAGTGATAATAAACAGAGTTTTCAGTTAACATAATTTGAAGTTGACAAGTGTTGATTGGAGGCTTGTTTTTCTGCTCAAAAAGCTGTTATGGCTGGCAGCTGTTCAAATCTAAATTAACTTTGATTAGTGTCAAATTCCACCAAGACCAGAATTTACAATTTAACACTCCACAACTCAAATTAACACCGGTTCTTTGGCTGCGAGGTTTGAAGAAGTTCAGCTTCTCGCCTTCTCAGATAATCACACATTAAAAAAAACTCTCCCTTTAGTTTTTTACTTGAGAGGAACCTTCTGTTGTTTACAATCGACTATAAAATAAAAGAGTCGCGAGTGTAAATTGTGGACTTTACGGCCGCTGAAAGCCCGCTGGTCCCCGTCCACGTTCAGGCCTCTGGAGTAAAGGAGGCAAACACAGGAAACTTAGCTGGTGCAAAGCAAAGTTCCTGTTACGAGGATTAGGGACAAAGCTTTACACCCCTGTTGGGGATAATAAGGTAGTTTCAATGCAACAACACACTGACAAATCATGAACAACTGCAAATACACACCCACAGACACACACACACAGCATCCACAGATCCATTCACACAGTGCATTACTGCTTTTATCATAACAAAAGTGGTATTTTAAGCCAAAACAAAGACTCACAGTCAGTTTATTCAAGATTTTAGATACTCACATGAGTCAATAAAGGACTGCCTGCACATTATCTCGGTGTCATTTAAACGCTGTTTTTTTTCCTCCTCCCCGCTGCAGACAACAGCTTCTTTGTTCGCTCTTCATAACCGAGATTAAAGAACGGTTTAAGTGGCTCCAGAATCGCCAGCGGAGCCCATCTTTAGTTAAAATCATTGTTTTCCTGTAATTAATAGAAAATGAGGTAAAGCTTTTCAATAAAAGGAGTGAAGGACAGATAACAGGGGATGGGACACAAGACGCCATTGTTCCTCAGCTTTTCACAGTCCTGAGATGTACAAGAGCTTCACGCATGGAGGACGAGACGGGGACGTGGGCTAACACAGCTGTGCAGATAACATTCAGCGACGCTGGAGTGGAAAGAGGGGGAGCTGTCAGGTGGAGGAGGCGGAGCAAGCTCGGCGGCCTCGCTGGCGATTCCACGCTTGTGACCACGAATGGCTGAAGAAATGGAAGAAAAAACGGGGAAAAAGCTTGTGATATGTTTGGATTTTTGTGTGTGTGTGTGTGTGAGTGTGTGTGGTGGTTGGGGTGAAAAAGTGGGCGGTGGCAGTTTTGTCTGACTCGTCTGACTATTTTCCGCGGCCGTTGCCATGGAAGAGTGGCAGGGAATAACAGGGACTCACCTGTGGAAAGCCGTGTTAGGATAAGCCCTTATCTTGTATCAGGCATCTTAACGACACCATGTTAAAGAATTGTGTTATTTTGAGCCAGGGGACTTTCCACACTGCATGCATAACACACACACACACACACACACACACACAGAGTGAGAGAAGAATGCACTCACGTCAGCACACGCCTTCATGTTCAAAGACACATTTGACTGCAAGTGTAAAATGATTGCTCCTCAGTCTGAACCAATTATGGTGTGCATGATTGAAGCCATAAGAATCCCGGCGCTAACCTCAGGGGCTTTTTTCTTTCTTTCTTTCTTTTTCTCTTTCTTTCTTTTTCATTCTCATGACTTCAGTGTGAGAGCGCAGCCTTCCTGTCTTTGTCTAAATTGAACCAGTAAAAACATAAAAGTAATCCACACTTTCCCATGCAAACAACAGGCTGCTCTGCACATGGAGGAGCCGTGTTAACAACAACCAGCTACACAGTTTCGTGTTTTTATCTCCTCTTCAGACTCCCAAGATGAATCTGTAAGTGTTTTGCCCCGAAAGAGTACATTGTGCAAATGGCTTCATATAGGCTACAGCTACTTCATCCTCATTATCTCTCATTTCTCTTGTTGACAAATTTACCGCACAGTCGAGGCAATTAAGCTCAGTTCAACACGAGGTCAGGGAGGAAATGTGACGCTAACGTGAAAATTAGCCTAGCTTGAGAAACGTTATCTTTAAGGGCAAAAACACTCTGCTTCTGTATTAAAAAGTAATTTCTGGGTTCAAGAAAACACACTCTGAGGCAGAGGAACTGAAACTGATAATGTATGATGTGTTTATTAAAATAAGGAAGATGGTGAAACTCCTCCAAATGCAATTAGGGGGTTTCTCTGCAGGAAACAGACAATGAAACTTAATAGCTTCCTTTGTTTTTCTGCTTGTTCAGTGCTGCTCAGCTCTGAGGAGAAAAAGTTTGAGGAAGTGAGAGACTACGGAGGAACAGTAAAGGTGTGTAAAGATAAACAGAATTTTAAAATCTTAATTTGCAATTTGTGTTTATTTGTTTTCTCTTCAGTAAGTTATCAGCCTGCATGATGACTTTCCCTGACCTTTCTGACCTCAGATCACAGGTTGATACAGAGTCGATCTGAGAAAAGCTGTTTCATTCAAGCAAACTTGAACTCGACACATAAAGACTCTTAGACTGTCATTTTTTTCACTCATCTCTTTAGTGTCTTTCTACATCGTGTAAACCTTCCTGCTGGAAAAATAACACATTGCATAACCTTGTGAAACGTTTGCTGTTTAAAACAATACAACAGTGAACATTGTGAAGCAGTTCAATTTGGTTCAGGCAACAAAACTACTTTAGGAAAAAATATTTGACTTCTGCCTTCGTTGAGCCTTGAACCCAAATCTGCTGGCTGTGATGCACCACTTAACCCAGATCTTTGCCATGCTGGGATTTCTGGATTTTTTCTTTACTCAGAGGGTTCGGTCATTGCCATGAGCATCTAGCACTGCCTCCTGATGCTTCTCACGGAGACACAAACTTTAAAATCAATGCCAAAGGGTCCTGACTGAACTGTGAAGAGTTTGCAAGATTATGGCCCATCCTAAAACATGGTGAAACTTGAACTTAGCAAGTAGCTAACAAAAAAGATTCAGCTCTATCAGTTTCAGCCGGAGTCAGGACGTGGCCTGACGAAGTGGCCACAGTCAGTATCACACGATCACATGACGCACACGCTACCCCCCCCACCCCCCCACCCCCCACCCCATTATGTCCTCCAGTGATAACAATGTGGAGCATATCCAGTAAGTAGCATGTAGCACATGCAGTTCCTGCAAATGCATGTGAGTAATATTCGAAAAGGCCGCAGGAGCAAAGCAGTGCAGGTCAGAACAAAGGCATTGTTATGGATTATGACTTTTGCATAGAAGCTAATGCTGTTTTGATTAGCTGTCAGTCGGCTGTCACATTAGAGTTCGTGTGAGGTGAGCTGTGCAGTGGAATGACAGACTGTGGATGGATGGAGACGGGTGGATGAATGTAGGTTTCGCTTTGTCACATTAATCAGCCAAATGAAGGCCTGTATTCAAAAAATAAGACATGGCCATCTGAAACAAGAAAAAAGCCACAGCTGTTACAATCAGCACCAAAATGTAACATCTGGGTGGGTTTTTGTGTGCCAGATGAGCACATCTCTCTGCCAGAACTTCCTTCAATCACTGAACAAATGTTTCTGAGATATCAGGTGGAGGCGGAGTTGACAGCAGCGGCGGCGGCAGCATACGGTGTGAGGTATGTTGTGAGTCACTGCGAAAAACTCCAAACAGGTTAAAAACAAACACACTCACTCGCAGCTACTGTTTCTTTCAGGTCCAGCCTGTACGAGCGTGTACGTGTGTGTGTGTGCGTCCATATAGGCTGAATTTAAACATCCTCAGCTGTGAACTCATGAGGGTCGGATGGGTTACAGATAATAGCCCACATATAGCAAGAAAAACACAACGTAACTAACAAAAATCTCACTACACGTTGCCAAGACCACTTCAGTACGGTTCCAATTTCCCCCTTTAAAAGGTTTCTCAGCTCTTCATGTGCCAAAGAAATTAGGAGGACATTCCACAGCGCTGTGATGTGCATGATGGTTAGAGGAAAGGGGGGATCTGGTGAATCTCATGTTGCATGTTCTCTCATTTCCGCAGCTTTGAATGTGATTTGTTGCATTTTTTTCCTCCTCTGTCTCATTCATCACCGCCACGATCCAGACTAATAAAGAAGCAGCTCCTTCAGTGCTTTTATTATCATTAACATTTCAACTCTTTCTGCTCGCCACGTCTGATTTGCCTTCGAGCAGCATCAATGTCTCACCTTTGTGCTTCTTGAGCATGCGTCTGCTGTCTGCAGGACTGGGAGGTGATCCGGCCCTGTTTTCACAAGGAAACTAAAGATAGATGCACACGTCAGCTCGAGTCCGGTGCCCACACGCACACAATGAAGCCTGGCCTTTTTCATCACACTGACCCTCTTTTTCACCCTGACGCCGCCTTCCTGAAGCGTCCACCGGCAGCCAGGCAGGGGTCGGGGAAAAAAAAGAGAGGAGAGGAGATGAAGAGAGCAGAGAGGAACGAAGAGTGGGCCAAACTTTACCTGCAGCAGGAAACTCGCCAGATCCTAACCTGGAGCATTTCACACCTCAGAAAATGTGGAGGGGAATTGGGCAACCTAAAAAAGGCCTCTCTCCTGTAACTGGAGCCAATTTTCAGAACTTCAAAGCTCAGTCTACGATGTGAGGAGGGCACGGACCGGGGGAGGGAACCATCCAAAGTAAAGTGCTGGAAAACAGCAGTATTTACCTTAATGTTGCATTTAAGTCCAAATTTGAAGTGTTGTAGTCTATTTAAGCAGCTCAAGTTTATCTTCTTTATATTTCAGAGGAAAATATTGAACCTCTTACTCTTCTATAATATCTGACAGAAGAAATTATTAGCTATTTCACAGATGAAGATTTTAAAAACCTTTATTCATCTACAGCAAACTGATGCTGATCCACATTAACACTGCCAACCACAGGGAGGACAAAAACGTTTACTTTAATGTTTTACAGACATTTAAATGTTACTTAAGTAAGATTTTAAGTGGAGGTCTTTTTATCTGCTGCAGAGTATTTTACGACTCTGTTCAGACTGTCAGTGGAGGATCTGAGCTTTTCTTGCAGCACTGCGGGTTTTTTGGGGAGTTGTGTGCAGGAGAGGATGTGGTGGGTGTGTTTGAAAGTGTTATTGTGTGTGTGTGTGTGTGTGTGTGTGTGTGTGTGTGTGTGTGTGTGTTTTCTGTGCTTGGGGAGTCGGATTCTGGATCGTACCATCCCGCAGAGAAGAGCGAGGCTCCTGTGAAAGGGTAGAGCAATCATGCATTTATGGTTTTTAATTACTGGAAATGATTGCCAAGCTCTCTGCTCTGTCTGTCGCATTATCAATCAATCATGACGAGCCTTTAAACTGTGTGTGAGTCACGCCGTCCTTCCAAAAGCAAAACATTTAAAAGAATGCAAGAGACAGAAAGAGCACGTCACTTTTCAGGTTTGTCAATGGAAGGAGGGCAGCGTTCGGTGCTCATCCTCCACAGCGAGCAGAATTAACACGATCAGATTCATCAAGTTTCAGCGTCGGGTTTGGAGAGAATGCTGGAGATAAAAGTACGTGTGTGTGTGTGTGTGTGTGTGTGTGGAAAGGCTGTGTGTTGTGAGAGGTGGATGACATGAAAATCCCACCATAATATGCTTGAGAACACGCACATGCAGTTTGGCCTCGGGGGTTTTTCTTTGTGCCTGTGATTTCATTTGAGGAAAGCTGGAGATATTATTCCTGGCTGTGTCTATATTGGGGAATAATGCTCGCGGCGTGTCATTAGTTATGGGCACCGCACACCACACAACCAACCCAACGTCCCTGTAAGTTCCCATAGCAACCATGATGCCATTAGAAAAAAAAAACACTCCTGTCCTCTTAACACACTGAATCACTTGTGATTCCAACTCGCTCCAAGTCGGGTTTTTCTTACCTCGTCGAGCCTTTAGGAGCCTCAGTTTGATGACAACAATATATCACTAAGCTCTTAGCGAGGGCTGAAAGGCTGACCTTTGACCTTACAGTTTAAAGCATGGCCCGGGGTCACACCTTGACCCCCCCCCAGAGGTCGGGGTTGAACGAGGTGTGACGATGAGCCAAAGCAGGAGGGCAGGAAGACGGCGCGACAGCAAGGACGGCGTGTTTTCTGTCCTTCACACGGAGACGAGTCTCAGATATATTTATATTTATATATTTACAGATAGATAGATAGATAGATAGATAGATAGATAGATAGATAGATAGATAGATAGATAGAAAGAATAGTTGTTTGCTGTTTAAAATTCTAAGACAAAAGTTTTTTTTATTCCAGAGTTTTAGGCTGATATGTTTTATGATTTCTGTCTTTGAAATCTTTTATCCAATCCCTTTAATCATGCTAAATGCATCACGTTACTTTAAACTCTGTGGATGATGAAGATTTTTTAGATTACTACTTTACTTTAGCGTTACATGCTGAGACACAGACACTCGGCGGGATAATGAACACAAACTTGTTACAGAGACAAAACAGGCAGAGAGCCAAATGATCCTGAACCTCCATCAGTGTTCACAGATCAGCTTTCTGCTGTTCTCACCACACGTGTGTTCACACCTTCTCCTCCTGTGCAGGATGGAAAACTGAGCTCACGTGTGGTTTCTCCTCCTGATAAGCTGATCTGGATAATCAGCTGAGCCTATCTGATGTTTTGTTGCTCTGTAAAACTTTATGTATCCATGTTTCCATGTTCAAAGTTTCTTTCATAATCTGTGGGTTGCAGATTGTTTTTACACGCCATAAGGCTTGTATTTTGGCATCAAACAATGTTTTGATAAAATTTATGGGCCAGAAAAAAGCTTATGTTTAATTACGTTGTGCATGTACATGTGGTTAGCTCTTATATTCAGCTTGTGTCTTTGTGCAGGATCCTTTGAACTGCTGCAACAGCATGTGTGATGCAGCTTGACTCTGTTACTGCACACAGCTTTTCCTCCAGACAGAAGTACAAATATGATTATGTGTTAATGAGAGAAACAAATATTTGCCAACTTATCATTAAACAATGTTTCAAATTTCTATACATATTCATATCTTTACTATCAACAGAGTGTTGATGCTGCGTGTCATATATTAGTATTTCCTGATAAAAGTACTTGTGAAAATATAAAATTACAAGGTATTTTTTGTGATTCTCTCTCAAATGTTTAAATGTTCCTCTTAATCCTAAATGGGATCATAAAATGGTTGTAGGTCATGTTGAAGATTCACAGTTGAAGCTTATTCAGCTGCTTCCGACGCTGGTTTACAACCACAGTGTTTCATAAATGACAGAAAAACTTCTCACAGCTGCATTTTGCTGGTTTTTACGCTTCTGTACGTCGACCAACCAGCCTTTGACAGATTTGACAGTCTTCCTCTTATCTTCAGTCATCTGCCAATTAGAATTAAGTGTGTGTGGTGTGGAGGTGTTCCTCCGTGCAGAGTGACTCACCCATGAGCGTGTGAGTTCACAAACAGCTCGGTGCAAACTTTGAATGATGGCTGTACAAATGCAGAGCGTCAGCACATCACCTGGCAAAGCATGAAAACCCACAGCAGACACTTAAATCACCTGAGGCATTTTAATTAGGCCGCGCTGTTATTGTTGCTACTGTGTTCCAAGTACGACTGCGAGGGGGAAGTTTCTGAGAAACTCCTCGACTGTGGCGAGGCGGAGCAGAGGAACATTCATCACCGGTCGCTTGTAGATGGTGAAGGAATGTGTGAAGACAGAAATTGTTGAGATAAAATGATTTGCTGAAAAAGATGGAGTAAAGATGTTGAGATCTGAAGCAGGGTTTGATGTGTCAGAGATGAAGGGAGCTGCGCGGGAGACAGATACGCAGCTGCACAGTGCAGCAAAATATGTACTGTAAACCATATGCATGTGTGTGTGTGTGTGTGTGTGCACTTATGTGTATATGTGAAAACGACATAATTTTTTGATAGTGTGTCATGTCTCAGGCAATCACGCATCACCCCGCCGGTTGGTTTTGGCAGAGGGAGATTTCTGTCGGTGCAGGAGGAAACCATTTTCTAATCATGTGGCGTGCACTTTACACGCACACACACGTCGCCATGTGTGTGTGTGTGTGGAATCTCAGCGACGAAGGAATCTTTCGCCAGACATCACATTCCACGGTAAGACATAACAAGAGCCACACGGACGGACGGCCTGGACTACGATTAGACAGAATCAGCCTGCTGACGAACTGATGAATGAGCCGACGGAGCTGCAGATGATCACAGTCCGGCACTGTGAGGACGGGATGCTGGTGTGCTGCGTGATCATGACCAACGGGATCAATAAATATTAACAAACTGATCAGACAGAGTGCAGATTGTGCAGTGAGGTGTCTTTTTTCTGATGTCTCTGATGCCTCAAGTTTGAGTGTTTTTGCAGGATTGCACTGAGGAAATTAAAAAAATAATTTGTAAAGGTGTTGAGTCCTTTAAATCAGCGGTCCCCAACCTTTTTTTACACCACTAACTGGTTTCATGTAGGACAATATTTTCACGGACCTGCCTTTAAGGTTTATTAATACTAGCTTGTCGCCTCATATTATGCAGAGCAGGCTTTGCGCGTGAGAATCACCTGTGGCGATAAATCCATATTTTAAATAGGACTCTTGATATTGTCTTTTAAATGCAGCTTTCTTTTTCTTGGAAGTCGCAGGCTCTTCTTCCTCTGTCTCCTCATTGGGCCTTTTCCCCTTTGCAATGACGCTTCTCAAAGACATTTGTTTTTTACTCATTTCTGTTCGCTTGAGTGCTTAACTGAGGTAACATACCAGTGACTTAGGCGAGCATCCTGACCTCTTAACCTGAGTCAAGAGGCACAGGCGGATGTCATTGGGAGAGAATCTGGTTATTTTTCAAAATAAAACATCTTTCAGACTCTGATCATCAATATTTTTTTTTTTTTTCTGTGCAGAACCAAATGACAAACGGAACGATACCGGTCCGCAGCCTGGTGGTTGGGGACCGCTGCTTTAAATAATCCTTAAACTGAACATTGGTGGTGACATCACTCCTGCTGATTCTCCTGTTTCTCTCACAAAAACAGATCGGTGAGTTTATTTCACAGTAAAATAATAGTGAGGCTCATGACAAGAGATTCTGGCTGACTAACAATTCAAATTTAGAAGAAGAAAATGAGCAATTATTGACATTTTTTTCTTAAAATGTTAAAATGTGACTGGTAATTATTTTGACGTACTTTATTTTGAAGTAGCAGCACCGTCTTGACTGCTGTTCTCCGCTGGCTGTGACTTTTTGTGACAAATCAATAAAAAAGTGGTGGAATTTGTTCCGAGCCAAACTTTTGCACATTAGCACTTAAAATTATTCATGATATCACTTAACTCCCACGGCCCAACAGGAAGTCTGAGCGGAGTTTAACTTAAGAAACGCTGATGTCACAGGACTTCCAGCCTCTACGTGTTTTAACTCCCTGGTCTTTCGCCATCACCACATTTGGACCGATCATAGAAAGGCTGAATCCAAATGTCCAGACTTTCCTGGACTTGCAGACTTAATGGGCTGTTTCCCAAGAGTATTCAAGTGTTGAGGGCTGTCCAAATCCACCATTCTTCTAATCCACAGGGGGCCTCGAGTGTTCTTTCTGCAGACGTCTGGAGAAATCAGCCCAGGGTGCAGACTTCTCCAGACTCTCCTCAGAAGATTACCTCTAATGCACAGCAATACCAGTGTGATGATGCACCAGAAGAGCAGCAGTAATGTCAGTGAAAGGTTTAAATAAAGGCTGAAGTTTGAACGTGCCGACATGAATTTTAACCTTTACTCTCTTATTCATCTGTCCCCTTTTCCTTCTGTTGCTCTCTGTAAAACCACAGACCTGGAGTCAGCAGCAGAACAAACAGTGACAGCATGAGTCACAGCGGCGTGTCGCACACAGAAGCTCAGGAAAAGTTAGACTTTGAAAATTTAATAATGTTATTGTCCAGAGATTCTGTTTCTGTGACTGCGTCATCAGACCAGCGTTTAAACCGGCAGCATGTCGAGTCTTTCATGAAGTTTTTTTAAGTCAATTTTTCATTTTGTGAACAAAAGATAGAAATGTGAAGATGGTTCAGAGTTTTTTAACCTGTTTCTCTAAAATCATTTTTTCTCATTGAGTGTTTTCCTTTGCACCACAGATACTGTGTGTGTTTGTGTGTGTGCGTATGCATGTGTGTGTTTGTGTGTGGGGGGGTTCTTGCTCTGACCACACCCATCTTCATGCTGTGTGTTAATTTTGACTCAACAACAAACCTGTACTGTGTCATGACTCCGCCCCCTTTTGATGATATTTGGCCACAAAATGTGTTCAGTGACTCACATAAAAAAAACAACAGACAAAGTTATTAAAACACCTGTGTGTTTGTTTCCACTCAGTCTGGGACGTTGACCGAAACCCTGACGCCACAAACACACAAACACACACACTCACACAAACACACACACACTCACACAAACTCACACAAACACACACAAACACACAAACTCAGGCGGTGAAAACAAACCAGTCATGCTGTCGTTGCTGGTTATGAATCCAAACTGTCTGCTGAGTTGATGAAATATGTTGGTTTCTTTTTTCTCTAGTTTGGTTAAACTGATTGTTTTACACAGGACACACACACACACACACACACACACACACACACACCAAAAAGCAGACAGATATTTGCCATAACATGATTAAAAAGATGCTGACCTGACAGAGTCTGGAGCAGCCGTGAGTGCCGGTGGCTGTACATGATGAACTGGCAGAGTGGGTTCGTTCGGT
This sequence comes from Acanthurus leucopareius, assembly GCA_029814765.1. Taxonomy (NCBI): domain Eukaryota; kingdom Metazoa; phylum Chordata; class Actinopteri; order Acanthuriformes; family Acanthuridae; genus Acanthurus; species Acanthurus leucopareius. The sequence goes on along the minus strand of JAQMCX010000011.1, from coordinate 21,764,094 downwards.
AGCCGCAGGAAGTGAATGTGACTCACACAACACAACTTCTCCGGGATCAGACGGATCCAGCCTCAAGTGAACAAATTACTCTGTCATTCATCTCATTTATTCATGTTGTCAGGACAACTCACATCAATCAGCATTTCTGTAAATGTTCCAGTGTTTGTCAGCCGCCTTTATTTTTAAAACCGGTGAGGTGATGCTGAAAATTTACAGACAGAAAAACCAAAGCGATAAACACGGCGGCGGAGCGATGACAAGTAGGTCCAGAAACAATGCAGAGCAGCAGAAAGCAGCATATTAGCACAATAACACAGGAACAATATCAGCTACTGATGCAAGGAAGCGACACAAAGCAGCAAAACACGGCAAAGACGACCGATTATGGCACAAGCCGACACACGCAGACATGCGATGCAGCAATAAGCAACAGGACAAAGATAAAATATAACAAGTTCTTGATGTTAAATGGTGAAATTTGTCGCTACAAGTTCGTGAAATGATAATATCCCACAACAAAGGCGTGAATCATGCAGAACGAAACGGAAAGACACATCTATAGAAGATGATACCCGCCTGCTGTAACATGATGTGTCTGACAGTTTTAATCTTCAGGTAAAAAACAAACTGTACACGATCAGTTTAACAGCACGAGCTTCAAGCTGCTTTTTTTCTCTGCCTGACCTAAAAAAACACATTTGAAAGTCCTTTAACACAGCAAATCAGTGTTGTGTGATGAGTTCTTCACAGAGAAGCTTCACTTATTTATTCCTCTTGAGTCTCAATAACACGTTTGAGATGTTTTACTGCTTAAAAATCCTGCAAAAGCTGCATCTTTCATTAGAAAAAAACAACCTATTTTTAGGTCTGATTTTATCATCAGCTCTTAATGTATTCCATGCATCAATTCTTCCAATTAATTTAATTACCTCATTTGATTTTCAGTAACTGGAAGAAAGTATTGATTGCATCTCTTTTCATTTGGTTAATCATTTAAATCCGCTAATAAAAAAGGCTGGAAAATTATTCTTGGGCTCGTGGCAAATCCTGGTTGAATTTGCTCAAAATTATTAAAATACCAGTTAATAATTTAAATATAGCTAATCGTTTATTAAAGTGTGTGCAGCTTAGACTGTCAGAATAATAATCCTGCACAGTGACGGTTCTTCATACAGAACATCGTACATGACTGATGCCATTAAAACACACTGGTCCTCACTAGACTGATTAACTGAACACAGAAACTACAAATGCATCAAAGAAAAATAAAGATGTAAATCACCGTTTTATTCTTCGAGATGTGTTATAAAAATTTAGATAAAACTACCGTTTATTAAACGAACAGCTGGGAAATTCAGAGATTTGGGACATTTCAAGTGAAATCAGTTGTGAAGTTTAAATTTACCTGAAAGAATCCAAAAGTTATAAAGTCATTTGACCTGAAAAGCCCCTGAACCCTTCTAGTCTTGGGCATTTCATATTTTGTTGTCAAATTGTCAATAATAAATGTGTTTAGGTTGTGGTTTCAGTCTGTAAGCTGCTGGTCTGCAGAAAATCTCGCTGTTCTCCGTCTGATCGACCTGCATCCTTCTTTCTGCTGGTTTTTCATGGAAATAAACTGATTTAGTTGCTGAAATCTTTGCATGACTCACAGGCCAAAAGTAAACTCCGAACGATTAAAAAAATGTAGGTTTCATTCGTTATGTGAATTTATTTTATTCAACATTTAACCTTAACATCTCCAGCTTGTTAATTCTTGAACTTCTATAAACTTCACAACAGTTATAAAGACTAGCGACAGTAGTTTTTATATAATGTCAGTATTTATTTAAGAAGATTCCCTGCAATGATTTTTACACAGAAACAGCAAGAAATTACCTCATGGTTTCTCTTAGCATGTGGGCTGATAATGATTTTAAATGTGGGAGGGAAAAAAAATCACAAGTCTGTTCAGCCAACTAACTCATTTAGCCGTCATTTCTGAAAAATGCTGGTTTTGACCACAAATTGGCCCTTAAGCGTTCGTTCTAATTCACACAACATGTTTGATTGCATGCAATGTCAACACGAGCTGCTTGTTAAAGATCCACCGAGGTGATTATTGGGCTAAAAGAGCAGCACACGGTGACAGACGGTGAAAACATGACGCTGCAGTAAGACCGGCAGCAGCAGCAGAGACGGCGGCCTGACGGCGGCAGAAACCTTCCACTGACTCTAACTCATCGAGTCCAAAAGCAGCGTTTAATAAATGGGAGCTGCCCCGAGCGAAACGGCCCCAACAGCTCCGGTCTAAAGTCAACAAACACGACTCCAGGTCCAGAAGTGAAAACGGAAAAGCTTAGTCGCCTGGCATCCTTCACCGCCCGCCCCCACCTCACCTCACCGCCCCCACCTCGCGCATTCTTCGCTAACGAGGAAAAAAGGAGAAGCAGTCAAACTCTTTTCTGGATCAGACTGTGAAACAAAGAACGAGGAGGAGGTGGGGGGATATATTTTTCTGTTCCCTCATCAGAAACACTAACAAACACCGTCTCAACGCATTCACACTGAGGGAGTATGTGTGTGTGTGTGTGTGTGTGCTTAAACACATGATGTGCATGTGATACCGTGCACGTGCACGTGTGCCTTCACGCCTGCGTGCACACACCTGTGAGTGCGTGAGCTCTGTGAGAAAGTGTGTGTGCGTGTGTTGTGTAAAGGGAACAGTACACCCGCGAGGCCCTTTGGCCCCCACATTATCCATCTCTCACTTACAGGGTCGCAGAGGCCAATTGGCCCTTTCCACCGCTCCGGTTCCTCCCTCAGGACCCGCGTTAGTGTGCCGGACGGGCGGACGAGGGGCCGCCGGCTGAGTCCAGGGGTTTCACCCCCCCTCTGAGCTTCACTCTCTGCTTCCCCTCACTTCTCCTGATTGCTGTCCTATTGAAACTTGTTCCTTCAGTGTCACTCAGCGCCTTGTTTTCCTCCTCACACACACACATACACACACAAAGAAATGACTGTATTTGTGGCCATTTTTCAAGGAAAATTATTTTTAAATTAAATTTTAACAATGTCGTGTTCTCCTGGGTTTACTTGTAGTGATACAAGTTACAATCAGCCTCTGATAAGGAACAGATAATAATAATCATAATATCCTGTAAGTTCCAGTGACAGTTCAAACGACAGATTTAAACAGATTCGTAGGATCTCAGGAATGTCCCGTGAGTGTTTCTGTCAGCGTGTGTTTGTGTGAAAAAACACACAATGAGACACTTCAGAGTTAAAACTGCGGCTGAGGTTTGTGCACTCAGAAAGAACTCACCTAATGACTCTGTGAGTCATGATGACACATTCAAATCACATTAAAGTCATAACATTAGTGTTGTAATTGTATTATAACATGGAAACATGATATAGAACCAAAAAAAAAAAGTTTTCTTGTGCGTGTAACTTTATTCAGATGATACAGATGTGTTTTCCGGGAAACATGTTCTCTCTGAAAAACACTTTTGTGTTTGTATTTGAAGCTTGACACTCCTGAATAAAAGTGCAGTGTGTGTTTTCTCCTCCCTGTCAAAGACGGATAACGTCTCCTCTCCTTCAGCAGACTCTCACACAGCAGTCGGCCTGTTGTTGTAACTAATCCCTCACTTCCACTGCCCTCCGTTTGGGTAAATATATACTGGCCCAGCCTGTCTGTCTGCCTGCCCCTGGGCCTGCCTGCCCTGCCCTGCCCTGCTGCACACACACACACACACACACACACACACACACACAAGCTGGGACTTCTCCTTTACATCAGTGCATCACAGACGGCTGTAAATGAGACGGCATTAGCGAGATGAACGTTGAGCTCTGAGTTATTTTGTCTGTGTGTGTGTGTGAAAGAGAGACAGAAAGAAAGTGTGTTTTGCAGACTTCTCTTTGTGTGTTTGTTTAGGTGTGATTGTGCATGTATGTGAGTGTGTGTGTTTGCATTTTTTAATGTGTTTTTGTCTGGAAATGGAGCTAGTTGTGTGTGTGTGTGTGTGTGTGTGTGAGGATGCACGGTAGCTGTGTTTGTCTGGAAACGGAGCAGGTCTGCTTGTTCGAAACGTCTTTGAGTGCACAGGATTTTACAAGTGTATCCGTGTGTGTGTGATCTGGTTGCATGTGTTGTGTGTGTTGATCCTGTGAAACCGCCGGAGGGAAAACCTCTCTGATGCTCCTCGGCTCGGCTTCGACTCGTGTGCAGCAGCCTGTTGGTTAACGTTTGCCCACACAAAGCCAGAATAATGAGCACCTGCAAGATAAATAATGGTAATAATGTGATACTTAATTGTCTCCCCTGGGGGAAATTATCCTTTGTGTGCCCCCCCCCCTCCACTCACACAGGGAGGTCAGAGGTCAGAAGGATCCAGTGTTGCGTCCAGGAAACACAGCTGGGTGGATGTGAGTCCGAACGACGGTTTGAAAATAGATCAGTAATTAGATTTAAAAGACTCTGAAATGTCGAAACATTCGAATCTCAAGAAACATTTTTTTAGACACGAAACAGCTGAGACGCCGCCGGTGTCGAGGCCTTTATAAGAGACGAAACACAACATCAGTGAATGTTTGTGTTTGTGTGTGTTTCCCTTTAAAAACTGTTCGTATGAAAACCACATGAAGACACGAGTTTGTGTTGATATCACAGAGTTTCCACCACGTTCAGATGCTTAAAACGGCTCGATTTGACTTTTTTCTTACAAGTGAGAAACACGTGTGTGAGGTCGGACGTGCAGAGCATGCGACGGTTTGCACCCCGACTCCTGCTAACAACCAGCTCTGCACTGTGCTGCCGGTCTTCACCATGACTGAGCTCCTTCTCTCATCTGACATGAAGCTCATCTTCCACTCATGTGAGACGAATTTAAAATTCTCCTCATGACATCATCAAGGTTATGATTTTAATCACTGCAAAGCTCATTAAGACCCAGGCAGCATTTTATTATAATAGATCAATTTTTGGGCAAATCTGTGGCTTAGAAATTAGATTCATATGACAGAAACATTATTTGTGATTGTAATTACTGAACATTTCACTGACGGATGTATCTGATTTGAGTGCAGTGAGAATGTGAGGTTTCAGAGGTACTTTGAGGTTTTAGAGAATTTTGGTTTCAGTTAAAAAAACGTCAGATTTCTTTCCGTATTAAACCAAAAGAAAATTATTTTCCTAATCTTAACCACGTGCATATTGTATTATAGGATCAGATGTTCTGGTGGCTGAGCATGCCAGACCAAATGACTTCATGAATCAGTCTGATACCTTTTCACTTCATTCAGATTTTTAAGGGGTTTTATCAGCAGGCTGCGACTGAAGAGCCTCTGGATGCAATTAGAAAGATGTTTCACCTGCAGAGGAGCTCCGTCCAGCTGCAGACACGTTGCTTTGGACCCAAACTTTCCAAACTCACAGCTCAACAGTCCACTGAAAGAGTCCCTGAGTGGATTTCTGGTGTTAAATATTCGACGCGGTGACAGAATCTTGATTCATATTTGATCGGTTCAGATGTGAGGACGGGTTTCGGTGCTCGGAGAAGATGGGTGGGTGGGCAGTCTCCTGCCTTGAGAACACAAGACTACTTCCCAGTTCCCACTCTCTTACTTCTTAACAAACCCCCCACAACCTTCTCTCACCCCTTCAACTTCACACTCCCCCCCTGAGGAGCCTGATCAATAATTCCACTAGACTGGAGCCCAAAAAAAAAGTCAGCTGAGGGGGGGAACGCGCTTGGTGAGAGCCTTCAAAGTGCTTCTTATGGTGGTGTCGGTAATGAAGGCGGCTGCAGCACTTCTTCTTCACTGCGAGAAAAAGCTTGTATCTTCTATCGAGTTTAGAAGCAAGAAAAACAAGATTCATGGCGAGCAGCTTCTGAGACAACACGGCAGGTTTCATATGTGCTGCTTTGTCACCCCCCCCTCCCCGCCCCCGCCCCCCCTCACGGACAACACCACACTCCATCTTCAGCCATAACAAGGGAGTGTCCGAAACTTCAGGAGTTAAGGGGTTTTAATGCGTCAGCAGTGATGTGTGTTCTTGTATTTGGCATACTGATCAGGGGCTTGAACTACTGTGGGAGAACTCCCAGGCCCCATTCATTATTCAGAGGAGTGTGAGAGATATCTGCTTCCCAGATTACTTTTCCTCTGAGGTGGAAGAGAGAGAGAGAGAGAGAGACGATGAGATGGAGAGAGAAAGAAAAGCAGAGTGATCGAGGGAGAGAGGAACATAAAGGCAGAAGGAGAGGGAAAGTTTTCTCTCCATCTCGGAAAGTTAGATTATTTTTGAAATAAAAAGCAGCTCTGGTGGAGTCAAACATGTTGTCATGTGGATTTGTGTGGCTTCTACACGGATGGACGGATGGATGAAAGGATCGATGGGAGAAGAAGTCCACAGAGTCGACGTCTCTTTACAGGTGTTGGGAAATTCTCCTTCATATGTGAAAAAGCTGTGTAAAGGCTGAAGCGTCTCCGGAGGTGTGTGTGTGAAATCTGATAAACTGCTCAGTGACGTCCCCACGAGCCCGAAACGCTAACGTATGAAGCCTACAAGTTTAAAAAAAAGAAATCAGATGAATCTGCGGCTGTGGAGTTGGAGAGAAGTGAGCTTACCGGACTAAGTCCTCTTCTCATCTCTGCTTGAGGCCTGGTTTTAACAAAGAGGGATGCTCAGAATGAAGAAGACGAAGCGTCTGGTTCGACTGCAGCCGGTTTGATCCCGCCCATCATCCGACATGTTCGGAGAGAATTTCTAAATCAGCGGCTGAATTCCTCTGAATGTGCCCTGTTTAGTTTCTCACCACTCATAGTGCTGCAGAGAAATGTCTGGAAAAATGAATGGAGTTTGGTCTGGGAGTGAAGGTAATGCAGGAAGTGATTAAACCTGCACGAAGTTTGGTTGTGTGACAGAACGACCAAACTTCTGACTTGCTCCAGTTTCCTGATGAGTTTGTTCTTTTAATCACTGATGTCACGACTCAGCTCGTAACAAAACTGAGGCCTCGTCCACACGTAGCCGGGTATCTCACAAAACAGAGATATTTTTCTACGGTTTGGCCTGTCATCCACA
>JAQMCX010000011.1:21735187-21753747 GCA_029814765.1 Acanthurus leucopareius | reverse complement strand
GGGGGCGCGGGGGCGCGCCCCCGGGGGGCGGCGCCGGCGGCCGCGGGGGCCGCGCCGCCCCCCCCCCCCCCCCCCCCCCATCACTCGCGGGCTTTTAAAAGACTGACTTCCATAACCATCTGTTTTGCCTCTGTGTGTGTGTGTTTGTGCCTGTGTGTTTGTGCCTGTGTGTGTGTGTGTGTGTGTGTGTGTGTGTGTGTGTGTTTGTTTAAGGCAGCAGAAGCGATGGAAGCTGCTGTTTGTAGTCACTGGTGGTGTTTCAGGCTGTTTGTTTGTTTGTTTATTTGTGTGTTTTTTCAGGTGGATGTGGTGTGGGAAACCCTGCGGGAGGTCAACAGGAACCGCGTGAACACACACACTCCTCATGTACACACACACACACAGGTTGTGTGAACACAAACACTCCCGGTGTAAATGGTCTCAGCCTGGGCGTCACTGCCGTCGCCGTCCATCTTCATCTGGCTCCGGCGTCGTTTGGGCTCCTCACCTGTCGCCGGGCAGATGGTGGGGAGCCACAGCAGGGGGGGACACGGTGGCTGGGTGGGGGTGGGGGGTGGTGAACCTCTGGTGAAAGACGGGTTGAAGGGAGGGGGAGCAGGAACAGAGGGATTTTTCTCTTTTTCAAAAGTTATCAAACTTATTTTGAACATGAGCCTGCTGATGATGTTTTAATTTCACCTGCAAGTTGAACACTAAAATACAAAATGCTCAGGATTTAAAAGGCTCCCCCGGTGGTCAGATGATGCAGTTGCAGGGTCAGTGGACTTTGGATCAAGTCTGAAGATCACTGGATCCTCCTTTTCCCAAAATGCAAATTAAAGAAAATGTTGACTCTCACACATTATTTATTTCTTGTTTGCCAAAAATAAAAATCCAGAAAATAATTTTCCCCAGAATGAAAACAGCAAACCAAATAATTACAGATAAATATTGTTGCACAAAACAGTTATTTTCATTTTGTTGACTTCATTGTTGACACCTGAATGACGTCTGCTCTGGTTCTATTGCTTATCATTTCCAGCAGACTGTGAAGACCTCAGACTGTTTCTGCTGTGATGGTGCTGCCTGGTTCTTCTGGCTGCATCCATGAAGATCTGCAACAGATGACCACAAACATGAAGGCAGGAACAGATGAGAAGCTGCTTAGAGCTGAAGAACAGAAACAACCTTTAAACCAACATATTACAGGAGAAACGTTGCATAAGTGCACGTCGAGGTGACTTTGTATCTGCTGGATAAGGAAGCAAACTTCTCTTTAAAGTTTGACCAACCATCTGAAACCTCCTCCATCACTGTTTGACACTGAAGGAGCCTGTGTGCAACAATTTCAGTAACTCTGTTTATCTAACAAACCCTACTTATGCCTACCTAAAGCACATTCCTACTTTTTGAGATTTCAGTGCCAGCTGTGTGCGTTTAGTTCTTGTGTCCAGTGGCAACATCAGTGTTTTCAGCCAAAAGTGACACGTTAAATAAGATGTGCATGATGTGAATCATCTTTACAGACACGGTGAGTTTTAACCAAACTGCTGTCAACATCATGTTTTAAGGGGAGAGCTGATTTTTGACCAAAATGATCTTTCACACGTGTTCACAGTCTGTCTGATTAAAATAGTATGAAACATCCTCATGTTAAATGCAGAATTTGTTCACTAAACTAGTTCTAGATACACAAAGGTGAAGTCACATGATATTTTTCTGAAGGGAAGCAAAGGAGGCTTTGAGTTTGATACAGAATCAGTCAAAAGAGGAACACATGGAGAGGAAAGACCTGGTTTAAGGTGGCAGCAGCAGAAAAATCCAGCTGCTGCAAAGAAGCTTAGCTGCAGGAGGACGACAGCTTTAGAGGAAACATCTGAAGGTAAGTGGTGACCTTGTAAGAGAAACATAAAATCCTCCTTCCTCCTAAACTTAACGACAACACCTCCCTTTATCACCGCACCACGTCTCTCCTTACCTTCCTCCCCTCCTCCGCCTCTGCTTCCTGCTGCCCCCCGTCAGCTTCCTATAAAGGGCCAGACCCTAAAATCACCGGCTCATCGTGTTCCCACAGTTACCCAAACAATCCCAGAGGTCAAAAGTCAAAGCTAAATGCTGCCAGACTATCTGGGAATCCAGTGGGCAGTTCTGCTGCTGTTTGCAGCCGCTGGCAGTCAAAATAGTTTGGGGTGGCAACTGCCGCAAGTGCAGCTCAATAAACAAAACTGGAAAAAGCCACACAGGGTTCAACACACACACACACACACAGGCGCGCACACACACACACAATCATATTCAGACGTTATTGACAAAACTGAAGCCATTAGCTGGAGAAATAATCAAAGAGACTCAGACAAAGGCTCCATTTTCCTTGTCAAGATGTTTGAATCAGAACATCAATGTTTTTTTTCTTCTCTTTTACGAAGCACTCTGTGAATCACCGAGAGAGCTTAACAACAGAAGAACCGCTTGGTCGGCTGGTTTTTTCTTTTCTTTTCTTTTCTTTTTTAAATTATTTTATTTGTCCGAAGGCATCAAAACGAATAAATGTCCTGTTTAGAAATGATTTCAATAACTCAGTTTGTGCAGCTTGTTTGCAAAAAGTCACCCAACAGTGTCAAACCGAGGGACATTCTGCTCACACTCCCCCGAGAGAGAGAGAGAGAGAGAGAGAGAGAGGCCACAGGAAAAACAAGCATTAGCAAAAATATTGCTTGGCCATTCATTGTAAATCTTACAAGCAGTGAGCATTCTCTTCATAAGTGCCCTTCATTGACCTGCCTGTCGGCGGCCGAGCGCGGCGTTTCCACCCCCGTCTCTCAGCCATGTCTGCCGTCCCAAAAGCTGCTACAAGTCAACAACTCTGACTGTGTTTTTAAGTGCTTTTCCAAAAAAGAAAGGTGTGTGTGTGTGCGTGTGTGTGTGTGTGTGTGTGTGTGTGCGTGTGTGTGTCCGTTGAGTTTGCCCCAGTGGCGCACATTCCTTAGCCTCTGTTAGCATTCAGCCCACATAGGTCACGGCCAGCAGGCTTTTGTGTTCAAACAGCGTTGGTGTCACTGCAGTACGGTGGCTGAATGTGTATACAAATGGGAGAGAAAGTCAATGGAAGCTGTGCACACACACACACACATGCACACACACTCACACACGCACACACACTTTGTTGGTGAGTAGCACTCAGGGACAATCAGTGAGCTGCAAAGGCTTTCAAGAAAAGCTCGTTAAAAGAGTCACATGGACTGACACATTCACTTAAATGTCAACAAGAAGGACGAGACGGCGGACAGGAAGCTGCTGTTCACAGTGTTTGACCACGGATATGTTTGTGGACGCCCCCCCACCCTCCCCCCCGGCAGTGTCCCTCTATGTGCTGCTGTTTTTCCTGGTTCGGCTTCACTTTTTCATTTCAGCATCCAGAGACATTTCAGACAGTTTCCAGAGACGATCTCCAGCTCGCTCTGAAACAACTTGTTACAGTGTTGATGTCGAAGGTCTTCTGGTACAAAACGAAGCCTGGTTATCACTCAAGTTTTGCTGTGAATGCTGGTAGAGCAGCAGATACAAGCACGTGGTTGTAACCTGAGCTTTAATCTATGAGTTTAATATTTAAGGATCAGCACACCAACATTAGGAGTTATTAAACTGGAGTGTTTTCATGTCAGTTTACCCACAAACTGTCCTTCACTTTGTGTGTCAGTCCATCTGCAACTTCTGCACAGAGTCGACTCAAAGCTCGTTCTTGCATCCATGTGCATGAACGTTATGGGTTAGAAATTAAAAGATAATTGCACGAGTTGCAGCTGCAGTGTGTTGGTGTTGGACAGCATCACGGAGTCGTCAGGCGGTTTGATCATCAGGCTCCGCCTCCCTCTGACAACCTGGTTTCGTCAGTAGAATTATCCCGTTTGAACATACCATAGCAAAGCATACCACGCTGACTTTTCATCACCTCATAATCGCTCTGTGTTTATTTTTGGCAAGTGTCCTTCAGGTGTGTCTCCGGTTAACAGCGTCCATCAGACGGAGCCGGAGTGCTGCTTGTGAAATCTGCAGGTCTGATTCAGCCTCTCATGCCCTCCAGACAATCCGAACCACAGAGCCAGCCAAGTTTTCCGCCATCACCTGGCTCCGTCCTTGGTGGGAGGTTGTGTTTAGCTGCCTCTTGCTGTGTGTTTAGCAGAGTGTGACCAGATTTAAACTCCACCGGCTCCTCTGAACCGGAATTCTTTGGACTTTTCAAGAAAATGGATATCAAAGGCAAAATTATACAAAGACACAAAAAGGCTTTTCGTTCTCCTCTCTGGTGCAGCGTGTAAGTAGGTGGGCACGTTATCTCTCTGCATTTCCCCTCAGTTTAACAGGTAATTAAGAGCAGCTTTGTGGGCTGAATATTGCACTGTGTCTTCATATCTCCTGAGACCTTCATGAGACAGCCTTAATCTCCCCTGAACTCTGGCTGTGAATGAGACGAGCTGTGGGTGCTGCTTCATCCTTTTCACCCTCTCTTCACTTTTTTTTCTACCTCATTCATTAACTGTTTCGCTGCTCCGTCGATACGTAAGTTGAGGTTTTTGTTTTGTTTTTATTGCATGTTTCACTGCTGCTCTCTGTTCATGTTTCAGCCATTAAACAGATGAAGTCACAGCATGCGACGGTTCCTCTGAATGTCCTGCAACATTACGCACAAACACTGACACACACGCACACACTTTTATTTTTATTTTCTGGGACATTCATTGACATTTTGAATTCACCAGCCTCAAGTTTTGAAGATCATCCAACTTATTACTCTCTCTCTACAAACGTCTTCACTCTGTTGGTTAAAAACCAACAAAAAGTCCAAAAAGCTGCAATTCTTTGAACGTCCACTTGGGGCCGGTTCTCCTAAAGAAAACCCTGAAGACCCCGAAGAAAGATATCACACATGAGAAATAAAAATGTTTCAGAATAACAACAATAATAAAGAGAACATCTTTGTTTTCTGCAGCCAATGTTCCCTTTTCTCAACAGCTGTTTTAATATATTTCTCTCATTTATATTATATTAACGTTGAGAGTTATCCATAATTAAAGAAGTGGTCAGCTCATTTTGCAGCAGCTGTTTGCTCGGCATCACGCCGTCTTCATCCTCAGCTCCGTTCTGTCACATCTGATCCCTTCTGGCTGCAAAAACAAGATGGAGACATCCGTGATGTCAAACATGCTTCAGGAAAGTTCTCAGCCAACCAACCAGTGACCTCAAGTTTTTACTTTCAGTTTGGGAGTTTGTGATAAAAGTGTTCAGATCCTCATCATGTAGCAAACACACACACAAGTAAATGTAACCAACAACCCCAAAGAGATGGAAATATCTGTTTCTGGTTGCATCACTTCATGTGAGATAAATGCTGTTTCTTTTTCTTTCCTCCTGCCTCTCTTTGCTGATTTCCCCTCTTTCAGTCCCGAATCATTTGCCTCCACAGACACAGACTGGCTTCTGTTCCTGTGGTGTCTGCGGATAATTGGGTTCAAAGATGACATCTCGTTTTCAGGAGTGACAGACTTGGAGCAATTCTTTTTTTTTCTCTCTCTCTTTGCCGACGGTGGCGCCGTGGATGAGCTCGGGAAACTGGAAACGGGGCTCGAAACGGCACAACACCCCTTTATGAACTAATGAGAGGAGCCATTTGTGTATCACAGACGGTGTCAGGGAAGAAAGTTCACGTGGTAAACAGGGAAGAGTTTGAAGACGCACCTGTGGGAATAAGGGCTGTGCGGTTTTTCCGTGTTTGCTCGCTGCGGCGGCGGGGGAGCCTTTGTAGTTTGCAAAAGCAGCTGAAAATTGAAAGACGTGCTAAAATGTTTGCTGTACATCAAGGTTAGAAACATAAATATACATAAAGAACACGAGCTGGGAGTTAATGCAGCTTCGCGTCGGGTTAGAACGACGGCTGGAGCTCAAATTCTGCTTCAAATCAACATTTTCACTGCAGGTTTTTTACGCAGGGTCATTTGTTAACAGCAGAGCAGATTTGTTTACTAGCAGCATGTTTTCTTCTTTTTAATTAAATCCAGATTCACTCCATCATGGGTTATTATCTCTGACTTAACAAAAGCTCTTTCACACACACACAGGAGAATTATTCATTTTCATAATTTTCATCAATCATCTCCAAGGCTGAGCGGCTGTAAGCTGAAGTCCATGTGTGTTAAACTGACTGACGTGCTTCTTTAAGCTGTTTGTCGTCATGTAAACGACATGCTGTGTACATGTTTGCGTTTCCTTTCGCACCTTTTTCTCAAAGTCTGCTCTCTTTTTTCATGAAAGGACGGACGGATGAGCACACGATGAGAGTCGAGGCCCGGAGGCTTCAGAGAAACACACATTCTTTGTACATTCACATGTGGACTGTGTGTTTGTGACAAAGCAGGAAGGAGGAAGAGGGCACTGAAAGATGTGTGTTCACGGCTGTGTTTCTGTGTGTGTGTGTGTGTGAGGGGCCCTGTGATCAGAAGTCTTTGAAGAAGAAAGGCTCTTTTCAATGCATTAGTCTCTGCTGCCTCACGTCACTCTCACAAACACACTTCCAGCCCCGCAGCCATTCCTGTGATATCGCACCAATCTCGCTCACCTGCTCGTCCTTGCTCTGCTCTCCCTGGAAACGCTCTTTATGTGTCCTAGTTAAGCTGTGCTTCGCTCCTGTTCGGCTCCATAAACTGACACTCCGCCGTGAACCGATAAAAAGCTGCGCCTGTCACGCCGCCTCCCAGGTGCAAAGCTTCACCTGCTACGACTCCTCTCACAAAGAAAACGGTCACAATTGAATTTGTGTAAATGTGTGTGATTCATGAAAAATGGGGCTCCGTTTGATGCGAGCCGCCAAGTATTAGCATCAGTGCAGGTGGTGTTGACGGATGAGCTTTGTCAGATTGAGAGTTTGCTGTCAGGGAGGACTTACTATGACTGTCTGACAGCTGAAGGTGCCGGCAGAGTCTGCGGCGTGTCTTCATCATCGCTGCCCAGGATCAATGAGGATTCCTGACTGCCAGCGGCGGGCGAGACTGTGAAGGAGGCGTTTTTCTGTGTTTAAGATGCTCTAATCGATATTGTTTTTATATTTTGTTCAATTGTTCAAATGATTAATGTTAAAGGTGCAGCTCACGGCAGCGGCGGCGGCGTCCTGTGGAGGATTAGCACTCAGTCTGCAGCTCCTCTCAGCTCTGCAGAGCATTTTATTGTTTTTGCTTTTTTCCACTTGGCAAACTGCGCTCAGCAATCTTATTTCCAGCAGCAGCAGCAGCAGCAGACAGGTGTAAGACAGCAATAAAACTCTGATAAATCCACTGCACGCCACCTACTCAATACCAAGCAGCAGACGGACAAAGTATGCAGGCTAACGAGAGAGTGAGGTGAACAAAAACACAACGGAGTCTGAAGGACAGTCGGTGTTGAATTTGTTTATTCATCAGGTGGACAGAAAGGTGACTGTTAAACAGGTCAGTGTTGATCAGTCGCAGGTTTGATCCAATTTAACTAAATTAATTTGTGCCAACAGAGTGATGATCAGTTAAAGGAGGTTACCCAAGATGCAAAGCGAGTACAAGTGTCACTGTTTTGTTTTTCCTGTGTGGCTGCAGCACAGAGAAGCCATGCTGCCACAAAGCGACTTCCAAAGAATAAATGATCATATGTGAGCTGAAAACTCACAGATGCAAGAAAAACAGAACATTGTATTAATGTGTTGAGTTCAGGTTTGTGAATTTAAACCCTTTAACAGCTGAAAAAATATGGAAAACATTTAATATCAGCTGTGCTTCACCATCCAGTTTCATATCAACCTGCTCTGATATTTGTTGGCTTCATTATCAACAATTTTATCAATAACACTTGTAAAGATGATCATTTTATTGAAGAGATGATGAAACCACACGGACGAGCTGCTCATGAACCTTCTGAGATTCAAGTAAACACAGTTCAGTCAAACACCTTTTATAAATTTGTTAAAACGTTAAATTATGTGAAAATTTTACATTCTGATCATATATAATGACTCAGACTCATGATGACATCGGACCGGACTGATTATTGATGAATCTCTTCCTGTAGAAGATGTTCTTTCAGACCAGAGCAGATTTAATTTGACCCAACAGAAGGAATCTGAACGAGCAGACGTGTCTCCTCGCTGTGGATCTCCACTCTGTCATGATGTGTGTGATTTTGCTCTGCTCTGACTTTCTCTTTAACCAGGTCTCCAGAGGCATGTTACTGAAGGCCCATGTCACATTCCTGCTGCCCTGTTTAATTGCTCTTCCTCCCACCATGTATTTTTATGCCTCTCTTAACTCTGCATCCACTCCCACAGCCTCTCCATGGCAGTAAACCATCTCTGAGTAATTTCCCCGCAGAAGAAATCATTCGAATGTTTTCTGCGGTGAGCCAAGGATTCCTACTACAAGCTAGTAGGTCTTAATCACAACTCTCTCATGCTGTGAAAGCGCTGTGAAGTCTTTGAAAAATTGCAATTACAGTGAGGACAAACAGAGCAGTAGATACACAAACAGACAGGCAGATTCGCACACACGCTCTCGGCCAAACGAGGAGGAATTTATTCAGCGGCAGGTTGAGGAAACAACTGACCTGCAGACTCACAGGAAACATGAGAGAAATGATGGAAGTTCTGCACAGTCATTTTAAAAAACGGGGCCAGTGTGTGTTTTTATATCCTTTCCTCAGTCCCTGGTTCAGTTTAACTGCTCCTGCTCCCCGGGGAGGGACGAGCAGCCTGCGACATGCAGCGTGGGATCTGTGCTGTGTTCGCTGCCTCGAACTATATATGTATATCTTTGTGTGTGTGTGTGTGTGTGTGTGTGTTTGTTAAGGGCCAGAGACAACAGGAAGGACAGCCAGTCAACTTTCACCTTCCTGCAGCGGCCCATAATGCCGCAGCTGAACATGCAAATACAAACAGAAAGATGCATTTTTCTGTTTTCTCTGTTTTTTTTCTCCCTCAGACTCACAGTTTCTGCCCTTCATCATGTTTGTCTTTCATTTCTCCTGACTGCCATTCTCTCTCTTTTTTTTACGACTTCATAAATGAAACCATGTAAGAGGCAGCTAAAATTAAAGTCAACACAAAAAGTCAGAAGTTTAAGAACTCGCCGACGAACGGAGAAACAACTCGCAGCGTTAACTGACGATCATCCATCAGCATTTAAAAAGAAAGATAAAAATATGAAGATGAGCACAAATTAGCATTAAAAAAGTACTTTTGAGTTCGTTGAGCTCAGAGTCGCTGAGGTTTTCACATATTTCTGAAGATCCTTTAGACGAATCACAGAGATTTCATAAATATTATGCAACACAATACAAGAAATGATAAAAATCCTCCTAAATGTGATTAGAAAACATGTTTCTGTAATAAAATATATGAATATCTTTAAATAAACTGCGACTGGTTTCATGATATCAGTAAATGGCTGCTTAAGCTTGTTAGTATTAACAGCTTCGACCTTTCTGATCCGGTTTATCCAAACACACACTGCTTTGTGAAGTAAGTATATGTGGTGAGGTAATCGTATCCTCATGCTCCACTGCGGTAACATGACGACACGGGCCTGTCGATGAACTCTGACCTGATTACTGACTTTGGAAACCATTGATATATTGATAGCTGTGGATGTTTGTGTCCACGTACTCGAGCAAACATCATCCGTTGTGCCGGACGACCATCGAATCTGTGACACAAATCCATATTCTTGTTGCTTTTGTGGGTAAAACAGATCTATATGTCACATTTCTGAGGTTCTCGCTGTTAAACGCTCTCCGCTGCACTTCTTTTCCTTTTTTTTTCAGTATTAAAATCACAATGTGAATCATTCCACTTCAGTAAATCCCAGCCAACTGGCTTTCTAAGCAGCTTAAAACAAATGTTAGGAATCTGGTGACAGCTATTTGACACAGGTCTGCTATTGTTATCCCAGAGAGAGCTTCGTCTGTCTCTGAATAATGGGAAGCTCTGATAGTTTTCACAGCTCCGGGCTCATGCGGTGTTAGCTCAGGGCTTTGGACTGTGTGAAACTTGCAGAATGTGTGTTTCGCTGTGTCTGTGAATGGCCTGGAATGTGTGAACAGCGTTTTTTTCCGTTAATAATGCCATTGTTTAGCTGCGTGGTGTTGAGCGTGGCGGCCCCGGGTTGCTCAGTGTTGGTAAATACCTTATTTCCTGCATGTTCTTACCAATTTGGAAAACAAGATGGTTGAGGGAGGTCACGTTATTACAAACTGGCAGCTGTGGAGGAATCCCACAGGCCCCACAACTCCAGGAATTTATTTGGGAGTTGTGTTGCAGAGAGCGAAAAAGGGGGGGATTTGTTCGAGTGTCCAGGAAAGAGGGAATAAAGGGGGGAGTTTTCTTGATGCGTCACTCAGTGTAAATATTCTAAAATGTAATTTCTACGTTGTTTTACACTTTTATTGCATGAGACTGTGGTTTTCATCAGTGTTTCTCCAAAACAAGCCTAACTGGAGGGGAAAGCGGAGTGTTTACTCCTCAGAAGCACCGAAGGCTGAACTTCAGCTCAAACTCAACATAAACAAATCAGAGTTGTGTTTTTTAGGTCGTGAGAGCCGTTCACTTCCCCACCGAAGCTTCGCTCAGGTCAGCAAAGTTTACATCAAGGCTGGATCAGAACCTTCATCTGACAGAGATATTTGAATATTTTAAAATGACTCATTGAACATCATGGAGTTCTGCAGAAACCTTCAGCCACGGGACGATAAAACCCAGCTCAGCCAATCAGCTGATCAGCCGATCAGCTGATCAGCTGACCAGCTGACCTCAGTTCAGTTCAGTTTCCTGCTGCCTCTGTGATCTGTGTGTGTTTTCATGAAGCTAAACTCAATGTCGAGTTCTCATTTATTGCAAAATAGTTTCCCTGTTAACCAGAAATTCAGTGAATTCTTTAGTTTGGTGCTGAGATGTTGATCAGATCATTATAATATCACCTCAGAATCAATACAAACACTGATTGATGCTGACAGCTTCAGTGAGTGAACTGTTATTGATGTTTTTTTAATGATTGCAAAGAAAATCAGAGAACATCGAATGTCGTTTGACTTTTAAACTGGAGTTTAAAAGGAGAAAAAAAACCCTGAGAGGTCTGTTTTTGGATATTTTATACAGCATGATATTTATACAGCTGTTTAGTGGAGACAATTTGAATTAGAGGGATCTTTACAATGTGGTCAGTAAATGTGGAGGTAAAGATCATTTTACTTTAAAGGAAGCCGACATGGTCTCATAACCAGGAAGTGAGAAGACCTGAGAAGACCTGCAGAGGACAAACAGGACGAGCGTGAGCGACATGCAGGAAGACAGAGGGAGGAGAAAGAAGGTGCACTTGAAATATTTTGCTTCCGTGGTCCATCTGCTCTGTGTAACACACACTCCTGTCCTCCTCCTGCACACTGCAGCTAATTCACCTGCTGACAGACGTGCTGACAGACGTTTCACAGCCAACACACACACACACACACACACACACACACACACACTGTCTGTCCGTCTGTCAGACTCAACACACTCTGCGTGACATTCCAGGAGTCCAGGTCATCAGACATTTGTGTTTTGTCAATAATACACTCTTCTCTTACACACACACACACACACACACACACACAGGTTGTTCTCTATCAACCTCTTTCTTTTAAAAATGCTAATCTTCCGCCACACACACTCACACACACACTCACACACACACTCACTCACACAGTCACTCACACACACACACACACACACATGCACGCACAAGCACGCACACACACACACAGCTCATGGGTTAATGTCCCCCTGAGGGCCTGCAGCAGACTGACCCCTGACCTTTCCCATGATTCAACTGTGCTACCAGCCTCTGGACCACATTTTCTGCTCCATAACTGGCCTCAACAGTCTTTCATGTGAACACACACACACACACACACACACACACACACACACACACACACACACACATACAAACACACACTGGCAAACACGAACCAAAAACCATGAGAAACACGATTCTCTGCGTTTTAAAACTGCCGGTCAGACTGATTTACAGATTTACAGAAGAAGATCTCACATGAGCACGTTTGTTCACCAGCACAGTAAATTATCTGTAAGTAAACAGTTGGAGCTTATTGACGGAGGTGTAGAAGGATGAGAAGTAGAAACTCGCTCGCTGGCTCTGGTCTGTTGTGCAGATGAGCAGTTGTGCAGCATGTTGCAGGCCTGATGCGGGACACACACGCCCGGCTCTGTGTGTGTGTGTGTGTGTGTTTGCAGAGGGTGCTGCTGTTTCTCATGTGTGTGATGGACGCGTATGTGAGAACATTTGACTTGAATCTTTTTTATTTCTTTTATCTCAGCGAGGAGCTTCGGCTCAGGCGGTCGAAGCTCATCATTCATGTTAAAGCTGCCAGCGACATGTGCAGCACATCCGAGCAAAGACTCCTCCCAACAAATAAAAGACAAGAGGTGAAGAAAGTCCGACTGCAAAGACCAGGAAGACAAAATAACATCAAATAATTCAATAATAACATGTTAAAACACATCTAAAACACTTAAAATTGACTTGGATTGTGGTGTGTTTGACTTCTCAGACTTAAATTTTAGGAGCAAAATCATTTCACATGAAACATTTACAAAAGATTTACTGAAACTCTTCAGTTTGAACTGCAGGAAGTGCAAAGATAAATATGACAATCGAGTTCACCAACAGCACAAAAGTCCCCAAAATAACCTGAATCATTGAGGTAGGATTTACTGCAGAGCCGTGTGTGTGTGTGTGTGTGTGTGTGTGTGTGTGTGCGTACTCGACTCTGACTGATCTCAGATCTCAGCAGGAACTTCGCCTCTGTTATTGCGTTATTTCCCTCCAGTCTTTCTGCTTTATACTTTTGCTCAATCATTCATGAATCGTTGTCAAAACTTGCATTTTTTCTCCAGTTGAAAGGTTTTCGTCCGCCTCTCTTCGCTCCACCCTGCGTCTTTTCGTGTCCACCCACTTCTGCCGACCGTAAACGTCCCACCTTTCAGTTTCGTCCAGTTGCAAAGCTCACGTTCACTCCGTATGTGCTCATTCCTCCCGTCAGCATGAAGAACATCAGGAAAAAGGTATTTGTATAGATGTGGGGTTTGAAGGCATTTCTGAGGCTGTGAAATTTTAACTCTGTCCATCAGCTGCTTGAACTTTTCCAACATGGCCCCCCGATCAGAAGCTGAGAACATTCACAGCTCCTCCATCTTTAACATTGTTCACAGATGAAGCAACAATATACGTTGATTTTTCTAATTAAGTGAAATTTTAATAGATAAAGTTCAAAACATCAGCATCAGCAAATGTTTATTGTTTATTTTTCCTATAAACTGTGTATTAATTTAACTTTGTACTCCATATTCTGCCCCCCCCCCGGCTCCGTGCCCCCCCCGTGTCGCTGACCCACAGTGAATCTCTGCTGTACGATAACATGATCTAACATCGGCTGTTTCATGGACTTTCCTCATCCTGTGATCATGAAACAGATTCTCTGAAACATAATACTGCTGCCCTCATACAAACAGAGCTCACATGTGTGTGTGTGTGTGTGTGTGTGTGTGTGTCCATCTGCAGTCTCTCATGACGTGTTGATATGATGATATGCTAAAAAAGGGAGCAGAAAAGTACCTTCAGTTCTGCTGATGCAGCTGACTTAAGATCAGAGGAGACTATTTTTAATGGCTATAAAACGAGGATGTGTGTGTGATGGTGTGTGTGTGTGTGTGTGTGTGTGTGTGTGTGTGTGTGTGTGTGGCAGTGTGCGCCTGCCAGTGTCCCAGCCAAGCTGCTAATGATCCACTAGTCATAAGGCCTTTAGGGCAAACCCAGGAGGCCCACCCGGCAGCCCGCAGAGCAGAAATACAACCACAGCACCCAATAAAAACATCACATTTCTGTGAAGCGAACTGATGAGAAAGTACTTCCCTTCTCTGCGTGTTTTTTTCTTATGTGATTTAAAAACTGAAGTATCGTACATTTCTAATAGTTTTCTTGGACGTTGCCTGGTCATGAAACAGTAAAAGACATGGCAGACTTTCAACTCGGCCATAATGTAATAACATATAAGAGTGAGTGAAGCAAACGATGGGAAGAAAAAGGCAGAAAAACTGACCTGAGGTTCTTTAACAAGGCAGCAGATTCATATGGAGACTCAGACGTTAAAAAGTTGGCCGAGATAAAAAGATGTTTGCTGTAACATCAAACAGAATCGGCCTCATGGTTCATTTCATTATGATCATCACAGTCAGGAGACTTTTTAATGAATCAGAAACAAGTGTAATATTATGAAATCACTAAAGTCCTCATTTCAGTGTCTCCTAACAAGCTGTCGGAGGTAACAGATTTTGTTCGAGTAGCCGTTTAGGTGGGCAGCGTCGTTTTCTGCTGTGTGATCCGTCTTCTGCGAGATAAGCAGCGCTGATTAAAAATGCATCAGAAATGATTTACTGCATCGCCTTTTTCTCCCCTCAGAAGTTTCAGAAACATGTTCTAGTGGACCGTTTGACTGTTGTACCGAGCGTTTTCTACCAGGCTGCCATGTTGGAAACGGACGAGAGACAGACAGGCAAGGACAGACAGACAGACAGACAGACAGGCAGGCAGGCAGGGATGCATGAGCAACAACATGCAAAACAGCAGAGAAGCTAAGATTATAAAAGACAAAGAGGAAGTTCGCTTCATGACATGGCATGAATATGTGGAAAATGGTTGCATGCTAACGTATTATTGTTCAAAAATTTCATATATTTCATCTTTGAATTGTAATATTATATAATATTATTATATAAAACGTACAAATAAGTATTTTATTTAAACTGGGGTTAAACTGGTTGTCTGCTTTTTTATAAACTCTTCATCTCGAAACCGTTTCCACGTGTCGTTAGCTTCTTTCTCTGCTGTGATAGTTCTCATGGTCTTATGGCTAATTCCTGGAAAGATCCTCCTGACAAGAAGCACATTGATATTCTTAAAAAGAAGACGTGAACATGTGAGTGAGTGACCTTTCTGTGTAGAAAGAACAGAGCGGCTTTACCTTTGCTAATAATACTCAATTAATCTTTTCTGCATTGCAGCTCAGTTTCTCTTCCACTCACGTCACACGTGATGGATGGACTCTTCTGCTCCGTCCGTAGTCAGAGCCCGACACAATGCCACACCGAATGGTTTTTACATTAAGGTTTCCCACCTCTGCTTCTCCTGGCAGAGGCCATCGAGGTCCCTGCGTGATGCAAACGACAAAAACCACCCAACCGTGGCAAAAAGAAAGAACGACTTTAAAGTGAAAGACAGAAGAAAGAGGAAAGAAAAACAAGAATATCAGGCAACGTGTAGTCGTCCGAAAAAGAAGTCTGTCAGGGAGGAAAAAAGGAAAAAATAGAGATGATGGAGAGACCAAAAAGAATTGGGAGGTAGGTAGAGAAGAAGAGATGTCAGAAAAACACAAAGCAGAGGTAGGAAAATGACAGTGTGAGAGACAGAAAGAGAAAAAAAATTGTCTTCTTCAAGGAGCCATTTTCCTGTGCACTGAGAGGCTGTCCAGTCGTGCACACGCCTCATGCCTCCTCCAGCTAACTACCTGACAAAACAGAGAAGTACCACACAGCCCAGGCGGCCTGTTAGCACTGAGACTTCAAACAGCCAACACGGTGAATCAGCTCCTGTTTGAGGGGTCCTGAAAGCACCGCTCCCCTCTGAGCCGCACTATCAGGCCTGTCAAGTGGCACTGCCAAAGAGAAACCTTGAAAAGCAGGACTGCATTGAGGGAAGAAGGCACAAGAAACAAATGGTGGAGGCAGAGTGTGTGTGTGTGTGTGTGTGTGTGAAACTGCAGGATGTGTGGACTCCAGCAGAGATCCTCTGAAAGCCAACAGAAAAAAGTAAAATAAAGTCTAGTAACAAATCCAAAACTGAACCTCTGCGTTGAAATGGAATATTTCACTTTTCACCTTTTCTACACGTACAAACGCTCCACATCTGTGAACATGTGGCTCGGACTCGACTCAGAAATACATGTAAAGACAAACAATAAGGATGTTTAGTTTCCTTTAACTAACGGTGAGTTAAAACCCCACAGATTCAACCTGTCTGTGCTTTTTTAAGGGGTCCAGCATCTCCTGCAGGCGACCACCTGCTCTCTTTAAAATGATGTGATGTGGAGACAAAAAGAGAAGATAATTTCTTCAGTAAACATTCTGTTCTGCTTCTATAAGGAAAAATTATTCTTGTCATACTTTTGTAAAACAGCAACAGGTTCGGAGTCGAGCGCTCCATCAGTTCCTCGTGTCGTTGCTGTGTGCTTTGAAAACTACAAAGATGCAAAGATGTGAACAAAACGTCCGACTCTTCCTCGTGTTTACAGGAGCACGCAGGCCGTCTTCTTCGTCCTCCTCCTGACGTCTCGCCGCCTTCACAGTCTGTCCGCTTTCACCATGATGCTTTCTCTCCTAAGTGAAAAATGAGACCCTGTGAACTGTCACATTTGACACGAGATATAAATGACTGTTTTCTTTGTCGCCCTCGTTGTTCTCAGAAACCTCCTTGTATTCGATCATCAGAGGATGAAAACCGCAGCTGTTTTTCTGATGGCGTCTCGTGTTGTTGACGGCGGTGGAGCCCCATTTAAGTGAGGAAACAGCGATGTGAGCGAAAGTGTAAGTTGTTGGTATCTGTTTTTATTTTTCTCACTGTTATCTCCAAAAGTATCTGGAGTCGTTTAATAATTTAAGCCTTGGATGGATGTTTTGTGGAGACATATGGTATTTATCTTAAAAACATCTCAGAGGGAATGTGTTTGTGAGGGTTTGTGAGTCTTTATCATTCGCTGCTTTTCATTTTACGCCTGTCAGAGTGTCAGCGTGGGATCTCACCACTGGCTCTAAATTGGAGGCGGCTAGTGGGCATCAAATGGGCCCAAAACTGCCCTCCCAACACACACACACACACACACACACAACTTCACACTGAGCGTGCATATGTTTGTGTCTGTGAATCTGTTTAACAGCCACGAGTTGGTTCGTACGTTCGGATCAGAGAAAAACCCTCCTCCCCTCTGTTTTTCTGGCCGTTTTGAAAGAGACGCAGTTTTGTTGCACTCAGGCAGAGTCAGTGTGACTGACTCCGAGCCAAAGATGTAAATTAATGTACAGTTTCTGTTCATTATTCAGATTTTTTGGAAACATATAGGAAGGTACAAAACTCAGTTTACTGTTATTCATAGCAGAAGGTCCTCAAAAATTATTCCACTCCTACAACTTTTGGTGCTTTAAGAGGGTGAAGTAAACACTCGATGAAGAATGATTTCAGCCTCCCACTGTTTTATTTAAGAAAATCACTACAGATGGAAAAGTCACAGGGTTTGACACAGACTGTAGAAAACACGGCATCGGCTGCAGGTTTTTATTGACACCGTAAAGTTCGGTTTGGCTGCTTCGGTCGTTGCCATCTGGGCAGTTCTCGACTCTGCTGAACTCCTGGAAATACCAAACATTAGCAGAGAGGAGAGTGTGGTTGGTCAGAATGAAGCCTGCTTACTGACACTTAGCATGCTGCTAGCAGCTAATTAATGCTGCTGTTAATTATTCATGACTTTAAGCCTCGTATGAGTTATAAATACATTCAACTCTGGATAGTTTTCATGAACGAGGTTGAGTTTGTTTAGACCGCAGCAGTTTTTCTGTGCTAAGCTGTGTGTGTGTTTACTTCTGCTGCTGAGCATCTTAATACTGGACTCCACTGGGAATGACTTCAGCCCCAACTGGCCATTCAAGGAACTGCAGTTTTTGATATGTTTACAGTGGCTTCATGTTTCAGCCCTGGAGGTTTCTGCTTGGTATTAACCTCTTCTACTCAATTTTTACATTTGTAACAAAGCAGGCAAGACAAACGCTAAATTGCTGAAACCACAACCAGAAGCCATCTCCAGGATCTGGCAAAATCCCGGAGACTTTCTGGAGAGTCCATCATGTATAAATCCGGTAACAAGCGGCTTGGTCAGCAAGCAAACCAAGAATCAATGGAGCGCTCTGTCATGGCTGCAGAGCTGCGGTTGCATCTGTGATCTGGACTGTATGGCGGCGTGACCACATGGAAGCCATTCTTGAAAGAGAGACACATGGCAACAGGCCTCGATTCTGCAAGAAGGCATGAGAGAGACTCCGGGAGCTCGAGGCAAAAAGATTCAGTGGTTGGATTAAAGAAGACACTTTAAACAAAGTGCAAAGAGTAACGTCGGGCTGAACCGCCGACCGCAGGAGCTTGGACATGTCAGCGTGGAAGGAACAATTAATTGAGCTAACGACAAACACATTATTGACAAGAGACCGTTGAGTGTCAGGACCTTATATAGGCTGAATATTTATGTAGTGACTGCAGGGGGGGGGGCGGGCTCAGTGTGTGGGCCTCCACTGCACCCACCCACTGATGTAATCAGTAATCATGTCCATAAATACAGAAACATTAATGCCAAAACTGTGTCCGCTTGATCATAGGAAACTCACAACGGTATCATTTTCCCATCAGAACGGTTTA
>JAQMCX010000011.1:21718109-21733591 GCA_029814765.1 Acanthurus leucopareius | reverse complement strand
CCCCCCCCCCCCCCCCCCCCCCCCCCCCCCCCCCCCCCCCCCCCCCCCCCCCCCCCCCCCCCCCCCCCCCCGAGTGTGTGGGCCTCCACTGCACCCACCCACTGATGTAATCAGTAATCATGTCCATAAATACAGAAACATGAATGCCAAAACTGTGTCCGCTGGATCATAGGAAACTCACAACGGTATCATTTTCCCATCAGAACGGTTTAGTAACTTCTGTATAATGAGCTGAAAACTCCGTCCGACTCGTAACATGTGATTCCAGCATGTCGTTTCTGATATCAGGTCAAACTTTTCATGCTGTAACTCGAGATTCTGGTGCTGTATTTAAACCTCTGGCACACAGGCTTTATTGTATATCAGGCTAATGTGGCTAAATGTTCTTTTGTGATTTTACGATCATTTTCTTCTCATGATAAAGACTCTGTTCAGACTCTTTAGATAACAGATTTGTCAGACAGTCACAGTTGTTTCTGCCGCAGTCAGAGCTGATTAAAGGAGGCAGAATATTTATAAAACACCCACATGAAGATTGCCACACTCAGCCTGGTGTTTCAGGCCTTTACTACCAGTCTACCACCAAGAAGCAAGAGGTCATGTGAGGCAACAATCCACAGCATCAGCATCGCTTCAGAAGCGAGCAGAGAGCACGCCACGGGTCTGAATTTATCAATAAACAAGATTTCACTGCGCAGCAACAAAAAATCCTCACTTTCGCACTTTGAGTCAGCATGAATAACAGCAGCTGTATCGTCGGCTAATCCCTTAAACTAAGATGAGCAGAGCAGATTTACAGGCACAAATCCAGTGCACTAAAGTGTTCCTCCCTCCCTGAGGCTCCCGCTGACACAAAGAAACAAAAATACACACACAAATGTTTTTATTAAACCCCCCCCCGGTGGGAGTCTGCAGCTTCATCCCAGAGGAAATGAATCATTCATCAAGTTCAAAACAAACCAGTTCATGTCCAGTTTTAGATGCCGATCCTTCTCGGTCTCATGCTGGCAAACCTGCAAATGACTCTGAAATAACACGACTAAAGAACACACAAGATCCCCCCCCCCCCGACAAAACCTGCTATTATGTGACGAGCCAGAGACCAGAGAGCTTTCAGTGGAATAATCGCTGGCGTGGCTTCAGAGCAGCGGTGCCCGAGTCCCTGTGTGGTCCGGCCAGAGCTCAGCCTGAAGTGCTGTTGAAACTTGAACTCTGAAGAAAAGCCGCCCACAAACTTTGAATCAGTGTGTTTTAGATGACAGCAGCTTCAACCAGTGTGACCACATCATCTTCATGCAGTCATCCGGAGAGGAGACTTGAACTCATCCATGATCTGCTCTGATTTACCACCATCAGACTTCCACCTCCGCCCAAAGACGAGGACAGAGCTCCGCGGGCGCCATTTTCAACGGCGATGATGACAAAGTGTGTAAATTTTGGTTTGGACTTTAATGCAAAATAAATGTGCTGGGTTTCATAAAATAAAAAGGACATGAATTTATCAACCGCACCACAAATGGAGCATTTAGACTGTTGATCACAAGGATCATTATTGTGTTAGAAGAGAAGTTTAATCTCAACATTTTTACTCCATCTGTCAACTGTTTGCCTTCAGCCTCCTTAATCTTGATGCTGTTGTTTATTAGTCAGGCAGACAATGAGTTCTTCAAGCTGTCTTCACTTAACCTCGTTTTCATTGTGTCAGGGAAGTTTTGTCACTGTTAAAATTCTCCTCAGCAATTTTAATTATCTCCATAGCAGAGTTTTAATTATCATCAAACACTATCAGCATAATCACTGTCACATCATCGGCGTTTACTAACCAACATGCGTGTTGGTCACGTAACCTGAGGGAAATTAATAATAAAGCAGCTTTTTTACAATTATGACTGACATTGTGGGGACTCGCCTTCCTTATGAGGACAAGAGGAAAGTCCCCACAACGTAAATCATTAAAGTTTAAGGAGTCGGTGTCAGTTATGGTCGGGGTTAGGTAAGTCATAGTTAATGGTTTGAGTGAGTCTGCAGGAAATCAATGCAAGTCTGTGTTATGTCCTCAAAACTGATGGAAACACGGGTGTGTGCGTGTGTGTGCAGGAGTGTGTAAGTGTGTGTGTGTGTGTGTGTGTGTGAGGGGGATTGTGTGTTGTATTTTTAATAGCTTGGTAAGAAGGCCAAGCCAGAGAGGGTTACTCTTGAGGATTACCCAAACCCTCAGTCAGGGCGAGAGGAGGAACAGGAGGGGATGATGGGAAGGCAACTGTTCTAATTACAGCTCGACACAACTGCCTCCTCCTCAGCCTCCTCCTCCTTCTCCTGGGCACCAAACTCTTCTCTCTGTCTTCTTATTCACACTCTGAAGAACCAGATTTCTATCCGTTTTTTGCTGCTCGTGGGCTTTAAAGCCGACTCTTGCAGTTAATTCTTCATTTTGAGGAAGTTGCAGCTGAATTCAGCTTCCTGAACTCAGATCAGTTCACGTCCAAGTGTCTGCAACTGTTTACACAAACTGATGTTCAGCAGATTGTTCTGTGGAGAAACGCTGCTCATGTTTTATGATGTGCAGACGACAGACGACTGCAGCCTCACAGTTACTAACAACTAGAGAAGCTGTGTGACTTCTCTTTTTTGGAAAAAATCACTTATAATCAGCTTCTGATTAGTTCCTTCTGTGGCTTTTAGAGAAATCCAGCTTCTTGTTTGCAGTCGGGACAAAGTTGCTGGTCATGTTAGAATCAGTGTTTTGTGTTGGCAGCTGATTGTTACTGAAGTGTGTCTGCAGTTTCAAAGTTTAATGTTTTCCAACCTCTTTCTCAAAGCTTCTGCAGCAGCGTCCCATCACTTCGCTTTGCTCCTGACAGTCTCTAAAGTTTGTGCACCCTGAATAGAAGTGATAACTCATTTTTTTGACACTTCTTTCACTGTATTTCTGCAGATCTGCTCCACTAAACTTTTTTACACGTAACTGTTGCTACATTCCTGCCTGGTGTCCACCCTCATCTGACGTTTTTGAACCCAAAACAAGGAGCCTTTTTGAGAAACTGTTGACCCCGTTTTGTTTTAAAAACTCTGCAGTTGTTTTGTGGTCTGAATGTGTTAAAATAGAGACTTTTGAAAATGTCGGCACATTCACTTCCTGAGTGGATCTTCTCAGTCAAACTGCAGAAATGTCATCCAGCGAAATTTTTAATTGGGGATGTAATGAACTCAACAATCAGCATAATTTATTCAGAAATGCGTTTTAAAGCGTTCTGTAAGGCATCGTCGATGAAAAACAGACAAAAATGTTATTTCCATCCTCCTCCCACTTCAATACATCATAATTTATGTAAATAGCAACTCACAATTCCCTGTTTTCCTCTCACTTCCTCTCCCCCCGGCTGTTATTGAATTCTCGCTCTCACTCTTTTCTTCCTTTGTTACCCGTCGCTCTCTCTTGCTCTTCCACTGTAACTGTCAAATCCTCCTGTCTCTCTCTCTCTCACTGCGGTTCACTGATCACTCTTTGACACTCTTTGACACAGACTCGTTTCAAATTTACTGACCCACCCCACCCGCTGGATTCCCACTTCATTGGCCGTCGATGGTCTGCTGCTTCGCCCCCATTGGTGCCCCACAACCCCAACACACACACACAGCACACACTCTCCACATCTCTCTCCTCCTGATTCCCTCCATCCTCCATCATCAGGGGATTGCTGAGCGGATTTGGGTTTAGTTGCTGGTGATGTTGCTCGCTGCAGTCTGCTGGAGTGACTCTAGTGCCCCATATTGAGTGAATGAGCATCAGTGTGAGTATGAAACTGTGCCTGCATGCACTTAAGTGTGTGTTGCCTCTGACTGATGTGTGCATGCATGTGTGATGTGCGGGCGTGAGCACGGGAGCTGGTGTGTGTGTTCGCCTTTACAGATGGAGCTTTTGGCAGACAGTCGTGTCCTTCCTGTCTGAAGCCAGTGTATAAGAAGTGGGCCATGTTTGCAAGATGGAAGCACTACTGTAAATACAAGAAACCGGGTGGGACCGAACATCTGTACTCTTTGATTCCCAGGCTTACGGACCCTAAAAACAACAGCAGCAGCAACCCAGAAACCTCCTTTTGACTCCCCTGCAAAGTGAGTCCTGCAAGATGTGCAAGTCACAATTCAGAAAATATGTTTCACAACCAAATGTTGCAAAATTTTTATTAATAATAATTAAAATAGTAACAAAAATGAACTTAAACTGGTGTCAAAGTGTCTTGTTATTAGGGCCTGTGTGTGGTTTTAGCCCTGATTCAGGACTGTGCACTTGGCATGTATAGATAATTTAAGAGTTAGCTTAGCTTTGCAGTGACTGGCTGTGAGGTTTTCCACAGAACAAACTTTACTGCTGAAATGCAAATGAAAACTTTAAAGTGCAAGAATGTAAACATGGACACATTAAAGAAGCCTACACTTAATTATGAAAAATAATCCACATGTCACAGCGTTGTTATGGATTTTACTCTGTGACCCAGTAAAAAAGGGTCTTTGACCAGTTTTAGGTCATGACTTCTGTTTGAGAAACTGCTTTTTAGATTCATGTGCAGCAAAGTGGGACAGCGGTTCAATCAGCATGAAAAAGTCTTTGCTGTTAATTAAAATAAAACGCTGAAGATGAAGATACAGGGTTTCTGCAGGATTTCCATGGATCCTGCTTAGATATTCACATTTTAGAGATTTTCCACCGTGCAAAACACCGTAACAGCAACAACATTCCCTTGAGCTACTGCTAAAGACACAGCAGCAGCACGCAGGGATCTGCTCTTGTCTAAATATCACAGCAGAGACATTCACACAACACTCATTCATATTTAAACAGCTCATTGCCTCATTCGCTGCCTTTCGCAGTGCAACATCCGCATCTGAAGTCAGTTTCTGTCTTTAAGTCCAGCAAAAGCACAGCATGAAACTGTCAGTGGTGGATTGAGACTAGATACAGAGGCTGATACGGTGATTTTCTCCAAACCCTACTGAGGACTTATGACATTTTTCCGAGGCTGCAAAGCAACCGCACATACTTGCACGCCCAGAAAGCATCTTCTCTGACCCCTCTCTGCGATACATCAAAAAGAAACAAATTATTTCTTTGTGCTCACGCCCTGCCGCAGAAAACACAGCGGCTCCATCTATTTTTTAAACCTGAGAAACTTAGCAAAACAGGTCGTTAGTCCAAATGATGCTTTTTAGGGAGGCCTCAAGTGTCGTACAACTTTAAAAGCCTTGTATAATTAAGAGCCACTCAGTGATTCACACGATGGCTCGCTCGACTACCACTAATTGCAAGCATATCCAGGTCCTGTGCATGATGTTTGGAGAGAGGAGAGATGGGGTGAAAGAGATGGATCGGCTGAGAGATGCAGAGTGCAGTGAAGAGAGCCTGACAGATATTAGCAGAATCACTTTGGCGTCACAGATAAGTATCTGGAGAACGGGAGAAGTAATAGAGGTTTTTACTGAAAAGCACCTCTCGTAAAATCCGGTTAATGTGAGCCAGAGATTATTTGCAGAGAGGTCGGTGGACTCCTTCGCTAAATGTTTTGGTCACGCTTTACATTAAGTAGATTTCTGAACGCTCGGGAGATACTGAGCATCTCCGTGGAGTTAAGTAAGTGCTGGGCGATTGCATGAAAAAGCGCCGACTTGTGCCATCGGATTAGCACGAGGATGAGTTGAGGAGGAGGATATAAGTGCTTGGAAGGAAAACAATGTTAAGCTTTGGAATGTGGTCAAGTACAAGGTTTAATGCTGCAAACGTACTAATACCGACTGAATAGAGACGGCGTAGACAGCGTATCTGTCCCACCTGGCAGTAAATGAGGATCACTGTCTGTGTTATGGAACACCATGAAAATCACTGCATGGGCAGAAATATGTGAATATTCAGCCTCTGTGGTTGTTCAACACCTTTTTTAATGCCACATTATCCAGAACCTGGAGCTGGGCTTCACACAAGGTTGTGGAATTTGCTGTAGAAAAGTCATATTTAATAAATGTTATATAAATAACAATTTCTTATTCTCATTTTAAGCACTTATTTAAAAAATCAGGGTCCAATTTTAATACAGTTCCTTGCACATGTAGCATTTCTTCTCTAAGATGTTTCAGTCCATCCAGCTTTGCAACTTTTCCTTTATGTGGATCCAAAAGTAGAAAACAGGCCTCCACATATTAATAATGACGACACAGTCAACTGTATCATCACAATTAACATCAGCATGCGAGGACCTCGACTCCAGTCCCAAGTTCGATTACGATAAGGAAACCTTATTTCTGGCTTATCCCATCATCTCATTTGAAACTATTAAAAAAATCATTATTCCATTGCTGAGTCGTGCCACATCATGCAGAACAATCGCAGACACTGATTGAGGCAACAGAATAATTAGGCCCTCCTCCGGCGGATTAAAGTCGCCATACTGTAACGGCCGCCCTCCTCCGGATCAATTACAATGGAATCTCCCCAAACATCAAAAGCCGGTGGAGCTGATGGAGCTGATGGAGCTGGCGTTAGCTGCTTTGCCTGCTCACTCCAATCCATCCAGAATGCTGTATGAATATGGATTATTGAGTGAGAGGAGCGCGGTGGCGGCGCGGGCAGAGTCTGCAGGGTAATGACTCTGCAGCAGCATTGGTATGGATGAACGGCGGCAGGGCTGCTTAGCAGAGTGAAGTGGGCCGGCGAGCGTGCAGCCTGTATGTGCAGGCTGTGGTCATGCGTGCAATCTCAGCCCGTCTGTCAGAGGAAGCGCCATGAAAGATGTATGACGGCACACAGCAGTCAAGGACCAGCACGTACAGAGCAACACTCACACAGGGACGCAGGAACACGTGCACGGATACAAACACAAACGCATGTGAGAGCGCACAGGTACGGAGGTCAAACTTCTGGATGCTGGTGTGTTTTTTCCTGTTGATGCTTTTTTACTGTGACAGTTTTTAACAAGAAAAAGGAGAAACATCACAGCTGGAGCTTCAGACAGGTCGTAAACAAACTTTGGACCATCATACTTGTCAGACACACGTTTTACATGTGATGTCTTTAGCCAATCAGGCTGAACTGTTGGCTTGTTTACCACCTGATACCTGTTTGTTCCAGGCGTCCAGCTAGAATCAGCCTCAACAAAGCAAGAAAGATTTTTTCTAAATGGCTTGATTTAATTTAATTTAACAGGCAAAACTGCTCAATGATTGCTGCTCCCACTCAATTATTTGCAGCTTCTGTCTTGTTCATATAATTATAAACTGATTCCCTTTGAAATTAAGACACTTTATTGGATAAAAGAAGCAACTGTCAGGTGTCATTTTGGGCTCCAAGAAGCTGCGATTGTGTACTTTATTCTTTTTTTTTCTTCTCCAATTTGGTGGTTAAAGAGAAATTTTCATCAAATAAACTGAGATGAAGGCAATCTGAAGTTCTGCTGTGAAACTTGGACAAAACTGAAAACTAGTTTAACTGCAATTTCTCTAATGGCCACTTGAGGATCAAAGACAGAGAAACTTAACAGAATAATAAACAACCTGCAGAATACAGTTTCAGTCTCTGCGGCTCGTCCTCTCTGTCACAACAGAGCCCGTTGTTTTCGCATGTGACTCACTCTTTTGCACTAACTTTTACACGGATGGATAATTGAAGGTGTGGCCACTCTGAGTGACAGCTGACAGTGTCATTACCCATGAGCACTGCTGTCTGTTTCCCCCCCAGCTCCGCCCTCCTGCCTAAACATGGTCACTGGACAAACCCATGAGTGACGTCATGGTGTGTCTGTCGTTCAGTCTGCAGACCTGCAGTCACAGTGTGTGTGTCCCTACTTTAATGTCCATCATGTGGGGGGGGGAGGAGACACACAGGTGCACGTTTTCAGGTAAATGTTATCAACACATCCACATACACACACATTAGAAACGAGGCTTTTCCATCTGCATTAACATGAAGGTTTGCAAATGACAGATACTGTGTGTGTGTGTGTGTGTGTGTGTGTGTGTCAGAGAGGGACTAAAATAACAGGGGGGGGGGTGATGTAACTGTGCCTGGAAGGCAGAGACATGCAGACAGACAGTGAGACAGGGATTAAGAGAGACAATAGTGAGGTCAAAGGTCACGGCAGAATGCATCAGTGCCACAGTGATGAGGTCACGTTGACGGGAGACAGTCGGTGTCCTCAGCTGTCCCTCCGAACGGTCGTGTTAATGTCTGTGTGTGTGTGTGTGTGCGTGTGTGTGTGTGTGTGTGTCTGTGTCTGTGTGTGTGTGTGTGAGTGTGTGTGTGTGTGTGTACATGTGCATGTGTGTGTGTGTGACCTCGGGGTAAAATGCCAGCAGTGTCATGTGATGGTGGGAAATGGAAACAGTTAGAGTTTCAGATTCAGGTTTGCTATCAGGCCTCAGGCTCGTTCATACACACACACACACACACACACGTAAATTAATTATGAAGAAACAGCTCATGAACACAGGTGTGTGTGTGTGGGGGGCAGTGTGTGATGATTTAACTCAAATAAATTTTAATAAAGTGAAGCAGTGAGACTTGAGGCAGGAAGCAGAAACGACTCGAAAGCACAGAGATGAAGACACTCATAGAGCTGAAGAAGATAGAAAAGCTGCGTACAGTGTGTCTGAATCTCTGATACTTTTGCTTTTAGTTTGGTCTCTTAAATAAACAACCGAGGATTTATCACACAAAATAATTCAAATTAAACCAATCTCATCTGTTTTCTTCTCAGGACTGTCACAGTGTGCAGACTGACTGGCATCAAATGTTTTACCTGAGCTGAGTTTTCTCAATGTTATAATCTCTGTTTTTTACTTGAAACATGAATTCATAATTCAGAAGGTATTATGTTTTTATTTTTGTGTGTTTACAAAGAAAATAGTAGTGAAGTCAGTTTGTTTTTATATGATATTTTGGTCTCAATCAGCCCAGATCACATCACAAGCTTTAAACTGATTAAAATTAGTAGATTCACTCACAATCTTTTCACATCAAGTCCGTCTGTGCTGAGTTTTGACCCATAATGCATCGCTGACTTATGTGTGTTGCTGTAAAAACTGTATGAATGACTGTGTGTGTGTGTGTCGTTGGACTGTTTTTATTCAACAAGTTAACACAGTCTGCAGTGGTTTCGGTGTTGTGCCTGTACGTCCACAGCTTCTCATCGCGTCACAAACACATTGTCTCTGAATAAATATTTAGGAGAATCTCAGTTTTCTGTTTGAGTTGAAAAAGCAACATTTAAGAAGTAAACATGTGACCTCGTTAAAGCCGCCGGGCGCCTTTGAGCGACGTGTCAGTGGTTTGAACCGGGCAGCCTCCAGGTGTGAAACCGTGTGACCGTGCAGGTGTGAGCGGAGTGTTTCTGCTCTCAGAGAAACTTCACTGTTTAAAGAAAAGAGGAAAAAAAACTCAGCATTTTGTTGAAAGAGCAACTTTGCTGCAGTTTAGTTCTTGAACTGTGAAGAAGCTGGCAGCTGATAAAAGTAGACTTTCAAAGCAAAAAGTCACAGCATTATACACTCTTGTCTCTCTCTCTCACACACACACACACACACACACACACACGCTCTCACTGACCTGAGGCCTGTTTCATTTACACTCACAAGCAGCATACCAGAGTATCAGCATGTCCCCAGAGACAGACAGCAGCACAGTGAAGACAGCGACGCTGTCGGTTCCTCTCCTCCGGCTCATCGCTAACACGTCTGTATCAGTTTACTGAGAATCTTAAACATCTTAAACATCTTAAACATCTTCTTATATTAATTATATCGTGCAAAGTCACATGACGACAGAAATCCGTGAGTTCAAAGCTGTGATCGAGTGAAACGTCCTTATGCACATTTTGGAAGTCACTTCCTCTTTCGTGGTTCCTCGTGGCAGAGAGTTTGATAACTGTGAGTCAGATCCCAGTAAAGTTCTGTTTAAATCAATGTACTCAGCAGGAAATATATGGTTTTCTGGAGAGCTGTTGAACTTAGTTTAATTCCACAGCTGGGTGAAGCTGGAAGCCCATATTGTCGTACTTTTGTGGTCACAGTGAGAGTGTTTGCCATTACTGAGCGCAGCCACATGCGAAGCCATTCCTCACTCTGATAAATGGACTAAGAAGAAGAACACCGACACTGATACCATTAAATACATCAACAAATTCCTGCCGTCTGTCTGTTTGTGGTTTTTCTGGCAATAAGGAAATGTTCCTCTGATGAATTAATGCATCTTTTCTTTTTTTCAGATTCAGATTCTGGTTTCATTCTGTGAGTTGAAGTTGGTGCTCAGTGGGATCCAGAAAACTACAGGGGAGTCTGATTGTCGGAGGAGCACAAACTCAGCCTGTCAGCTCGACATTACCTGACTAGGAGCCGTGAAATTAATGCCGTCGTATTGTTCTGCACCTGAACTGTTGGTTAAAAAAAAAAAGAGAGATTGCCTCAGGTGAGAACACTAAAAGGTATCTGGAGGAACTGCAGGATCCTGGAGGGTGAAGCCGGCGCTCGTCAGGGAGAATTTGTGTCAAAAGATTGGACGTTTTCACAGCCGGAGTGTGAGAAAAACCGTACGATGCACCTGGAAAGTATCTGAGTAAATGTACTCGATTACTTTCCATGCTCTGCAGCCGTCCTGACATGATGATGCTGATGTTGTTGATTTAATAATCTTTGTTTCTGCAGGTGCTGTGTGGTCAGGAGCCTTTTAGGATTCAAACCAAAGGCTCATAATTCATACTAACAGATGTTGGTGTGTCTGCTGAGGTGCCGGCTGCCGCTCTCTGCAGACTGCACGCCGTTTACCGTGTCTGCCGTATATTTAAGCCAACGGTAATGAATTAAAACATGTCTTTTCGTGGTCACACGTTGCCCAGCCCGACCACAGTTTGCCCCTGAGGGCTCCGTAAAGCTTTGACTCGCTGTAACACTGTGAAACAGAGTGTTCAGGCCGTGGCGTTGGTTTCTGTTGGATCACCAACATCAGCTCTGAAAACAAGGAGGAACAGCTGATAAGAATCAGCCGTGTTCATCGTCTTAGTGAGAGATATCAGTGAAAACGTGATGGATGCCAACACCCCACCTGAGCCGTCTAGACCGTCTGCGGTAACAAAACCCTCGATCCTCCCGGTTTAACACTGTGTGTCTGAGAAAGTGTGTGTGTATCTGAGAAGGAGTGTGTTTAGACGGAGGGGAAAGGAGAGCAGGGTTTGAGTTACGGCGAAGCCCGGCTCTCCGGTAACAGGAGCCGAGTCTTCCTCGCAGATGACAGGTTCCCACACCCTCCCATCACACACTCCTCGTCCTGACTGCAGCACTCAGGTATCACCACGCAGCCTCACGCCAACTCCGCTAACACACACACACACACACACACACACACACACACCTGATGAAGTGTTTGCATGCACAGGTCTCAGTGTGTGTGTGTGTGTGTGTGTGTCCTTTCAGCAGGACCACCAGCTTATGACATTTAAAATGAAATAACTGCATCATCGAATCACCTGAGCTTAAAAACACACACACTGGCACCTTAATGCAGGTGTGTGTGTGTGTGTTTGTGTGTGTCTGTGTGTGTGTGTGTGTTCGACGTGTCCTGTCCTAGTTTTATGTCACTCTAAAGTTACAGGAATGGTTTGCACCGAAGAATAGCGAGTGGACTTGATTACTGGTTTTCCTCGCCAGTGGAGCATCAGTGGGAAAAAAGCACTCTCACACACACACACACACACTCACACACACACACACACACAATCCTCATTGTTCCTTTACAGTCAACACACACCTGAACCTGAGCAGCACACACACACACACACAGCAGAGGAAAACAGGCCTCTTCGTCTGCTCGAGCTGCACACAAAAGGAAAAACATACCGTTTATGTTATGCACAACACACACACACATACACACACACACACACTGGTAGATGTTCCAAGTGAGCAGAATCGTGATGGCTGACAGACATCCAGCCACAATAGAGACTTGTTCTCTTTGTTATGAGTATTGCTCGATTCAATTGTGAGAGATGAGGTATTAAATGAAGGGAGAGAGGTGGAGAGACACCGACGGAGGGAAGGATACGGAGAGAGAGAGAGCGAGGGAATAACACGAGTGCTTAAAAATGATGTCATTGATCGAGCCCAGCTGTGCTGCGATGATTTGGTGTTCCAGCCTTTGATTCTGTGAGCTGAGAGAGTGTGAAAATCTGTGCAACCTTAACGGAGTGTGTATGAGTGTCAAAAGGAAAAAAAAAAAAAGAAAAGGGAGAAAGAAATGAGTGTGTGTTGAAAAGCTGGAGCACAGTCGGCAGCTCAGCCTCTGGAGAGAGCTGCAGGCGGTAATGAAATGACAGTACAGCCGCAGCCTAAAGCAACAGCATTCTGGGCCGCGTTCGCTTTACGACTCCTCGCTCGCCGGACGCAATGAAATGAATTATGGCCGCAGTCCATTTAGCTGCTGCGGTTTCAGGACGCTGGAACTGATCAAAGCTGTTTTTAATATCACAGTAGCACAAACGGCTCTAATAACAAGGCGAACTGTCGGCTGTGACCCCTCACTAATCCCCGCCCCCTCGAGCTGTACTCAGACCAAATCATATGTTGGTACTGCAGGTTTGTGCAGCGGCGTGGGAGTGTCGGCCCGTTTGAAAATGCCAATTAATCTCTGCACTCCCTCGTTACGGAGCCGCTCAGCTCTGCTCTGTCTGACATCCTGCTTTAAAAACCTGACGAGACACACGAGGAACGACACGACACACAGCTCTGAATCGTTTTTTCAGGGAATTTTAGTTGTTAAAATTGTTATTAATGTCGGCAGGATTTTGAATGATGTTTTGTAACATCTGGAGGAGGATCCTGAAGTTCTGGTTGCACTTTCTCCTGTGCTTTAGCTTCCTGATAAGCTAGCTTCCAGCGTCAGAAATAATGCTGAGTTATTATTCAGACTGATAGCAAACAAAGCTGGCAGGTGAATCCACTCTTACTGTTCCTGTAGACCCTCAAACTCTTTAAATGCACGTTATCATCACACTTCAACGTGGAGAAATCCAAAGCTGATGAGCCTCTTGTGTCTATTTACAGTTTACAGCTGCTGGTCTGTGATTGGATGATTGATATTTGGCGGAGGGATTTAAAAAATGGTCAGTTTTCATGACAGATTTGAAGGTTTAACTTCTGAGATCTGGTTACCCTGAGCGATTTTACTGAAAGTAGAAGGTGATCCAAACATTTTGAAGCTTTTTGGCCTTTTTTTAATTGGAACTCTTAAAAAAAGGACTTGAACCGTCGGAGACATGGCAAGTTTCTTATAAAGCAGATCATTTCTGCTGCCAGTTTCAGTGACAATGTTTTCACAAAAAAGTTATTATACTTCCAGCCAAGAATAAATGGCTCGACCATCTGGACATTATAATTTTTCATTCTTTTTTGAACTGCCATCCAAAACAGTCTGTGCTCAAAAAAGAGGAGGCCTTCTATTCAACCCGCAGGGAAATTTAAGGGCATTACACAGGAAGAGGAGGCCGGCTGCCAGGCCGCCTCAACCTGTTGGAAACTGATAGGCTTTCTTTCCTGTGTTCTGATCATCTCAGAAAGCTTGACATTTGTTTTCTCTGCTCCGTTTCCCCACTCCAAGGGAATAGTCCGACAGTCCACAAACCACCTTCATTCAAATTCAAATGATCGTATGCAAAAGGATGACATTTACCATCCCAACGCCGAGATATGATTCCTCACCAGCTCCCCCTAAATCTCTCCTATGGAGCAGGCGGCTGAAATAAAATGGATGTGTGTGGTCGTGAACTTCCCACAGGTCTCACCTCCGTCAGCTGTCGTTAACGGGCGAACGTGAAGGCTCATCTCACACCGCAACAGATCCTGTAACACGGCGACGGCGAGTCAGCTGACCTTCGCCCGTCTGACTGACAGCAGGGTCACAAACCACACAGATGATCGGGTCACCTGAGGAGATTCAGCAGCAGCTCTGAATTTTAATACAACTATTAAATTTAACAGGAGTGTGTTTTTTGTGAGCTGTGATATAAAAAAAATATATATCTGTATAAAAAGTCATGCACGTGTCGACTTAACATCTCAGCTGCTATTTCACAGAGGCACACATTCATAAAACACTGTGCTGACCTAATCCCTTTTGTGCTGTTAATCTCACACTGTCACACACACACACACACACACACAGACAGACAATAACACACACACACTGACGCACCTGGGATTTAGCTCGCTGGCTTAAGCCGAGACAACTCTTTGATAGAGCAGCGAGATGATGTATAGCCATACTGATAAGGAGCTAATACCCCACGAATCCTTAATCAAGGCCTCGGC
Organism: Acanthurus leucopareius; assembly: GCA_029814765.1. NCBI lineage: Eukaryota > Metazoa > Chordata > Actinopteri > Acanthuriformes > Acanthuridae > Acanthurus > Acanthurus leucopareius. Next base: position 21,719,251 of record JAQMCX010000011.1, on the reverse strand, counting down.
CGAACTGTTCCACCGAGACACGGCGGATTAACATGCAGAAGGCTTTGTCCTGCAGAGCCTGATCTTATCTCCTCTTACCTCTTTATGCCACTTCACCCCTGACCACCGTGATGAGCCCCGGACTCGCCGACAGAAGATACTATGAAGTGAAAGCATCGTGTCAGTCAGGCAGACAGTAGAGGAGGAGGAGGAGCTCTTTATTTGCTGGTGGATGTTTGAATCAGAGGAAAAACGTCTCTAATGCAAAGAATCGACATCCAGCTGTTTACCTGAAAACACAGGTGAGAGTTGTTGAGTGAAAGCTGCTTCTGTGGAAACATCAGCACACATTTAGCAGAACATTCAGGACTGAAAACAGTCAGATCAGCTCCAGCTCTGATTAACAGGAGGACACACTGATTTTCATCCTCTTCCAGCCTGCTAAGTTATTTATGGAGACTTTTCTCCTCAACTCTTCTCAACTTAACTCTTTAATTATCTCACTCATAACTTTCAAATGTTCAAGCGGTGCTACAACGTCGGTTTCCAAGAGTTTAGTCTGAGAGAGAGAAACTGAAGTGAAAGTTATAGAAAAGGTAAGAGTCACTGGCCTCCATGGTGTGTTCAAATGTTGGTAAATTTGAGTCATTTAATGTCACACCAGAATAAATAAAATTAAAGACAAACTAAATGTTATTATCTGTTATAAGCATCAGTGTAATAATATAATATCAATTACAAACAAATTAACAGTATTTACTCTTTTTTACTCTATTCTGTCTGAATGATGAGTTCTTGACTCTGTTTTCCTCCAGTTTCTGAGCCGATCTTTACAAATCTTTCTTGTTCAACCTTTAAGAAGTTGCTTTTTGAATGTGAGTTTCAGCTGTGAGCTCCGTCACACACAACCGTTCGTACAGTTTCATGACGTGACGTTAATCCAACTCTCCTCCACAGACGAGCTCCATGTCTCCTCTTTCCTCCCTCCTGTCGTCTCCTCTCCGTCCCTGCTTCCCTCATCTTTTCTCACTTCGCTGTGGGGCAAATATCCTGTCTGGACTTGGAGGCTTGCAGCTACCTCACACTCACACACACACACACACACACACACACACACACACGCTAGCAAAGATGCACACATCAAAGCAACAAGATAAGTACAG
>JAQMCX010000011.1:21700325-21712825 GCA_029814765.1 Acanthurus leucopareius | reverse complement strand
TTGCCTTGTCAACTCTTCATTAAACTCTCAGTCACAAAGTTGGGTGTGAAAATCCCTCTGTTTTTATGCCTCTTCTGTCCCAGACTGTTGTGTTTTTTGAGTTCCTGGAGTCAGAGACCTGACTAAAGTCACACTGGGAGGCTGTGCTGGGTCCAGGTCCAACTGGGAAGCTGCTGGCTGCAGGATCAACTCTCACTCATGTGCTGATTCAAACCCACTTTTCAGTCAAACCGATCAGCTAATAGGGTCGCTAGCTGTAAAGCTAACTGAGCTAACAAGCTCAGGAAAGCTAGTAGCTACAACCAAAGAGAGCTACAAAAAAAAAGAAGCAGCAGTGAGAGGTTACTATGGTGACGAGCTGTCCCCTGTTTTTCCAAACAACACACCTTCAGAGGCAATTTTAGGCTTTAAGTTTGGAGTACTCGTCAGAGGGAGAACTGCTCAGCCGGGATTTTGACCCTGCCGCCGTGCAGCCGCAGAGAAACGGTCCAGAGGAGGACTCACAGAGGGCTGCATGATTGCAAAATTTGCATTGTAGTGGGACTCAGAAGAACGCAGCAATCAGAACAAACAAATTACATATTTATACTACTTGTGCAAAACAATATCAGAGGAAGCAAGTAATCTAAATTCAATTTGTGTTTGCCGGAGGCAAATTATTCCAAGGAGCTGATCGTGTCTACATACAAATAGCTTGGTGCAAAATCATCATGAATGCTAATCACTTGTTTTCTAGCGCAGTCCGACGTTTGCATAGTCTATACATAACTAAAGAGAATCATGTGAGGTCAACAGGGTGCAGCGTCCCTCCTGTTTACTCAGATGATCTTATGCAGGGAGAGAAATAATATCTTGGAGCTGTTGGTAAACACAAACAGGTGCTGAGTGTCTGCTCGCAGTGACTCAGCCGTACGCTGTAGGCTGAGACTTCACAGAGTCGTGTTTACGCTAATTTGGGGGTAAACACATTGCAGCAGAAGCCTTCGTCTGGAGGCAGCTCTCTGTTTTGTCTGTGGGGGCTCTGCACATGCAGAGGCCGCGGTTCAACCGCAGCCGGCTGCTGACAAAAATGCCGAGGCGTCAGGAGCTCAGCAGCATGCTGTTTGATGCACTCACCAAAAAGAAAAACACAAGAGCAGAAAACCACAGTTCTTCCCTTCGGTGTCGCCATTGATTGAATTAACAGTTGGCAAGTAAGTCATCGATTGAGCGAGTGGTGCAGAGGCAGCCACTCTGGCCTCCATTAATATCAGCCTCTGTACAGCACTGCTGTAATCGCACTGTTCACTTAACAGCTGCCATTCATCCTAATGTCTCCATAATGCAATGATGCAGCACCCTGGAGAGGGTCACTCTGATTGGCAGGCATGCAAGGTCCCACTCCCTTCCTGTCCGTGTGTGACACCGTGGGAAGAGAGATGGAGGACGGGAGAGCCGGGAGTGATGGGATGTGAAAATAAACCAAAAAGAGGAGGGGGGGTGTGGTGTGTGTGTGGGGGGGAAGACAAATGTGATGGCATGGAGCAACAGAGTGAAGGGGGAGGGAGGGGGAGTGTGGAAAGATAGAGTGTGGAACAGGGAGGCCGGAGTGGAAATTTTATAGATAAAATGAAGGACAAGTAAAGTAATGATGCAGTAATGGATGCTGAGAAAATACTGAAGTCTGCATCCACACGAGTTTCCATCCTGAAGAGTCTGGCAGAGGGACGGAGTCATGAAGGGCAGCAACATGAGGATTTTCACCAAAGGGACTCCATTTTTATTGGCGCTTTAATCTTGTGTTTAGTGGAAAAATCAGAAAAGACGCAGTGAAACGTGAGAAACAGGAGTTTAAACTGCGGCGAGAGATCAGCGGAAGAACAAATGTGACTGTTTAAAACCTCAGAATCCAGATTTTTCAAGTTTCAACAGTAAAACTTTTGTCTTTTGTAAAAAAAAAAAAAAAAAAGAGAACAGGAAAAAGATTTATGTTTGTGTCACGGTGGGAAAAGCTCTCATATCACAGAGGTAATGACCGGCCTTCTGGGAGGTGTGTGCAGATTTACTCCAAACTCAAAGTGAATTTCAAATTAACATATCGTCCTCTTGGCAATAAAGACGTTGGGCTCCTTCCAGCTGGACTATCATTAAGCATGTTGAAGGGAGGTGGGAGGTGATGAGGAAATATGGCCTGTGTTGGATGTGGGCGGGGGTTAAAAAGGCTACGAATGGAGGGTTAAACAGGGTTTGAGGGGGAGGCACGGGGGTCATGAGGGACCGCCGAGGTGATGGTTTACTTTGCACAATTCCAGGGGATTAGAGGCTCCACATGCATGGATAATGCATGCAGGGCCTAATTATTCAACGTCTCGCAGAGGATTGATGACAAGCCGAGATCACACACATCACCAGCACCAGCACCTCTGGAGAGAACAACAAGGGGAGCGAAAGAGTGAAGCCTGCAGAGGTGACTGGGAGGCCGAGAGCAGAAAATGAAGATGAATAATTGAAATGAAAGTGGATTTGAAACACAGAACATGAGGTTGGAAATGAAAATAAGTGGAGGAGGAGGAGGAGAAGAGCTGCAGCTGTGCGGAGAAGGAGGCGAGGAGGAAGGAGAGCTGGAGGAGATGCTGGCTTTTGATTATGTAAAGCACAGTCAGGTGTGGAGAGTGTTGAGAGGCTGTCACCCTCACATCAAGGACACACACACGCACACACACACACTAAGACACACACACACGCTCGCGAAAACACGCACAAAAGACTGAGTTCCTATATATCAGGGCTTAGACTCACAGACAAAGAAATAAAGCACATGTGTGCTGTATCTGTAAGATAAAACTCAGAGGAAACCAAACTCAGATTTGCATGCAACACTCTGCCTTTGTGTGCATGTGTGTGTGTGTGTGGGAGTGTGTGTGCGTGCAATGCTATTTGCAAGTATTATGAATGGCTGGTTGGCTGAATAACTGACAGGCTGTAAACTAGAAGACTGACTTGATAATGAGCAAACTGTGAAAAATTCTGTATTTGTCTGAAGTTGGCGGATTCCGACATGAATAAAAAGGAAAGAATGTTATTGTCTATCACACAGCGGTGGAGTTTTCTCTCTGACGAGCTCACAAGTCAGAGGAGAAATCTGCAGCTCACCGGTCACCGGTTTTCACTTTAGGAGCAAACTTAATGGCATTACGCTCAATGAGTGAGATTTTGTTATCAAAGGTGGACAAAAGTAATCACAGCACTTTTTTCATGGTAAAAAAAAAATGATTGTGAATCTTTTGTAACTCTACTCTCTCATCTGACTGGAACTTGGATGAAAAAAATCTTAATCTACTAACAGAAAATGTTCGAAAAAGATCCATCCGTCCACTTTCCAATGTTTCCCAGCAGGCTGAGCAAGAAGCACAGACATCTCTCCTCTCAGTCATGTCCTCTGACTCCGTCTGAGGATCCAGGGGCAGTTGTGTTTTACCCCGGGGTTACAGACCAGCTGGATTTGCCCCAAAAACCTTCAAGGAGAAGCATCCAGGAGGCGTCCTGATCAGAAGCTCAGTCTGACAGTGTGTTCCCTCCCCACATGTTCAAACTGTGGTTTATCTGGAAAAAGACTGTTTGTATATTAATGCATAAGATTATAAACTGAATTTCAGTCTTCTTCGTGCATTTTCTGACACAAACTTAAAAATGATGTTGTTGTTAAACTTGCATGTGATTGGATTTGCTGCCATCTTGAAACATCGTATCCAGTTCTTCTAATGAATCACAAATAGAGATTTTTTGTGACGGGCAGTCTGGTCAGAAATCTTTACTGTGTATTAATTTATCACCTGTCTGATCACCTGGAAACAATATTTTTGTTTCTGCAGCATCACAGTGTTTCAGACTGTGACAGCACAGCTGGTGAACACAAAACAAAGATGGCTGAAAGAACCAAAATAAGAGCTGAGTTGTGATAAACTGCAACTTTTTCATGGTCAAGTCTTCTTTCACTCACACTCACATCTCGTTCATAAGACCCACCCCCACACACACACACACACACACAGAGCAACAGTCTGTCATCACATACAACATACATGCACACCTCTACACACTCTGAACAAAAGGTCCTCTGTGGTGTTCACCTAACCTCCAGAAATATGACTTCTGCTCCTCCTGCCAAAGAGCTCAGCTGACAGCTCGTAACAAAAGGACAGTGGGGGGGGGGAGTTGTGTGCAGACCTACACCACAATCACACCGGGTGGGGACGTTCATGTGCCTCTGTAGCAATGCATCACACACACATATGGATCGGGCGTGTAGAGGAAGAGTCCTGTGTCATGCGGCCGATCATTTTTCAGCCCTAAGGATTCTGGGAATAGTAGGAGATAGTGTTTTGGGAAAGCACCCATTGAGGGGGATAATAGGAGAGTGTGCTAATGTTATGAGTATTTATTGTCAGACTTAAGTCAATTGTAGTCAATGAACGTCATCTGAGCTGAAGGAGGACGGCTGAGAGTAATGACCCCGACTCACTAATTGACATGTGTGTCTGTGTCTCAGCACGTGCACACACACACACACACACACACACACGCAAGCATATAAATGCATATTCACAGATGCTGAAATTTAAACATCAAGGCCCACAGGGAGAGTTTGCAGAATGCACACACACACACACACTCACGTGCACACACAACTGATCAGAAAGCATTTTGTGTGCAACAGACAGACACACACTCACACACACTCACACACACACACACACACATGCTCGCAGACTGCACTCAGCAAAATAAAAATCTCATTATGCTCATGAACCTGAAGGTATGAGAGCAGTCTCTCATCTCAACCCATGGCCCGGAATATTAAAAGGCTTTCTGCTTCCCTCCAACTCCCCGGCGTCCCCCCCCCACCTCTCTCTCTCTCCCCCTGCATACATATGACTGCATCTCTCCATTTCCACACTCGCTCGCCTTTGGGATCAAACGCACTCATGGTACCCCAGGGGCCCGAGCTGGAAATGAATTGCAATTACAGCCGTCTTTTTCTCACAGTCGTGTCTTAGTTTTTCCTTTTGTTTGCCTCTAAAGTTATGCAGAAAGTGTGGATGCATATTGACCAGGTCAACTGACGCATCTATCTATCTATCTATCTATCTATCTATCTATCTATCTATCAGCTCTAGACATGCACTTCATCAGGTAAACATGACGCATCCATCACATCTGTATGAGTCTTCCATCACAGCTTGAGTGTATTGAAGGCTGTCTCATCGAGGATCAATACACAAATAGATATTAAACACGTCATTTGTTTTACCATCTTAAACATATCACCAGATATTTTTAAGTGGTAATGTAACTGTTTCAGTTTCACCTTCATAAGAAAAACAAGATTATCAGCTGGAACGTCGGCTGTTTCTCTACAGTTTTTCTTTCTTCCTGCCATCGAGTTTAATTCAAAACCAAATCAGATGAAATGATTTCTAGCAGGCAGACCAGAGCAGTCTGTGTTCACACTGTCCCAGGAAAATGCGTGAGCTAGCCAGGTCGAGATGTTTACGACAGGAGATGGTGGAAACACTACCACTTTTGTCCACAGGGGCCGCCAAAACCAATACAAAGTGAGTCTGAGTGCATCCCTTTAATATCGGTGATCAATCTAGATTTATGTTGCAGGTTAATGCAATTTAAAGTGTTTTACAGGTGACTGACAAGCTAATAATGAGCACAAATCTAACAGTTGGACAAAGTAGATCAACATATATCGAAAAACTATCATGTAGATAACAATGCATCATTATCTCATCATGCATTAAATCTATTAGAGTAATAAACCAGAATTTTAAATGTGGCACTTCACAGATTTTACTCATCCATCTCCATGTTGTGATATATAGTTACTGTACCATAACAGGACAGTGTGCATACTGTTGCCTGTAGTCAGCAATCAGAAGGAATTACAGGGCAAGTACCAGCAGGAGCATAAATCAGCTTCACTCTGCAGGAAACAGTATGTAACCTGCATCCCTTTGAAGCTGATCATCGTGATGTCACTGAACGGCAGATTTATGCCGGCTTCTCATGGGAAGAAACCCTTTTTGTTTCCGCTCACCGAAGACTGAGGTGAGTCTGACGTCGGCTTCACTTCTCCTGTTTTCAGTCAGTCTGTGTTTCATCACATGCGAGTCGAGTGTGTGTGTTTTCATTTTTCACCGTCAACCTTTTTCCTCCACAACGTTACGAATGACCAGTGTGTTAGCGACGTGCTGCAGGGGTGAACGCACGAACGAAGCGGGACTCTGCACTTTACAGGAGACTTTATCAAGGCTGCTACAGTGAGATGAGGTTGGACTGAAGACTGGGTGTGTACCAACCAAATGTGTGTGTTGTGGGTGTGTGTGTGCATGTGTGTGTGTCTTAGTGTGGAGAGAGTTCGGGGAGGGGTGCATATTGATCCCAAATGACGACAGTCGGGCTCTCTGATCTCAGCCGGACCTCTAACCCCCCATGCAGCAATCTGCAGCCGTGGCCAGTCCCCATGGCAACCGATGTGTGTGCATGGGTGGTTGGGTTGCGGTGAGGGGATGGGGATGGTGGGGGTGATTGTGGGGGGGTGGAATATCTGCAGAGTTATCATTATATTCCTTTTCTACCTTCATGTGCTGCGCTCGTCTGTTCTCCCTCCATCGTCTCCGTTTCGTGTCCTCGAAGGACCCGTGTGTGTGTGAGCGTCTGCAGTTTGACATGAGAGGGGAAATCCGAATGTTAGGTACTGAGGACGGCTGTGGAAGTGAGGAGATTTGTGAACACACAGTTATGCTTCCTCCAAAGTGATATAAATACAAACACATGATTACACTTTGTCAGCTCTCTGTCTGGATTTAAAGTGAGACGTCACAGTTTTTCTCAGAGGAAATAGCTTCTTTTACAGATAAAGAGCTGAAATGCGCCTCTGCTCTTTGTGATACACTTAAAGGTTTTTCCCAGTCTGGTTTGAGAGCTGGTTTATGTTGGTTAATATTAGCATCATCTGTGCTAGCTAACAGGAGCTAGTAGCGATGGTTACTTAGCATCAGATAGATGTTGCTGTGTAACTGAGTGAATTTTCTCTCTTCTGTTTCTACGAGTGTCACTGTTAAACTGTGTTTTAAGCTGTTAAAAACCCACTCAGAGGCTCATTTTTTCAGTTTTTGGTTCTTTTCCTCTCAGTGTCAGGAAAGCTAACAATAATGTCTTCAAAGGCCCTGAAAAATTGATTTTAAAATCTAAAGTTATTACTCTTCAACATAAAATAAGAATGTTTACAAAGTCAAAATTAAGGTTGAAGTTTGGTCAAAATCCATAGTTGGTTTTTATCAGGAGAATAAAACTAGAAACATACTTGGAGCTAATTTGCTTTGTCATCCAGTTTAATTTAATCTTGCATGAGCACAAAAAAGCCCACATCTGTATTAGATGTTTTTATTCAGACGTTGTACCAGTATGAAGAGCACAAAGAAAAACAAAACATCAGAAAACAGAAAAACAGAAAAACAGAGATCTCTAGTGTTAAAAAATCCAAACTTCTCAGACTTAAGAAGAAAACTGTGACTTCCTGTAGGATTTCATATTTTACACGGATTCATTAAGCTGTGCATTAAAATAATATCACATGAAAACTTCTCTGTGTTATTAACAATAATGACACACAAAAACTGGTTTAATATGTATCATTGAAATAAATCACAGACTGATGCCCAATAAACCTGAATGAGTCCTGTGATAATCAAAGTGTTTGTGGTCACTGAAACACGCTCGTGTGCGTCGCTTCATTCTCCTTCCTGTTGGATGAACATGTGTGACATCAGCGTCGTCTCTGCACAGATGACTCAGCTGAAGAGTCCGTTTCAAAGTTTTGCTTCTGTTTTTTCAAACAAACTGAGATCTTCAAAGCGTTCTTCAGGTTTTGGGAGTTTTGTCAACCAGGAAAACTATTTCAACATTTACAACAAAAATCACTGGGATATTCCAGTTTTAGCAAATGCTTCTTAAAAAAGAGGAAAAGGGATTTTGTGTTGGATTCACACACACTTCAGACCACAGTGTGTGTGTGTGTGTGTGTGTGTGTGGTCACTGTAACGAGGGAACATGTCACTCAGTGCAACAACACGGCTCATTGATGTGTTTTTAATAGTTTTTGGAAAATAATGAACCTCTGGCACAAAGACAGAAGATGTGTCAGGACTTGGACACACACACACATGTACACACACACACACACACACACACACACACACGTACACACACACACACACGCGCGGTGACACGTACAGTTCACAGACGCTCTGGCTCATTCTCAGACACTGAAGCGCGGTGACTCAGCCGCTGACTCTGACTCGTCCTCACACTCGTTCATTCAAACAGTCGGCTGGTGTCTGTTTTCTCAGCATCATATGAAGCTTCGTTCCTTCAGGAGACGCTCGTTTATTTTTAAAGCTCCTGACTCTTATCATGTTTTTCCTTGATCTCGACTGTCAGACAGCAGAGTTTTGTTTTTAGATTGTCTTTTTTTTTCAGTGTGAAGCTCTAGTAAACATGGAAGTTAAACAGGAAATAACTTAAAATCAGGAAATTAGGAACTTATAAAATAAACAGAGACAATCTTGAAAGGATGCATTAAAAGGAAGGAAAACTTTAATACACTTGTACATTTTGTTCCTGCATTGAATCAAAATTTGACTTAAATTGGTAAACAGGCAAGTTTTACTCACATTAGCAGTTTGTGTTCTAAAAACACTAATATATCACTTTAAATGAGTAAAAATAGCTTCAGTTTTTTTCAAAAAGGAAACTTGTTTTCAGATTTATTCATCCTTCTGACTGAGATGCAGCACATCAAGATGCTAAAGCTGCTAAACAAAGTGTCGTCTTTGTGTTTCTTTAAGTTTTTCTTGAAAAAACGTGGCTTCAGTTTATTCATTTGTGTTTAAACAATCATTTGAGAGAGAAAATTAAGGAGATAAATAACTTAAACTGCATGGAAATAATCCAGTGTTTCCCATTTTCAGGCTCAGCATGTCACAATCCAAGCTTCTCTCTCCCTTCACCTTCCGTTCACCTGTTTGCTCCGCCCACTAACACACCTGCATCCACCTGTGTCCACCTGTGTCCATCTGTGTCCACCTGTGTCCACCTGCGTCCACTGATCATCAGCCCTGAGCTCCAACATCTCGTTCTCTGCTCTGACTATCAGTCCTTTCTCTTTGCTTTTAAACAGATAATCAGTTTAATTTCATGTTTTGGTTTCAGTGTTTGTCCTCTCGTATCTTTGTGTACCGCCCTTCACGTGTGTGTGTGTGTGTGTGTGTGTGTGTGTGTGTGTGTTCATGTTGTTTGTTCCTGGTTTCCACTGTTTTATCAAAAGTAATTTCACTGCCTTCATTTTCTCGTGGCTGCATTTGGACTCAGAACAAACCAACCTGTGACCTTCAGGATTAAATAAAACCGTCAGCAAACTTCATTAAGACTCAACCTTCAATCAAACAACACAAACAAAACACACAACAGCTCATTTTCATGGTCACTTTTCTTATATTTTATTGCAAAAAGTACAAACTATGACGTGCAACGCTCTCATTGTTTGTGTTCTTGTGTTTTCTGTCTGCAGCCTCATCATGTCTTCCAACGCCTCTGTGCCTTTCCACATGATGAAGACGTCCAAGGACGAGACGACCGTCGTCGACGTGGACGCCATCATGGACAACATCTCCATCGTCCTGTACACGCTGACCGTCGTGCTCGGCGTCACCGGAAACACCATGGTGATCTGGGTGGCTGGATTCAAGCTCAAGGTGGATGCACAGAGTGACATGGATCTAATATGGATCTCACTGTCGTATCAGTGTGATCTCACTCCTGATAAACTGATTAATAATGTTTATAAATGAACAGATCACTGATCCGTGTCGTTTATAACGAACTCTAAATAGTCAATTAGCCAAATCAGTCAAATCAAGTAACAACAGAATCAAACATCACAGACTTCTGGATGTTTTCTTTACGGTTTTATGTTAAATGAGCAAAAAAATGATTTAGATTTGACGAATGTAACTATTCAGATGAAAACCACTGTGGAATTTACTCTCCGTTTCCAGTATTTTTTCTGTTTAAGATCAACTTTTCTGGTAGTTTTTTGTCAACATTATTTTCACGAACTCAAACAAAATCCTTTTAAAACTTTGGTCACTTTGTAAAAACTGATTTTTTGAAAAATTAAACTAAAATCCTGAATCCTTAAGTTTTGACGCCGTGTAAAAATGGATAAAAACAAAGTTTGTTTTTGGCAGTTTGAAATGTTAGCTAATCTACTTAAGGTCGCTAAGCTGTGATTGGACAACCGCTGTTGCCAGTTGTGGTTTTTCTGATACTCAGATTACTTTATAATTTCCATTTGAGTAAAATACTTAACGTCTCCCTGTGATTCTCCTCTTTTCTTTGTTTTATTCGCTTTCCTCCTCTTCTCTCTTCTTCTTCCTCCTCAGCCAAACGTCACCAACGTCTGGCTGGTCAATCTGGCGATAGCTGACTTGATCTTCTGCTTCACGCGAGTCTTCTCGCTCACCAAGAAGCTCTTCTTCGACCACTGGCCCTTCGGCATGTTCCTCTGCAAGTTCAACGGCTTCTTCAAATACGCCAACATGTTCTGCTCCGTGTTTCTGCTGGCGGTGATCAGTTTGGACCGAGCGCTCTGCATCTGGCAGCCCGTCTTCACCAAGCGCCGGCGCACCCTGTGGGCCGCCAGGCTCGTCGCCGTCTGCGTCTGGACCGTGGCGATCATCTTTAGCACTCCGTACTTCATCTACCGCCAAGTCTACATCGGGAAGAACAACCTGAGCAAGTGCTCTTTGGAGGTGAAGGAGGCGGGGCAAGGGGAGAACAACGTCAAACTGGCTCTGTACTCCATCCGCTTCCTGTGCGGCTTCATGCTGCCCTTCATGGTCATCCTCATCTGCTACATCCTGGCGGGGATCGGCATCCGGCGCACCCGCCTGTCCGGAAAGTCCCGCCCCTTGCGCATATTAGCATCGTTAGTTGTCGCGTTTTTCCTGTGTTGGGCGCCGTACCACTGCCTCCTGCTGGTGAAGATGGTGGACAACAAGAACGTGCTGGTGAAGGTGTGGCACCCCGTGGCGTCGGGCATCGCCTACTTTAACAGCTGCGTGAACCCTCTGCTGTACTTCTGCATGGGGCTGAACGTGAGGGGGCGCTTCAGGCAGAGTCTGGCGGGCGTCTACCGGAGAGCGCTGGCGGAGGACGTGGACGGACAGACGAGCCAGTCCAACGAACGCTCTCTGGACGACAGCTCGGGAACCAAACACAGCACGGTGGGGGTGGCGGGAAGGAGCCAGGCAGCAGTGAACGTAGCTAAAGTTTGAATTTCCTGAACACATGAACGCACCTTTAAGCATTTATGAACCACACTGACGGTTTTTAATGTTTTAAACCTTCATAATCGCCCAGAATCGACCGGAAGTTAGCGCATCTTTATCTTTAAGTGATTCAGATCAAATTTCTCAGATTTTAGTGAACAGCTTAAACTGATCACAGTGATCAGGAGGCGTGGAGAAATGTTCTTCATCTCACCAACATGCACTGTTGGTGAAAAAGCAAAAAAAAAAGTTATTGATTCAAAGTTGCAAAAAAAACATTTAATATGGATAATAACATTTATAAAAGGATTAATTTTGTATTCTAGTCGTGTTGTGGAGTAAAGCAGAATATAAAAGACTAGCAATCTAAAATTTTTATTCATTTTAAAACGTCATTGTCTTCAAATGGTGCTGAAGTTCAACATTTACTCTCAAACTCTCTGCAGGAAGTGTTAAAAGGAGTTTCAAAAGAAGCTTCTGCCTTAAACAAAAAATGACGTTGGATAAAAGAAACGTTGACTTGTTCTCGGACGTTTGGATTTAATGTGCAAAGACACGTTAAACTAAGACAAGTATGGTCATTTTAAAGCTGATACTGTTGTACATTTTCATTTACTGTAAGTATCATTTCCCTCTGAAACAGCAGAAAATCTCTGTAGGTCCATTTAAATGTGCAAGTTACTGTGTGTTGGTGGAGATTTTAATTCAATATATCTGAATTAATTTTGACTTTGTTGATCCCAAACCTCAGTTACAGTGAAGAAAACAGCTTGTTCTCATGATAAATGTTCTCAAAATGGCACATGTTTTTTTTTTTTTGTAGCCGCTTCATGTGTTCATATTTTCCTGTTCGGTTGTGTTTTGCTGCATGTGACCGAAGTCTCAGATGTAAAGTGGAAGTGCAGTGAGTCTGGAGAGACGAGCAGGAGGGCAAAGGGAAGTGAGACTATTAAAAGGAAAGTCAGTGATAACTTTGGTCGTGACACTGTCTGGTTTGCGGGGGGGGGGGGGGGGGGGGGGGGGCCCCCAAAAGCAGAGGGTGGGGAAAGATAAAAGTGACGGGGCCGGGGGGTGGGTTTATATTAATAAAAATAAAAAGAAAAAATTAAAAAAAAAAAA
>JAQMCX010000011.1:21664679-21686227 GCA_029814765.1 Acanthurus leucopareius | reverse complement strand
CCCTGAATCGGATCGTAGCCTGTGAATCGAGATTTGAATCGGATCGTTTTGTGAGTGAAAGATTCACACCCCTAGTGGTTACCGATGATGGATGAGTTTACATTTCAAATGCCATTAAGATCATTTTTGTTGTAATTGGCTCTCTGAACATGACAAACTTTCACAGAAAATATCTACCTGATTATGCAAAATGCAGAAATAATTGGCCTGATGTTCAGGTTTCGACCGTCCTGTCCTCCTTTTTTTTAAAAACTCTTTTACATTTTGTGATAACTCTCCTCCACCTCGCCTCTCTTCTGATTTCTTTTCCAAATCTACCTCATCTCCCATCTTCACCGTCTGCCACGAGTCCTCTCATTATTCCGCAATAATATCCAATCGTTTGTCACCCTGACTGTGATTAGCCGCATTGCTAACCGCATTCCAGCTGGTTGTGTATGTGTGTGTGCGTGTGAGACACCTCATCATCAGCCAATCATACGGATCAGTGCTGATGATCCGGCTGAAGCGTGAGGAAAGAAAAGGGAAGCTATTGTTTTTTGGGCTCACTCCTTTTCTGTCTCCACCACAATGGACCAAACCTGCCACCGACGCTTCCCCTCTTTCAGCCAAAAGAGCTAATTCATCCATTTATATTTATGTATGCAAAACCCCCTTCCACTCTGCCATTAAAACAATGCAAATGAAATTGAGTTGCTTTGTTAATTTGTCTCCTTTTCTCTGTCCCCAAAACCCTCAGATAGATGCGGATCTGAACCTTTGTGCCGTCGTCACGCGCCGACGAACATCAGGAAATAAGGAAACCACAGCGAGCTGATAAGACTGACAAAAGAGGCCCACGATCTGAGCATCAGGGACGCAGGATTCACCGCCGGAGCCAGAGAGGTGAGCTGAGACCTGAAAACAGGGACAGAAAGAGGCCAAACGTGGATTTAACACCGAAACTGTCGCTGAAGGAAGGAAACAGTTTGAAAAAAGGACGTGAAAGAAGGATGTTGACGTCTGCCACTGAGACCGGAGAGGTGAGGATGAAGGTCTGAGTTCATTTATGACTTTACACAGATGAGGAAGTCATAAAAAGGACTAAAGCATCGAGTTAAAAAAGTTTAAAAATCAGGGTCATATGTGGAGGAAACTGAGTGAAGAAAGTGGCTGCCTTATCTGTTTTTCAGCACAGAAACAACAATGAAACTGCATCTGCAAACACGTATATTTAATCACTTTGGGCTTTTAAAATACAACTTAAAGAGGTTTTAAACACAGGGTCAAAGGTCAAACTGGTCATTTTACTTTCATCCGGATTTTTTTGTTGTACTTAAGAAATGGGGGGAAAAATGTATTTTATTTATTTACAGATTTGTATCACGGTCACTCCATTTATTCTCATTTCCTTCACACTGTTGTCAGATTAAATCATTTACGTCTGCAATTTGCAATTAAACACACGAACTTTGGCGACGTCAGACCGTGAACGAACCGTTATGTAAAGTTCAGGAGACGTTAGCTTGTGGCCGCTGCTGTTTTTCTGCTGTAACGTCACTGATACAATGTTTTATAAGTTTCGCCTCAAGCCCGTCACATTGTGTCACATGACTGTGAGCCAATCACAACGTGGGAAATCAAAGTTTGAAACGTTTCCCGTCTCTGCTGCTGTCAGTCGTCGTTTCAATCAAATCGATGCAGCTTTTCCTTCACCTCGTTCACCTCCTGTCCTCATCACATGCAGCCGGCACAGATTCTTCCTCTGAGCACATCAGAAATTATTTTCCACATCACATCCATCTGCATCTCCATCATCGCTCCACGCTGCTTCAGCACCACCAGGGAGGAGACCCCACTGGGGTTGTTTTCCACAATCTACTGCCCCTCTTTGCCCTTCACTTAATGTGATCTAATCTCCAAAAACTCCTCAGGTTCTTGACTTTACTTTCACTCTGAACAGGCATTAAAAAATATTATCATTAGATTGTAATTTTAAAGTTAATTATAAAAAACAAACAGAGTTGCCTTGTTATGTTGAATACTCTATAAAAATATTATTATTTCATGTGTACTAATAATTTCAATTATGTGAAAAATCCATGTATATTATTCTAATTTCATCTGTGCAACTGAATATTACCACTTCATACCATCGCCCCTGTAAATAAAGTAGAATTTTTTGTTCTTATTTTGTACTTATTATTTATTGACCTTTATTCTTATTGCTGCTTTTACTGCCCACTTCCTGCTGCAACAATGCAAATTTCCCCATTGTGGGACTAATAAAGGAATCTCTTATCTTATCTTTTTACTCACGTCATCTTGTTGCACCCACTTCTTTTGCAGTGCGTCATTGATTATTGTTACTAATTGATCTAAATTAATTATTGGATTAATTAGCAAAAGACTGTGTTTATATTAAAACTGCACAGTGAAGCCAAATGTCCTTTAGTTTTAACTTGTATGAACTTTATGAACATTATTACCTGAGAAAAGAACAAACTGAGGCTTCATAACAACAAACTCTCTTCCTCACAGGATGATTTCAGATGTAAATGATGACAGAAGAATTGAAAAAAGGAGGTGAGAAGAAAGAAAAGAAGTAAAGAGGAGGTGGGAAATCTTTTTTTTCCTGATAATATTAGAAGAAGTACGAGAGCTGAAGGGATGTGATTAAACGTGGGGAGAGGAGCATTTTTGAGGAGACACATTTCCAGCCTGGGCTGAAAGAAAGGGGAGGGACTCTGAGTAAGAAGGTCAATCCACTTTTAGAAATGAGGGGGAGAAAAGCAAGAAGTGAAAGCTGAATAGTCAGGCCACGGCTCGTCTAGCATTCCTTCTTTCTGCGCTGTGAGATGATCCTTTCCGAGGTGATGGGGATTAGTTTTGGGATGGTGATGGGGTGATGAGGTATTTCACACACTTTATGCTGCAATCCAATTTTTTTTTTCCCCTCCACTTTAAAACTGCAACACAGCGGTCACATTCAATTCCAAAAGCAGCAGCTTACAGACGCTCTCCAAATAATGCCATTACAGACACACCGCCATCATATTTCAGAGTTTCTCATCAGAGATGGTCACATGGACGTAACAACGGATCCATTAAAGCTCTCGGCCTTAAACGAGGCCTTTGTGTTCAGTTAAAGTCCAGGTGTTTTAGCTCATTAACGGAAAATCATGCATGTGAAATTACTCCATTTTCACCATTTCCTACCTTTTAGGCAGAAATTGACTTTCCATTCATGGCAAGAATGATTTTTAAAAATTAGCCAGCAGTTACTTGACAGTTTCTTGAGAAGGTAAAAGAAGCACAGTGAAAGTACATTTCATGTCGTGAGTTCATTACTGCGTCCATGGTTGGATTACTGTCCAGAACAAAGAACAGCCATGAAAAGGAGAAACCAGCGTGTCCTGATGGGATGCAGGTCGCTTTTAAAGACATTTAAGATGCCATCTGACGAGTTGTGACAAGTTGTGGGTGAAAACATGTTCAGAAAACATTTAAGCTCGTCCTTTAAGATTTAAAATTATTTAAAATCACACTATTTTTTAAGAGTTTTCTTCAATTAAAAACCCTCAAACCCTCCAGAACAGTTTGAGTGTGAGTGTGTTTGTGTTCAGCAGTCGAGCTCGGTGTAAAAACAGTCAAACAGCGCCGTGGCTCCTGGGGGGTCCATTAAGGTGGGACCATTATGGCTCTAATGATGCTGATGTGACTCTGGCAACAAAGGTAGGCGAGCAGTTCGAGGGAGGAGAGTCCCATGATAGCGGGATGACTGACAGCTCCCGGGTCAGCGTGGACAGCAGGAGGGAGGGCGTCCTGCACCGATGCACCCCTTGATTTGTTGTCAGTGGGTTTGATTGGCATGTGATGGTGACACGGCTTCAGCTCAGCTCATCTTTACATCCCATCCCCAACTGCTGTGACCACGAGATCAGACTTGTCTTGAAAATCCTCGTGTTTGTTCAGTTTAGACTGTTGCTGAAGGCTCAGTTCTCTCAGACTATTAAAAATTATTTTTTCACTGACGTCTTATGGAATCTAGTAATGCAGACAGTTTTATATTTTAAGATTTATTTCTATTTGTGGCGGTCAAAGAATTAAAAAATTCAACATCATGAACATCCAGAGACATCGACTCCTCCACAGCCTCCCACACTTTACTGTTTTTTTAATGGAGACTCCTTTTTACTGAGAGAAAAGTTCAGTTTGAGGCTTTTCTGACCACAAAAAAATGACGGCATTGTTGAAACTGCAATGCAATAAATGTTAGCAAAGCATGTGACTTGGACAATCACGTCCTGTGGCATAAAATACTTGCATTGTTTTCTTTAAAGTGGGACCACATATTCCTCTTAGCTTCAACCAAGAATGTATTTTTAACAACTACACTTTTTTATAAACCTGTTTTTTCAATAATACAGAAACAAAAGACAGAAAAATACAACCATCTGTAGCAAAATGTGGCTTCTCTTTTCCCTGTTTATGTATTTTTCTTATAAAGGAGGTGTGTGTGACGTATTAAGACACTTCTAGTATCAGATGATCCCACAGTTTCCTGTTTTTTGAACACTCAGAGAACTTGGGTGTGTGGAGTTTCACCGCGTCACACACGTGACATTCAGACTGCATGACTTTATCTGAGAACAGATGACGAATGATGATGACTGCAGATGTGACCTGCGATCAGACGCACAGAAATGGTAACGTGGGAGTTTTTTTGGGAAGAGGCACAGCCGGTTCAGGAGGAATGCTGGCGGGATTAAAAGATTTCAAAGCTTATTCTTGGGCTCATTTTTCTCGACGTAACACAGTGAGCCACAGATGCTAACACCTTCCATTCATCCACATAAAGGAGGGGGGGGCGGGGCCGGCTGTTTGTACAACAGCGAGGCCGAACAACAGGTGAGGGAGGCTCTCTGTGCAGGGATAGGACACATTTCTGAGGAGTGTGTGTGTGTGTGTGGTTAGACTGTTTTCCAATTAGCTGAAGGTGTTGGCTGAATTAACATACCTCTGAGGCATGTCAACAAGATCTCCACCCTGAACGCTGTGAGCCAGAGCAGTGGCTTTGTTATGGTCCAGCACCTTGAGCTGAAGCTGCACTGAAACTGGAACTGAACGTTCGACTTGTGTGAATTATGGTGTTTTTATGTATGAAGATACACTGCTGAGACACTGAGCTGAAGCTGAAGCTAAGTTCAACAGTCTGTTATATATTTTATTCAAAAACTTTTCATATAATTAGATAAAAATAAACCTGTTTTCTTATTATTAACAAACCCCATTATAAGACAAATACAACCACTGAATGTATCTGCTCACAGACACAGAGCAGGTTTCCACAGTCCAAAGCCATTAAAAACACATGTTCCTTCATTACCACAAACCTGAGCTCTGCAGGAATAAAAATGTAGAATAACAACAAGATGATCATTAAGCTAAGTGAGGGAAATTTCACTTCACATCGCTCATTAACAAAACCAAAAACAAATGTCTTTACATTTATTCACATGCATTTTATATCCAAATGGAGTCCAGTTAAAGCCAGCAGTGCCTGGAATAACTAGAAAAATATCCAAATATAGAGAGATTGTGCCAATTTAAAATTCAAATAACACAGGAAGTCTCTGGAAAAATGGAAAGTACCAGCTTTCAGGAGGAGGTCCATGTAGAAACACAGGGGTCTCCTCCAAAAGAGTGAAGAAGAAGTGAAGAAGGTCAGCTCTGTCCGATCTCAGACAGCTGACTTGTATTTTTTTCAATCACCTGCAACAGAAACACCACAAAACATTATTAACCACAAACTTTTCTGCATAATCAATGAGTTGAACTGTTCGTGCAGGTAACGAGAGCTGTGTGACTCCTCCCCTCTTTTACCTGAGGTCACGACCTTCTCAACCACCCTCCTATCTTCTGACTCTGCAGCTTTAAAGATATTTGTTCTGTATCACTTTTCTGACTTCTTGCTGCGACACTGTGCTGTTTTTTCAGTGAAAGAGCTCCAACAAACCTGCTGTTTAGCACCAAACAACTGCAACAGGCTTGTCAACACAGCAGAGCGACGACTGTTTCCCCTCAGGTGTCGTCAGGTGTCATCAGGTGGGAAGCCGACAAGATAAAGTGGTGGAAATGCAAACAGATGTGGGATTCAGGTGCATGCAGGTCCAGTTTGGGTTCTGGTTTCATGAGGACCGAAAGTGTTCTGTGGAAACACGACTCGTGTCCTGTGTTTGCATTGTGCTCCCATGATTCCACCTGTTTAAAGGGCCGGTAAACCAACATGTGCAGAGACATGAAAGGCTGTTTCTTCATGTGAAATCCTCCCTGATGTGACGCATATCTCCCGTGTGAACACGCCCATGAGTGGAATCCGTATTCCTGGATGAGTCACGCAGCAGGAATCAAGAGTTTCTGTGTGGATTATCGTCTTAAAGCGAGATGTCGGTGCATCCGTGTGGCTTATTATTTTACAAGCACGGCACGTTAGACACCTGGACGGCATTTCGCAGTCACATGACACAACAGTTTGCATTTTTGAGTAATGAACTTACTCAGCAGATGAGTCCAGTGTTTGTTCCTCACATTGTTCTCTCTGCTGACGAATGCTGCAGAGGAACATCAAACACACACATTTACTTTAGGATTTATATGCTTACATAGTATTTTTAGGTTGTTTGGCTCATGTGCTTCAAGAGTGCAGCATTTCCACTTGTTTTTGTCTTTTCTTGAAAGCCCCCAAAGCGAAACATGTACAGTATGTCAAGACGGACAGGTCTGCACTCACAGCAGCCTCCAGAGAGACTTCATGCTCCTCAAACAGCTCAGCTCGAGTCCCAGCGGTCGTCTTCCTGCCGAGGACATAATCAGGGTTGACACAGGAAACTCCTGGGCATTTAAGACAACGGCCCACAAGTTTTGAGCACTGTTAAATTACAGACATGTGGAGAGAGGTTAAGGGCCTAAAAACCTGACTACTCCCTGATGATAAACTCCTCAGCCTTTTCAAAACGAAAAAACCCATTAAACACCCGCAACGCCTCGTCGCCTCTCGACAGCACTCCGCGGTCCGAGGCATGAAAGCGAGGGAGATAAAACGGAAACATTAAATAGGAAAAAACATCAGAAAGTTTCCTCCCTCCTCCCCCTCCCCCTCCTCTTCCTCATCAAAGTGTGCGAGAGAGATGCGAGGAGATGATGGACCACCGTGAGAGAGAGAGGAGCGAGCGAGCGAGCGATGGCTCACAATTTGTTTTCTCTTTTTGTTTCCTGCTTTTCTTTTTCATCTTGGCTTCTCGGGCTTTTTATTTTTTTTTCCTTGCTGATAAACAGTCAAAAGCTGAGCTCCAGTGCCGAGGAGATATTTTCATTTCCAGCTGCAGCCTCATAAACAGAAGGCTGTGAAGACAATGTGGTTAGAAATGATGAATATGTAGCCAGTGGCTTTAATATCTCTGATACTCGCCATGGATGTGGAAAAGAATAGAACAGTATGAAAAAAAAGACGGAAAGAACTTTTCAACTCTGAGGTTTTACGCTCCATTAGGAATTTTTCACTGCAGGTTTCAGCCATAATTCTTCTCTTAGAACTAACAAGGCAGTTTTTTACAGTCATGCCCTCATAGTTTCAAGACTCTGAATGTCAAACACTGGAGCTGTCAAAATAAAAAACAGGAAGATCTGCAATGCAGTAATCCTCCAAAGCTCTGCAGGTGTGGCACAAACGGGCTTATTTGAATTGTTTAACATTTGAGGAAATTCACTTATTTGCCTTCTTGCTGAGAAGAAGATGAGGAGGTTGATAACCTGTAAATCTTATAGCTGCACAGTGAAAAGCTATGAAACTTAAGCCAGCAACTAGTTAGCTTAGCTTAGCATAAAGACTAAAAAAAGAGGAAATAGTTTGTTAAAACATACAAAAAGTCCATGAATTAAACAAATAGAGTTGTGTATTAATTTTTCTTAAAACGCTGTTTGCAGGCTGAGCAGCACTGTGTTTAAATCACACCGACTGCTTTATGAAAGTTTTATCAGAGCAGATTTTGTGAGATTACGCTGCATTAACAGGTGTCTTTTATTTCGACTCCGCCTGGTTGTTTTTGGATGACACAGTGTTCAAGGTTCAGTTCATTCTTCCATAAAATCATAAAAATTTCTCTCTCCTGACAGTCTGACACTGATTATGTCCACATCACCCTGACGGGAGACGGTTTGGCCTCAGAGTTCACTTAAAAAACCCAAAGAATAGCCCACTTTATTTTTCTAAAACTATGAAAACACCTTTTCTCATACCTCAGTCTTTTTCCAGAAAGCAAATAGAGACCCGGGGAACGAGTGTTGATGCTAAAATAAAGCCAAGACTCTGACCGCTCTAATCTAGACTTGGCCAAGAACGCTGGCTGGCTGGACGTTTGGCATTGACGGCTATAATCTTGTCTGCTGCTCGATATCCTGGCTTGCAGACTCTTTGGCTGAACAGAGAGTTATGGTGGCGAACTGATGGGCTATAAGAGCTGATTTGGTGGCTGGTTGACTGGCACTAACAAGCTTTGGTGGAAGGGACGTCTGGCCTGCCACGGCTGAGCCGCTGCCTGGTTTTATTTTGGCTGGTTCTCCTCCTGACTCACTGGCAGAGTGGCTGGTTATACAGGCTAGTTGCCTGGATATATTGGCCGACAAAACAACAAGAGTGACTCACCGGCTTAGTGACAACTTGGCCCTGTGTTGGTTCTGTTTCAGAGAGCAACCATCATCCCACTGATAGGAAACAGGATCCCTTAATCACTGGCTCCATATTACATCAACAGAGAGCGGGGCCACACCACACACAGCAGACACACCTTCACCGCTGTGTGTCCTCAGCTCTCTGAGTAAGACTGCATTAATCCACTGTGTTGGTCAAGACCATGTGGACGTCACTGTCCACTTCCTGTGCCCTAAGGCAGGGTTAGGTAAAGCTAAAGTGACGACATGTTGCCAGGTTACAAAACTAACTCATGTAAAAATAAAAGAAGAGTTTTCTTGCAGTAAGGTTTCAGGTGCAAGTTTTGCTCCTTGGGGTCATCTCGGTGTTTGACACCAGTTCTTTGCAAAGACCTGAAAGAGACACACAAAGCCAACGTTTCTGAGGCATCCGTGTATCTTTTCTCATACAGTCAACAGGAAATATTGAATAACATGCAACAAAAGGCTTCCAGTTCGACTCAAACTGGGAATTTCGAGGTTAATTGTCAACAATTTGAACTTCCAGGCTTTAAAAACAACCCGGTGCTGCATCTGTAAAACCCTGAGAGTTGAGCCAAATCTGACACGAGTTCAACCCGACACACAAGTCAGTGTTTTATTTTTTTTATTTCAGACTGAGTGTCATTTTGAGGAAGAGAAAGAGAGGATTTTTTAAATAAAATTATATAAAAAAATGAACCAAACCCAAATCTGACTTAAGCATTAAGTGAAAAAGGTCAAGTAGAAGAATCTTGTGACAAACTAACAGCACAGAGTTTGAAACACGTTGGTAATAGCCAAGACAATATGAAATAAAATGGGAGTATAGAGGGTTTTTTTACAGCCTCTATCAATTTTGTCCATTCTCTTTTGAAATGTCTCTCAAAAATCCCCAGAACTTTCCAGGACTGCTGCACCAAATTGCTGCAATTTCCCTTTAATGCTACACCACCAAACACGATAATGTGTTTCTGAAATTGTGGCGACAGTTTGAGGAGGGTCCCGTGTTGTTTTAACGAGACAATCCCAAAGCCGACTCCCAACATAGATGGCCGACCGGCCTGCACTCGGCGCCGACCGCAACCCCCACCGACACCCTGAGGGATGAACTGGAACTCAGACTGCGAGCCAGACCTTATCACTTAACATCAGCGTTGGACCTCACTAATGCGCTTGTGGCTAAATGGGAGCAAATCGCTGCGGCAGGTTCAACATCTGGGGGAAAAAGCGAAGCTGGAATAACAGCAGATTAATGTCCGGGGTTTTTGGAATGAGGTGTTCAATCATTACATTTGGGTGTTTTTGTTTGACTGTGTGTTCTGGACTCTCAGTGTCTCATTTCAGCTCTTATGAAACATTTAATGTGCAAATGCGAGTTCAGATTTTGTCTGAAAATATTTCAAACACTGTGTAAATGACAGGACGGCCTCATCGGGATCGAGGCTGTGGATCGTTTAAGATCTGCTCCAGATAAAAAACATCTTAAAAAAAGTAAATAAAAGTGTTATATAAACTCTTAAGCTCTCAAGTTGTGTGAAACATTTAAATACAGACATTATTTGTGGGTTCGGTGTGACAGCAGAACAACAGATTAACACAGGCAGCCAGCGTGTCCATAGGAAAAACATTTTATTGAAAAAACATTATCAGTTTGTAACAGACTGGTGGAATGTGTGTCATTTATCCTCACTTTGAACTTGTTTTCAGTTTTTGAATGTTAAAACGATTTTTCACAACCTGGCCATCTCATACTGCAAGGAAGGAGAGAACAGGGCTACAGCCAGCCGGTAACCATGACGTGACGAAAGAAAACCAGGGGGAGACGAACAAACGATGCAAATATAATACTGTGTTACTTACAAACTGGACTGAAATTAAAATCATAAACAGAACAAATAAAAGAAAAAAACAAAAAAGAAACTAATTCAATAAATATTTATGGTACACACTTATGGCACAAATATGCAGCAGTCGGTTTGGCAACTTTTCTCTCATTTTTTTTTTTTTAAACCAAATTACCATGGAAACAGTGCAAAAGGGAAGGGAGTGGGGAGGACACGGGCTTTCCATCGAGCGCTAGCTAAAATACATAGCAAAAAATTCAGATTTTATACAAAACATCTTACTTTAAGAGTTTATAAAAAATGTTTTTATTGGGTTCTGGTCAATATTTACATAAGCTATTTACCAAAAAAGTAGTATGCTCTGTTTTACTGAAGTGTATTCCATTTTTTCTGTACGTTTTTTTTTCCATTTACTTTCCTAAAAAGGTGAATAAGGCTATTGTAACAACCCAGGATCCATATACAATACAAACATTAATGTATTTACAGTTTCTTACCTACAGAAGTACGGTGCAAAATTACTGAGTCAAGTGACCAAGGGCTGACCATACGAGCAAGGCATTTTACAGTAGCCTGAGGTGCTTCTCCTAGCCCGTGTGCTAAGACTCTCACAGCATCGCTACGACACTTCGTGACCGGTCGAGTCGCACCTGGTCAATGTTGGGAGAGAGTTAGTCGAGTGGCAGCTACGAAAAGGACGTCAGATTGAAAGAAACTAAGATTGTCATATTCTGCCGCAGACAGACAGCAACTAAAACAGCCATTTCTCTGGTGTATGTGTGTGTTTGTCTTTTATCATCTTTTCTTAAATACCTGTGATGTGATATATATGCTTTTTTAATGGTTTTTTGTCTTTCACAGTTTACCTTTGTACTACGGCACACGGTTCAAACAGAAAAAAGGTAAAAAATAAAACTACAAATAATGCAGGAAATAAAAAAAAAACCAACAGCAGGCTTGTGTGACGTACTTTTGCTAGTTTTGTGTCGTTTGTTTGTCATTACATCTTTCAGTGGTTAAGAACACTTTCCATAGGTGTTTTTTTTTTTTTTACTCAGAATTGATTAAAAAAATAAATAAGAATTGCATATTTGCAGATTTTGTAGCCTCTTAGAGGCACAAACCTCAGATCATACAAGGCTTGGCTTTTTCGGTGAAATTTGATGTTCTTCATGAACGAATGACGATGTTGACGATGGGCTGATACGATGCTCGGGGGGGTGGGGGTGGGGCAGCTTCAGTCAGGATTATGATCCTCAGCCAAAGATAATAATGAACGTGAAATCACTGATATATATATGGACTTGCTCAACACACACCCACAGGCACACACACACGCACACACACAGGTACACACATGCACAGAGATCATGAGGGGTGTGTATGAGGACAGTGTGGGGGGGGGCACTGGGTGTTCGTGGGGTTTTTTCCTTTGGGAGATGCTACACTGAGTGTGGGAGACACAGCTACTCTGCCCTTTTTTACACCAATGTGAGCTATTTTGGGTCAGATAACTCTCCTCCCCGCGGGGGCCGAGGCCGAGGCTGCCCTCCCCTGGTCCTCCTTCCCAGGACCGAGCCCTGCCTGCGTGGACCAGAGCTCGTGGAGGTACGGGACTCAGTGGGTCGAGAGATATCAAATAATCAAAAACCTAGATTGCATAATGTGCACTTATACCATAATATATTAACATTACTTCTTCTTCTTCTTCTTCTTCTTCTGCTTCTTCTTCTTCTTCTTCTCCAGACCGTCTGACAACACCTGTGCTCTATGTGTCTATCATAAATAAATTCTGCTTTTTTTATTCTATTTTTTTTTAATTTTTCATCTTTGTAACGTCCTTTTTTTTTTTAAATGTACATCTATTTTGTAAAAAACAAACCAAAAAAAAAGAAGTAAATGAAAAACTCACAATAAGGAAATGCTAATGTAGATCAAGAAACAGTGACAAGATAAGTAGATGTCCCTGTGCTTTTTTTTTTTTTAAACAAGAATAGGAGAGCACCGGTCACGGTGATTTTTGGGCCCTTGGGGCACCCTTAATCATCACTGAACCCCTAGGGGTAAACATTACAGTACCTAGAGCTGTTTCAGCCAGCTATGCTAACCTCAACTGGATCTCGGGCCTCTTCTTCTGATGCGAAAAACGGCAGTAAGGCAAACTGGATTTCTTATTGCCCCTAACACCTGCCCGCGTGAAAAAGCCCCGGTTCTAGAGAAGTTAAGGTGAGCCCTCATTACTGGATCTGACGGGATACGACTGCTCTCCCATCTCTAGCTATCACTGAGTCTCTCTCTGACTGCTGCGAAGAGTGGAGGGACCGAAAACGGGGGTTAAAAGTGCTGCTCTATGTGTGTGAAAGTCCTCCATTCTTCCCAGGAGCCACCTGGGCAGACCTGACATGCGCCCTGTTCCCCAGCGAAAGGGTGCAAATTGAAAAAAAAAACAAAACAAAATAAAAAACCCCTCACTCCTTCTTTAAAAGCTCCTACAACTCCTGGCCACTGTTGGGTCACTTGTGTTTGAATGTCACATACGATAAAAAGGAAAAGAAGAAGAAAACATCTCTCTGCATTTGAACCAAACCAAGAAATGAAAAAAAAAAACAGAAAAGAGCAAAGTGACGCTCCGTAAATGAGGACAGCACAACAGAAAAACACTTTTTTTTTTTAAACCTTCAAGTAACATCTGAGAGAAGTGATTATCTGAAAACATACGTGGGAATGAGGAGAAAATGGTTCGATCCACACTTCAAACCCGAGCAGTTCACATTGACCGGTGAGACAGTGTGTCTGTGTGTGTGGGTGAATGTGTGTTTATGTGATGGTGAGGATGTGGGTGGCAGGGTGGATGGGTGATCTCCGTGAGTCAGTCAGGAAAGTCCCAGAGAGGATCGCCGTGAGAATCCCTCTCTCCTTCTTCCTCGTCCAACTGGTTAATCCACAGTCTCTCTGGGCGAGTGAATGGCGAGGGAGGGCGGCCATTTTGTGAGTTCATGGTCAGCCCCGTATTCTCCTTTAACTCTCCACCTCCTCCTCACTCGTTTATTTTGTCTCTTTCCCTCTCTTTACCCAAACAGTAGTCTCTCTTTTTTTAAGGTGAGGTGAAAAACTTCCTCCGCCTCCTCTCGTGCCAGGAAACCTTCACGTCCGTACATCCGTCCGTCCGTCACGTTTGAAGAAAACAAAACAAAACACACTCTGTGCATCTTTCGAAATTTCTGACCAAAACAACACTCAGTTCTCTTAAAACGCTGGCACGAAACAAAACAGGGAGCCACGTCAGGGAAAGAAGAGATCGTCCCCGTCGTTTCCCATGAGGCCCCAGAGAGCAGCAGCAGCAGCGGCAGCAGCAGCAGCAGCAGCGGTGGAGGCAGCAGCCTTCTCTCCGGCCCTCCACCCACCCCGTCCGCACCAACTGTGACCAAAACCCCAGCGACAAGGTATCAGTAAAACTTTGATAGAGGAAAAGAAGAGTGACAAAACATCAGAGGAGAGGAGGAGGAGTTGACAGAGTGAGAGAGACAGAGAGAGAGAGAAAGAGCAAGAGTGTTTGCGGGCGTGTTGGCGGCACCAGGCGAAACCAAAAAATCCCGCTCTGCCCGGGGGGATCGTTCCAGTCCGTCTCCTGCTTTCACATGTCCCGCCTCAGACCTTGTAATAGATGTTGGCCGGGCTCTGAGGGGGCATCTCCTGAACTATGTAGACCGGGTGGCCATAGTCGCCGCTGACCTTCTCGTAGTGCGGGCAGAAGACGCTGTCAGCAGTCCTGAGCGGGATGATGATGTCGCTGGGCTCCGAGCCGTTATTGTTCCCGCCGCCTCCGCTCCGTTTGGGCGTGGCCAAGGTGCTGAGAGACAGCGTGGCTGCGTGCTGCGGCGAGTGCTTGCGGTGCCGCCGCCTGTACTTGAGCAGAAGAAGGACCAGCATGATGATGATGATGATGAAGATGACGCTGCCCGAAGCGATGCCGACAAAGATGGCCACCTCGGAGCCGATGACGCTGGAGGACTTTCCGCCGTCTTCAGTGCTTTCTCTCGGCGATACACCTGGAGACGGAGAGAGGCAGACGTCAGTATGAAGACAAGACGATCTGAGTGTTTGTGGGCTCGTTTTTTAACCTACAAGTCATGTTTGAATTATAATGTTATTATACTTGAAATGTGATTTAAAAAATTGAGCTTGTAAAGTCCAATTTTGCTTAACGTGAACTTTAAGAAACGCCATTCGACCACGTCTGAGGGCAAAAGTCCAGACCTGTTCCTGTTGGCTACACTCTGTACACAAACAACTGAGGAGGATGAGGATGAGGATGAGGATGATCAAGCTCTTTCAGACCGTCTTTCCTTCAAGACATTTGTTGAATTCTACTTGGTTTTACACATTAAAGTCGCTGTGTCAAGAATAAAAATGAGCCTGAGAGCGAAGCTGGAATCAGGGCCAATGGCTGTGGGAAGTGATTTTGGAATTGCCAGTTTAAAAAATTAACAAAAATGTGATTTGACAGCCTCCACAAATCTGAAATCGTGATGGTTTTGGGGGTTGAAGGGGTCTCAGATCCAAAAAAACATCTCGGTTCAGACGTAATGACACTTCTAAAGAAAAGAGAGAGGAGGCAGGAGCAGAGTTTTCAGCAGTCGTTTCCTGCATTTCCCTTCCTGTCCATGCAGTCTTTCATCATGTGACAGTAAAGGTGCAGGACTCAGGCCAGCGGCACAGAGGCTGAGAGTGAAGCCTGCCTATAGGAGCCTTTTGTATAAAGGTCACATTCGATCGGTGGCCATTCAAATTCAGCTGGTGAAGACTGCAACCTTGAAACTAGGGCGAGTGCTGCCTGATAGGAGATACAATGGCTGGGTAGATACAAGCAAATGGCACTTAGATAAATTGCATTTTGATAGACATAAAGAGTAACTTCATTTTCTAACTAATAGCCCCAGAGGGAAGAAAATAAGAAAGAAATATTTGATGTCATCGTGAGACATCAATTATGGAAACCAAGCTGTGCTTTGACTCCCAGCGATGGACAGTCTGGTTAATGTCCAACACTCAGGGGCTGGTGTGTGCCGTTCTCCCCGGGACTAGAGGGAGTAGACCCTGAGAAAGCAGGATTACCGCGTCTCCCTGCCTGCCGCCGCTCTCCTGAGGGCCTGAAAGTGCTTTTGCTGTGGTAGGGGGAGTGGAAACGTGATGGCAGGCAGCCCAAAGCAAGGACCCTTCCGTTGTTTTACAAGGGGATTATGCTGCCTCAGACGCTCTGCCCATAGCACTCTGACGCCCATATGCTCCTGCTGGCGGCCGCGATGGAGGGATGAGACATAAAAAAAGCTCGAGAGACGACAGGAAAATGGAGAGAGCAAGATGCTGATGTCTGCAGAGAGCGCTGCCAGCATGGATTTAATGGGCGGGATGCTCTACATCGGATGGATTTGAGAGTGAAAACAGAAAGTGTCCGGTGAGGCCACGCCCTCAATGAGCCAGGACACAAGGGGGAAGGACCGGAGGACCGTTAATATAGGTCACCTTGTTTTTATTCTTGCGCCCTTCCTGTTGCTTTTTTCTAAACACAGCTCACTGCGGAAATTGCCGGACTGATTTTCTTCTTGGGAGATTTTTAACTGCAATATAATAGCAGAGATAAGAGCGGACTGCTCACAGCCCCACATCTGTCTGAGTTAGGACGCCGTGCAGAAACAAGTGTGTGTCTGCACCAAGAACAGGTCGTTAAAAAGATGGCAGACAGCGATCAGATCATTTTCCTGAAAATGTCACTTAAGCGGCGGGTTAAGGCTGGAATGAGGCCAGCGTGGAGATACCTTACAAGTCCTTGAGAGGCCGGAGATGCCTATCAGTTTTATGGGCAACATTCAATTACTGGCTGATGAATCACTGACCTTTCTTTCCTTCACTTTCACACAAAACACCTCGGATACTCTCAAACACACACGCACATTCTTACTGTGCGTGATCTGCTCTCCGGTCGAACTAAATGTTTCAATAAATCCTCCACTGGATTACCAGTTTGACAGGATTGAAGCTGCAAAAAGGTGAACTCACCTGGTTTCTCCAGTACTTCGTTAGGGTTGTAGCTGTCCTTGCCTTCTGGGTTCTTGGGCTGGTAGGGTACTCTGGTGGGGTTGTCTTTGGGTGAAATAGGGTCAGAGGGATCTGAAAAAAATACAAATAGGAATTAGTATGGAATTATTTTCCAAAATAGTGGATATCAATGTTGTTTATGCTCATTGGGGATGAAGATCATTAAGGATAATTCTGAATCAATCAGGTGGGAATCTTGATCCATAAACCACTAAGTGTCTCATTTCAACAACAAACCCACAGGAGACTATCAGGATGCATCACTCTGCAGCCGCTCAGCAAGAAAACACCAAGAGGAAGTTTTGTACAAAAAAATCTTTTACAAAAATCATATCTTTAAAATACACGGTTTAATTTGCCAAGCTTGTCTTGAGGTTGAACCTTTAGATGCTTTTTGCACAAAACAGGTACGATTGATTTTGACCCCTGTCAATATACACTTGGCTTCATGGCAAGTATGGACGGGGTCAACTATTAAATCAATCAATAACTCTTGGGCATGCGAGTGAAGTACTAAAATAGTTACCCTCGGCTGTCATTGATTATTCAAAAAATGAAAAACATATTTCCTCCATCCTTCCCTGGAAACCAAAATGTGTCTCAGAGGAAGATTTGAAAAATCTGAAACTCTAAATGCTTCAACTGTGCACCAAGTAATTCATCACACAGCCAGTTTTTCCTTGACTTTTCCAACTAAACCCACATAAAAGCCAAACCGGATCTCATAATCCAGATATTACTGTAATGATCCATGGAGAGAAGCGTCGGGTCTGTTTGGTCCTGTTGTTTCTTCTCATGCTGAGCACACTCCAAAACAGTCACACCAAATTGTGGAGTAATTGAGCATCTGCTGTTGTAATTACTTGTACTCTCAGGTTGACTGTGCACGGTCAAGCTCAACCTACCGAAACTGCACTTAATAGCACATTTTATTCAATAAATCCTCTGATTTGCGAGCAAATCTTCTCAACGCTGAAGCTGATTTTTCGCTACGGAAAAAGCTATAGAACCAATTTCCAGGTCTGTTCCTCACTTGTTCGTTTCTTCCTCAGGGTGCAGCAGATTCGATTAATTCCCTGACCTTCAGTGATTTTCAACAGCCCTGAAGCTGGGGGGCAAACCCCAGGAAATTACCACTGTGGGTGGCAACGGGGCAACAGATTTAAGAATAATTATCACTATAGTTAAGAGAAGGGGTCCAGGCTATCTGATGTGACTGTGTGCATGTGAGTACTTCAGATGCAGAGTGCAGATTGGCCACACGGGACAGTGGATGTGTAGGTGTCTCACACACACACACACACACGCAGGTTCATAACTCCATAACTTATAAGCAGGACGTGTGTGTGTGTGTGTGTGTTCACCTCCTGCATCTTGCATGTGTAGAAGTCCTTCTAGTTGAGAAAGTGCAATACAGCAGATGCTTCCAGTGCCTGTGTGCGTGCAAGCATGCACCATCGCCTCAGTGTGTGTGTGCGTTTTTGTGTGTGTTTGTGTGTGTTTCAGCACATTAGGACTTCCGCTAGATTACATCTCCTGCCCCCTCGCAGCCCCAGGTGTCATGGAGACGATGGAGCTGCATGCTGCACAGTCTCCTATGACCTTATTAGGACATTTTTTCAGAGTCTCACACAATTCTACGGGATGTTCGGGCATTGTGGCTGCCTGCTCATGCCTGCAGGCGCTCACAACCATAATTCAATAACACAATACTCACTTTGTCCCACTTTCATGATTATCTTCATGGACTTGGTCTTGCACACTCCCCCCTCCTGGTTGTCGATGCCCTCCATGGTGCCGTTGGATGTAGCTACAGCAGACAGACAGACAGAGAGAGAGAGAGAGAGAGAGACAGGAACAAGGTTAGCATTAGCTGTCTGGTGCAGAGGAGATGTGTTGTCATATATGCCTTAAGCCTATCTCGGAAAAACAGCCAGTTCCCAAAGACAACAGAGGCACTAAAAGCCTTCTGCTGAGGAAGGATATGAGTCATACCCTCTTTAATAAAATCACAATTCACCCGTTCATCACCTCAGCCGCTCCGCTCCGGCAGAATATTTCACATCCCCAAAGTCAATTAGCTTGAGTAATTGTGACTCTAATATCTCTAACTGTGCTGATGGGCCTCATGAAGGAAGCAGTTAAGGGAGGTGAGGAGAGGGGAGAGACAGAGAGAGGGAAACGACGATGGCTGCGCTGACTGCGGCCATCTTGACAAGCCGCGGGAAATTCGGGCGGCTTATCGTGCATTAATGCTAACGACACTCCAGAGAGCGGTAGCCAGTTATTAAAGAACACACTTTTGGATTTTAAAAGCCCTGAAATGCTCAGAACTAAAAGCCAAACTTGCTGCCAGGCTTAAGAAGAAGGAGAGATCTGCTGACAACATGGAAAAAAAAAAGCATTCAGGGATGTCTACAGGAGGGGATGAGGAATGGTTTAAAAAAAATGGGCACTTTTCCAGGAGAGGCAGCGAAATTAAGGGAACAGAGGGAGGTGATAAATACCTCAATGGCCCGTAGATGAAAAGAGCTTAAAGGATCTAAAAAAGAACATTTAAACACGGGAGAAAACAGAAGTACACGACTAAACACTGTGTTTAAGGGACGGCAGCAGATGTTGGGAGAGGAATCTGGAGGGGCGGAGCTCGCCGTCCCACATGTGACAAGAGGAACAAAACGGGCCCTTTAGCAGATGCTGCGAGGGCCTTTTAAAAATGGAAACTGCACTTTGATAAAATAAATCTCCACTCATGTCAAGCTTGTACAGATGTGGCCCACACACACACACACACACACACACACACACACACACATACACACACGCCCTGCCACAGCTCAATCAGCTTGAGGCTTGCAAGCCCATTTGCAGCTGCTCCGCCTCCCTCCTTGTCTGCTCTTATCTGCGCTGCCCCCGGAGGCAGCTGGGCAGAACTGCAGCTAGCGTGGCTCATGAGTGGGGACAGGGAGCAGGCAAGGGAGGGGGGGGGCGGGGGTAGTTGGGCTTGTGGTCTATCAGGTCAGTAACACAGAGGCCAACGAGCTGCCAGGGCTTAGCGGCTTGGCTTCCCGCCAGCGCACGGTGGCCTGCATTCACTACGACTGCCCCCCCCCCCCCCCACCACCTCACCCAACACACTCACCCCCATCCCCTCCCCTCTGCTTCCTCTCCTGCCTCCCATCCTCTCTCCCCTCCCTTGAACTACACCCCATCATCCCCAGTTTCCTCCTCTCTGGGGCGGCCACCTTCCAAGCACAACCTTCTTCCTTAAACCCCCTTTTTTTGCCCCCCAGGCCGCCTCTCCACGTCCCCAACGCTCCTCCATTAACTGCAGGGGAATTGAAAGGCAGGTGCTTCACTCAGATTCAGATTGAAATAGCTTTGAAAAATTAAGCCATGCACAGGCTGCTCTTCCTCCTCCCAGCCTCTCTTTTTCCTTTTTTTTCTTCCTTTTCCACCCAACCAGCCACCAATCATTTTGATCCGAATCCCCTCGCTTCAATAAAACGGTGATGGGAGCGGACACAAAGAGCATGTTAACAAGGACTCCCTCCCTCCCTCCCTCCTTCCCACCCTCCATCTCGCCCCCCCCCGTCTCCTCATCGAGCTGACCTATGGCTTTCCAGCGGAGACCGAAAAGCACATTACGGACAAAGCTCCTTAAAGGCTTGTGCTCCTGCTCCCGCGCGCGTGTGCGTACGAGCGCGCGCGTGTGTTCATTTCATAAACCTGTTAACTCAACATATATAATTTTACAGTCCTGCAGGTGTCGTTCGCCATCATAACACCGTTCGCCGTGAGGAACGATCGACGCGACGGCGTGTCTGTGCAGTTGAGTTTGAGGCTGATGTGCACATGTGCTCCCACGTGTGCCTGAGAGGTCAAAGTTCACGGGTGTGAAGGGCAGTGAACCGCACAGAAGGTGTATTTAGGTCTCGTCTGACACACATTTTGCCGCTTGCGTCGCCTCATTTCTTCAATTCTCTCCTCCCTTCCTCTTTCCCTCGTTCCCTTTGCCCTATTAAATCATTCAACACATCAACACCCATCGACTCTGGAAATAAAAAAAAAAAACAGAAACATCCTCCTTGTCAAGCCTCCAAAAAACATTTTTTTTTCCAGCTTGGCTGCAACGTTTCCTTGACATTTAAAAGAAAAAAAAAAAAAAAAGAAAAAAAATCTGTCAATCTAGAGTCATTTCAAACTTTAAATTCTTCTTCCCCTTTAAATGCAGAGTAAAACACACACTCACTATGCCAAGGCTGCAGTCCAGGCAGGCCTGACTGGGATTTAAACAGAATGTGATTGTTGAATCGGCTGAGGCTGGCTGAATGTCTTGGCCCCGCTCGGCACAGCGAGACAAGGCCAGGCCGGACAGGCTGACAGACTAGCTGGCTAGAGTTAACCAGCTAATCCGTAATACTGGGGGGGTTCACGTTCGAGGAGGAGGAGGAGGAGGAGGAGGAGGAGGAGGAGGAGGAGGGTGGGATAGACCTGGTTCATACAAGACCCTCACAAATGGATTTAGTCCCCAACTACCGCTGGCATTACAGCAGCCAGATAAGACCCACAGAGAGGGAGGGGGAAAGGGAGCATAAGAGGGGAAAAAGGAGAAAAAATAGTGAGAGAGATTAACTGAGCACTCCAGCCGGTGTGAGACCTTCTGCAGGGACTCGGAGCACAAAGAGACGAAACAAGACGGAGGGGAGCTACGTCTCATTTTCCTTCACCATCCACTCCATCTTCACTGTGAATTACAGAGTTTCTCTCTGCTTCTCAACTGGCAACGTGGTCAAGATTGAGTTTGTGGGCTGAAAAAGACCCGTCACACACACACACACACACACACACACACACACACACACACACACACACACACACACACACACACACACACAC
>JAQMCX010000011.1:21632361-21664326 GCA_029814765.1 Acanthurus leucopareius | reverse complement strand
TTTTTCTTGGGGTTGTTTTTTTGTGTTTTTTTAATTTATACATTCAAACTTTCACCCCCCCCCCCACCCCCCCCCCCCCCCCCCCCCCCCCCCCACGACTCACCCCACCCCCCACCTTAACTTGATTTACCCTCCTTAACTTAATTTTCCCTCTTTAACTTAATTTTCTCCTGTTTATCAAATCAAGAGAGTGGAAAATCACCCTGCGTTTAACGAGACAGTCAATTGTGAGCAGAAATCCAGATAAAGACTCCGAGCTCTTATCTCCGTTTCTGCTTTTCTTCTGACGCAACCAGCTAACAGCAAGAAAGAGCTAGCATTTGGAGCTAGTTTTAGATTAGCATGTGGTAGTTTAGCTAATGTTAAATGTAGCTAAGAGGTATTTTTGTAATTCTGCAAGATTATGTTTTAGTCTCATTGATTATTCAGGAGAGCAACTTAATATTCTGAAATTTCAGGGTTAAGATTTAAGCATTTTTTAAATTCTTCACATTAATCTGATCTAAAAAAAAAGGATAAACATCCGCAGCCCCATCAGAAAGACTTTTAGAGATTGAAAAGCTACTTTTTGAAAGCTGCTTCACTACAATTGCCAAAATCTTTGGGTATAATTAATACACAATGCGCTGCTCAAAGACAATGCTGGGCTTCTCATTAATAGTGGAAAAGAGCAAAGCCATGGCAACCACTGAAGAGGCATCTCAAAAAGACACAGGAAGGGAGAGACAGTGGAGCGAGCGAGTGAGAGAATTGGAGAATGAATGGATTGATGTGTCCCAGAAAGACGGAAGGAAAAGAAGAAGAAGAGAGACAAAGGCAGCTATAATCTAAATACTGAGCGTAATTGCCATCCGTCGGGTTGCTGTGGAGCGTGAAGCCATCATCACAGCGCCGGGGTTACAGGCTGGTTAATGCCCGTCACCACAGAGTGCCCTAATTGCCCGTGACAGGGGGCGCCTTTGCGTTTCGGGTGACTCTCAGAAACAGGCTGGGGCAACGCTGGGTCACCGCAAATACCCAAAGCCGTTTAATAAGCAGCACTACCAATCACCAGAGCTCAAAAAAAACACACAAATATGTCAAATCCACTAATTAAATCCACTTAAGTTCAAGTTACATATTTAACACTCAATTATTACAGCGGTGATAAGTGGCTTAATTACAACTTTGGTGCAAAAGGCACAGTTTGATTCAGAGTCGTGGCAAAAATCCACATGTTCCCGTCCTTTCTCCTCACTCCCATAATTCCCAGCAACGACTTCGTCTGTTTAATCCTGCAGCCCATTTTCATAATGTGATAATGATGCCACTTCCAGTCTGACACTGCGAACCTGGCTGCATCAGTTTGAATTAAGACCTGATAGTTTCAATCAGACAAATGAGACAAAAAAACCCCTCAAAGTGCATTTTAAATTCACGTCAGATGTAATGGGAGGAATTTTCTCCCTCAGAGCTCATGCGACAATCAGAGTAGCAGGGAAGCGACGGGACTATTTTCTGTTGTGACTGAAGCAGAAGGTGATTAAAGCCTTGATGAAATCTCCCCGTGCATGTCTGCTCCGACTCCAAACCCAGCCTCGTCCTTCCTCTGCCCTCTTTAGCTCATCTCTCTGTCTGTCTCTTGCTTTGCCCTCATTCCCTTCAGCTCTCTCTCTCCTTCTCTTTAGCTCCCTTTCCGTTTTACCTCTCCTTCTCCCTCCCTCCCTCCCTCCATCCCTCGTTAGCTCTGTTTCGCTTTCGTCACTCTTTCTGCCCTCTTTCCCTCCTTATTCATCTCCCTCTCTCTCTCCCTCTTTAGCTCATGTAATCATCGAGCTCGCTGGGTTCTCGGCTGCAGGCCATGCTGCCGCAAACAATCACATCAGACTCATCTGCTCTCAACTGGAGCAGCATTGTGAGCGGCCACTTTGAAAAAAAGGCAAACAGAAGCACATACGCATACACAAGTACGCACATGCACCAAAATCTGCAGACACGCAGCAGCCACGTCTAAGCACGCAAGCAAACATACACGCATACGAGGAGACCATATTATACACACAACCGTGGACATACACATGGCGTTCATCCGTGGCTGTCATTGGTGCAGGGAAGCGCCCGTCGGTCTTGGCTGCAGGAGCGAACAGGATGAGACGGTCGAATGCTGAGAGGAGGCCTGATGTCACAGTTGTTTGAATCTAAAGAGGTGGCTTTGGAGTCTTGTGGGTGGGGGGCGAGCATACCCATCTAATCTAGGTCTAGCTTTGGCACAATACTCAACACAAGGCAGCGCTAATCCAATTGGTTGAGATCCGTAGCATTGATGTGGAGGCCTTGGCAATTGTGAGAAGAAATGGAGGATTAAACGCTGGTTAATTAATTACGTATCGAGTGCTCACTCCAAAAGACTAATGAAATCCTCACGGTGAACTTTCTGAGGCGGTGTCACACTCCGATGGATCTTGGACAGCACCGCCGGAGGAGAGGTGGGGGTCGAACACACACGTGCAGACAAACACACACACACACACCCGGACGACAAAACAAGCCGGAGATGTTTCCACGGTGAGGAACACGGGGCACGGCAAGCCTCGGGCGTGCATGTTGCTTTTTTTATTAATTCCCATACGTTTTATACGCAACACATGCAGCTACACCCACAAACAAATGTTCAACACATTGGCTCACCACAACACTGCAAGGTATAAACAGCCGTGGATGCGACTCCACCCACGCACACCTCTCTCATTCTGTCTCCTTTTTTTTTTTTTTTGGTGTTTGTTTGTGCTTTACTCCCGGTGTTTACCCATGCAGGACTGGAGCTTCTCCAAGCGGACGGCTCAAAATTAAAAGGAACAGCACTAAATACACAAAATAGTGCCACAATGCAACTGCAGCCGGTTGTTTAAAGCTGCAGCAGCGCGGCCAGAGCAGAGCGAACCAAGAGGAGGCAATTAACAGCAAAACCAGAATCACTCCAATGGAGGAGCGGCTCCCTCTCTCCCCTCTTTAGGGTACACATTAGCATTTTTTGTAGCTGTGAAGGGAGGTGGGATGGTGGCGGCGGCGAGGGGGGAGGAGGGGGTGAGGGAATTTGCAAGGAATGCAAAATTGGATTTTCCAACCCCTCTTTTTAAAGTTACGAATTGAACTTTCCCACTGCTCTTTCTCTTTCAACATCTCCGCTCTGCAGGCTGATGGAGAGAGGAGCTTCAGAGTGAAATATTCTCATCTGGTCGGCTCGTGACGGAGAGCCACGGAGGGAAATACAGATCAGAGATGGATGGATGGAGTGACGTATGTTCAGCTGTGTGTGCACAGAGACGCTGCAGCTCCAGCCTCCTCAGGGATGTGTATGTGTGCACTATCGCCATGTTTTCCTTCCCTCCGAACCACCAGCACCTGCAACGCTCTGACCTGCACTTTCTTATCCATGTTCTTCATTAACCTGAACTTAACCCGTTGTTTTTTTTTCCTCTGACGCTGTTCCACCACAGTGTGATCACATTCAGCTGCAGGAGCGCAGTCAGAGCGCCGGGAGAGGCCGGGTAAGTAAACACCAGCATCGGCTCATCAATAATTAACTGCAGCGTTTGGGTGGAGGGAGGTGGGGAGGAGACGAGAGGAGGGCGACGGTGTCTGCGCCTCTTCAACCACAAGCCTTTGTAGTTCTTTAACACACACACTCACACAAACCACATCTAATGGTGTGTTCAGTGTGCACATGCACGCTTGCATAGGTGTATTTGTGTATGTGTGCGCTCCCCCCCCCCGCACAGTCAGCCATATAGACTTTATTAAACCGTGCGTGTTGTTTTGCATTTGTGAATCAGTGTCAGACTCTGAACCTGCTCCGTGTGTCTGGCAGCACACATGTCTGAACTGCAAGAGCTTCAGAAGTTCCTGTTTCCCAGGCAGACATGTCCCACCATGCAAAGCACACGCAGCTATGACACACTAGTGACAAAACAGCCACTGTTGCATGTTTGGGTTTAAACGGAGGTAAGTAGGGCTCGATGAGCAAACTGTGTGGTTGAACCTGTTTGTCTGAAACAGGTGTTTCACAGATCTCTCAGCAGGACTTCAGAGAGCTGTGGAGCTCAGAGGAGCATTTTCATTCTCACAAGTCGAGCGCTGCAGCCAGTTTATGTGGGTTTTCTACTGCGTGTTGCTACCTTGCGCGTTTGTTTTGCAAAATTCAGCTTCCTCTCCTTCGGTATGACGTTTGGATAAGAAGTGATATTCCTCTCCTTCTCTCTTAACTCTCCTTTCTTCCCTTTCTTTCTCCTCAGTCAGAAATATGGCCTTCCACTACTCTGACAGCTCACAGATGGCTGTGGCAGAGCCTCACAGATGGTCCTATCTGCGGCGCACCCCCTATCAGCGCCACACAGATGGTTCAGTCCACCTCCCATGTTTCAAACCGGGGGGCCGTCACTAAACCCCATCAGAACTTCCTCCCAGGATGGCGTTGGTACATCACAGGCAGCCAGCGAAGCGAGTGGCCACACAGGCGCCATGAGGCTGGATGATGAGTCATGTCTTGGCCACGCAGATGAAGGGTGACTGTGAAGAGTGTGAACTGCTCACTGCTGAGGACCTTTAAGGGTTCAGTGTTCCTCAAGACACATATGAAGATGTGTAATGGAATGGGGGGGGCTGGACTCAGATGTTTCTTAGGATCCAACAAGTAAACTGAGGTGTTTTAATGTCAGAACAGCTCTTAATGAAGTTTTTCCTCCAGCGAACGCTCTGAGATTCTCACCTTTCTGTTCAGATCGTGCTGGAGTTCTGATTTATACAAGATGCAAATCCCACATGGACCATCTCTGAAACACTACAGACGCTTTTGAATTGACTTTAAGTAAAACTTCAAATGGGCCTAAAATGTTTGCTTATGTGCTTATGTCTGCGCGATCTCCAGGGAAAAATCATCTGTGATGGCCTCAATCTGCGATGTTCACTTTATCTGCTAATAAAAAGCCGCTGACTTTCCCTCAAATTCATCTTTTTTTCAGTTTATTATCTACATATTTCAAAATGTCCATCAGCAACATGGAGGGAATGTGCATGCGATTGCGAGCAGCGGTGAATGCAGTATTGACTGCGAAGTAAAAGCAATTCTGCAAAATGGTGAGTCTTGAAAAATTGATACCCCAAACTAATGTCAGCACAGCCGTTGGCCGTCTCTGTTCGAGGAGTTATCGACTGAAACAAGAAAAATGCACAACCAAGCGAAGAACTTCACCCAGAAGTTTGAGGCATGTCACAAACAGCTGCTCCTGAAACCTTGCTGAACTGTTTACGGCTGTTTTTCCCTTTAAATTAGCGAGACCTAATTTATCGCCCCTTCAGGCAGCAGGCGTGTACTTACAGATGATGTAGTAGTCTCTCCCCCTGAAGAACTCCAGGCCCCACAGGTTCGGGCTGAACTCCTGAAACTTGAGGGTGAACTTGACGTCCTGGTCGGGTTTGACGCAGTTGAGGAGCGGCGTGTCGGCCTTGGTGATGGTGCAGCTCTCCAGCTGCTCCCTCGGCACCATGTACACCTTGTAATACTCCACGCCATCGGTCACCCCGCCGTCCACGCGGGGGCACACAATGTCCAACTTATCCCCAATCTGGGGGTACAATACCACTCCCTGGCCTGGCACGAATCTGGAAGGAGAAGCAGGGAGGTGGAGAAGGAGGGCGGAGAGAGAGAGAGAGAGAGAGAGAGAGAGAGGGATATTAGTCAGCTGCAGAAAAACTGATGACAAGTCATTCATTATGCATTTGGTGTTGGAGTGTTTGCCGTTGAGCCTCTCCATATCTCGCAAAAAAAAAAAAGACGTTGCCTTAATTATTGATGTGGTAATTACTGATTGTGTCCATTAATTTTAGATGATGAGGGATAATGGTGGATTGTGTGATGTACGCGTATGTGTGTGTGTGTGTGTGTATGTGTGTGGGTGTGTGAGCTGGGCACAAAGTGACCCCCATATCTGAAGATGAAATCACAGGGCTTTTCTTCAGCGGTCGAAAGAGAGAATAATTAACTGGATAAATGAAGGAGAGGGCGGTGCGTTGGCATACAAACCAGAAAATGAATAAACAACAAAAGCGAGGTCTCATGAAGCAAAATCACGAAAACGGCAGCAGAAGCACTCACACATCGACAGAAGCCTGGAGGAGTTTGTCTGGAAGTGTAGTCGAATTTCCCTCAATTCTTCCCAAAAGTAAAATAATGCTGCCATTTAGTCTGCGAGTGCTGCGAGTGCTGCGAGTGCTGCGGGCGCCGGCAGCATTCCTGCGCTCGCACACAGATTCACAGTTGGAGCTCGAGTTGGAGGTGAAACCTCACATTTATTGCTACATACTTGAATATAATTTTAAAATGCTAACCATGAAAACTCAGGAGGCTTTTTATGGAACGCTGTGAATTGAGGTGCAAGGAAACAAGAAATGCACCACAAATACTGACAATGAAAAGTCTCGTGGGATCGTTTGGATCTGAAACTCTGAACATGCACATGTGGGAAAAACTACAAGAAATAAAAGGAAACTGAGACTGAAACAACGAGTCAATCAAGCGATTAGCTGACTGACAGAAAATTACTCTCAAACTATTTTGCTAATCAATTGATTATTTTAAACCAAAGTCATTTTTTAAGCTGAAATAACAAACATCACCTGGTTTCCAGTTTTCAACTGTGATAATTTGCTGTTTTTCTTTGTTTATTTGATAGGAAACTGAACGTGTTTCACACTGTTTTTACACCAAAATCAGATTTTTCTTTATATATTTGCAAAGAATTTGATTCCAGTTTTATATCTTTCAGTGTGACATAAATAAACACACAGCAAGAAATGAGGAACAGATCTGAACGAATGCATTAAAGAATGTTAAAGACAGAGAAACAGTCATTATGTAATTT
The DNA here is from genome assembly GCA_029814765.1 of Acanthurus leucopareius. Classification (NCBI taxonomy): domain Eukaryota; kingdom Metazoa; phylum Chordata; class Actinopteri; order Acanthuriformes; family Acanthuridae; genus Acanthurus; species Acanthurus leucopareius. The sequence goes on along the minus strand of JAQMCX010000011.1, from coordinate 21,657,430 downwards.
ACAACACCATGAAAAAATTCACTTCTCACATCTTTAAATTGCCAGTTTTCTCAAGGGGATCAAATCTCATTTGCAATAAATAAGTGGGAGAAAAGCAGCAAATGGATCATTAACTTAGATAATAATTAAATTACCTACTTTGTCAATAAATTTCTGATAACTGACTTATTGTTTGTGTTTCTCTCGTCGTTCCTCTTCATTTTATCAAACCTGCATCCGACAGTACATGAACATAACACATTTTCACTGTAAATACAAAACTGTGAGCAAGATGCTTGACCTTTGACCTCCTGACAGACAGTACAGGAGAGCCTGTGGCCGTCTCATCATGAGAGCAATGAGCCTGAAAACAGCACACACTGCTCTCTGACTGAGGACCGAACAGCAGCATAAAGCTTCTGCTGCTTCCTTTTTTTTTTCTGACTACAAAGACAGCCACCGCAGGGCGGCAGGGGAGCCTTCACACAGGGGACCGGTGGCAAGGCACAGTCGATTCATAATTAACAAAGAGAGCTAAATGAAATGGCGGGTGAAAAAAAAATTCAACGCATAATCAGTTTTTATATATATAAAGCCGTATACAAACATGGAGGCTGCCAGCTCTGCCTCTGTTCTTCTTCTCTCTCTCTCTGTCACACACACTCTTTGTCTTTGAAACGTACAGATCCAAGACACATACATTATTTCTCCTTCCCTCTCCAGCAGCGAGCATCATCTCTTTCGCTTCCGGCATGAGCACGTGCACACACAGATGCACACACACACACACACATATACACATACATATACACACATATACACAAACACACGTCGGAGCTCACACATGCGCACACGGCGGCTAACTAGGCCGAGCGAATATTTTTTCTGCCCCCTGGAGACACACTCAGCGGTCACACAGTGTGTCCAGTGACGGACAGAGAGAGAGAGAGAGAGGGAGGGGATGTATGTATATGCATTGCAGCGCCATCTGGCATCATCTTCTCATCTGTGTGTGTGTGTGTGTGAAAAAGGAGGGATGAGAGGGGAGAAGTGGAGCACAGACAGAGAGAGAGAGGAAAGGTCCTCAGCAAAGCCTTGTGGAGCTTCACTTCTACACAAACACTGGAATTGTATGTGTACGCATTAGCCCTGCGTGTGTGTGTGTGTGTGTAAGAGCGTGGTTGGAAGCATCCATTCATGCATGCAAGTGGGCATGTGTGTTTATACAGGGATGAAAGCAAGCATGCATGCATGTGCTTATTTTAAATGTGTGTGTGTGTGTGTGTGTGTGTGTGTGTTAGTCAGTGTGTGGCGTAGCTTGTGGTGGCCATTATTTATCTAAAGAGGTTCATCTAGACGTCCTCTAGAAGATTTAACGGTGCTTCTGTAATGACAACACAGAGAGCGAGCGGCTCGGCGTCCTTATCGCCGCCACGCTCGGCTGATCCGGACTCATGTGCATCACAGCTGATGACTGCGTGCATTTTAATTCTTCTGTCCACCTTAAATTTGGTACCAGCTTCTTGTGTGTGTGTGTGTGTGTGTGAAGCTGAAACTCAGACAGGTTTGCATTAAAGAGTAAAAACTGTCAAAAGTTAAAGAAAAACATCTGTCAACAATTTAAAAGCTGACAGTCGGACATGTTGGATCGTGTTTGTGTGGCTGAATGAAGACAGAAACGAAGGCTGTCATTTATAACTTTCGGCTTTAGCTAAATGCTAACAGCTAGCACTAAAGCTACACAGAAATAGTGAATGAGCAGAGCTTCAGCACATAAAACCCCAAACTGTGGTTTTTAGCCTTTCTGTTTGTGTAAAGGTTAAACACATGAGAAACATCGCGGATTAAACAGCTTTAGAAGGGTTTTATTTTCACTGCTACCTGTTTTTCTGCTGAGCTCGGCTAAACACACCCTGAATCCAGCTGCTTCACAACACACACACACACACCAGACGGATACTGAAGATTTCATCACAGCTTCTACTGGAAGAGCAAAACTAATGCTTCTAATTGTCTTCAAATCTTTTTCAAGTGAAGATAGCTCACGTTAGCTTTAGCTTTAGCTCAGGTTGGGGAGTTAAAGGCCTCATGTGTGACAGACAACAGGCCTCATTAACAGTCAGGAGGTCAAAATGTGACACACATCACACACACACACTCACACAGGCCCACACCTTCTGCACACTTGCATACACACTGAACAGGTGATTCATTTCTGTTTTTTTCTGATGACAAATTCCACAAACCACTTTCTGACAAAGCTATCGAACAGGGCGTCGCAACTCCTGCTCCCACTAGCATGAATGCTATCACTGCAGGAAATGAACAACTAGCAGGAGATCAAAGCTAAAGATACACATCCATGATCAAAACCTGCACAGAGCTAACACACACACACACACACGCAGATGTGTGAGAGGACATGTGATCCTTGTGTGTGTGTTCTCCTCTCACATGCAAACACAATGTGAATATTTTTCCTGACAGAAAATGAGATGCGGCGTATCGCTTGTATCCGGTTCTTTCACCGTCTTTACAATTCAAACCTGAGATCTGCCTTAGCCGGGGGCAAAAAGAAAGAAAAACACCCCACACACACCTTCCTCTCTTTCACACTCTTAGCCAGCTGATTAAGAGCAAAGTGCTGCATAATGAAAGCATTCAATAAATGCTGACAAAGAAGAATAAAACTGTTTAAATGTGGGTTTAAAGATAAGCTGCCAGGAGGCTGATGGGGGGGGGGGCAGAAACGAGCTCCTCTGGATCGTCTCTTGGAGGGAAAACACAAAAGGAGGGAACGCGAGTGGAGATGAAGACGTCGTCGAGAGATTGTCAAGTTGGACACTCGTTCATTTGTTCTGCACCTCCCTCCAGCGCCGCGGCTAAATGAGTGTGTCGGGCAGCAGACACCTGGCTCGGTGGCAGCCATTACGGCAGAACACCTGGTACACAAGGTCACCGAGCCCGGCTGGGGGGCCCGGCTGGGGGGCCCGGCTGGGGGGCCCGGCCGAGCCGCCACGAGGATGCAGGGGAGGAATAAAGAGAGGGAGGGGCCAAAAACAAATAAAAGGCTGCTCCACCGTCTCATGATTGCAAATGCGTTTGACCCCCACCCTCTCATGGCCCCCACTCGGCCCTCCTCCTCCTCCTCGGCTCTTCCTCAAACTGAAACCCCCTTCTTTAGCATGACCCCCCCTCCCACCAACATAAATATTCCCGGGCCAAAGAGCTGAGAGCGTTTGATCACAGAGCTCTGCTGCTCGTGTGCAGATGAAAACCATCACAGGCCGTTCAGTCGGAGTGTAAACAAGTGTGGCGTGACGTCCAGACAGACGCACCGTTCAGCGCCGCCGCTCGTCTTCACCGTGTCCACCGCTTAATTAAACAGTTTCACCTTAAAGCCGCCGGCGTTCAGCAACACGACGCACAACTTTCATGGACGACTGCTACTGAAAAAAAAAAAAAGCTGCATGATGGAAAATAAAATTTTTGTTTTTGTGGTTATTTTCCAAAAGAATGTCATGTTGGAAAAATAAAAATTATACTTTCTTTTGAAAAGAAAAATCATTTTTCATTCTTTAAAAGCTCTTTTGACACTAAAAAATCTCTTTTTTAAATGAGTCCAGGCTGAAACAGACAGCAGCACAAAACAAGAAGCACAAAGAGAAAATTACACGACAGAAAACATCAGAGGGAGAAAAGTGTTTCTGTGACCCTCCGACTCTTCTGACTGCTCAACTTTTATAACCTTAAATTTAATTCTGACTAAATACTTTCAAAGAAATCAAAATTCATCACAAGAGTCTTTTAATCAAAATTGATCATTTTCGTAAAGAAATGACTGAAAAAAATGCTACATGTGCTGAACTCGACTTGCATTTAAACTGCAGCTCTTTGTGATAGTGTGCAGTGAAGCGTGTGTGTGTGTGTGTGTGTGTGTGTCAGGAAAAAATGATAATTTCTCAAAACAAAAAGCAACAGCTGATTCCTTTAACTTTAAGATAAAAGAATAAAAACTCTATAAAAAAATCTACCAAAGAGAAAAAGCTGAAAGCTGCAAAACTTCATATTATTACACAGAAAAGAAGCAAAACAATTTAAATTGATTTCATTGATAAAACGATTAAACGATTAAACGATTAATCGAAGTCACTTATGAAACAAATTGAAAAATAATTGTTGTTTTTGCTTCTAAAATGTGAGAATTTCTCATTTGTCTCCGTTTTTGTGTCATTTTAAACTGAATATCTTCCAGTTTGGACTGTTGGACGTGTAATGAACATTTTTTATAATTCTGACTAAACAATTAATCGACAACTTAAGAAACTAAATTAGAAGTTACTAAAAAATGTCCCAAAAAAGGCTGTGACCCTCTCAGTTTTTCACAGTTTTCTGTCGTCTCCAGCACCATTTGTCCTCCTCACGCTGAGGGCGACGCTCCTGTTTCAGTGTGACCTGCAGACCGTTTCATCAGAGGAGGTGACGAGAGCGAGGCAGAAGCACTCCTCCTCCTCCTCCTCCTCCTCCTCCTCCTCCCCAACAAACAAACCCAGCAACACTCCGACGGAGCAGCCGAGGAGCTGCTGTCGGCTCGCTCCTCTCATCTCCTCGCCACACTGTCAGGACATTTGGTGGGAAGGTGAGAACAGCCACAGGTGCCTGAACTCTGCTCGTCCCTGACAGTTCGGGAAGAAAACAGCCTTTTATATTACTGAGGAGGTTTTCATAATGAAAGGGCAAAATCAGACAGCCGCAATTTTCAACTAACAAAAAGCCCTCACAGCTTCTCTCAGAGAAGGGATTTTTAAAGCAGTGACTCCTGCCTTTGATTGCTCCTTCGTGGTCGTCCACATTTTGCTTTTTGACGGAAGAAACGCGACTGAAAAAGGATCAAAACACATCTCGATGAAAAATTTCTGTTTTTTCCGTGAGAATCTGAGGTCAAGGGCACTTTTCAGACCAAATACAGTAAAGTCGAGGCTGTTTCTTCCACATTCTCGTCAAAAGTTGCTGATTCACACACACACACACACACACACACACACACACACACAGGTGGGTGACACGTGGGGTGACACCCTTCACTTGAAAAGTAAATTTGCAGGGTGACATCTGTTTTCCTCCTTCATCTTCTCACCACTTCTCTTCACCTTTGAGTTTGGTGTCTTTTTTAGTGTGTGTGTGTGTGTGTGTGTGGAGGGGTTTGAGGAGGAGGGGGAGGAAACGTTTGGGGCAAAAGGAGCAAAAGGAAAAAGAGCAGGAGAGCTGAAGATCGGCTTCCTGAGAGGTTGTGACCGCCAGAAAAAAAACAACAACAACAACAACAAAAACACTTTGCTTCTCTTCTTCTTCTTCTTCTGTCTCTTTTCCTCTCTGAGTGTTCGTCCCTTCATCCCCCTTCATCCCTCTGCCTCATGTTTCTCTCTTTTTAAACCACTGAATTTTTGGATTTGTGATTGGTTGGTCCGTAATCCCTCGTTCTCTTCCTGTGGCCCTGAAGTTATGAGGAAACAAAGTGCGACGGGGGGGGGGGGTGAATATTTACTGCAGATCAAGAGCAACTGTTTGACTCTCAATCCCCGGCTGCAACGCACCGATTCATTAAGGGCAGCAGACAAAGAGGCCAAGCCGAGGCACGGTGAGGGTTAATCCACCCACAATTCTTTGCAGCGTCCCGGCTTTTCGCCCTCTGTCGGCCGAGGGGACGGAGGTCTTAACGCCGACTGTCACCCTATCCCCCCTCGTCCCCTCTCCGGTTCAGCCGGCGCTCCGTGCCTTCGGCCCTACCTTTCATCCAGTAATCCAGGCCTGTGGGATCTGAGGAGGCCTAGACATAATTACCCTCCGTGGCCCAGGGGGCCCCAACGCTTTCTTCTCTCCTTCTCTCTCTGTTTCTCCTATTCTTCCTCTCCCCCCGTTCTTTTATTCCACAATCTTAATCATCAACTTTTCTCTTGGCAGCAATCATTAAAAAGCCACGTCAACCTCTCTCACCCCGGCCGTGTGAACTCTGTGTCGAACATGGCAGCATTTCATTTCTCTCCTTCCAATTTTCCCTCGCCCTCGCTGCCGGTCGATGTAGCTAAATTAAAACAACTGATCTTCTTCTCTCGCAGCTCCGGAGAGAAAGAAAGAAAGAAAGAAAGAGAGAGAGAGAGGAGAGAGAGGAAAAAGGGCAAAATTAGAGGCACTGCAGGGGATGTGAGGGAAGGGATGTTCGGAGGAGGACGAGGGCGTCGTTACGACATCGAGCTCGGGGCCTCGTCACTCATTCATGATGGACCTGCATCTCTATGCCACCCCCCCCCACCACCACACAGGCCTCCTCCTCCTCCTCCTCCTCTCTCTAACCCCCTACATTCACAAAAGGACCCACAGAGGTGCCCCCGTCACTGCCCGGTCACAAAGGGTCTCTGGGCTTCTATGTAATCTCTTAATGAACTGCATTGGAGGAGAGGCAGCGCTCCTTTTACATGAACCATGTAGAGCAGGCCTCTCTTTTGTTTCTCCCTCCCAACTACAAAATGGATTACCAGAAGAAGGAGGTGTGTGTGTGTGTGTGTGTGTGGTGTGATGTGTCTACGTGTGTGTGTGTGTGTGTGTGTGAAGATTTGAGGGAGAAGGAGGAGGAGGAGGAGGAGGTGGGGGGGTCACTCTCTTGTTTTTTTCTTAGGAGGTTCATGCATAAGGGCAGTAAAGTAGTAAAGCACAAATAACAATGAGGTTTAATCGACACAGCCGTGGGCCCCGTTTTTTTGATAGATGCACACACACTTCGTCCACACACACACACACACACTAGTTGTTTCTTTCTATTCTCCCCCGGCCTACACACACAAAGGCATTAGACTGGCCTGTAGCCTTTGCATTTCTAACATTCATCCTTCCTTGAATAGTCAAAGAGGAGGACTAACACACACTGAGGCAGAGACGCGGAGGCTGGGACAACTCGGGCTGTTGAGCATATTGCTGACCTGCTGAATAAAGATATTTACGCTGCGGGGTTCTCTGAGGAATAACTGACACACACACACGCATGAGGACTTTCAACAAGCTGTGAAAAGAGATAATAAAAAGTTTGGGTGTTGTTTATTCAGCCGACGCTCGCAGGAAAGTTTAATTTATCAGACATCAGCTGTGTGAAAAATGAGCCCTGCTTTTTCCATCCAGATCTCAAAACTTCAGAGCTGGAACCACCAACCTGTCTGCTCTCTAACAACTCCTCCTTAAAGATACATAATAAAGAAATTCATCAGAAAAAAAGACATAAAGAAGTCAGAGAGTTTCATGTAAAATGCTTCAAATAAATCCAGTTTGTGTGAAAGAGCTTAGTTTTTTTTAATTTTAGCCAAAGAACTTGAACCACAAACTGCAGCAGCTTTTGTTCTGCTTCTGCTCCAAAAAAAAGCTTCAAACAAAGAGCTTTTTACCTGAAAACAAAGAGGTGTCCGCTCACACAATCATATCACTCTGTGGCCTTTTACCTCTGAACTCCTCACCCAGACTCAACGCAAAGAATGCGCACATGCACACGCTAATTCCGCGGAATGCCCGCTGCATTTGCGGCTGCCCCAGGCCTATTCTTGCTCCGAGGGTGGACGCACTTTATTTTTTTTTTTCTTCCCTTTCAGAATCAAAACTGACGCGCCAGTGAAATGACATACTAATTTGCGAGGACTGCAGCTCCAAAATGGAGGAGGTTTCATGTTCTGGCTCTATGAGGAAGGTATTTTAAAAGCACAAAATAACTTGTTGGCTGATCCCAATATAGACAGACAGATTTCCCAGAAAGCACACTGAAGTATGTCTATACAGAGCGAGATATTTTTAAAAATATATATTCTAGGCAGACAAAGATATTCCTGCATATCGGACTCGAGCGAATCTTTCCAGTAAACCCACTTTTGAGTGTTTTTTGTCAGAAGAGACTCTACTTCAGCTAAATGCTCAATAAAATGGCTTAATATACGCAGTGACCTACTGACTACCTCACCGCACAGTTTCCATCTGCACTGATAAATGCGTGCAAAGTGCAACCTTGGCGGATAATGTGCTTAGAAATGGGATTTTGCTTCCTCTGTATCTTAAAATCAGCTATAAATGTACATTAATGCGTCGTTAGATGCGCAGACTGCGTCCAAACGCGTCGGCACACAGATGGCCGTGGCAGTCAAGAGGCTGGAAGGCCGAGGCTGCTGCATATAGAGCACCAGACGTCTGTCCCGCAAAAACAACGCAGCAAATCCCCTCTCCACATTTTCTGAAATGCACAACAGACAGACAAACAAGGCCCGAGCGCGCGTCGTTACGCACATCCCGCAAGTTAAGGGCACAATTCCAGCAGTTCTGATCTCTGCAACAACAGACACCTGTTAGCCCATCATAACGTCTCCATTGTGTGTATTTCACTGAGGAAACGCAGCAGACAGAGAGGCTGAGGGGCTTTCTAGCTGCACTGGAGCCAAAAGCTGAATTATTGAGCGAGTTGGAGTTTAGCCGTGACGAAACAGCCACAAAGAGGGGCGCCCCCCGCCGGGCTGAGACCAGGGGTGTAGAGGAGGAGAAAGACACCTATTTATTTGCAGAAAAAGAGTTTGACCGCCTTTCTTGGCCTGTTGGAGCAGTTCGAGGCGGATGGAGGGTGCAGATGATCTCAGATCGGTGGACGCGGTGCACAAACAGACCCGCGTTTGCTCCCTTTTCCCTAATAAACACGCTCGGGTGGTCTGAGTTAATACAGAATTATAAAAACATCACTGAAATTCCACATCTGAACACACCCAGCTGCACCGGAGAGAAGCTTTTACATTCAGGCTTAAAAAAAAAAAAGATGGAGAAATGGCTGTATGGGGTTGGGGGGGGGCAGCGGGTTAGAGACGCATGACGCTCTGTTGAAAGTTTTTTTTTCTCATCGACCACATTTCCTGCATAATCCGCCTTAAAATGTGTCCCACTGTCTGGTTAATTATTTAATTGCGTCCACACAAACTGCTGGGAGCCGCGTCGGAGCGTCGGAGGCCCGTCGGAGCGTCCCGGCTGCTCCACCAAGCCTCCGCCTCGTCACGGTGAGCACAGCAAGGATCCATTCCTCCTCAGTTTCACTCATTAATGTTATTTTCATCGCGGAGGATAAAAATAACGTCCAATAGTTGATCCTGCACATCTGCAAGCGAACAAACGGGCCTGCTAATGAGCTCAATGAAGCTTCAAAGCTCTGCTATTTTTAACCGATTCGGACCTGTTACAGTCGGATCTGAATTACAGCACTCAAGTTATTATCGACCGAGGATGGAAACATTCAAAAATCACCCTGCGCACAAGCACAAAGAGGCACATTTTAGACTTAATCCACAAAAAATATAACAAATATACAACATTAACATATGAAAAGCGTAAAGTATGGAGGTTTCTCCCTCTGAGGCAGCTCTGTGTGCTGGTGAGCGCCACCACAGCGCACGGCCGAGCGGGCCTCCGCTGTCCACTGCGCGTAAATATTCCCCAACGGCGACATGACACAAACAGTAAATTCAGCCTTTCGGTTAAGCAGAAGAGCAACGAGCAGAGCTTAGCACCGTCTTCTTTATCTCAACGGGAGGTTTGGATGATGGCTTTATTATCTGAAGCCATCCTGTGTGCTTCATGTGTGCTTAACCCCGAGACTTCTCACTGCTAAAAGCCCAAACTGGGTTCAAATATGTGAGCTGAGCTGCAGAATCATTTGGAAACGTACAGATCATTAAGGTGACCTGCTCCGGGACGCTCCGCATGTAAATGACACACTAATGTGCGTTTATTTATTTTGATAAAATCCTACTTTCGGGACGTGATGTCAGCAGATCACAACGGCGAAGCTGCTGTCGTGAAAATTAACTGTGAGAATTACAGGCGGGGATAAATTAAAATATTAAATCTCGCCGCTCAGAGGGCCCTTTGTTTCTCTCAGTGTGCTGCTGAATCCAGGAGCTATTTTTCTGAAAAAACTACCAGAATCTTAACTCGTTTAATTTTACGCATATAAAGCAAAGGGCGGCGGGCCAGCCAACATGAGCTGCGTGGTTTTTCAGCGGAGTCTGGCACGGAATCGCCTCCAAACGGGAGAGCGTACGGCACTACGGGGGTTAGTAATGAGCGCGGCTTGTGCTCCACTTACTTGGTGTTTGTTGTGTTCCAGTAGATGGACTCCAGGATGAGCGCCCGGCACAAGTCCACTTTGAAGGCAATAAACAAAGCTCCAAAATAATATCTCCACATCGAGTCCCCCATGGTGAGCCTGCGCGCCTCCGGGTGGGTGCACAATCCTTCTCAAAAGAACCAAATATGTCCACAAAAAAATAAAAAAATAAATCAGAGGACAAGCGCTCCAGAAAGGGCTGACGGCCGCAATTTCTTCACCTTATATCCCGATCCGGAGGGGATGCGCACGGACCACAAACCCAGATCAGACGTGCTGGAGCATCTCCAGATGAGAGACCTGCTCCACAAACCAAAGGCGCACGGCAGCAGTTCATTCAACAGCAGTGCGTTAGTATTCTCCCCTGTTCAGCCCGCTGTAATACATCCCTCAGAGGAAAAGTGGCGGTGTCCGCTGTGGACCGGGAGGCAGATGGAAATCAATACAAATATAAATCCCCCTGCGTTATAGTCCAGCAGTGCACGCCAAAATCCAGAGCGGCCGCAGAGAAAAGGACGGAGACGGCTGGCGGTGGAGTGGTGAGATATTCCCCTTTCAGCTGGTGCTGGTGGTGGAGGTGAGCAACAAACTGTGGGTGACAGCAGCAGAAAAATGAGAAGGGCGAAACAATGAGGTCGGATGGTCAAAATTAAGAAAATGATCAAATATGAGAATGAAAGAAATCAAAGGAGCTGGAATGGAAGTTCTCATACTCGAGGTCCCCAGAACGAGCGCTGCGGCTGCTTCCTGCAGATCCGTCCCAAACGTCCGCGCACAACGCCGGGGTGATGCCTCAGCGCTGCTCCGAAACCTGGATGGAAAGTAACTGCAAGGGACCGCGACTGCATATTTGGTGGAGCTGGTTTTGCCGAGGCCCCGCCCCCCGCCGCCGTTGATTGGTCCCTCTGCGGGGAAGTCAATAGGAGCTCAGCTGTCAGTCACGGAGGGCAACTGGTTCAGCACTGTGACTAGTGGTGAGCAAAACGGGGAGGAATTACAGTTGAATCCTATTTCTGCTAAATAGGCAGGTGAATGATTAAAGGTTGAACCTGAGCAGAAGCCATTTTGGTCTAATTAACGTCTCATACACGATATTACATGAATTTAATACGAAAACAAAGATAATAAAAAGGGATATTCCACCATATTTAAAATATCGGCGATACCACTCCTATTAGTTTCACAGAAGATGTCTGAACAGACCAGACTTCATGTAAATTAACGGTGTTTTTTAATCCTCATTAAAGTAATAAAACAATCAGACAGAGAAAATGTGTGTGTAGATTCTGTGAATCGCCTCGTAATGAAAACAACGAGCAAACATTTGCTCCCATCAGGCTCACACACGGGACCGGATCACTGCTGCACGGCTCTCCATTCAGGCTCTGCATGGCAGCTCAAGTTTTTTCGAAAGACAAGAGCGCCCACTAGCGGAAAAGACTCAGACAAATGTTAGGAAAGTCAAAAACAGCCGAATAATGTTTTATTTTACATTTAAAGAGCACGTAAAAATACAAGAACCGCGTAAATTAATTAAAATAAATTAATAAATGAAGAATTATATGATATATTTTAAAAATATATATATCTTTTAGTATCACGTAGTTTATTTAAAAAAGAAAAGACACGTCCTTTAAACTTGTAAGAAGTTAAAGAAAGTTTTTCGTGTTTAATTTTTATAACGAACAATAAGTTTATGATAAAAACATGATTATTTTTCTACATTTTTATAGTTCACCGTGTGTTTTTTCTGTATAACTGCTGCTGATCAAACATTATTCCAACAGACATTAAAGTTCCTTCAAAGCCTAATTGAAATGACACACATTCACACTTTCTGCAAACGCTGAATTTTCAGTCAATTGCCTCTAATTTGACGAGCAAACACACACACACACTTTTTACCCCTGACAGTGGCAGATTACAGCTCTGCGGATGCAACGTGTGAAGTTTTGACACTTTTGAACGACTTAATTCGATCAGGGCGTTTTTTTCACGGCGGCCGCTGTTTGCTGAGCTGATCATCAGGCTGATGTGACACCGGGCGGATAATTGAGGAGTCCGATGCCGCTTCTCTCCTTCCTGCCCTGGAATAAACACAGAGCCGGACTCAAGCCTCCACCGCAGGCTGGATGTGTATTGCAGCAGCGTGAACATTAAACTCATTTCATTTAAAGACAGAATAGAGGCCGATTAGATGAAGCAGACTGACGGGGCTCCGTGCACAGGCCCCTGCGGAACTTCCTCTAAATGTCTAAGTGCTCTTTGCTGACTGGAGACCTCGGAAATGTGTCTGTAATATTTCTGTGGGGACTTTTCAGACAGATTTAAATGTTTATCTGAGGTGTTTGGACTTAAAAGTGAGTTTTCTCCTCATGGGCTGTTAATCTGTAATAAAAACAAATAGTATAAAAGTGGGAGAAAGAAGAACAGAGTGTATTTTTATATTATTCTCGCTGTAAAATGATCCTAAATGCGCTCTCTCTGCTGTGCAAAGTGTTTCTCTGTAGTCGGTTTAACTGACTGAAACTGTGTAACTCAGTGTCACTGACTCGTTGCCGCGTGTGAATTTGTAGTTTTGCTTTGTGCTTAAATCAGTTTGGTCGTGAAATGTTGTGGTTGACAGCGCGGAGGAAGTCTTCAGTGTCTTTATTTTTAAATCTCTTCCTTCCTGCTTCTGCTCGGCTAAAACGAGTCCCTCAAACCGTCGGACAGCGTCGGCTCACGACTGACGATCAGCCGGGCTCACAAAGGAGCTGGGAAACACACACACTCACACACACTCACACATACTTACACATGTGAATACTTGTGCTTGACACTTGCAAATAAGAAAGTAGTTTAGACTTTATTGTTGCTACTACAATGTTAAAAAATAAAGTGGATTAAATGGAAATTAATCTTACAGACACACGTATAACTTTATTTAAATAAACTTGTTTGAAAAGTTCAGTTTGAATTTAAAATAAATTTTAAAAATTAAATAAATATACAAATAATAATAATAATAATAATAATAATGAAACTCTGAACAGGCCAGATTTTTTGCACTTTTCGGTGTGTTTTCTGCGCGTGACCTGCTCTGCTCAGCCGTGTTTTTCTTGTGAATCAGTTTGTGGGGAAAAGTTTCTGCAGCCAGCTGAACTCTCACCAACTCAAACTCCTCCTTGTTTTAATTACCTGCCCTGACTCGACTCAGCTGTGCGGAGCTGACAGGGAGCACGCAGGCCGCGGCGGAGCTGCTGTTTATGCGGGAGCGCACCGGAGCGCGTCCAGCACCGGGGCCGGTGGCTGACCGGAGGACGCGGAACTTCCAGCTTCTCATAACCGAAAAAAACCTCCTGTGTTGGCGGTGATGGAGGCTTTCAGCTGCACACAGACACACATGTGGGTCATACATGATGACAAATGAGTGAAAACATGATGAGAGATTAAAGAAATTGGCAGCAATCAGCTCGTGAGGACACCGGCGCTGCCGCTCCAACGGAGCTGGGTTCAATAACTCGTTAATCAAACGGTAACATTTCTGTAAATATGCTTCACTTGCACCTTTAAAATGTAGTCGACAGCTACAATTGGATTCATTACCGTACAGTTGGGTGTTGGCCGGTAAATCAGACTGTTTCCGAGTGCAGGTCTGAAATGCGTGTGTGCTTGTTGAGGGTATTTGTCATCGCCGTTAATTCGGTGAACGGGAGACCGGGGCGAGGCCGCGCCTGCTGAACTCACGCTCGGTTTGCGGTGATCTCAGTCTGTCACATCAGCCTGCAGCCGCTGGAAACAAACCAGCGGCTGCACGACTCTCAAACTGGAGCTGCCAACTAATTAGGCGCTGCTATTACAGGGGTTCCGTTAACTCGACGTTGATGTATCGGTCCCGCACGGCTCACGGGGGGAAAACGGATCGTAGTGTGCAATAACCCGCTGACAAAACACAAGACGGTGCCAGTAATGCCATTAAAATTTGTCATTGACCAGGTCAAACGACTGCTTATTTAAAATGTGTGTGTGAAGTGAGTTCAGTTTGAATTAAGGCCGCGGCGGACAGTGAGTGTGTGTGTGAGGTTTAAACTCCTGATAGACGCTTTTCCAGCAGAGTTCAGTCTAAACTGAGTTCAGGTGGGTTCTTCACCTGCTCTTCTTCAGGTTTCACATCGGTTTTATCTTTTAGTTTAACTCTTGGTGTGAAATAAACGGGTAATTGAAGGCATCACACACATCTCAGGAGGCATTCAATGGATTTATTGAACTGTTCAGTCCCTGACATTTGGGGGAAATTACATGACAAATTCAAAATCCCACAACACAACAAAAAGTTGTTATACCCACCTGAGGTCAACACATACACACAAACAAACACACACACACACATACACACACTCACTCTCAAACACACACATTCACTCACTCACTCTCACACACACACACACTCGTACAGCTGCTGACCTCAAACCTTATCTTACCTGAACTTGTCCATCCTCTACGAAACAAGACTTACCAAGTGAGGCGCCTTGCCAAGTTAATTTACTACAACAAAGCTCAGGGACAGAACGTGGACTCAGAGGTCTGGAGGGGGGGCAGGGGGGGGCTTTTCAGAAACAATTCACTATTTTCCCAAAGAGTCTGATAAAACACAACTCAAGTATTCACCATCAAAACTCGAGTTATTTAGCCAGTTATTATGAACCGTGACTCGTTTTCTAGACGTGGATCAATTTCATTACACAGTCTCAACCAGGGGGGGGAGGAGGGGGGGTGAGGACATCACAGCAAGGCTAATAACATTACATCACACAGGAAATGTCCTCTCTGTCCTCCTTTACCCACAGGGCTCCTTATCGTAGACGAGACACATATCCTGTTGTAGGTTTGTGGTCGGGTCATGTGCAGCCTGGGAGTCGAGGCTGAGTTCACCTGCACGGCAGCAACATCGAATCTAACACCAGCATCGTGTTTCTTCCCTAAACGCTGCTGTGTCCTTCAGCAAAAACAAAAAATATATATATACATGGCAGACACTTATGCAGGAAGAAGCTGTGGGTTGAGATGATGAACAGAGCTTATGGGCAAAGGAAGTAGAGAAGGTGGAAGACACAAACCTGTCAGCTGGACGGGAAGTTAACTGTGCTTTTAAAGGCTGTGCCGTGATTCGTTACCACCACGTCAGCCATTTTAAGAACCTTATTTAAAACGCAAAAAAAAAAAAAAAAAAACGAAATCAGGAAAACCACAGGCCAACTCCCAAACTGCACATGAGCTGTTACAGTAAAGCTGAACTAGACAAAGTCACACATACTCTTCTAAATCAGCGACTGCGTTCTATTGTAGTTTGCTGGCTGTGAAGACATGTAAGAAGAGCACAAGCACAGTTTGCTCGCTGTTACACCAGAGTTAAGACTTGCAGGGCGAGGGACATGTTTGTTAGAGCATTCTACATCAAAAGTTCAAGTTCCCTAAAAATGTAAATAAAACTGAGAAAAAAAAAGCACAAACAAGAGTCATCTGTGCAGGGAGGATGAGGAAGGATGGAGGGAGCAGTCAGGTCCTTCGAGGGCGAAAGCTTCCTCCTCTTCCAGGCCGGGAGGAGCAACACGGGCCTTCACAGGGACGAGCGAGTTAACACACCGGGTTGCACCCGTTTCCCCAGCCTTTCTTCAGCACTTCCAAAACGAAGCGAGAGTTCCACAGAGGAGGATGAGGAGGAGGAGGAGGAGGTCCAGTAATGAGGAGGGAGAGCTGGATGGGGGGATGAAGGCAGGGCGTGACATGTGGACGAAGGAGGAGCAGTCTCATTCGGTGGCCTTTAGGGAGAAGGAGAGCTTGGGCCTGGACTTGCCCTTGCCGAGGATGATTTTCTGCTCCTCCTTCTGCTGCCTCTGACGGTCCTGTTCCAGCTTCATGCGCTCCTCGTGAATCTTTCTCTGCTCCTCCACAATACGCAACTGATCCTCAGCCTGTCCGACACACACACACACACACACAGCAGAAACAATAAGGTCAGACAAGGACAGAAAACAGTATCATTCAAGCCAAGCGCCCACAAACTGCTGGTGTTTTCTTTATCCCCCTCTGAGATGCAGCATTACACTGTCTGCTTCTCTTTTTTTCTGCTGTGCAGCTCTTTGATTCAGCCTCAGCTTGTCCAAATCAAACATGAATCAAATAAACACTGCTTTACAAATTAGACAGACTTTAGCTTGCATAGCTAACAGGGAAATAAAAGCCACTGGATTGTTAACCACGGCTGATAACCATCAACTCAGAGCCTCTTAATAACTCAACAGTCCTTTGGCAAAAGCCTCTTTAGAAAAGCTTTTTTATTCCAAGGAATTATTGAGTTATTCAGACATGCTGTGGTGGTGAACAGCTTGAGGTTTAAATCAGTGGAGGACAGAGACTTTTAATTAAAGACACACATGTGAATGTCATGAAAGGCACATACACCCGACATGATGTGTGTCAGGTTTTCTCTCTGCACTTTGTTCGTATTGGCGACAGCGTGATCAGGACAGTTTCAGTTCTATCAAATATAACTCTGAGATATAACAAATATATATATAACTCTAAATATTATGCAAAAATGAAAAGTGAATCAAGAAAGAAAAAAACAATCCCCATTCTAGCTGTTATACAAACATGAAGATGTTTTCTGGGGCCGTGGCTACATTTAAGTTCTGCAGTAAAAAGGGGGTGAACAGTGTTAGTCACTCTGGTACGTGATCAGGGCAGCAAGCAACAAACCGATTAAACTGATGGTTACAAATTTGACAGAAATGGGAAAAATGTTTTCATAAACAGGCAGAAAAGCAGCAGCTTCGCTGTGCACAGATCAGGGCGTACCAGCTTGGCCTGAGCCTCGGCGATCTTGCGGTTATTCTCCTCCAGGATTTTTTCCAGCTCCTCCCGCTTAGATTTTTCTTCCTCCTAAACGGGTGACACGGTTCCATGTTAGCGCACGAACAGGCTACAGCCACAAAGCACTTTATGTACATCCACACACACGCTTGCCCTCTAATTGTCACACACACTCGCCACCAGTACACATACACACACAACTAACTCATTGCACCACAGAGAAGTTTGTTTAGCCTCTCGCACATGACCACACTGTGGCATTCTTTGCAGCCAGCCTGAATTGTTTAAAAAATACAAAGGGGGGGCAAAAAGTCTTACAGAAACTGTGGGGGGAAATTGAACCCGCTATTTGTTTTTGTTCCCTCCCCCTACTGCCGTTAATACCCTCCTAGTAAAAATTAAATGCTAAGCCACACCTAGGGCATTTCACATTATTGTGAAAGACATTAGAATTTAAAACCCAAGAATTTATAAAGGGAGAAACCCACTCATCACACTCATAAAATAGAAGACAGATATATATGACAAACAATACAATCTAGAAGAAAATACAATTGCTGTTTTTTTTTTAACATCATAATAAGCAAGAGAAAAAAGGATACAAATAAAGGAGGGAATAGTTTTGGCTCACCAATGCATGTATACCTACGCATTTTCCTTGCCTGTGTACCTACACAACTGGTGAAAGCATTCGGCATTAAACGGTTGAATATTTACTGTCTCGTCCGGACTGTGTGGCCCCTGCAGAGACAGAGAAGCGCTCCTGGGGTGGGTGGGTGGGTAGGTAGGTATGGGGGGATTCTGCCATACTGCGCCCACGGCATTCCTCTTTATAATTTTGATCTCTGTATTGCTTAACCTGCGCCTGCAGCCACAGCTCACATTCTTTTCTTTTTTTTTTTCTCATGTTTTTTTTCCTTCTCTTAACAGTGTCTCAGTCCCCACTGGGAGGATAGCAGAGTGAAGGAGAGCAGAGTGCAAAGTGGTGTCTGTGTGTGATCGAGGAGGACCGGACAACGGTACACTTACAGTACAGGACACAAGTCACAGGTGAGCTGAAAGGCTGCAGGCCAGCTCAGGTCAAGTGCTAGTTAGGAAGGTGGTGAGTTGTGTTTCCAAAATAAAAACAACACAAATGTATTTACAAATTACAATATCAAACTTAGCAGCAACCCTATAGGAGAAGCAAGTCATGAGCACATAACACAGTACATTTGTTTTTCTGGGGAGAAAAAGCTCTTTAACTGCATCAAATCATAAATATTAGAAAAAAAATGGATAGTGACAGATACATAAGACCAGATATAGTTAACTGTGTGAAACAGGAAACATGAAATGTTATGGTCCATCATTATGTATCCCAGAGCAGAAGCCATCTAACGGAAGATTCTCAAAACAAGGCTTGTTAAAGAAATGATTAGGGGAGGGGGAGTAAAGAAAACCTGTACAGGACAAACTGTCTGTGAATTACACAAATGTGATCAACATTTCTGCACATCAAATGTGATTTAAAATGTCAGAGTAACGGAGACAGGAAAGCAACCACGTCGTGAACCCTGCACTGGTGCCTTGTCGGTGACACTGAGGGCATCTCGCTGAAGCTTACTCAGCTGAACACTCTACAGGCTGACCTTGACCTTTACGCTACAGAAGAGCCTCGTAAGTTTTACAGGTCCTGTTGGTAAACCGAGTCTGAGATTGAGAGCGGGAGATTTAGAGAAAGCAGAGAGGTAGCATACAGACAGAGCACAAGGCAGGAGAAGGAGAACCCAGTAAGTCCAAGGAGGTGAAGGAGGCGCGTTTGGACTACATTTCTCACCCTATTAGTACCGAGCCACTGGCTGCTCCCTCTGCAAGGCAGGGTCACTAGGCTTTAGCTGCCCCTCTCATTCATAATACATTATTACTGTAGTGTAAACAAACCTCCTTCTCTTAATGACGCCTGGAGAGGTGGGGAACGGGCCTTGTCAGACGGGGGTCTACCTTTACTCTCTAAAGCGCCAGAGAAAAAAGAGGCAAAGCGGCTGGTATAAACTTGAGGGCTCCATTATTAAGGCCATTACAGGGACGGGCTTCTTGTTTCAATCAAACTAAAGCCTTGCTAACACAATACATAACTTGGCTATAAACATTTTTTTTTAATAAAAGATAATTCATTTTTATGCATTTGATAAACATTTAAAAATGGCCAGTGATATACAGAGATGGTGAATGTGAAACTTAAGTGTTATCTTAAACACAGAGAGCTATTTATTACAGACATCAAACATATGAAAGCAAAAGATCAAGCTGATAAGGAGGAAAATTTTGGGGGAAAAAAAAAAAATTTAAAAAGAAAGAAATGAAGTCAGTAAAATTTTGTAATCCTGCCGTGGCAAAACTTTCACCAGCAAGTTGGGTAAAAATCCCAAAAGATACTCAAAGTAACAGTAAAATGATTCACTCTTTTAGTATGAAAACAGACAATCACTAAAAAAATCCCAACTGCCTCATTAGCTTTAGCAAGACTGCTGAACTCAGAGTTCTGCACTTCCTGGTTTCAAAACCTGCTCAGTGACTGCAGGAAAATTAAGTATTTATATTATGGAGCTACAATTTAAGGTGCAGGTGTGCAATATATTACGTTATTTTAATTTAGATAGTTTCACATGCACTTTAGTTTCTGCACAAAGTTCTAATTTTACATGTTTGTGAGATATTTGTTGCATAGGTCGCATGCAGACCAATGAATGGTCTTACATTTATACCGTTAAATACATCGGGGGCTGCAGCATGAGCACTTCCAGGCTCTGCATCTACCCTCCCTGCAGTGAATCTTGTACCACGGCTAGATTATTCTCCGTAAAGTAAATTAGGAGAGGTGGGAGGTGCTTTAACCTCCACCATTTCCCACAGAAAGGCCCAGTCGGAGTGGGTGACTGGTGAGGGAGACGGGGACAGGGGGTAAGGGTTAGGGAGGTATGTAGGGAAGGGAGGGACTGCGTTCCAAACGACCGAGCGTTACCTCTCTGGCCTTCTGTGCTGCCAACTCAGCCTGCCGTTGCCTCTCCAGCTCCTCCAGCAGCTGCCGCTCCATGATGCGCTTCGCCTCCTCGACACGTCGCAGCACCTCTCGCTCAATCTCGTCCTTTCGCTTCTCCAGCTCCTCCTCCACCCGCTTAGCCACAAGTTCCTCCACTCGTCGCGCCGTCTCCTCCTCAATCAGCTTCTCCTCGATCTCTTGCTGCCGGCTGAGAGACGGAAGAAAGGAGTATGAGAAAGAAGAAAGACACTGAGGAGGGAGGTTTACATGAAATGCAGAAAAAAATCCAATCTTCTACATACCAAACACTGAAATGAAAGGAAAGTCAGATAATAACTCAAATTTCCAAAATTTTTCAAGCACATTCAAAATCAAGACAGGATGCACAGCATCTTACAAAGTTAGACAACAAAGACTCGTCATTTTACAACACAGGTTCCCTCCTTTGCAACGCTGTCTCTTCACTATGAGGCTCCTTCAGTTATTTCTGTTAAAGACAATTAAGTAAAATGTCTCTCACTGCAGTTACCAGTTCAGACTTTGGTTTATACTAAGTCTAGAGCACTTTCTCCACTTGTTTCATGCAGCGTGATTTCGCAGTGCTGTCTTCGTGTGCACCCTCACAGCAGAGTTCACCACAGGGCCATAATACTGCAGGTCACTGTGGTCACTCCCTGCTGCTCACAGCCAGGCTCTGTGTAAGAGAAGAGCCTACACAGAATTTGTCCTTAAGACATTCACATGATTCAATATTGTTTTTCTTTTTTTTTTTTACTAAATTAGCGCCGGTGCATGAATCAGTTCTGTTAAGGAATCTTGGAACCATATTGCTACTTTACCACCAATTTTGAGCGGTCGAATTGTGATAATGTGTCATCAGCATTGGATTCTACGTCATGTAAGCGAGAAAAGTAAAAGTTTAAAGCTGAAGTTAAAGTAAAATCATAGGTTAACTGTATACTGTACAGTTGTGAGGGATATGATTTATCACATCAGCCCTCAATCCCTGTAATGATGAGTGAACTTGTCCAGTACAGCAGCAGCAGACTGAAGGGTTAATGCACATGGAAGTGACCTGTCCTGTTTGCTTATAGAAAATGCTTTTAAAATTGTTCTTTTCTTTCTTCAACTGCACTCTGAAAAGGAAGCTGTTTGGAGTTGGGAGGTGTTTTGTAACATTGCCTCTGGCACAACAGTAAACACATAAAACTACCCTCGCTGGATTTGATTTCACCCTGTCAGCCACTTGGAAACCAGAGACCTAACCCAACCCAGGCCCGAGTCCTCCCTTATCTACCAAGTCTCTATGTCAAGACATTTACATTTGTATGCCTTGTTAAGTGGCCCTGTGGCTATTAGGCCGTAAAGGAGAGGCACTAGGAGGCCAGGTGTGGGACTGTGGGACTCAGATCTCAGGTGTCTGTGCGCCTCTGGCTACCACACACACTTTCACAATAGCAGCTTCCCTGTTTAACAGATACAACCTGCCAACAAACAATAAACGGGCTGCTGTCATTATGCATCGTAAACCCTGAAGTTCTGCAGCACAGAGGATTGGCTGCTGCACATTTAATGAGCACAGCCTGAAGCAGTTACTTCAGTGTTGCTGCAGCTGATCCAGTAACTGTTGCTAAGCCAGACAACTGAATGTTTAACAGTAATACCAGTACATTGATGAACATGAAATAAGCCAAATTTGATACTATAATCATGCAAAGCACAAGCTCTGTGCATGTGTTTTACATAGTAAATATAATCTGACATCAAAGTTTTCTCAATTGTTCTCTTAAGTGTTTGCAAGACTGCTATCGGTGTAGCTCTATAAATGTTTTGCAGAGTTGCCTGATTAATAACTTGTATAATTTTTATAGACTGACTAAGATTAGTTAAATAATTATGAAGTATTAATTGACCACTGAGCTTTTGGTTGAGAAACCTGACCAGTGGCATCACCACATCTTTCTTTCATCCATTACATTTCACATCAGTGACCAGTTGGGGGATCTGCAAAGGGACAATATTATCATGAACACACTGAAACTTTAACTACAGAGGCACAAAAATTGCAGGGACGATCATTTTGAAGTGGATGTATTATCTGTAATTAAATAAAATCAATCCCTCATCACCACAATTATGAAAACTGTACAGAAAAATTATGCAATCTTAATATTAAGATCCAAATGCAATTGAAATTAAATTTAAACCTGAGATGCAGTGTTATTGGAAAGGTGAGCCGGACCGACAGGGATGAAACCGTAACTGTGCTAATAGGGGCCCGTAGAGCCTGGCTAGGGTTAGCATGCTTTGGCGGATAACTTATTAGCATTAGCTTGCTAGTGCAAGAGCTAATGCTAACTACACAACTGAATGGCGCTGGTCTAGCTTTTAGCCTTTAGCCTAGCCTAGCGTAACATATCTTGCAGTTGGGACAGTGTTACGTTGCTTTTAACGCTTTAGGGGTCGTGTCTTTTATTAAGCTATACATACATCTTCCTTTGTCTTTCCATTTCTGCCCTTCTTTCCTCTTCCTCTTTCTTCTGCTTCTCGTCCAGGGCATTTCTCTTGCTCAGCGTCCTTCCGAAGATATCGATACGCTCCGGCGGCGAGGCTGCTCTTTCTCTGCGGGACGAGGCTGTGGTAGACCGGGAACGAGAACGAGATTCTCTGCGGCGGCTCCTTTTCCCTTCTCGGGACTTGGACCGCTTCTTGGACCTTTCCCTGTCTCTGGATCGCGACCGAGACCGGCTCCTTTTCTTGCTGTGCTTGCTGCTTTTGGAGTGTTTTGACCGGGACGAGCTGCGGCTCCGAGAGCGGCCCATGTTGACCACCTCCACTAGTCGAGAGTCTACACCAAACTACTGTGTTTTATGGCTGATAGGTGGACAGTATCTACAATTTTGTTCCACTCGTCCCTCTTTAAAACTATTATTGGCAACAACGGACCAAGTGAAAATGTTTCAACGGTTGTATTCTGGAAAAATAACCATTCGAAACTGGTTGTTATTTTACCTAACTCGCGTTAAAGAAAGATGGCGGTTTGTCGAGTTTGTAGTTTCCCAGAATGCACCGCTGCTTTCGTTATTCCTCGGCAGCCTTCGGGAGTGTTCGGTCAAATGCATACATTGAGCTTAATGCACAGTCCCAAAATATACAGTTCTTTCCCTACAGAGGTGATTTGTAAAATAGCAATTAAAAATTTAATTGAGAAATGCGTGTCTGTGTTTTTTGGTTATGGAGTAGTAAATTCCACAAATAAAAAAATAATAAAGTAAAAAAAAAGGGGGGGGGGGGGGCGGGGTACTCAACCTTCTTCTTAAAATGGTGTGGTAGGCATAATACTTTTATTGCTGATATCCAAAGGGGACTATTCATTCTTTTCACACAGCCTCTGCACTCGTTGGCTTGGCTCAGCAAATTCAAGATTACACTTGCAAAATATATGTAAATCCCATTTGAGCCCACCAGGATTTGAGTTTAAAATTCTCACATGTGTGGCCAAATAAGTTTTTGCTCTGCACAAGTATGTTGTGTTCTCAAATTTACAATGTGTGTGTACAAATGAACAAGAGAGAACTTTTGTTTTTATGTCTGAGATAATACAGAAATGCAAACAACAGTGAAGTTGCTGTGGGTCAGTTGGGGAGAAGCACCAAGAAAGTAAAAGCTGTTTTTTTTTTTAGATGCACATAAATACACTGAATTAATCCATGATATAAATATCCTTAGTCATCACAGCATTGGATTTGTTTCCTCTGATACAGTTTCTCCTCTGTTGTGATGCTACGTCAGTAGTGTAAACCTCTCCTTGCAAAGGAAACATCATCAGATCATGTATAATATGATCTAAATGAGCCACTTTTTAATGCAGTTTGTTTACAATTTTAGACAGAGAAAGACTTACAAGATATAATTTAGTCTATTTATGCAAGTATATAACTAAATGTAATCACAAGATTTTGCACAATTGTACTTTTTTCCCTCTACATCTAATGTGCAAAAATCCTCCTTTTCTCTCACACTTCAAATTTGTGAAAAACCGAGGCCACATTTTACAAGCTCAAGTGCTTGAAATGCCATTACATGCACAAGAGTTAAAGTTTTTCCCATGCTTTGGTTCATTTGTGTGCATGAGTTAAGTGTTTACAACAGAGAGTCGCACATCAGAAGAGTAAAGTGCTTTTTGCGACAGAAACCAGAGTCAACTTTGCACAGATTTCACTTTTTTATCTAATTTGACCTATATTTAACTTTGCCCGTGTCCATTTTTAAAAGCTGTTTTCATGCACTATCAGGAGCTAAAATGATGCTTTTATCAGAACTTGTAAATATAGCGACAAGAACATCAGATAACCAACCATAACAGACAGAACAAGGCAGGGAAAAATAACACAACTTGACAATGACACAGTCCTATGCTAAAAGATTGCCATCCCACTCTGGTAAAATGAGGCCATTGTGATAACTGTCCCCCGAGTGCCGAGCTCAAAATAAACTGGCATTACTATATTTAAAAACACATAACTCAAAAATCCCAGTGAATCAGCTTAAAAAGGTCACACCACTCAAGCTAAAATTGAAAGTGCTGCAACATCTGAGAGATGTTTTGTCTTTTATTTTTCTCTAATTACCTGCAGCTTTCAGTATCTCTGAATCTAATTTTAGTAGAAAGAAATGGTTTGTTCACACGGAGTCATGCTGCGTGCAGCTTCAATTGTGGATCAACAATACTTTTAGTTATTGTGAACTGATAACGGTTGTCAGATGAGTCACTTTCACACACACACACAGAAGAAAAGAGGCTTTGTGTTGAGCAGTGTGGCTTCATCCATGGGCTTGTACTGTCAGCCTGAGTGTGAGCACTACCACACAAATACAAATTTCCTCAGAATTAAAGGAAATAGAGAAATAATGTGATTTCAGTGCCAAAAGTTGAGGGCAAGTCTTTGTTCATCCATCCAGGACCAGCGTGGCGGGGGGGGGGGGGGGGGGGGGGGGGGGGGGGGGGGGGGGGGGGGGGGGGGGGGGGGGGGGGGGGGGGG
>JAQMCX010000011.1:21574627-21632351 GCA_029814765.1 Acanthurus leucopareius | reverse complement strand
CTAAATAATTTTTTTTATTTGCAAAATTTGTTGGGCATTTTTTTTTTCAACAATCCTGTAAAAGCTTCCCCGGCCCCCCCCCCCCCCCCCCTTCCTCTAGTTCTTACTCCTTTGCTTGAAGCCAAAGAATCAATTTTCTGTAACTTGTGGTTGTGTTTTATTTTAATGATCCACAAATTCTGTTCCCGGAGATGAGAGGACTAGCATTAAAGAGGCTGAGATGTCTTGTTTTTCGCTCGTATAACGGGAAGGGAGAGGTGCTTAAAGCCCCTTTTGATGAATAATAGAAAATGTTTCATGGAGGTGGAGAGGAAAAGAGTTCCAGTGTGGCTCCGGTGGGAAAAAAAGAAGGCGAACCGGAGAAGCGGTGGATGCGTAAATGAAAGTATTTGCAGAGTTTGTGTGCCTTGCTCCTGGGTGGCTCGGGGTGAACGTTGAAGGAGAGGCAATAACATGAGCCGGGAACATGGAGAGGGTTTCAAAGAGGCCAAAGACCAAGTTTCATATTTCTCTAATCCGTGTTTGAAAGGATGCCATGCAGAGGAGATCTCAGGAGAAACTACTTGGATATGTCACTTATAATCACACGTCAGTCAAGGCTTGAAGATGTGTGTGTGTGTCACAGGTGCACCACCTGTTGCTGCCGTAAATCACATTTTATCCAACATGATGACTGATTTGGACACAGAATGTCTCACTGATTGATTGTAATCAGTGTGAATTCAGATGTTAAGTACTAAAGTGGTTAATAATGAGATTGGAGGATCATTTAACCTGCTGTCAGTGTTATTGAATATGATATGACCCTTCATGCTCCATCATCTGGGTTAAATTAATGAGACCAAAGCCTCATTTGTCAAAATATATTCAGTGACACTGACGGAATAATTTTAATTCATTTTCAGTCGCTGACTTTAATGTGCAACAAGTTTTGTCTAAATCACACTGATCTCGACTTTGACTTGCAGCTCCTGAGTTCATGTATTAACACACAGTGGAGTGAATATAGCAGGTCATTATCCAGGAAAGTTACTGCAGCTGAGTGGGAGTGTTGATGCTAAAACACTGCAGCCTTTCACTCGGGTGGGATGTTCGTGCATTAAGTGCAGCTGCTGTATACCCTTTTCTCCTCGCCTTCATAAACGGCTCTCTGCTGTTTGTGCCTACAAACACATGCAGTAATTATTTCCATGCAAAAACAGCAATCATCAATGTTCTGTAAGCAAAAAGCCACGTCTCCTGTGCTTCACCGAGGCTCAGACCCTCGTCTTCACCCTGCAGAGCGTCCAGTCTGTGGGAACACATCACGAGGAAGGCCCCTCACACAGTGTCCGGAGCTGAGTCTGTGGATATTATGCAGAGTTCGAATGTGAAAAGGGCTCATGCTGCTACTTCTGAGGGCAGCTTCCACTGATCCCATTGAGATGGACCTCAGTAATCTCACCAGTCAACATAATTTCAAACTGCTCGCAGCGACTCAAAAGGTACTCGTGAGTCTGGAAAATATCACGGTTCTCCTCGATACCAAATCCCCTGAGAGCGATCTCAGCAGACTGTAAGTCAGTCCTGTTAAGACTCTCTAAGAAAGTCTGACTTGTTCATGTAAAGTTTTTTTTTTTTAATCATCTCAAATTTGAGCTTGAATCATTTTGATGAATTATAGATGTACTACACTCTTAAACCCACAGATACAGAGCCCAGATCTCCTGGAGCTCAAGTTAATCAAAAAGTCGGTCCCTTTCACATTTTGTGATCAAAGTTGGCCCCGGTCTTTCACGGACACTTTTCAGGTCTCCTGACCCTGCCCCGTGGTGGCTCTTCAGGGGGAAAAACACTTAACAAACACAGGATCTCTTTTAAAAAGCCCCGCCACATTGTCACATTGTCATGTTGATGGCCCCGGGGTCCCGGCACAAAGAGCCATTGAGGAGGGGGACCTGAAAACAAGCCCCCCCTCTCCACCGGCCTGAATGAGAGCAGATCTTTCACCTCCGGCCGGCTATGGGAGAGGTGAGGAGGAGAAGCACACAAAGGGGGAGGAGGGTGGAGGTGGAGACTTTAGAAGAGGCAGAAGATTGAGGATGTGGAGGGAAGGAGAGGAGGTTCAGAAGCTCTGCTGGCTGACAAACACACACCGGGTCCTCCCAGCATCCGTCACCACTGACGCATCAGAGCTTTTCACTGATTTATCTTCAGTTTACTCTGCAGAGTGAAGATGAAAATCACTGTATGTGACTTTTCCTCATTTCTCAACAGACTTTCAAATGCATCCAAGTCTCTCAAATTATATATTTATTGTCTAAAGTTAAAAAAGTTAAAGGCTTATAACACTGCACACCTGATACCTGTGTGTGTGTGTCTGTGTATTTGTATGAATCTCAGATAAAAACAGATAAAAACAGAAGTTTCTTCAGGGAAACATGTTTGACTCTGAAGTGTTCGAACATCTTTGCTGATCCACTCAGATCCTCGTAAAGGTTCGACCTCTTTCTCTCTCTGTCCGGTTGATGATCTGGATGTTTGAGTGTTTTGAGGTTCAGACATTAACTCTGAATTTTAAGGTGCAAGAAAAATGATGTGGTGCATCTTTTACTACAATCAGAGAAAACACGCTCATCCAGCTGTCAGTGCTGGAAAAACCTCATTGTGTCCACAGTTTTGTTTGGGAACCTTAAACACTGAAATTTTTGGATGAAATAATTAGAAATTTTCCTTCCATGATTCATTTAGATCCTCACAGATCATGTGTGTGCATCTGCTGTGAGAAAGAAAAAACAGAGCCTGTCTTCTTCTTCTTCTTCTTCTTCTTCTTCTTCTTCTTCTTCTTCTTCTTCTTCTTCTTCTGTCTGATTTGTTCTGCCACTTTCCTCCGTCATTTGTCACACACTATCTGCTGCCGTGTGACCTCGACAACCTCCAGCGGACCACTGACCAGATGTCCGTTCTCTGACCGACCATCACTCAAGAACAACCAACGCCACGATTCACTCAATTCAAAATCACTAGCCCTTAAAAAACCCCCCATTCACTTCGGCCACCATATGCCGAATGTCTCCGTCCTGTTGATCTGTTTGTGTCGGGGCTGAGGAAGAGCTCGGGCCCGTCTCGCATGTGTCTGCCACCTCCCCTTCCTCTTAGGAGATGTAATTAAGTGTTAGAGGAGCTTCAGAGATGACCCCCGCGACAAAAGACTGAGAGGGAACTCGGCTGTCACCACCACATATATGTGACAAGCGGTGGTCAGCGCCGAGGATCGTCTTTCTCGAGAGCTCCGGACTAAAAGAGAGAGAGAGGAGGACAGGTGATTCTGACAGGCCAAACCCAGAGGTCAAAGGTCAGGTTTGAAGTATTGGCCGGCAAGGAAGCTGATCCGGTTAAGCTCTTGTCTCTATCTTCATCTGAGACAAGCGGTCTGCTTCTCTTTTCGTCTTGGCGCAGCTCTCCGGAGGTCCCTCCCTTCGCTGCCATTCAGACCTGGAATGGGCAAAGGTTAGGTATCAGGGCAATTATCAGCTGAAATTAAAAACTGTGAGTGAACTCAGAGGGGTCGGCCTGTGTTTGCTCGACTGAAAAGATATATAAAAGGGCGAAGGATTGACGGGAACATGAGCTGCGCTGTGTGCCGGCACGCCACGCTCACTGCGGAGGCTGTAGTTTTATGTCAAAACAGGGGGGAATAAAGAATTTGACTTAAAAGACTCTCCAGCCCTCCTGAGTGTGTCTTTGGCATATCGTTTGGTGCGAGGGGGGAATGAGATTTACTCCCGCGGCTCTTTCATCTCCCTCCTCTCTTTTCTTCCTGTGCCTGCTTTTCTCCCACAGCATGCACAGAGAAACCACTGCAGCCTCTGCATGTGTGTGTGTGTGTGAGTGTGTGTGTGCGACTCACAGCATGGGAAAAAGAGCACTCCTGAGAAACTACAAACAGGAAGAGAAACACATCCATCAGGAGCAAACACCCCCCCCCAATGCCGCCAAACACACTCACACAGCTCACAATTCGCCCTCCTTTGCTTCGCCGCTGTTCTCCACCGTAACAATGGACGCTTCCTGAAGACTGGGGTCACCGTGACGTCGAGAGCGACCAGCCGCCCGTGTGTGAAAGCTCAAGAACGGGCGAATAGGAAGGAGCCAAGGTCTTAGTCAACATCCAGCCGTCACTCAAAGGGCTTTTTCTTGAGAAGGCCCTCACGACAAGAGAGCTGCGTTCTTGTTCACACAATGTTTCCCCACTCGACACCCGAATCATCTCTGCATTACGCAAACATTTCGCAAGGGAAGGTGCAGCTCACTGGTTTACTGCTTCTGAATAAGGCATGACTCAGTTTTTAATCAGTCCAGTACAAACACACAGCAGAGATTTCTATCTGTCCACAGACCGGAGCAGTTTCACCTCTCAGATATGGACGTCTTGGCTGCAGTTCAGGAATCACTTCATCCTGACTGGTATGGGAAGTACATTCACGGTCAGGTTGGAGGAGGAGGAGGTAATTATTCAAACTGAGATGAAAGATCCCAACACTGAAGGCTTCAGACTCCCTCTATTAGTTTGATATCTGCAGAGCAACAACAAGAACATCAGAGCGAGCGCGACGTCGTGCCCCTCAGGCTTTTGTCAGGTTCATCTACATCAGCTCGGAGAGAAGAAGCTGCTCCGTCACTCTCACAGAGCTCCTGAAGTGATGTTCAGCACCGAGAGATGAGTTTGCCACCTTGTGTCGATCCGCCCACAGACGGCTCGCCTGAGGTTTTACAGACAGGTTTCGGGGGGGGGGGGGTGTACGGGTTCAGGACACATGTGTTTGTGTGTCAGCTCTCGCCATGAGAGAGGTTTTATCTGGAGCACCAACGCTGGAAACGCTAACGGTGTTCGTGTGTTCGCTGAGGTTGTGAACAAACACAGCAGCTATAAACACTTCAATTAGTCAAAGAGGGGGGGCTAGCTTTCACTGAGGGATGGGGTCCTGCTCACTTTTCTAGTTTTTGGTTGATTTTCTTACTAAAAATCCCTCTAAACACTGAACTTTTACTGTCCAGCTGCCAAAATCCAGATGATGAATCGAGGGGACTTAATGAAATAACGCCTGACTCATCTGTGACTCGTCTCTTTCGCTCTAATTTCACCTCTCAGACTATATGAAGTCTGTCACACCATGTTCCTGCTGCATCGGATGAGATGTTTTCATGCCCCCCCCACCACCTCGCCAAGCCAGAGTTGGGGCTGCGGCCAAGATTTGCAAATATAAAGCAGCCAAGACAGAAGAATGGAAATCCTGAGTCTGAGCACATGCAGAGCCCCCGATGCAAACACGCACACACACACACAAAGCAGAAGTTTCTCTTTGTATGTTACCTGTGAATCATGTTTTTCGCTCATGGAGACCCTAAACCGCCCGAACACGACCAGTAATGAAGTCTCAAGGGAAACTGAGAGTATTTATTTGTTGGCCTAAAACGTGTCAAATCTGAATAAATTGGCTTCAGGCGCTGAAATCAGCCGAATGTTACAACACGTTTCCCCCAGAAACTCATCACCGTGGACACGAGCGTTTTGTTGCAACTAAATGGAAATGGGATTGT
The DNA here is from genome assembly GCA_029814765.1 of Acanthurus leucopareius. Classification (NCBI taxonomy): domain Eukaryota; kingdom Metazoa; phylum Chordata; class Actinopteri; order Acanthuriformes; family Acanthuridae; genus Acanthurus; species Acanthurus leucopareius. Next base: position 21,626,771 of record JAQMCX010000011.1, on the reverse strand, counting down.
AGTTCAGACGACGGAGACCAAACATGTACACTCGATGATCGGACTGTAGCTCAGGCTGCAAAGCTTTCCTGGTGAACTGGTCGTATTATCATGATAATTTATGTTTGATCGATCGTCTGACAAGAGAAAACAGAAAACATGTGGATGAGAAAAATGAAAGTGTGAATTTGTGGGAAAGAACAGAAGTTTAAATGCTGAGAATCAGCAGAGGAACAACATCTGTCTCCTCCTTTCGCTGCAAAATCTGCATCACATCCTGTTTTTACTCCTTTTCTTCAGGCTTTTTAAGGTGAGAGATCTTTACTGAATCGTTTTCACACATTAACGATATATTTTCTAAGATTTGGCCGCCGTAGTTTGGACGTAGTTTGGGTCACAGCTGTGCAGCTCCCAGAGTGACGACATGCAGGGTGTGGATGTGTGTTTGTGTGTGTGTTTGTGTGTGTTTGTGTGCATGCAGGAAAAGGACTGAGGGTGTGACGGTGGAACCAGCGCCGTTTGGCTGATCGTGCTACTTTTCATTAGTGCTCTCCTGTGGAAGGCATGCAGGACGGGGTTAGGCTCATTTCACACTGTGTTTGTCAGGATTGGTTGTTAAAGAGGCTGCTGGGACTGTGATCAGGAACGAGTGAGACTCTGCCAGAGAGTTTCTGCAGAGCAGAGAGGAAGACTCTTCCTGCTCCATGTTCTGCAGTTCTCTGCTTTTTTAACCGATGCATTTCCACACTAACACATCAGGCCTACAGGGGGGAGAAGAAGATTCAGACGGTTCGTACGACATGTTAGTGTGACCATACTGGAGGTCAGAGGTGCTGCTCATCCACAGCCACTCAAAGGTGGAGGAGAAGCTGTTATACAAGGAGATGAGACAGTTAAATGTTGGATAACGACTCATTTTCAGATTTTTTTTCCTGAAAGAAATCCTCAGTGTCGCACTCGGTTTAAAACAAAAGAAGTGCCAATAATAGTTAAATATAAACCCAAAACAGAGCTGTAAATGCCTGAATCACTTACAGCTAGCTAACCTTGTTGGTGACCCCACCCCCCACCTCCGGTGTTAACAGGACTGAACTCTGCAGGACCAGTGTGTGCTTGTTGCCAATTTAAATCTACAGCATCCATAAAGATTCACATCAGGGGTTAAATGTGGTCATAAAGAGCCTCTAGCTCCCCTCCCGCCCTCCCCCCTCCCCCCTCCCCCTCCCCCTCTCACCCATCCTCCCCTCCCCTCTTATCCATCACCCTCCATCCAGTTTGGTGACTGATGTCCTGATTAAACGGAGAGGGTGATTGATCCGTCATATCCATCACTCGGCCTGTCCGACGCACAGTATGGTCTCATCCTCTCTGCTCTTTTGTGCAGAATTCCAGCCTTTGTGCCGCACACGTGTGTCTGTAAATGTGTGTGTGAGTGTGTGTGTGTCTGTAAATGTGTGTGTGTGTGTGTGTGTGTGTGAGTGTGTGTGTGTGTGTGTGTGTGCCCCCCGACTCGAGTCTCCACTCCCATGTGAGAGTGTGACAAATCTAATTTGATCGTCATCGTCAGTGCTAATCTAATATCTTTTGCATATGTGTTTAAGTGTTTGGGGGTGGGGGGGTGGGGGGGCACCATATGTTCATTGTGAGAGTGCAAGTGAAGTGTGTGTGTGTGGGGGGGCAGAGAGATTTTGTTCTTAATGTGTCAAACACAGTCTAAGATGTCACCGGGTCCAAACAGACTCCGCCTCTCTCAGAGTTTCCCCCTCATCCGTCTCCCTGGCGGTGGCAGAAACAGTAGCCTCCCCGAGTGCTTCAGCGGGGCCCTCAGCTCCCAGCAGGAGGCCCCCGCCTGCTGTATGGGGGCCTTGTCTGCAGGAGGAAGCCCGTTCGCAGTCGGGTTAACTTGTTGAGGACACCCCGCCGTTGCCGGGTCGACCTCTGCGCGGACCTGAACGGAGCTGCCGGGTCCAAACCCATTTGTCTGCTGGATATTCTGACATCTGTGTGTGACCCTTCACCTTGTTCCAGAGCTGGAAATGAAACTAATACAAATGATCCGACAAAAATCACCCCCCCGTCACTTTGTGTAAGTTATTTCTGCGCGTCATGACGAACACACTGTGTGAACATCAGGGCCCTTTACTCTGCGAAACGGGTTTTGTGTTTAGATTAGTTACTGTGACCAAATAGATGTGGATATAAACTAAAACGATGGAGAATAATTAATAATAATAATTTCTGAATAATTTTTAGTCTGAAACTTAGAGCTTTTTATCATGACACAAGTTATAAACAAGGTGTTTTTTGAAAAGCAGGCATGTTTCAGCTTAAAGGCAGATAAACTTCGAAACAGATGCAGACAAAAACCCTCTTTTAACACATTTATGTCATAAACCAAAGAATTTTCAAAGATCATCACAGTAAAAACGATCTTGAGAAGAACATGATGTCCAAACCAAATGTCATGAGAATTCGTCCAGAAGCTGCTGAGATATTTCAGTCTGATCCAACATGGTGGACCTCAGCTGCTCTGAAGAAGGTCAAGAATGGGTTTTCAGTTTTTTTTAAACATGAAAAGGATTTTTTTTATCAGTTTCAAACAAATATTTAAAGACTATAACATCTGTATTTTCATTGTGGGTGAATGTGTGTTACATGCAGTGAAAGATAAACTCGGATTCCCCCGAGAGGAAACGATATGAACTGTGAGTCAGATTTGATGTTATTTTTTCTTCACAGCTTCCTTTAAAATCTAAAGGCAATCTAAGATCTGTAGGTGTGTGACAGCCACTGATTTAGTGGAGGACATAAAGCAAAGAGATGGAGGAAAGAGCCCGTAAAAAAAGAAAAGTGGGAGCAAACTCAGGTCAGATGATGTTTGCTGTGTTTGTTTCAACCTGTCTGCGCAGCCAGATGGGTGGAGTTTCTGCAAAAAGAAGGAGACAATGCAAGAGCCAAGAGTGCAGACAATCACAGGAAAGCAATTGAAAATCACCTTTATCATCTCTAATCACTGTTACCACCAATGCAACATTTCTGACCTGTGGCATCCCAGCAGGAGGTCAGAATCGATGCCGTCGAGGGTTTGTGAGCATTTCAGAAGCGAGTGGAGACAAAAAAGGTTTGCTAATGAGTTCCATAAGAGTGCAGAGGGAGGTGCAGGAGGACAGGGACAAATGGAAAAAGTGAGCTTTTGCAAGCTGTGGGAAACAGTCAGCACTCTGCAAGCTGAGTTCAGACCAAACACAACTTTAGACTTAACTGTGTTTTCTTCAAGCGAGCGATTGTAATCAATCAAAGAGCACGATGAAGATGCAGCCTTCGCTTTACGCATCTCAGTTTGATCTTAATTATCATATCAGTGACATGCAGCTAAAGCATTTTCAGTCTCAAAGTCCCTCCCTGCCACGGGAGAGAGATCAGCGGGGTTGATACCAGGAGACCCAGAGGGCTTTAAACTTCAGGACATGAAAGACAACCTATTCTTTTATCCAGACAATAGAGGTGGATGGCCTCCGCCCTGATTCACATTCAATGTGGAGCTCGCTGCTCCTGCTCGAGGTGGCTTCTTTTATCAAACTCTCTGGTGAAACACTCGCTCCCTCTCCGGGGCACAACTAAACTTAGCTGACCCTTGACTCTGAGTGTAAAACCTCCTGAACCTGCTGTCACGTTTGCGACCCGTCCCGGTCTTGTAAAGATTGTTAATTGGAAGAAAGGAAAGGAAAAGTGAAGATGTGGAAAAACGGGACTCTGGAGGATTGTTAGCATGAGATGTTGATGTTGGGGACAGTGAATTAATTCTCATGTTTGTAAAAGCTCAGCGTCGTCCGTGTGCACTTGTAAAAAAAGTCAGGAGGGACAAACGCAACGGAAAAGTTGCACTGAGAGCAAAAAAATAAAAAACATCCTGAACTCTTTCTGTCTGACAACCAGAACTTTTCATTCAGTGTTTCGATCCGTCAAAGATCTCTGCAGGACAACTCACAGTTTCCTGAAGTTTGTCACAATGACATCAGAGATTTTTAAGTCACATTTTTACTGATTGGAACAGCAACTTAATGTATTTACATGATTTACATTTTTAGAGATAAAGATGCCATGAAACAAAGATGAGGAATCATAAAGTTTTTTAGGGCTAAGCCGAGGAAGAAGAGTTAAAAATGATAAAAAGCCAAATGCATCCACTGACTGTGATGTTAAATTCTTATGTTACCTTTGTTTGTTGGTCACCGATTGCAGAAATATCACCGACTATTATTATTAAATTTGCTCAACGCTTCATATTTGCATAATATTCATGGACTGAAAAGCACATTCATTTAAAAAATCTTCAGCCAAATGCTGAGAAATGAGATAAGAAAAGAAGTCCAGTCTTGGCTGGAAACCAGAGAACTGTCACACGGTTTTTACTGTTCATTAATAATTCAATCAGCTAACATCTCATAACCTCCTGCAGCCTTTTTTTGTGCATTTTCACTCTGACATGAGCCTCAGAAGCTGCTCGGACTGTTTGTCGTTCAGGTTCAGTAAAAGCTGAGTAACGGCATCCGAAGCGCCGCTGTCAGGTTTTTATTTCGCTCTGAAACGACTGAATCTCTGACACATTTCAGCTCCCACAGAGAAGAAGTCCAGACTCTGGAGATTCAGAACCTCTGACTCATCAGTTCTTGCAGCTCGGACCTCAAATCACACATCCGACACCTCCGACTCTCACACTCCCACTCGCACTAATCGTCCCCTTCCCTTGAGTCCTCGGAGGTCCCCTGACATGTTAAGAACGCCCCCCCGGACGAAGTCCCCGATCCCAGAGCTCGGTGCAGGAATTTGATTAGTCAGTGTTTCCTAAAGACCTCACATCACACCCTTCTCTCAGCACACACACACACACACACACACGCACACACACGCACACACGCACACACACACACACGCACACACACGCATCAGCCTCCCCCCTCTGTCTTGTCTTTTTTTTTAAGGCGGGGTTGCTGTGACTGACAGCTGTATTGAGCCGGCTGAGTGGCGTGACGCCGCCTCCTTGAATGTGCGAGCGTGATTCGTTCACGCCCAGTGGCCTCATGACACCCAGTGAAATGACTATGAGACCCCCCCACCACCCCCAACCCCACCCCAGCATGACAATGAGCTGTTTAGTGCTGTCACAAACCCATCACGAACAAACACACACATGCACACATGTCAATAATCCTCAAACTGTGCATCTTACACGCACACACACACAGATGAACAAACTCAGACCTTTAATGCATCACACACACACACACACCGGCAGACCTGCAGGTATTCTGCCTCCACGCAGACATAACGGTGAAAAATGTCGACCGTTTGTCACTTTGAGACTTAATCAAATAAAATTTCATGCCCTTCATCAGAAATGCACATTTCCTGGTTGAAACACAAACTCAAAGTTATCTAATTAACAAGGCGAGTCTCCCGGCACGTTGAGAGCCAGACTGTAAATACACTTTCACCATCTGGACTCTGTGTGTGTGTGTGTGTGTGTGTGTGTGTGTGTGTGTGTGTGTGAGTGTGTGTGAGTGTGTGTCTCTCTCTTCCATGTGACCTCAGATAGCCTCTTGCTAGGTGGTAACGCCGTGCCAGGCATCGAGCAGATGTCCCCGTCTTTCATGTCCCTCCTGTACAATGTCTCATAATCAGCCAGTCATCAGTCACTGCTTTTATTTCCACCAGAGAAGAAGAAGACTACTGTTGGACTTTGTTTGATTGACCTCTCACCTCTGCACTCTGAGCGTTAACTCTTTATACAGTCTGTATGACGGCTTCATTCGTGCTGCAGGACTCTGGACTGAACCCTGTTTGCACCTCAATATTTGATCCATCCCATTGAAATTACTCATTGATCTCTTATTTTGCGTGCAGCTGAAATTGGATTTTAAAAGAGAGAAAAAAGACCACAAGTGTGTGAGTTTTAAAACCTCAAATGAGCTCATTTTTAATCAGGATGCTTTAACAATCATCTGGTATATTTGATCCTATTTTTGTTAAGTTTTGATGAGTTTTAACAGTGAGCAGCTCTGCATTGTCTGGGATTTTTTGATGCATTCTGGGACTTTTCCTCCTGTTGATCAGCTGCAGCAGCGCCATCTAAGCACTGTGTAAGACGAGCTGCACAGGTTCATGTCACACACTCTAGTATGTGACCTTCTGCCGACCTCTCAGCCACTTTCACGTCCCAGGTTAGCTGCTCAGCCTCTGGGGAACGTCCGCCACCCTGCACTCCCTCCTCCTGCAGCAGATAAGTCCATATCTGCCCCGGCTGGCACATTCCACAGGTGTTAAATTAAGAGTTAACAAGCACTCTCTCATTAACACTCTGACAGGACGGCCTGATAGTAAAGGCTGTTTTAAACCTGCTCATGACGGACGACCGCTCGGACTTCATCTCCTGCCTTCTGCTCCGCGGCTGAAACCAATAAACAGCCGCTCTCCACCCTGCAAAGGGAAAAGGCAATAACTTCAAGTCGTGGTGGAAAATAAGATTTTTGATAATCAGCATGAGTTTAGAATCGATATCAATTTGGAACCAGCTCCTGTGTCAACACATTTCTGTGAGAAAATGCTATAGTGCAAGATATTTTCACAGATCGCAGCAGTTTTCTCACTCGCTGAGCGTTTCTGGCCTTTAGTCAGGCTGCACTGTGGATTCAAACGCTCCAAATTTCAGACTGAATGATGATTGAACTACGAGCTTTACTGTTGTGCTGTTATTGTTTTCTATTATTGGAAAAATAACTGAGCCAATCAGAGCTTTGCACACGAACGGGTCGTCTTCCTGCGTGAGAGCCAGAAAAGCCTGGATGAGGTCGTGAGTCCACTTACAGACGGGGAAGCTGGTAACTGAAGCTATTTCCCTCGGCAGCAGACCATCCATTTGAGCAATGCATGAAATGATCAAATCTATGAATAAAATATGATATCGGCTCAGGGGGCACAGTCAGTCAGCTCTGAAGTCAAACCTGTGGAGGAAAAATCTAATTAAGCAGGCAAACGTATGCAAACGCATAAAATCCCACAAACTCACACCCACAACATGCAGCAGCCATGTGACTCACAGCCGACCCTGCTGACAGGCAGTCATGTGACCCCCGGCCAGTAAATGAGACAGCTTGCAATCAGATCAAAGTGATTCTCTCCTAAGAAATCGGCATTTGAAATGTAAGATATGTTGTTTTAAATCAAAACCTCCATGGAGGAACGAGTCCTAAAACCCAGTTTTATTCAGTTTTTTGTTTGTTTCAGGCAGTTTGTTTAGAACTAAAGTCACACATTTTTTATTTAATATATGAGTTTTATTATTTTTTGTTATTTTAAAATAAAAATAATGTTTTAAAAAAAATAAAAATAAATTCCACAATGAATTTTCTCTGAAAAATTAAGTAAAATTTGAAAGAACTTAAATTTGGTGTGTTTACACTCAAAAAAGGCCCAATGAAACAGATTCATACCATTTGCATACAGTAAAACTCACTTTCTCTTAATTGTTCTCTCTGACAGATTATAACTGAGGTTTTTTCCTCCTCAGACTTTTTAGTTTAAAGTTAAGTATTTTTTCGTGTGTCAGCTGAAAATAATGTTTGCTGGACGATGCAGTGATTATACTGAGAGGGAACATAAAAAACTCCTCTTGGGCTAAAAATTAGGTGACGTCAGACTGACTAATGTTGGGGAAAAAAACTAAATGGCACATCAGTGTGATAATTATTTAAATATGTTCCTGAATTGTGACAGCAAGCTGCATTCACACCATGTGAGGAGAGTCGGAAGATCAGGAAATGTCATGTTGTTATGGAGCGAAGCTTGAATTAGCCACAAGCTAACTGTCACCCAAAGTCTAACTGAGAATAAAGATGATTAAAATTAATTAGCAAAAAGCTACAGGCTACACTGGCTTCAGTGAAGTAAAGAAACTCTCTTTAACCACATTTAAATAAATTGAGGAAGAACTACATCGCAAAAGGCTTTGCTGTTATTTTTTGTAGCATTTTTGACACTTTATTCCTTTTTTTTTACCATTTGAAGGACAAATATGACAGAAACTTTGAATATCTCTCACTCACAACTACTATTTTTATATGAAATACTTTTATTAAATGGTAGTTCACTTTTTACTATATGATATGAAATGTGTAAATAAAAAACACCACTGGCCCCTGTTGACCCAAAAACAAAATATTACAGTATATATGTATAATTACAGGCTGTTTAAAGGTCCATGCAGTCTTTAATCTTTGTCTAATATGTGTTAATTTTTGTGTTTCATCTCAAAGTGCAGAGGCAGCAGAGAAAAGTGTAACATTAAAGAATGCGACTAACAATCAGACACCTCCAAATGTTCTTACCTGCTGCCACGTTCACACAGTCTGCTGCAGGAAACTGCTCAAATGTGGCAAAACCTAATTAGCAATGCAGCGGAGATGTCACACACTTTCAACATCGCATTATTTGCATTATCCATCATTAGAAACATCGTCGTCACACCTCGCGGCACTCAATCCCCTGCATTTCTGCGGTGCCATCTGGCCATCGGGGATCATGCATATGCAGAGAGGAACAGAACCTGACACAACACCCCACAGCCTCATTCACAGTCACCTCTCACTGAACCGTAACTTGTCGCATTATATTTTTAGATCACCTGAGCAGAGACTCATGGCTTCGCATTGTGTGTGTGTGTGTGTGTGTGTGTGAGTTTGTTTGAACTGCTTCGAGATACTAATTGTGTCCAGTGGTGATTGGTGACCACCGGAGGGGCGGCTGAGGACCCCACACTCATCTCTGCAGGGTTTCACTTCTGGTCACACGGCCATCTGCTGCCGTCAATCACACACAAACCGTCTCAGGGACTGAGTGTGTGTGCGCTGCGTCTCATCTGACTTTCTCTCCTTCTCACCTCCACTCCCAGTCGTTGGTGAAAGGATTGATCTAAATATACCGGTCGACATGTTCTGCAACAACGGGAGGCGACTGTGATTTCGACCGCGAGGTGTTGTGGAAGATCCAGCACCCCCGGTGAAAACGAATAATCCCTCAACCAGCTGGCACTGCCCACTCTGCGTGTTTGGTTTATGCCTCTGCAAACCGGCTTTCAGAGAGTGTCGCTAACGTTTGACAGGACCGCCGGCTCTGCCTTCTCCAGGCATAACAGAGTTTGTGTGAATGGAAACCAACCTTTCATCATCCAAGAAAAATGAACTCCATTTCAACTGTACAGGAGAGACTCCACCACTAAATCCAGCCTGAGTCTTGAAGTGAAATGTTCTAAGTGAAAGGATTTGATGGATGTGCACACTGTGATCTGTGTGTTTGAAAGTTTGAGCAAACTTTGGTGAAGTTCGTGAGCTCACATTGTCAGATGTTGTATTAAGAAAATATGCTGAAAGACTGAGAATCAGGTTGCATCACATAATATATGATCACCGTTCTAACCTGAAGCTCAGCCTGCTCACCGGCTGAGGGACGCGCCGCGCTCAGATGGTCTTTTCCATCGACTTAGCCCACTTTTGTTTCACAATAGCATGCTGTGGTTTGGGGTTTAGTTTCACTCCCACATTCCTCGTAATGCTTCCATCCAGCAGACATTAACCTCACTGTTTACCGACTGCTTCCTGCAGCCACATGGGAGCTGCGTTCGCCGTGTTAAGTGATCGCTAATGCAAACCGAACATTTCCTGCAGCGTCTTCTCCGCATTAAAAACTCTCCACCAGCAAACCATTAATCGGTAATGCAGAAAAATGTAATGTTTTCTTATTTTTGAGGTACTGTTGACAAAAAAATCTGATCTACACAATCTGGTTATGGGATTAGTCTCTTGAGAAACCGAGAACTGGAGAGTCCAGAAGCTGCTGGAGCTTATTAGCAATAAAGTTCAAGCTAAAAACAACAAAACAAAAGAGGAATTTTTAAATGGTGAGAAAACAGGAGTCCATGAAACACACACATCTGTGAACGAACTGAGAAACAGTTTCTGTAGCGTTAGCATGTTAGCAGCTGGCAGTTTGTTAACCACAACTGGCCAAAGAGGTTCAACAACTGTCTCTGCCAGCTTTTCAGCACATTTTGCCAGAAAACACTGAAGATTTCCAACAGTTCTGTCATGTGGAAAAATCATTTTCACCCTCTATGAAACGAGATCAAGTCAGTCTTTGTTCAACCTGTAAGCAGCCGTCACGATGAAACGATCCCAACCTGAAATGTAGATGACGTTTGTTAAAACTGAAGCTACGTTTCAGTCATGAACCATCAGGCCGTCCTGGTTTCTCAGTTATCTCATCAGTTGGACTGCTGTCAGTTTTCTGCCACACAGCTGATGATCACTCACTGTTGACAACATCACCAAGGATGGGCTGGCGACTCCAGGACGGGCCGAGACGGATTAGCGGCTTTGCATAGACTGCAAAAACATCGGGTGAGCTGTTAAATTTAATCCTCATGGTGTAAACCGAAAGCTGTTGTTTCGCAATGAAAGTCACATTAGACCAAGTCATTACAGGAAACTGATGAGAGAGTGAAGGAAGGTAAAACCCAAATGAAATTGGAATCTTGCTCTGAAGTTTGCAGCAGCGTTTCACACAAAAGCCGCCTCTGCTCACATTAACTTGCATTAAGTCACTTTATTGATTTCCTCTGTGTTGGGGATGGAGTTTTTTCCTGCAAGATCATCAACTCTCTGACTTTGGGCAGCGCTGAGAAAACTGTGCAGAGGGAGAGAAAGCGAGAAAAAGATAAAGTGAGACAAAGACATGAAAGAATAAAGAGGGAGAGAGAGAGGATGGATAGAGGGTATAAGGGAAAAAGACAAGCAAAGCAGGAAATCAGAGGGAGAAGAAAGGGATGAAACGTCAGGCAGAGGGAGACAAAAGGAGAAATTTTTAAGAAGGAGTGGGAAAGTGTGAACAGGTGACGGATGATGCAAGAACGAGGGATTTGTGAGTAAAGGAGGACAAGCAGAGGAGAAGGAGCTGCGATCGATAGAGAGGGCGATTAATCTGCTGTCCGGAGAGGAAGACTGATCAGGATAAAGGGAGCATTCATCATGACACAATCCTGATACTCACACACGCACTCACACACACAGAAACAACTAATGAGGAAAGGTGTGTGTGTGTGTGTGTGTCCAAAGGCGAAGACCCACCACAGCCCTCCTCCCCCCTGAAGCCTCTGCTCTCTGCCATCACACCGACTCATCAGCAGCTGTTGTTTCCTCCAACAAACTCTTATTTTCAGGACCTGAAAACGACCCCCATCCAGAACAATCAACCGTATTTACCAGATAAACACCAACAAACAAGTGCTCCCCGCTCACAGCAGCCCCGCTCTGACCTGTGTGTCCACCCCCCCCCTCTGTGGCTGCAGTGGTATGTCCCGTCCCTGCAGAGCTGCTGGAGACAAACCACTGTCACAACACGGGAGGGTCCTGAGATAACATTCAACAGCGAGGGCGAGCGGCTCACATCTGCAGCGGCGCTCCTCCGCTGGCTCGCTTTACGCCCACTGTGCTCTTCATCAAGGTGGGTGGCCATGTTTTCTGCCGGCCACCAACACAGGCTGACACATGCACGATTGTATTTCAGGCCTTCAGCTGATGTTTGTGTCCAGGAGGACGGGAATGCAAACGGGGGAAGAAAAACTGGAGTCTTTGCATGAGCACAGTCACCATGAATTCCATCAAATAACCAAAAAAAGAATCAATGCATCCCGCTTTGATCATCGATTCAAAGTGATCGTATAATAATGATCAGAACTTTCCAAACAAGAACTCAGAGGGTAATATTCTGTAAATCATCTGTAATCATCTAAATTATTTGCAGAGAAAAGTGAGTGGTATTGATATCAATAATGAAAAATGCTAATTTGGCTTTATTTTAAATATACTAAAAAAAAGAGCAGCACAAACAATGAAGGCTTATTTGATTTTAATGCATCCGGTGATTAAATACACTAAATAAAAACAGTGCATTTTTCCGTGTAACTGGGTCCTCACACGTCGTCCTGAGGGATTAACGTGATGACATTTAATCCAGACTGGAGTCGTGTTGAAATCCTTGTGAAACTGTTGTGACGTCCGGCCTGTTCAGACTCTCCAGGTGACTCAGGATTTGATTGGAGGATGAGATCAACATGAAACTCCCGTCTCAATGATGAATAAACACAAACACGTTCACTTTTTTTAACAGAATGAAATATTTTATTCCAAAAACATCCACCGTCATCAGACACTGTCGACTGTTAATCTGCATACAGCGTATTTTGTGTTATTGATCAGTTAAAGCTTCTACATAAACATCTTAAATCAAGGTGAGATGTTTTATCCAGCAGTGACCCAGCTGCCACACACACACACACACACACACACACACACACACACACACACAGAGACAGTGTGTCCTCCTTCCATTTTCATTCCCTGTTTCCAAAAAGTGAAGCTTGGCGATGCCTCGGCCTTGTTTAGCCAGCTCCCGCCTCCCTCCACGTCCGTGTTTATTGCCGTCTGACGGCATTTCCTCACCGTCGGCTGTCATAGTCGCAGCCGATGGCTAATTATAGCAGCTGGCGTGGAGCCTGGGCCGCTGCTCCTCCCCTCCTCCTCTCCTCGCTCCTCTTATCTCATGTTTGATTTGCACTTCATAACAATGCACCTCAACTCCTCTGATTTCACTTAAAATCATGAACTTCTCTAATTAATTAAGTTTAAATTAGTTCCACCAGTGCGAAACGTGTCATTAATCTTTGCTGAGTAGTTTTAGCAATAAAGTAAATTATGACATGTTGTAAGAGCTTAATGAGTAATTCAAATCCCTGCTTAACAAAATCACGGCTTGCATCCTCCTCTTCAGAGCCGAGACGATCGAAAACTTAAAAGTTTCCCTCAGTTTCATCATTCAGTCTCTCTGCAATCTCTACAACAACTTAACAGTATTAAGTCTGCAAGTTCTTTCCTAAAAATGGCAGTACAGCAACTTTGAAACAAACTCTTGAAAATATGCACAAACCACAGATAAGAAAGTGTTATTTTCCACGCGAGCAGTCTGCTGATTCTTTGTAGGTGATGCAAGTGTTTTTCTGCCCTGGATGGAGGAAATGTATTCAGCACACGTAAAATGTTTTTCCCACCGCTGACTCTATATAAAGACGCTGTTTGGATGTTTTGGCAAAGTGCCTGGTGTGTGTTACTGCGATAAAATGAGTAGGTGTGTTTTTTTTCTATTTGAGCAGGCATCTGATTTTCAAACAAGCAGAGAAGAGTGTGAAAGTTTCACACAGACGCCTCGAAACAGGAGCTCTGCATTACGTTTCTGCGCAGAGACAATATTATCACACAAAGCGACACGAGCCCTTTCAGGTCTGAACTGTTCACATTTTTGTCTCCGACAACAGGAAGTTTGTTGCACTTCGCTTAAGTAACAGAGGAAGGTTGACATCATTATCTTCTCTTGAAAATTAAGAGCCTGACTGTCGGTGTTTACACTCTGCAGAGTTAGCTAATGTGTCGTTAGCATGTGGCAGACGGAGAGCAGACAGCAGACAGCAGTGTGGTCAGACACTAATGAGTCAGGGCTCATGTGGGAAAAAATAAGAAAAAAGGACGAAGGTGAAGATTTATTCAACAGGCACCAAACGACCGGCAGCACGAAGTCGTAAAATGTTACCATGACAAACTATAAAACAATCAGCAAACACTGGAGGAGAAGCTGTTCAAAAATAACCTGCTGAAAGAGCTGCTGTCCACTGAAATGACCTGTCAAATAAATTCACTCCAAACAAACCTGATGTTAAAGGGGAAATCCACAGATCAGTGTGCTACATATCATGATTCATCAATACAGATTAGAAAATAATCTCTGCTGAAAATAATCTGAGACCTGTGTGACCTCGAAATAAAGATATGAGTTGTAAAATATTCAAAAGTTTTTTATCCTCCCTTCATTCTTCTTCACTGAAGCTTCCAACCATCTTTATTTTATAAATGTTCATGCAGCATCATGGCGGCAGGTCAAAGGTCAAACTCTTCTTCTTCTTCCCTTTCTCTCTCTGTCCATCTGTTTATTTTGCTCTCCATCACTGGCTGTCCATCAAACCCCAGCTTTCCCTCGCTCACTAACTCTTTAATACTCCACTTTTCTTCCTGCTCTGTTTTTTTCCTCCACAGTGTACAGAGGCTGTGTTTCATCTGTCTGCTCACGTCGTGTCGTGTGTGTGACCTCACTGATGAAGGTGAATTTAAAACCTGCTAAACTTTCATGTTCATGAGACACAAACAGAAACAATGGTTTGTTGGTGGGAGGCGGAACATTTTAAGGTGAAAGGGAGACAAAGTCACACATGCAGAGCACAACAACACTCACACATGAGCAAACTCTCGCATGCGCCTTCCCAGCCATTGTCGTGCCGCCTGTCAGCGATTGTTTATGACTCAATCTGGTGACCTGCGGCGAAAAATCTCACCGTCTCAATCGCAAGCAAACAAAAGACACAGCGAGAAAGTCGCTGCTGTCATCTTCAGCCGCCGTGGTCATCCTTTGGTCAACATGTTATTTTCATTACTGGACTTTGGCCAACTGGCCAGCCTGAGACAGCGACGCACATGCACACACACACACACACACTCAAACACACACGCGTGTGCTGGGGAGCTCCTTGTCCAAAACAATAGATATAAATATAGCAGCCTCTGGGAAAAAGAATACAAACGCTGTGTCCATCCCTGAACCAAGGAGCAACGCCCAGTCCTGCGTTTCCTGTTCTCTGAACCTCATGCAGAGAAGTGCATGGTGGGAGAATAGACCACCCCCCCCAAACCCTTCACCTCAACTCCCCAAGAACTGAGACAGAAGTCAGCCAAGCCTCACCTTCAGCTCAGAGCAGTCACATGACAGATTCTGAGTTTGTAAATCTTCTCCTTTCTGTTTCTTTTCCTCTGTTAACATTTGTCAAAGGGCAGAGAAACATCTTCAGGCCTCTGCATGTGTGTGTGTGTGTGTGTGTGTGTGTGTGTGTGTGTGTAAACCCTGGACCTTCAGCTGCAGAAAGCCCACGGCCAGCTTCACTTGTTTTCACACATGTATCTCAGTGCTTTGAGGAAACTTCAACTGAAATTTAAACTGACTTGTTCTCAAAGGCAACAATGAGGTTCAGGACTGAAACAAACCTGATGGGTTTAAATCTGCAGCAGGTCAACAGGCCTGCAGTCACACCTCACAGTGTTACCTGCTGTCACATCCAGGATTTGCATATCGAATACAATGAACATTCATAAACAAGAAACTGCAAATCTTAAAGAGAAATACATTGATAGAGGATGCATCAAGGCTCCCGTTTATATTGTTTTTATAATATTATTTGCATGTAAAACCAGTTTTACCTTAAGTTTCATTTAAAATAACCAAATGCATTTTATATATAATAGTTTCTTAAGTAGTGAAACATATTTGAAAAGCTAACTATGAGGAATCATTCACTCTGTTTTGCATCCTCCAACCAGTTTCATCATGTCTGAGATGGGGGGATGGGGGATGGGTGGGTGCAGGCAGGAAAATTAACAGCAACTAACAGAGTTTGAATGCAACAGTAGTGTTGAAGCGTTAAAGAGGATTTTAAGCTGCTTTTTGATTTTGAACACAGAGTTACCTCAGTGTGTGGTGAACTCTGATCTCAGCGGTCGATGCTGTTGTTTTCGTCACTTTACAGCTGCAAATGTATTCAGATGAGGTGCAGGATTACAGAATGAGCATGTGCAGCATTTTTCTGTTTTTCCAGCAGCCGCGGTGAAGTCAGAGTATCTGGCTTCACTGTTTTAATCTCCATTGTTTGATCGCTCGATCACAGGTCCATCGATCACAGCCGTGACTTTGTACGACCTTCCCTTCCCCCCCTCGAGAAACACACACGATGCTCTCACACACACACACACAGCAGTCTGAAACGCTGTGTATGTGTGTGTGTGTGTGTGTTCATACAGGACTCATTGTCGCTGCATGTGAGCTGCGTAAGGGAACGAATCCTCTGCCACACACTGCGAAAGCTGCCCTGAGAAATGAGAAGAATAAGGAGCAGCTCCTCAGATGAGGAACTGAGGTCTAGTGTGTGTTTAAGAGGGAGCAGGGACGAGCGGGAGGTGGAGGGGAGGCGGAGGGGACGGGGTGAGTTGGCAGCAGGCCCGGCGGATCTGTGGAGGCGGCTACGAGCCCTGTGGGCTGTGACCTTTGGCTCAGCAGGTCGCAGGTTCAAAGCCCAGGTGGATCTGCAGGAACGCACTCGAGCAGACACGCTCATCCAACATGGAGGCGAACAACACACATCCCGGATTTTTGTTTGGAAAAACTTTTTGTTGATGGTTTTCGTCTCAACTGAGGCACCAATCAGGATCTTGGCTCTGGTTCCTTTGTTGTGTCTCAAGTGAAGCCGATCAGCCAAGTTGATCTCAGTGCAAGAAACTTTTGTCTCACCAGTGATGCAGATTCTCTGTGAGATGGGATGTCAGATTTCTCCTCAAGGACACATGGCTTCAATATAACACTGCAGCAAGTATCCATGTGTTTAATATCAGACATTTTCCCTTTTTTCCTCTTGATTATTATCAGCCTTTGAAGGGAAAAGCCTGTCCTTATTTCATTTTCACAAATTGTCGATGAGTCCCATGAGAAAACACAAATCAACACTGACTCAGTTCTTCGCTCTGGATTTCCCAGCTTCCCCTCTGAGGCTTCCAGCCACAAACTCATTGATCCCGCTGAGACTGAAACCTTCACTCAACAGTTTCCACAAACAAGAGGGTGCTGGAGAAGAATAACTTGAGTCAACATCAGCAGGTTTATGGAGGTTCATGTTTAAACACCAACGCTTGTATTCTGTATGTTTATATATGCTACAGACATTCAGGTGTGGTCCAACACCTGTGCATAATAACACTGATGCATCAAGACTTACAGGCTCATTTTTGACAGCAGGAGCTCCTGTGCATCATGTGCATCAGTCATTTGCTGCAGTTAGTGTTTGGTAAAGGTGCTGCTGATACTAATACAGTCACTATGTGTGTTTAAGTGATATTAACAACTGATTTTAACATTTTTTAGCCTCATTTTGTTGAAAAACTGTTTGGATGGACTTTTGTAAATGAAACCACAGATAGTTTTCACTTTGCATTTCACCATTTTAGCAGCTGTTTTGGTTCAGTCTCACTGTTCTTCTCTGTTTTCGGTTAAAAACGTCAGTGACGTCTCTACAAACCGCCTGCTCAGCACAGTTGCAGTTAGCGGTTAGCTGGTGAATTAAGCTAAAGAGAGAAAGAGTTTTAGTTTTACTTTACGTTGGTTGGTTAATAAATACAAACTGCAGAGTGTGTGTTACCCAGTTTGGCTCACTGGTGTGTGTTTGGTGTGACAGTGAAGCTCACAGACAGAAATCATGTATCTTCTCGGAGTCGTTGAAGGTCGGCGACCTGCTGCAGCTGCGACACGAGCGCAGCCAGAATCATTCCAGTGAATGCATCATTAAACATTCAGTCAGTTTTTCCGTCTCAACTCTATTTTTGATCTTGTTTACCACCACTTATTGTCTGATCTCTGTGCATGTTTACGTGAATGGGAAAGCACATGTCTGTGTGTGTTTGCATGTGCGTCTACATGTGTGTGTGTTGTTGCCAAGTAAGTCATTGGTGTGAGGGGCATGAACCTGCAGAGACGTAACTGTGGCTCATGTGACTTTGTGTCTCTGTCCCTCTGTGTCTCTGTCAGAGGAAGATCATTGTGGTCCAAAATAGTTCCTTTGTTGCCTGAAGAGGAAGTCATATTGTGGCTGCGGGGCTGAGAAAGAGTGAAGTCATGAGAAGGAGATGTGACCTTGGAGACTATCACACACTCAGGTTCCCACCAGCCCACACACAGCGTGACGCACACACACACACACACACACATGCATGACACATCCAGAAATGTACATGTCACACACACACACACACACCTTCAACAAACACAGCTCTGGTCGTCTGTGTGAAGACGTTGTTACGACCTATTTTCACGTACTGTGGACTGTTAGGTGGCGACCTCTAGTGGCCGAAGTAACTGTAAAAAGAGCAAAGAGGAAATCAGGTGATGTAGCATAAAAAGTAAGAAAATCCAAATATGGAGGATGATGTGGACAGATTTATCAAATAAACACTGAATTTTTACCCAGGAGACGTCAATTTGTGTGAAACTCAGAGTCATGTTGATTGATTCTGACTTATTTAGCTTTAATACGTTCTGTACGTAAGAATAACATACTTTTTTTTAGACCGTGATATTCACCTGAAACTAACCAAGAAGTTACGCTGCCTAAAACAAACTGCGATCGCCTCACGATGTTAAATATTTGAGGACAAAGGTCCAGTGCGCCCCCTGCTGGTGCCATACAAAGTTCATATATGTTGACCCTTTTAAGTTAAGTTGATAAGTATTGTGTCGTCACCAAGATATATACACTGACAGGTTTCAGATCATTTGTTTTTATTTTAAATTTCACAATTTTACATCAAAATTACAAAATTCTGCCCCCCATTGTTACAATTCAACAAAATGCAGAACATTCTTTGTTTAACTTTGCCCTTCATCACTTCATCATTACTTCATTCACTGGCTGGATGTGATGAGGAGGTTTGGTTTGTTGCAAAATAACTGAAAACTCAGTCGAAATCCTTTTTTTAAGCCTTTTTTGAACAAATTAAATTGTAAATCTTTGTATCCTGAGATTTTCTGCTGGATTGTTCAGGTGTTCATGTTGATGTTCGGTGTGTTAAAGGGTGTTAAAAAAGTGATTTCAATGAGAGATTACCGAGATCAGTTGGGAATCTCAAACAGATGGTTTAAGTAATAAAGTTCAAATAGAAAATGAAGCACAAAGTTCAGACTTTCTTTTCTCTCGAGCACACTTAGTTTTCATGTCAGAGGAGTTTTTCATCATCTGTGGGTTCAAGCTGATCTCTGATTGGATCCAAAACCGCAGACTTAACCTAAGTCTCTTCAACAAAACGTTCACACATCACGTCATCCTGAGAAGAAGTAATCTCACCTGAAGACGTGTGATCATGGCGGAAAACACGTGTGAGCATCAGTCGTTCTGTTAAGAAATGTGGAAGTGTCACCCTCACTCCTTCTCAGGTGTGTACTGTACGTGAGCGCGCATGTGTGTGTGTGTGTGTGTGAGAGAGAGGTGGGAAGGAAGTGGGTGTGTTCACGTCCAGGATGTTGTCAGGGTATATGTGTCTCCTGTGGCGACGCTCCTGTCACCGTTCCCTCATCGACACCGCCTTCCCCGCCATGTTAGCAGCTTTGGAGAGCAGCCACCTGCTGTGATGTCACCATCTGTGACGCGTTTACCTGTCAGCACACACACACACACACACACACACACACAACGCTGAGGGGAAATCTGTGCATTAATTACACAGAGAGGAAGTATCGATGAGGATTTTACTCTGAAATCTACCTGAAAGTTCACTTGGTTCTTCATCTTTAAAATGTTTTTTATCACTCAGAAAAGTTTCTCCTCTCTGAAAATAACACAAAGTAATTTTATAATAAAGTTCTGCTTACATAGCACACACACACACACACACACACACACACACACATACACACACATGTAGGTTGTAATTAGTGACATAGAGGTGATGATGAGGAGGAGGGATTCACACAGCGATGGTCTGACAGCTCCATCAGTTCCACTGTGGTGAGGACAGATGGCTCAACCATCTCCATGGACTTACTGTACACACACACACACACACACACACACACACACAGAGCGAGGCCTGGCTAACTCAGAGGACACACAGACACTATAACAGTATGAGAAACACCAAGTGTAAACTTTACACACCTTCACACACTCTTCAGCGGCTGCAGATTCAAACTCACTGGTTCGTTCTGTCCATAAGAATCACATGTTTTAATGCAATTACTGCTGAACACAAAGAGGCAAAAACAATCCTGAAAACACACACACACACGTGTGCAGAGAGGAAACCAAACCAGGAAACTGCTGGACTTGTAGATGTAGATGTACATGTAGATTAAACAGTCCAAACCATCACAAAGACTAAACTTCACTCTGGAAATATGACGAGATCTTCTGATTATTTGCCTCAAACTGATGTAACCAAAATGAAAATACATTCAGGATGTTTCTAAAACTCATCCACTTGTCTGACTGACTGTCAGCAGTCACATGATCAGCAAACATCAGGCAGAGATACAACATCACTGATCCTCTTCCTCCGATTCCAGAGGAAACAAACGCTGATGCTGCTCACTTGATCCGTGTCACCGTTGTTAAACAACTGTTTTCATTCTGAAATCGCTTTCACTTGAACATACAGCAGTGATCTGCAGATACCAGGCTTAGCCTCTCCTTGACTCTGCTTTTGTGGATATCAGGAAATAAATCAACATGAAAGGACGCACGGCGAGCCGGCACAATCAATCACAGATGGTCTCTGAGCCTTTCAGCTGTTTGAGAAATGCTGAAGTAATTAACAATTAGCAGTTCAAAGAGGAGGTGATGGAGGAGCAGACCAACCTGAACCCGCGTGCTGGCAGAGTGACTGACAGTGTGTGTTTTAACAGCCTCCTTTCAAAAGCTGAAGGGCTCAACTTAAAGGGCCAATCCACAAGCCGCTGTGTTTATTTCACTGTTGACCTTTGCAAGAACAACTTGAAATGTCCTCAGGAAAACACCTAAACACACACATTAACCTAATACACGTTAAGAGTGTTTTTGCAGCCCAGCAGAGTGAACAGAGTTAACAGAGCTGAAGCATGATAAGAATTCATTCATGATAAATACCTGCAGCTGCTAATGTTGCATTCACAGACGTGAGAGATGTGACATTCAGGGACTGTCTATAAATGATTTGGGGTCAGAAATCGGAGGTTTGTGGTTTTCTCTCCTCTGTTTTTACATTAAAGTACAGGAGAGTGAGAGAGCAGCTGAGGGTCCTTATTTTCTATTCCATTTCATGCTTCTCTTCTGAAATATATTAGCCAGAAGTTTATTTATTCTGAGTAAAACTGTCATGCAGACATTTAAAGAGCAAAAAATAGCAAAAATTACTTCTTAGTTGCATATGATTAGTGAATTTTATGCACTGCATGTGTAAAATGTCATATCTAAAGCAAAAGAAGTGCCTGTGGTTAAAAAACTATGATAATTTAATGATTATGTTAATGACTTTGTGCAGCAGCACTCAACTTCTTTTCATCTGCATTCGAACAGAAAGTAACAAAATAAAAAGGGAGAAAATGTTCATTACATAATCGACAAACAGAAGGTTCATCACTCCTCCTCATCTTCTCATTCTGTCCCTCATTGGTCACTTTATCTGATGGTTTCCTTTTTTTCTGCAGACTGTGACGTCTTCGCTCTTTGTTTGGATGTTTCGGTTTCTGATGGGATTTTTGTTAAACTGACTCACAAGTGGACGCAGCTGCCAAAGAGTTTGCATGTTAGTGAAACAAAAGAAAAACTGAAGCTATTTCCTGCATTTCTGTTGAAGTAGACTCCAGACATGAGCGCCCTCTCGGTTTCTCCGCTCGCTCCTGCAGTCATGTGACTCAAACTCAGGGTCACGTCAGAAACAAAAACCACTCAAAGACGGGAGACGTTTGTCCTCGTGAATATGAATCTGTGGACGACTAAGCCGACTAATTTGATATCTTAGACGGTGCCATTGTTCTGGTTGTAATCCTGTTTCCTCCTCCAGTTTATTGCTGGTAATTTCCCTTTTCCTCCTCCACAGAGCTGCTGATGACTTAATTGTTTTCTTACTGGTTTCAAACTGCCCAACTGGATCTGCCCCTGGGAACTCACCGCGTCTGCCATTAGCAACAGCTTATGGAATCCGGTGACACCACACATGTGTGTGTGAATGTCTAAAAGTAAATGTCTCCATGTGTGTGTTGTGTGTGTGTGTGTGTTGTTTAGTGTGTTGTCTCCCAGCATGAGTGGCAGGCGTGCTTAAGCCCACTCTGCAGCGATGTGTGGGAAGCCAGCTGAGGGGGCTTCCTCGCTGTTTTCTCAACGCCAGCGATTACCATCCGCGGAAATGCTAATGGCTGTTTTGATAGCCGTGGACAGGGGCTAAAGCATTTGTTTTACTATGTAATCCATGTCTGGCCCGCGGAGCCCCCAGCCTGTTGATTTTAAATTATGAAGGGATATTGCTGCCTCGGCAAAAGGTGCTCACGAATCAGCCGACCGGCCCGTTTCTCTGAAAGAGCCCAGTGATTAAAAGGAGGAAACTTAACTAGCAGCTTTGGCTTCACATTGTTCAGCTGAGATCTGCTGATTTGCTGCATGTTTGAGGCCAAAGTGTGACTGAACATTTAAGGAGGACTTCAGAGCTGTCCTGTTTTTGCCATCGCTGATAAATAAGCTGCATAATGATCCGGATTTAAAATGGAAAACATGTTTTAAGTTGTTTCAGGGCAACGGCCATGATGCCAGCGTGGATCCCCTCCTGAGGCCGGAGGTGCTAAATTAAATTTAGCGACACGTCAGAGATAAACAACAAAATGTGGGAACCGTTTGTTTCCCTTTTCTGAGAAAAAAAACAGCATGTTTGCTTTTTAACGAGGCGAGAAGAAGGTTTCAGATTTGACTGCACAGGCCACCAACACAAGAGAAGATGCTTGTTTAGGACCATCGTGATGTTTGTACATCTAACAGTCTTTGGCGTCGTTTGAATGGTGGGATGCTGAGAACGCGGCGGTGACTCTGGTCGCGTTGGCTGCCTGCACAAACATTCAGTGTAACTTTAACTGCAAACATTGATTAGCAAACACGCGTGTGTTCAGTCTCGCACGGTCTCTAAGATGGAAGCAGTGAGTTTGTGTCTCTGTGTTGCAAACAGCCTCAGTTTGTTTCTGTAAATCCACTCCCAGACTCACTTTTCTCTCAGTGTGTGTGTGTGCTATCCATAATAAAACCAGGCTCAGCCGGCTCCCGCCTCCAGAGAGCACCTCGAGGGTCGGCCCTGAAAACCTGCCGTCCGTTCTGTGAGCGCTCAGCCCGTCCAGATGTTAGCGTTTAAGAAAAATGACTTCGTTTTCTAAAAGAGGGTCAAGTAGTTTCTCCATCCTCTCCATCAGCTCAGCTTTAAAACTCTTTTTTATTAACATTGACTTTATAAGATAATTATGGATTATAATCCAGAGAGCTCAGATTTGACAGGATTTGTTCAGCCTCCCCAAAAACTGTTTCTTCTGCCAGAATCTGTGTTTTCCAAATCTCTTAAAGATGAGTTGGCAAGTGAAAAGTAAGTATTAAACATAATTTAAAAAAGAACAAATATGAGAAAAAGACCCAGTTGAAAAAAAGAATTTCCTTTATTAAATAACGTTGAAGTGACCGGAAAGGTGAACAAATAAAGATGCATCACATCAGCCAAGTTCAAGCTAATGAAAAAATAAACGATACTTGATGCATGCACAGTATTTCAACCCTCACATGAATAACTTGATTAAACGACCACCTTGAGATGTCTTACACATGAACAATTGCATCATATCTTCACCATCAGGTCCTTAAGACATAAACATAAGCTCCTAATTTATTGCCTTGCTTATTTATTGTTCCTTGTTCACACGGCATTCCTCCGTTCTCACGTCAGCCGATGCAAAGTTAGATCAAGATATGACTTTAGGTCTTTGTGCGCATGAATTTGTTCCATTAAGTGCCTGCGTTTCGCTGTGAGGGAGTGATTTGGTCGTTACGTGAAGGTCGTTAGATGACTTTCTGACGGGCTGGAGCTGTGTGGAGTCCCAGGCTCTGGCAGCGTTTCCGTAATGATACGTCTGCCTGCGTGCTGAAAGGTCACGCCGCTGACACCGCGCGGTGATGAGTGACAAAACAGAGCTAATGTGGCGTTCAGGGTACACGGCTCGAGCAAAGTAAACATACATACGTGCACATGTGTGTGTATGGTGTGTGTTTGTGTGTGTGGGTGTGAAACGAGGAGGTGGAGAGAGTGAATATATGGGGCAGAGAGAGGGGAGGAGTGAATGAAAGACAGAGAGTGTGATTAAAAGATAACACCAACTTTACTTCTACATACCTCCACCGTTCTGCATCTGCAGAAAATATGCATGAGAAAGAAAACACGTCATTTAAAGTGCAATCAAACAGAAACAGAGAGTCTTTCTGGTTCTCAGTGGAGTCTGTGGATCATTCAGATGTTTGAAACAAGCTCACAAGAAAACTGGTTTACTGGGAGAAATCAAGTTAGGTAGGAAATCAGACTGCAGAGACCTGAAAACTGTGAAATCTGTGTTTACATGCAGCAGGTTAGTGACAGATATCTGTCATCAACATTAGAAACAGGATTTTCTATTGGTAATGGTTTGTGTGTGTGTGTGTGAGAGTGTGTGTGCAGCATGCAGTGAAAGCACAGCGTCTTCATCGTGTGAATGTTTCTAAATTTCATAAATAACCGAATCTTTTGCTGATTTGTTCTTAAAGAAGCTGCTTGGTTTAAGTGTCAGTTTTCTTTCCTTTAATCTCCTCGCTCTGTTGTCACAGCGTTACCTTTCTTTCTCTTTGTGAGACTAAATTATGATTCAAAACCCAGTTATGAATGAAATCATCTGGAAATTTTCAAAAGCTTTGAGCTCTGAAATAAAACACTTTGAGGCATTTAGCTGGAAGTTAGAGAGCATGAGGAGAAAACTAGAAAAATGCAAAATATTTGCTTCGCCTTTTAGTTTGAAACTGACCAAAACCTGGAAAACCAGCTGCAAGTTGCATCATCACAACAATCAGATACCTTGTTTAAGAAAAGCTGTTAAAGTCATTGCTTCAGAGGTTAGTGGGGTATAAAAAGAAAAATTGGCAATTAAAAGGAAAAAGGTTCCCAGATTCAAAGAGTTTATCCTGTTCAACATTTGTTTCTGTCTCTTGGCTTCAAATCTCGTTTCATCAGCAATTACACTAAGTACACTTTTCAGGACAGTTTTAGTTCAGTGAGCAGCTGACCGAATCTGTCATTACATCAAGATAATGGTTCTCCTCGCACCCCCGTTAGCTCGTCTTCGGCTCAACTCGTTGGAGATTCGCACTGTGACAAATGTTTTTCATTACCATTTAAAAGCACTTTCTCTCACTCAGCCTTGTCAACAAGTGAGGGGGAGGCTGCATGCACTTTTCCTCACTCTGTGCTCACGCTCTATTCAATGTGTGTGTGTGTGTGGTAAGCCTCAACATTCAGGATACCCCCCCACCCCCACTCGAGCCTGACCGCCTGGCCCCATTCAGGTGCAAATAGAGGCCGTGGCATGCAGCAAATTTACAGCCCGGCTTTATGGCGCAGAGTGGTTTTGGCCTCTTTCTCCTCTCTGGCTGCAGCACTTTGGGTGGCTCGGGGAAACATCTGGAGGGGACAATGGCCCCGAGGCAGCAGCTCCGACATGCTCGTTCAGCGGCACATGCCGGCGACACACGCAAATCATGAGCACCCACACAATCACCGACAGGCTCTCCATCAATTCGCCGTCAGACGTTTTTACAGTCGCTCTCAGTCACAAACGCCAGGTGATGTGGATGTGGTGCCCCGTCAGAGACAAAGACAGCAGGAAAATGCATGTGTGTACCCATGAACACACACACACACACACACACTGAACAAAGTAAATGAGACTAACAGATCTGTGAATATATAACACATCTAATCTAGTGCTCATTCTGCCAAAGTGCAGGGTGGGACAATGACATCATTACTGCGAGGCAGCCATGCCTGACTCCTTATTTGTACTCCGCACTGTGACATGCATATTTTGTAGACAGTGCGTCAGAGCAGGAAGTTGGAGGAGGCTTTAAAATATGTTTTTAACATCTGTAAATTCAAAGAAGGTGCAGCTCAGGAGTCTTTTTTCTGCACAGACATGCATGTTGAAACCTCAGGAGTTGTGAATAATCTGCATGTTACCCTTCACAACGCTGCTGATCTCAGAAACGATGCTGTTTCCTGGTTGCTGCAGTTTTTCGCTTCCTGCAGTTCTTGAAGAGCTAAAATGGGTCAAAAGCAGATGATGGATTTCTCCACAAGGATAATCACTTAACTATTACTCCAATTATAGATGACTCCTTTATGACTGACCTGTCACTTGAACTGTCATTTGATGGACAATGACAGACAAGCCTTCATGTAATTAAATGTGAGAGTAATGCTTGGTGTGTGTGTGACACACAGGGGCTGTGCAGACGCCCACGACGTGTCTACAGGAGACACACAATGCAAAACTGTGAGTCACAATGCAGAGTCACATGAGTCACTGAAGAACTGCATCGCAGTTTGTGTTTCAGTGGTGAAGAGAAAGTGCAATATAAACACAGACCATTTTATCTTTTGTGTTTTTAGGTAATGCAACAGAACCAGCAGTCATCAGCTTCAGTGCAAATATACAGCAGGAAAGTAGAAACAGAAACTGTCTCTGGGCATGGACGCTGTTCGGTAACCGGTGGTCCGAGCTCCTCCAAAACTTAATCACAAGTGAGTCCAAAGGAGCTTCTCTTATTAAAAACATTCAGTCACTGAGTTTAAAACTTGTGTGCTGCAAGTTAAACCAAACAGTCTTCACTGTACAAACCAGATAAAATCGCATTAATTTTAAATTAACCCAATTTAGGACTTTAGACGGGGTCAGTGAATCCAGCACCAGAGCTGCTCTGAATATTAATGATGAAATACGATTGGTGATTGATAAGTTTGTGGCCTTAAAGTAGAAGGAGGTGAGTTGCACAGTTTTCCTGACATGCTCATGCAGTTTAAATCTTTGAGTTTTTATGCAGAAAGTTTAAAGGTAATGACGTCTGTGGCATCTCTGGTGTTGGTTGTTGAAAATTGCTGCTCTGTGTCCGAAAATGGACATCGGTTTCTTGCAGGAATCCCCTTGTTATTGTCTCAGGGGCTCGACAAAGCAGATCCATGAGGACAGGAAGGCAGCAGCAGGAGAAGAGGACGACCCTGCTCACAGTGATGAAGAGCGAAGCTGAAGGCTGAAGCTTCATCAGCAGAGCAGATGCAGATATGTGACATCAGCACAGTCTCACTTGGAAAAAACAGCCTGAAACATGTTGGCAGTTTTTTCATCTGTGGCTTTATTATCCATGATGTCTAAATTCAGATAAAGTCTGTTTATGTAAATTTTGGACGATGCAGAAAAGATTCAGCTCTTTCTTAGCGTAAGTGGCAGCGGTGTAAAAGTGTTTACTGCAGCACAAAGAGGCTGATTATTGAGCTTCAAAAACAGATTAAGTTAAATGTTGAAATAATCCGACCTCGCCCAGACTTTTTCGTTATGTGTCAACTTCTGATAATGATTCTGCCTTCAGTGTGTGAATGTGTGTGTCTACACATTTAAACACCATTTAAACATTTTACAGGCTCAGGAGAGTTCAATGCACAGCAGGTATGAAGCTAATCTACACATTTTTTTATTTCATTATGTAAATGTTGTCCCTTTTTTCAAAGCTAGCATCATCTTATTGCAGTTTAAAGTAGGTTTATAAGTTTTATAGCATATAATATAATATAATTTGCATAAAATTCTGCATATAATTTCCTTCAGTTCAGTTCAGAGAAGACGAAGTTGTTTAAATAAACTTCACATACAGAGACAAATGTTCGTCTGTGACTGTTTGAATTCAGTTAAAATGAATGAATGAAATAAAAACTTGTCTTATGTATCTTCTCTTTAGTGTGACTGTTGCGTTTCTTTGTTCGCAGACGTCCCTGCTCGACCTCAGCGATCGCAGCAGACGGGGTTGCTGGGAGATTTGTGATGTGAATGTAAAGCTTTTGTGAGCTGCTGTTTCCTTTGAAAAAGTGTTTTTTCTGCTCTTTTTGTCATCGGGGCACCTGGTGGGCACTTAAGACCTGAATGAGACAGCTGGGTCAAACTTCAAAGACACACACTCACAGCCGAGGCTGCACACACACACACACACACACATCTTCAACTGAGTGAAGCACTGGTGGAATGTAACTAAGAAGGTTTACACAAGGACTGTACTCAGATTACTTTCATTTGCCACGTACTGCAACAGAAAAACTTCCCCACATGATGAAAATAAACATGTCTTATTTAAAGTTTATGTGAAATTGAACACAAAGTGTCATTTATCTCATTATTTGGTCCAAAGTCAGCTGTTGGACTCACGATTCATTTCTTAATCAATTTTTCATTTAAAATATTCTTAATTTGAACCGAAGTCTCTATATTATATGAAAACAAAAAAAGCGGCTTTACCTTCAGTATGTTGCTCTGATGTTCTGTGTCTTCAGTCCTCTAAAATTCAATATGAAACATAACTGCTAATTATGATAAATGAACCACAGTTTTTTTTATTTTAAAAGTTACGTCATTAATTAATGAACTCATTAATTTAAAAGCATTTTACTCTGCTGCCTGCATGAGAATAACTGAATAATGTGTTATTAGCACTGTTAGCTCGGGGGAAAGTCATCAGCGTGCACGAAGCTGAGCAGGAACAGGATCTTTGAGGTGAAACAGACTGTTTTCTTCCCCTCAGAGCTGCTTTCAGTCGTTTAATGCTGCAGTTTGTGTTCGTCAGCTGCTCCGTTTCACCACAACAAACCTTATTTTCATCTCACATCTGATGCCTTTTATGAAGATGATGAGAAATGTTGAGAGTTTTGTGAAAACCGCAGAATGTGTGTATTGTGAATTGTACAGCTGCTCAACTTTATTCACATCATTAGGTAACAATTAGAAACTCAACCTTCAACATTTGTGAACTGATTCTGATTCATATTCATTCTTCTTATGATATTTTTTACATCCGTCCCTCCTGCTGGAGACAGGACTTCAAGGTTTGTCACTATGAAACATTACACTCAGTCATTTCATCCTTTGTTATAATAAAACTATTGATTAGTGCAGCTTTGAGGATAGAGTGCTGGCATTATGCAGCGTGTTAACGTGATGTTGTACAGTTAATCTCTTTCGTATTCAACTCTTTGTTATTGCAGCGATTAAAAATCCCTCTGGATCGTCTCTTTTCTCCAACATCCACTCACACACGAAACATTTTTCCATGGTTACCTGTGAGCTGAAATAAAACAAAACAGGCCTGTGAATTCAAACCACATTTAATATCATCTTTCAATAGCATTAAGCTCACACACACTCACACACACACACGCACACATGCAGACACACACAGGGGTGCAGAGGGAAACACTAACTCACACACTCTCACACACTCAGCACTTGGCCTCTAATCTGCTCTTAATTCAGTTCTGGCCCGGGGAGACTTTAACTCAATTACATGCTGCCCCCCCACACACACACTCCCTCACGCACACACAAACACACACACATTAATTGAGCTCTTCCTTCCCCACATACTTGAGCGACATCAATCAGCATAAAGTGGATTGTGGAGCTTTTCTGTGGAGGACAATTCACTTTGTCCACAGACCGTCTGAAGTGGGACTCAAAACACAAAGGAAGCACAACAAAAATAACTTCTGTCTTCCACAAAACCCTTTAATACCCGGCAACACGGATCAAACTTTAATTGTCTCAGCACATTCTTGCAATATAAAGCTTTTTAGCATTACACAACAGCTCTGCTCCATTAAAGGTCGAGTTATCACTCTAAATGTGATTTAGGCCATTAACCGCTTGAAAAATTGGACATTCAGACTAACAACCTAATTGCTGGCTAGAAAATACCATTCACAGATTTAAGGAACAGCACCGGGGCTCTTAGCAATCACATCCCCTGGTTTGTAAATTAGTGACATTTGAAAAATGTAGGTTTACCTCTCAAAAGTGTTATGTGTTGAACTCCTGCAGTCTGTGCAGGTTGCTCAGGGGCTGCTAATGTGTGTGTGTGTGTGTGTGTGTGTGTGTGAGATCTTTATTTCGGGCCTTGGTGGGCCTGTGCAGAGAGGAATTTGTCATGGTAAATGCCAGGCGGTTCACTGGAGCAGTAATGAGAGTTAATGTGTTGGTGGAGAGCACCCATCAATATAATGTGCAACACCTGACGGGATGGACTTTGTGTTTTGGCTGCAGGGCTGAAAATGCAGCAAGTGTTTGGGGATCAATGTGTAGTTGTTTTTGAACAAAAAAGACAAGAATTTCTGAAATATCAACATAACACAACACAAGTGAAAATGCTTTAGGACCTTTTTTTCATAAAGCAGGTCATCCTCATATTTTCATTTAATCTGAGCAGATAAACTCTTTTGTGAGACCCTGGTTTTCAGTTCAGTGTGTGCTGTCGCGTTCAGCACACACTGAACTCTGTCTGCTGTCCAGAATGTTTAATTAAACCAGTGAGGTGTTTGCATTAATCTCAAAGGTCAGGTATAATTTAATCCCTAATTAAAAACTAGATTGAAACAGCGTTGGCAACTCAGCTCCAACAAACATGGCTTGCTGTCGCTCCAAAAGTCACTGAGATTACACACTCATTTGCATATTAATTACATCATCACACCTTCATTTGCATAAAACTCAGTGGTTGTGGTGGTTTGAATCAGGGCAGAGATCAACCTCAGAGCGAGATCCTGTTTTCTCCAGCTGAACTCACACAACCAGCTCGGTCTGAACTGCAATTTCTCAACAAGTGGGATGAGATTTTGTACCAACATGCCCGGACCTCAGAGGATGGAGCCTGACGAGCTTGTTGATCCTGACAGTCAAAGTTTTTCCTTGTCTCATCGTTGATTGCCAAACAATTACCTTCAGAAACACAATGTTAAGGACCAGTGTTGTCCAAAGTTGATACGGGAAAATAAAAGTCAGGATATTTTAATCCATCACTGTTGATGAAGAGGTGTGAGGTTTTTAATTCAGACAAAAGGGCTAAATCTCAGCGAAACTTGCCTTTTTTTATTCAAACTCTTTTACATTAAAAATATTGCTCTCTGCAGCTTCAAAATATGCATTTATTTGTGTTATTCCATACATTCTCACAGCAGGAGCTTATATAAAGGTGCTGCAAGTATGTGTTTACACACCAAATTGTTCCATACTGTTGCCTGACTGTGACTTTTCGCCCACAACACAGCTGACACAGCTTCCAGCTACCTGTTTTCCTAATAATGCTCAACTCTGCAGGGTGACGAGCCCAGAGCTGTGAACCTGGGCCGCAGATGAGGTCTCCATGTTTTCCTGCCCAGGAGAAGAAGAAGATTTATCCTCTAAATCAAGCACTTATTTATTTATCTACCTGTACTCTGTGTGATTTGCTCCAAGGCCTTCGCTAACATGCTTTAGCTCCGGCGCTAAAGAAGACGGATGGGAGTAATTAGCATCACCTGGAGCTCTGCCTCTGTCGCCATGGTTACCAGTGAATTATCCCCTCCACATGCTCCCCATCTCTCATCTTCACTTTTTCAGTTTTTCTTTCTGCCCTCTTTTCTTGAAATTTATGCACTTTTTGAAGTGCAGCTCATTCAGAAAAGTGTTCTCTTTTTTGTGTTTTCAATTAGCTTTTCCTCTCATTACTTTCAGTCTCTTTATTCTTCGGATTTGTATCCTGTTTTGTCATTTTTCTCGAGGGTTTTACTCTCTTTAGTTAATTCAGATTTAGAAATTGCACTTGCTATTTATCTGTCTTGACCTTTTCAACCCTTTTTATCCAAACCTTTGGTTCAAATTAATTCAGCTTGATTACTCTTCTTTTTAATTTAAGATTAAGATCAATAATCCACCTTTATATGTTTTTTATCCTCCTTTAACTTTGTTTGCTTTTAAGCCAAAGTTCAAGCAAAGGAAATGATTTTCTGATGGCTGTAAATCTTTTCTCTGCCACCATCATCATGTAAACATGTGTACTTCTGGGATCTTTTTACACTGTAGTGCAGATTTCTGATAACTTTTGTTCAAACATTCATGTTCCCCAGAGGATGAATTGAAATAACTTTGTGATGTTTTAACTTTTTATGCAGCGCCATCTCCTGGTCAGTATTTTTATTTGTCAAAAACTTTAGTTAATGATGAAATACAATCCAATTTCATTACCACCAGCCTCAAGACTTTTTGTGAAGTTCTAACTAGGAAATGTTAACATGCTTAAATGCTGAACTAAGATGGTAATCATAGTAAAGGTAACACCTGCTTTGTATTAATGTGTTAGCATGTTAGCATTGTCACTGTATGTATGTGAGCATGTGATGATGATGTTAGCATTTAAAACAAAAAACCACCGTGCCGCCTCACAGTCTCTTAGGGAACTTTCACACCTGCCTTATTTGGTTCGGACTTTCGGACTTTTCAGCTTGATCTGAACCAAAAGAGCAGGTGTGAAACCTCCTTGGTCCGTGATCCGGACCAAACGGCCAAACCTTGGTCCGACCAAAAGAGGTGGTCTTGGTCCAGATCAAACTGAGCCATGGTTCGGTTCATGTTCACTGTAAAAGCAAAGGTTCAGACCTTCAGGCCATCTTATCAATGCCAGGAAGTCCCAGCAGGCTGCCTGGAAAAAGAGAAACCACATAACCAAGAAACTGAGAAACTACATGGAGGGAAGAGGAGACCAAATGTCTTACTAACATTTTGGTCTGAAGACTTTAATAAGGGCCGACTGGAAAAAACTCATAAAGTAACAAAACAAGGCATTTTCAATGCGCTGACGTCAGACGCCGACAAACCAATCAGAGTAAAGTACAGAGACACACAACCTGCGTACTTGATGACGATATG
Organism: Acanthurus leucopareius; assembly: GCA_029814765.1. Classification (NCBI taxonomy): domain Eukaryota; kingdom Metazoa; phylum Chordata; class Actinopteri; order Acanthuriformes; family Acanthuridae; genus Acanthurus; species Acanthurus leucopareius. Next base: position 21,594,038 of record JAQMCX010000011.1, on the reverse strand, counting down.
ACGTAGGTTTGTCATTTGCATGATTGTAGAGTGAAACCGAAAACAACCGGACCAAATATAAACACCGTAACAAAAACACGAACCTTCGTCCGGACTTTCAGGTGTGAAAGTGTCCTAAGTCTTATTATCCTGAAGTCAACTTACCTCCATCTGTCTCTCCGTGTCTTAGCAGCCAGCTTTGTCTCTCTTTATTAACAACTTAGTTTTTCTTCACCTCTTTTGCTCTTTCGTCCTCTTTTCTCTCCCGGTCGTTGTGGCAGGCTGCATCAGCCCATAATCGTGGTTTATGTTCCCGAGTTTGAAGCAGAGTCAAGAGAAGGTTACGGGGACGGCAGAGTAACGAAGGAGAGATGGAAGGTCAGAGAGGAGAGGAAGTGAGCAGGAGGCAAAGAAAGGAGGAGTGATGGCCAGATTTATTCGCTGGCCTTGCAGACTGGATCCTGCAGCATTAAGAGGGTGATACAGAGAGAATCTGATTTCCAGGAAAGAAAAGTGAGACTTGGAGACGCAGAGAGAGCAGCAGCCCGGCATTAATCTACGATCTGATTCGTTGCCATCCTGTTTTTCCTCTCCCTCTCACCATTTTCCTTTCTTTTCCATCTTTCTACACCCTTTCACATATCCTCTTTGCACTCTTTGCTTCTAATTGTCTCTGTGGTTCTGGCTCCGGTGCGAGGTGAGTCAGTAGACGGGGTGTAAAGAGCGGAGGGTTTGGCCTGACGGTAGTGCCAGGAGAGGCCCACCTCATGGCCTTGCGTCCAAAACCACTATGTCACCACCGGAGAAGCCAGCTAAGAAAGCACTTTTCATAAATGCAGGATCGCAGTTACATCTGAGTTTTCAGGCAATAAGAGATGAGCGAGGTCCAGCAACCCCAAATCGTTTCCTTACTCCCATTAAAACCTTCAAATTAGATTAAAGCAAAGAAAGAAAGAAAGGAGGAGGGAAAACACAGCGATCGGAGCTCCAGTGCTTTTTTGATTCGGGGCAGAAAATCCTATTTCATGGTGGTGTGGAATTCCGTTCCAAAAAAACTTTTTATCGGCTCCCTCATCTGACTTGCTGAGAGACTTTCTCTAATCTAGCTCTCTTTCTTTTTACTCTCCGGCTTCCTCTCCTCTCTTCCCCTCAGCGTTTCAGCAAAGAGCTGAGATCGCTGAACGGCAGTAAATACACGATGCAGGCATTTGTTTTTGATTTGCAGTCACTGAAGGCTTGCCATCGTGCCTTCGCGGGCTGATTGTATTACCAGGAGATACAGAGTAATTGGAGAGATTAAAACCTCCCCCTTCTCTCATTTGATAGTCTTGCAGAAACCGAGGAATGTCCATTAGGCCCCTTAATGTTGATTAGACAGACAAATCTGATGTCCAGATAGCTGATGATAGGCGAAGTGGATTTTCTTGTAGAGCACTGTGGTTAAGTGTTTCACGATGTCACACAGCCTCATTTTGAAAAGAAAGAAAAAAACGGATGAGGATTGGATTTGGATGACATGGTTATAACGTCATGTGGATCCATCAGACTTCTGGAAGAGCATCACAGGAAGGATGGTGACGGCTGTGAGGCAGAGGGGAGGTTTTCTGTCTGAGGTAAGATCGAGTCTGATGCCGAAAGACGGGAGTAAACATATGACTGACATCATGTGAGCGCCAGGTTGTCCGTTTGTCCCAACAAAGCCATCAGATGTTTGAGTTTGATGATTTGAATCTGAGGATTTCACCTGTTGAAGACGACATCAAGCTACCCTCCAAATAAAACCATGTGTGTTGCACAAGAACAGTTCGTCCACACCAGGATTCATGAAACTACACGGAAACAAAAACACATCAGAGTGTAAACAGGTTCAACAGAAATCAACTGCACAGGCGCCAAAGTCTGTTTGAGTTCACTGTTTTTGTTGTTTCGACGCAGAATGAAAGTGATGCTGCTGCCTCGGAGCTCCGCAGGGCAGGATGATTTTTCCTGAGAACCTGGAAACAGAGCGACTTAAAGTCAGTCTCATGGATATTCATGTCATCTTGAAAGACGATATGAAAAGAAGGTACCGTCTGGTTTTGAGCACTTTATGCCGAGATGCCTGTGAAAAAGCATCTCGGTGACCAGCTGCACACACAGGCAGTGATGAGACTCAGAAACTGGTTGGTATGATGGAAAATATGTCTGTGGTTCAGCTCGGGGTTTTAATGATGTTGTGGTTTCGTGCTTTGCTGCTTTGCTGCTGAGACAACTGCTCATTTATGCTCACAATTGTGGCACTATATCTTGTTCATGTTTCATATTTTTGTGGCAAAAACAATCTCATCTTATATAAACTGACATAAAAACGGTCTGTTAAAGGTCTCAGAGATGAATGGATGGTTAGACGGATCTCCATGGAGGATTTGTGTTCTTCCAGAGTTCAGGGATGTATGAAATAAGTACAAATGTAATTATTTATAAAGTAAAAGTGGTTTAGGAGAGTTTTTTAGGTTGTAATGCCAAGTACAAACCTACAGTATAAATACAATACAGCAATCTTTCATTTTTGTTAAGCAGTTTTCATATTAACCATGATGGAAAAACTGGATGGAGCCGCTGAGTCAAAGCAAGTGAAACAATGATAAATATGAGCCTTAATGCCAGTTTTGACACTGATGAGGTTTTATAATACATATTCATACGACTCTATAATGTGTCTAAACGTCTGAGCCAGTCAAGCAGGGGGAGTAATAATGATGTGATGTGAGGAGAATCAGCGTTTCCTACAAACCCCTCACATTCCCACCGGCAATAAAACAGACGCATGTAAAACAGCGCTCACCTCCGTCGTCCTCTGCCTGTCCTGTAACTGCTGCACGACCTCTGACCCTGACGTTGGAGGTCCATCGTGGCCATTAATCCTCTCAGCCTCGCCTTGAGCTTCTCCTCTCATGCCTGGTCATGCACAAAAACACCAGCCAACTGACACTCTTGCCAATATCCAGCCCTGCTTTGCTCCATCCTCATTGGCTCAGTGCACACCGCGACGCTGCAGCCGACACAGGACGGACGGGTGTCATGAAGGATTTTCAGCAAATACTTTGAGCATCATGGGTGGTTTTTGTCCTCACGGAGCACCGTAAAGGTTCAAAGATTGTATCCATCTCAGGAAGAAGCATTAATCTCAAGAAGTCCTGAGGAATCTGAACTCAACGCCACCCTGTTTATGTTGCCTTGAGTTTAAAAAAAACTTAAAACTTAAACAACATTAATTTCAGCAAAAATTTCCAGCAAGCAAAATCCTTGCATTTCCCTCTTTCCTTTGATTTCAGACCCACTCAAACATCATGTTCAAGCTCCTTCATCTTATTTATTCCTCTCACTCCTTTTTTTTTTATGCCTCCCTGAAATTCAAACTATTGCATCAGAGCCTCTGTTCTAGTTCCCAGACAGGATGGGCACTAAAGCCTGGTCCCTGCCTACGTCTGCACAGCCCGCCTCGCTCCGTCGCAACCTCTCTCACGCTTCATCAGGACTTCTTCTTTTTGAAACAGAGAGGGAATTAGAAAGGGAAGCATGCCACACACGCAGCGAGGGAGGTTAAAAAAATCAGGTGGAGGATGAGCGAGTGTGTCAGGAAAAGAGACAAATCACAAGTCAGGAATATAAAGACGCGTCTCTGAATCAATAAGTGCACATCCACGCGTCACGCTCAGGGAGGCCGATCGATGGCAACGATTTTCTTCATCTGCAGCCACGTGGACACACACTGATCCTCATGACCGGGGTAATGAGACCACTGTGGTCCCTGGAAACAACACACACACACTCACACACACTCACATGCATGCATGCAACAAATACACGTTTTTATAAGTGTGTGCACTGAAGCAGTGATGATGTGTTTGGGGGCGTGGCTGACAGATGAAGCAGACTGTGCATGAAAATCACACACACAGACGATTTCACATAATGTGCTCTTCTGATATAAAGTGCACAGCCTTTTTATTGTTTAGGTATTTTTATGGCTGTAATATGTGGCTGCAGAACAGAGACAGGAAATGAGGGGAGAGAGATGGGAAGTGGGAGGCAGCAGAGGTCTCGAGCTGGACGGGAACCTCGTTGGTGCTTTAACAAAGGGTCAGAGTCTGACACGGAGGCCCGAAACACTCAGAAACACTCAGAAACACTCAGAAAGACTCATAAACTGGGGCTCCAGTTGTAGTTTTATTACTTTTAAGTGTGTATCTGTTCATATTTTGGGGAAAAAGCTGTATGCAGATGAGGGAACGTAATATTTGCTAATAACCAAGCCAGAGAATGAGTTGAAGACAGACTTGGACTTTTGCATTGTAATGTATTTTATTTGGCCATTGAACCTATTTTAAAACTTTCTTTCAGTGTTTATGTCATCGCTCCTGCCTCAGAAACATCCGACCAACCAGTGAAGTGATGTAGTCACATGGCTTTTAGTGCTGCATTGCAGATTTCATGGATTTTTCTCAGTGAAAAGAAACCAAACCGAAAGGAAAATGCACCAAGTTCACCAACTCATCAGCTGATTCGAACCAGACAAACAAACCTCAGGTGTGAAAACAGCCTGCATGCACCTGTCGCCTTCATCTCTTTCTAAATAAATCACACAGATACATCCCTGAATAACATGTATCTCTCCATGTTTTTACTTGTTTAATCTGCTCCAGTTATGGAAGACGGACATAGTTTAAAATGAAGACATGTCAGAAACAGACCTTCAGTCAGTTACATGTGTGTTAGTGGATGCAGCTCTGTAATGAGGCATGACTAAACCTTTGCATCTGCACCGTTAAGTCACGGTCTGGATATGAATTAAAAAAAATGGTGCATGAAAAAAATAAAACCAAAAAAATGAAAATAATTATTCTAACTTCAGACGTACGCAGAGACCTTCTGTTTTAAATCAGAACAGTGAACTCAAACCAAAACTGTGACCAGAAGCTTAAGATGAGAATCCAAACCAGATTCGGATCAAATCGCCAAACCGAGGCTGGAAAAAAAAAACGATCGCTGTTTCCAGTGTCACCGAAGCAGCTTCTGTCCGAAGCTGTTTGAAACATGTGGCGTCAAATTCAAAATGAGCGTTTACTCACACAAACCACAGAAGGTCAAACATTAAACACATCATATTTGCACTGCTTTTAGTTGAGTTTATGTCAAAGGAAATTGGAAAATAATCACATTTCTTATCATTTTTTTTTCCTGATCATATTTTTTAGGTGACGATGTTGCTTCCTGTGATGCTTCCCCAATAAAAACATGCATGTGCACCATCCTGGTGGATAAATCTTTAACATTAAAGTCTGTTTTATACTTTAAAACTAACAAGAGTTCCTAAAATGATTCTCCCTTTGATGACAAAGTTGTCGAACTCTGTTTTATTCTGTTATAAACCTGCACGCTGTGTCTTAGAGTCGGATTTCGAATTTATTATTTGTCTATAAACTCTTCTGTCTTCCCACCTGGAACGACATCACGTTTTCTGCTGCTCTTCAGCTCTGAGCATCTCTGAGCTTCTCTGAGCTCCGGTGTTGCTGCTGTGCATCAATTGAAGTTCAGCTTTAGATCATGAATTATTCCCCCCCACAAAACCATCACCAGGCAACAGGTGCACTTATTGATACAGCCTAATGCAGCGGTGAGGGATGGCTCGTGTGCATGAAGTAGCATTAGTTATGGGGATTAACATTTGATGCTGGGATGCAGCTTTTCGATAACAGCTAATAACGTCTGTTGTCAATTGGTCTGGAGGTATTTCACCGCGTCTCACGTCAGCTGAGGAATGATGGGAGGGAAAACTCACATAAAACTACAGGCTCGTCTATTTCACGTCTCATTTCCTGCACAGCCGCGCTGTCGGACACGGAGGCATTGATGTACGTCGGCAGCAGAAGGTCTGATCGTGATTTCTGTTATTGAATCATGTTTGTTATGATCTGGAATTTGTCATAAAAGTCAACACAAACGAAGAAGGACGCAGCCTTGGACCGTGTTTTTTCATTGGCTCTCGAGCTTAACCGTGTTAAAACGAAACCAGCTGCAAAAAGAACCAAGTGCTTCTTGGACCAAAATCTTTGCTACTGCCTCAATAACTCTCTGCTTTTTTAAAGAGACACGTCAACAATCGAACACTTGGATGTCAAACGTCAGCCTTGGAAATTTATTACAGAAACGCCACAATACAAGGCAGGAGGGGCAAGTTGCATCATGGGATATGTAGGATGCAGTTTTTGTGGAGCATGGCTCAGACCAGAGAGAAATTTAGGGCAAGTTAGCCTCTGCTGCTTCGGTTTGGACCTGTTTTATGTAAAACTGTCTTTTAAAATCTCTCCAGCAGAAAAAAAACAAAGTGATAACATAAAAAAAAAAAATCAAAAACACAACAAACACAAAACATGTGGAGAATCGGAGCTGACAGAGAGGAACTTTGGACTGATCTTTTATGGTTTATTAGAATAATGAGGGAAAGATAAAGTGCATCTAAAGATGCCGAGATGAAAACAAAACTTTATTACTTTATTAAAGTTTTTACAGAGTGTGAACATGTTACACAAAGTTAAGAAAAAAAGTTAAGAAACTTAACCAGCATAACAAACAGAGGAAGAGACTTTTTCCACAGCTTTTTAAGGCATCTTTGTTCTTTTATGAGTTACTTAGAATTTAGGGTTTTTTAAAGTAATTTTCATGCTAAACAAGCTGAAATAATAAAAGTGCTTCAGAATCTTTAATCCAACAAAGCAGCTGCTTTTCTGTCAGACTGAGTGTTTTTTGATTGCAACTTGTTTGAATAAGGTGAAATTTAACCTTAAGGGCAATAATTTGCCTAAATTTTCAGAACAGAATCTGAACTTAAAATATAAAACACACAAATGTGTATTTTTGATATTTTCTGATATCGAACAAACATGTTATGGAAGCAAAGGAACCCAAAATCTTAAAACTGATAGTGCATGAAAACAACATGCTGAACCTGTAGTGTCTAAAAAATAAGTGAACACAGTCTCAGGTGTTTGATTCAGGTTTAGTCTGATTGAAGCTTACAGGCTCAGGTGCAGGTTTACAGAACTCTTAGTTAACGTCCTGATAGTTGCAGAGGAAAGAAATCAGTCAAAAACAAATAAAAACGAGGATGCAGAAGCATTTTTTCAGTCGATGCTTGAACTCCAGACTCAGCTGATGGAGTGTTTTTTTTACTTTTGTGTTCATTGTTTATTAGAAACAGTTCGTTTTCCATTTTGCCCATTTTCCCCTCGTCGTCTCAGCCTCCATGCTGTTCGTTCAGGGTTTTTCTGGGGTTTTTCTCCTCCAGCTGGTATCTGAGTGTCGAGCTGTGAGTGCCCTCCATGCCTCCATTCACATCTCTGTTTTGTTTCCCACATTAGCGCTGCTTTAGCTGCTGTTATGATAACAGAGCCGACCCGACCTGACCAGCCGGCCTCTTCCTCCCCTTCAAGCCTTCCGTGACGGGAACCTTTGCCCTATTGTTCTCTCTCTCTTACTGCTGTTTCTGCCTGTATACACCCAAAGCCTGGTTTGTGTGCTCCATCTCTCGTTCTCTTCCTTTTTCCCTGCTGTTCGAGTTCCAGCTTCATGGTTTATTTATCTCGGCCTTCAGACGGACAAGTGCTTTTCTCCTGTGAGGTCAGAAGTGACACAGTGTTCGGAGGAAATCCCACAGGAGCTGGAGAATTTGATTTCAGGCAAATGATTTATGTAAAAATAAGTAAAAGTAATGATCAAGCTTCAAAATGAAGCTTTTTAGCATCCGGAGCTTAAATGTAACGTGACACTGATCACTCACTTTCAGCAATATCCTCCTTTAAAGACCATTAACACACAGCATGTCGCCTCCCACTTCAAGGCAGCAAACTTGTGACTTCTTGGTCCTTTTCTGAAGAAATACTTGTTAAAAACAACATAAAGCCGAGCATGATGGGAATTTTTAACTTCTGGCTTAATGAGTTAAGAAGATTAGGTCTTCTGAATGGATTCTTATCATCTTGCATTTTGTTTCTGCGCTCATCCATCTGAAACCTGTGTGTTTGTGTTTACAGCTCAGATAATCCAGCTCAGCCTCTCACACTTCCTCTCACTTTGAAAAAAGACACTCGCCTGTTTCGGCTGTAGGTGGGAGCGTCAGGTCTCGCATTTTACCTGCATTACTGCGCCTACAATACAATGAGAAGGCAGGAATCAAGTTAAATTATAAAACAAATTAAAAAACTTTCCAGCTGTTCGACAGAAAAACACAACTGCAAACCTTCTGAATGAGTTTCATTTTTATAAAACTTATTGCCTTGTTAAGTCTTTAAAAGACAGTTTTCATTCAAAGTCGACAGAGACAAATTAAAACACACAAAAACCATCTTTTTCAACCTTTCACTGATCTGATCTTTGTTTGAAATAAATCTTTTATTTCACCCAGTTAGAAGTGAAAATATTCTTGTTGTTGCTGTTTTTCCTCAAGTCTCTTTCTTCCATATCTGGCTTCATATGTATAAACTTATAATAAATCTTTCTTCATACAGAATCCATATATTTGACAGTAATGTATAATACAGAACACTGATAGCACTAATAGTACATATCACTCCATGTGTTCAGCTAATTTGTGTTTAATGAGCTCATATCATTCAGGAGTTATTCCCATTTTACTGGTGAACTAGAAGAAGAATTCCCAGCACATTGTCATCGTGTTCTTCATCAGAACTTCTTTATTAAAACTCAGTGAATTTGTGTTTGAAGTGTGACGTTCGTATAAAATGACCCATTTTGTCACTTTCATCAGTCTGGTGACCCTGCATCCCTTCAGGCCAGCGTCTCTCCGCTCCTCTCGCTGCACAAACGGCTTCGCTGTAACAACACACACAGCCAAATCATGACAAAGTTAAAACACAACCACTCCCGAGTGTAAATTCACTACAGTGGAACATAAACATGTTCTGCTGGTTTGCAGGATTGATTGGAAGGGTACGCTGAAAGAGTGTGTGTGTGTGTGTGTGTGCAAACATTTTACATGTGGGATCTTCCTAATGAATGTCTGATTAATAGACAAAACCACTGTGCATGTGTGTGTGAGTGTGTGTGTGCACCATTTAGTTGCATGTATATTAACATTAAGACCCTTTGTGTTGACTGCAGTATTTCAGGGGAACTTAAATCCACATCTGTAACCTGCAGCTGGCTCTAATCTGTGTGGATGAGTGTGTGTTTCAGGTTAAAAGTGTGTATACGGCTCAAAGCGAGCAATGGAAGTTTGCTTCAACACTGTTGCTGCATGTTTATGTGCATAGAGGACCGTGTGTGTGCTGCATGTACAGTGTGGTTTACTCCATCAATGTGCATTGCAACATTTACACATTTGTTCAGAAATGAGGTCAGCTGGCAGTGCATTATTTCCACCCATCCATCATCGCTGCCCACCTCTTTTCTGCACAGTTGGCAGGCTGCATGTGTTCTCATGTCAAGGTCTGAAAAGTTGTTATGAAAGGCTGTGAACATCTCAGCAGGCAAATAACCAACAGGAGAATAACGTGAAGGCAACGAGAGAACAACACACTGGAGCCACTGTGGGAGTTTAAACAAAGAGCTGCCATCTTCTCCTGCTTCCTTCTTCTACTCATGTTCTGCTCCGGTGTTGGAAAGCAGCTTCCACGCAGAGGAGAGAGACTCACAGGAGTTTGTAGACAGTTACTCATTTATCATCAGTGTTCACACAGAAACTTTAGGAGACTTTATTCAGCTCACGTTGGACAAAATGTGGAGAAAAACTTGTTCAGTCTGCTGATCCACTGACACAAGCTAACCAGCAACACTCACATTCACATCACAGAGTGTTTTTCTAATGTTCTGCCAACGTGAAGAGCAAAGAACCTCCGGACTCAGATGAGAACCTGAAGCCTGTGTGAACGCAAACAGTGTGTTAATGACTATGTGTGTGTGTGTGTGTGTGTGTGTGTGTGTGTGTGTGAATCCTGTTTGTTCAGTCAGTCTGCATGCATGTGTGTCCATGCATCAAGACCCAACAGTGTCGTGTGCAGAGGTGAATTAAGTGCATGTTGAATTTATGCATTTATGTGTGTGTGTGTGTGTGTGTGTATGTGTGTGTTAGTTCCATGCATGTGTGCTTCCGTGTGTGTTTGTTTGCACACCTTCATGATGTTTGCTCAGAGATGAGGATCACAAAGCGACTCTGCCGGCTGTGAAGAGGAGGATTAAGCACCTCCACACCTTGACTACACACAACCACCCAAGTGCTAAATGCAAGGTACACACTGCAGAGTATACACACACACACACACACACACACACACACACACACATGGAGCAGTAACGGATACGCAGCAGCTGTCAGATCATCATTTCACTGATGAAGTCAACCTCTAATCCTGCTCTTTGGGTCGGGTGGTGACCTGAGTTTGGTCTCTGGATGAGAGAAACTTCTCATCTTTAAAGTCAACAGAAGAGTTTTTGTTTCTGTGATTTTCCAAAGAGGAGGAACTTTCTAACCAAGACTCATCCTTCATGTTGATGTTTTTGGATGACATTTTGTTCTCTCTCTCTCTGGGGCATTTCTCTCTGAGTATTTGTCAGAACAATGACAGGACATATTGACGCTGTAATTGGCAAATAAACCCTTAATTTGATTTAATGTGATTTCTCCGTCCCTTGTGTCTCCCACTGCTGGAAACTTGTGGCAGATTCTCCAGAAAAGGCTGGTGTTGTTTTCCCTTTTCTGTCTAAACCACTCCATCAGCTGTTAACTGCTCTTCAATTTTTATAAATATGTTTACACTATTATTTTGCTGAACTTACAGTTTGTGTGCATTTTACTCTTTCCACTGAAAATTGTGTGTGTTTCCAACAGTTTCTTCTGTTTTCAGGCAGATCATTTGCGGTGTTTATAATATTTTTAAAGACCTAAAATGACCTTAAGTAAAGAAAGATGGTCTCCGTCCTCCTCATTCTTGTTCTGATATATTTTTTTGGTAGAGAGTTTTATCTTCAGACTTCACCCCCTTTTTTTCTGACCCAAATGACCTTGAATCACCCAGAAAACAAGTTTCATATGGGGATGTTTTTATCAAAATCATCCTGCAGAATGCACGCACAGTTTCAGTTCCATGTAGGAAACAAAGAGGTCATGTTCTCAGTAATAACTGTTAGATGTCTGTGTTTTTATTTGAACATGATGCTGCTGACACTGACGGATTTTAAACTCACCCTCTGATCATTCTCACCTTTCCGTTTTCACATTGTGTGTCATATTAAAGTGTTGAGTGTTAAGCCGCGGTCATGTGATCACCTGGTGTTGAACTCACACATCTGTCTCCTTGTTCGGGGTCTCCTGGGACACTCCTCAGGGGTTAATGGACCGGTGATGCTGCTGATGGTCTGATAGCGATGGACAAAGCAAACTGACCTTTTAGTGGAAAAAATCTCCTGCCATTAGCTCCCATTGATTTTTATTGATCCTCCATCGGCTGTTATCAGGGTTCTTAACATGCAGGGCACTAAGCACGCCGTGTTTTAGCTCAGCCGAGCCTGAATCCTCCGTCTCTAAGAGCTGGTTAGTGCTAATGCTGCTGGCTGCCATCACGGCGGGGGGGCCTGAGATGGAGGCATGTTCCTGCCTGGTGAAACACTAGACTGAGCAGGAGAAGGTCCAGAATCAAAGGAAAGGTCAGATGTGCTGCGATAAAGCTGATCCTGAGTGTTGTTGGTGCGCTTGTCGCTGACCTCAGACCTTCCTGAGAGAGAATATGATACTCAGATTATGAGATAACGGCCGGTTGAGATTAGCTGTAAGTGTCAGCTGCCCGTTAACGTAGGAGAGTTTTAGATGGAGAGAAAGAGGTAAAATTTATTCCCTGAGGAAGTCAGATGAGCGATCTGATAAAAGGTTTTTTTGTCAGAGAACAGAAATTGGCACAGATGGCGTCCTGGCCTGGTTTCTTTTCACATCAGTCCAGGTGTTAAGCTTTCTTGAATAAAACTTGAGACTTCCTGCAGGTTTATCATATTAAAACTATTCCAGCCTTTCTCTAATTTTAGGCTTTTATGTAAAGTTTCATTAACTGCAGCCATGAATTTCTGTGGGAAGCGTCTTTGAAAGCAGCGCAGCAGTAAATGTGACTCTGACAGACTGTAGAGATGCACGTTTTCTAATGTGAACTGCAATTATTTCCACCTCCTCAATGTTTTTTTTCTTGGCCTTTATTAACAACCAGACTTTCTCTGTTTGTGATTTGAATCCAGGATTTTATATGAGACTATGAGAAATTACTCGTGTTTGTATAGATCTTACATGCGATTCTACAAAAAAAAACATCTTTAGGAATGTTTGAAAGCGTCTCGAAACCTCTGTTTAGTTTAAAATCAGCATTTGTTTCAAACCACAACATCACAAGGCACTTTTCCTCCCTCTCGTATAGAAAAAAGAAGGAGCCAACACAAACATTAAGTGTCAAATAGTGGGAAAATGAAAAATGAAATCACTTTTGGAAGGTGAAAAGTAAATATTTGGCCCCTTGAAAGGAAACAACATGAAAGGGTCAGAGCGCATTCATGCCACGTGAATGTAAATACAGCTCAGTTTCCCGACAGAACAGTTTAGATCTTTTTCTTCTTGTTTCATACCACGACAACAGAGGCGAAGATAAAGGTTCCCTCCCCTCGGCTCCCTTCCTCTTGTGTATACCGTCAGCTTTCACATCAGTCGGATTTGCACCTTGTCATCCATGTATGATGAAACACGTGCGAACAAACCAGAGGCGTATTAATGCGAACAGTCTCGTTCATCATGGTGAATAATTAAAAACAAGTCTCGGACCGAAAAACGAAATGTTTGGGGAGGACAGACGAGGATGACGGAGAAGCAGAGTCACACGTAAACAGTGATGTGATAAAATAAACAGGCGGGAAACACGTCGGTAGCCTTCATCCTTTTCTTTAAAGAGAGAGATCTTCATGTTTATTAAACTTTTACACCTTCCTCCACACCTTTAGTCACTCTCCCCCCCGTTTGTCTTATTCATGACTCTTTTCTTCCTCGTCTTTGTCTTCTTCTTCTTCATCCCTTCTTTTCCAAACTCAGCAGCAGCAGAAGCTGAGCGAACAGCCTGACAGAGGAGGGAGGCCGGAGGGGGAGGAAGGGGAGGCAGAGAGGGGAGAGGAGGCGTCCAATGTTGGAATGAAAGAGCAGAAGAAAAACACCATCCTCCCCCTCCTCGCTAAGACTCCATGTTCAATTAAAAGGCCAGAGAAAGGTGGAGGTGGTGGAGGAGGGGTGGAAGAGAAAGGAAAACAGCACTGATTGACAGTTGGGGAGTTAATCCCCCAGCAATGGCTCATGGAGAGGGGAAGGAGCTCACAAAGGACATGGATCAGCGACAGGGAAGAGGTGGAGACGGGAGGAGTGAGGGTGGAGAAGAGACAGAGCTGGAGAAAAAAGGAGGGGAAGAGCGAAGTTTCTTTAAAAAGACCAGCTGTTGTGTTGGAGACACAGCGAGAAGCTCACACTGGGAGGATTTACAGAATATATTTCACTTTCTGAAGACGGTTTTTTCACCAGCAGGTTACAAAGATGCAACAATGTGAGGGCCGAAAAATGTTAATGTGATGAGTGAAATCGAACCCTGTGAGCTTTGAGACGGAGGCTGAGTGATGCTGAGGGAGCGTCAGACGGTCTGACAAACCTCACACAGCTTCTGATGCACATCCACCCATTTTTAACAACAAGTGTCCTTCAAAAGTTTGATGCTTTTAGTGTGTTTGAGCCGTTTTTTGCCTGAATTTCCATTGATTTCTCCTGTAAGTTCAGATCTGGCCGCCATCTTTAACCAACAGTCCACCTCATCAGAAGACCTTTTCTCAAGAATCAGGAATCTACAGTCTTTGTAAGCTTAAAGTTACAAAGCTGAAAAAGTCTATGTGACATTTTTTACTCACATCACCAACAGCAACAACAATAATAATAACAACAACAACAACAACAATAATAACAATAATTTATTTAGAAAAAGTTTTATGGTAAAAATAAAAACTGAAGTTCTTGCAGGTTGCCTCTCAAACATTCTTTATAAACTCAGAGAAACGATATCACTTCTGGGTTTTTGGACCTGGTTCTTTGCTTCAGTAAATGTTGACTGAATGTACACAGACGACCTCTGTGACGTCCACAAGGTCACAACTATGTGCAGAAATGCAGATCAGGTGAAACCTTGTGTGTCCACTTTTTTGCCGGTCAGTTGAAGCTCCACCCTCCTGCCTCCACCTGCTCTTCATCAGTCTGTTGTGCCTTGTCTCCACAGCACTTTTCTTCCTGTATCTGCTTTTCACATCTTGCAGTATTTCAGGTTATTGTCTGCAGAACATTGAACCTCGGCCCCTTCAGCATAGTTGCCTCTGCTTCTTCTTCACCTCTTTGCAACCTTTATTTTACCTGCTGACAAATAAAACTACTGTTTTCACCTGAATGATCCTGTTGTTTGAGCCTTCTTGTTACTTTAATTTAGCTGATCTTTTTTAAGAGAGATGTGAATGTGGAACCATTGTGCCTCCAATTCCTCTGTGCAATTAAAAGACTGGAGGAAGGTGGAGGAGCTGGAGGTGGTGGAGGAGCTGTTTGGTGCAGGGATGGAGGAAATCGTATTGATTGACATTTGTGTCATGGGGAGGATGAGGAGCCTCTATGAGAGGGATCAGTGACGAGGAAGAGGAGGAGAAATGAGCAGTGAGGAGGGAAAAGAGATGGGGTGGAGGTGATGGATGGATGGATGATCAGACCTTTTGGCTTCACCTGCTTTGAGTGTTTCTGTGGAATAGGAAGTTCAGACCACCACTGACTACCTGTACCTTGATTACCACCCAGAACAGGTGAGCCCTTTGATGATCTCAGGTATGTTTTCAGTTTTAAAGGTCGTCAGTCGTCCAGTCAACCCCGTCACAGAAGGTCCTCTGGTTCCTGCCTTCAGAAACCCAAACACCCACTGACTTATTGACGGCCTGCTGGTCGTGTAGTGTCTCGTGTGTTCGCCATCGTGGCCTCCAATACTTGGTCGATCAGGTGGGGCTGCTCCTGTGGTTTCTGCCAATGGTTCTCCTTGATCACCCACTTCCACTTTTGTCCCTCTGACACGAGGAGGGATGGTGGGATTTAATCCTCCATGTCTCCATGTTCTTCAGCCCCTCATGATGTTACATTAAATGCCAAATGTCTTTACTATTCCTCCACCTTTTCCCAGCTACACCTGCTCCACCTGCTCCTTGTTCAGAGTTCAGACTCAGAGTTTGTACCTGCTTTTGTTTGGTTGTTTGCCAAAGAAGCTGGTGTCCATCAGTGTTTCCTGTGTGAGTGTGTGTGTCTTCTCACCAACCTGCCCTCTGAGAAAAAACACTACATTTCCTGCTGATCTTGTTTGTGAGGTTTACTTGAACCTTCACAGTAAATTTTGAAATTTTTTTGCTAAATAGACCAAAAGGGCAAGTTCGTTTTGTTTAGACTGCAGACGTCTCTTCACATTATTTGTAGGTCATCGTGCAAAGCATGCATATCTTCAGAGCCCCTAACATGCCCCCACCTCCCATCTGCTGCGAGTTTTCTTTTCTTAACACACACACACACAGTAACACATTCCCTCATACACAAACAAACCCCCTGCAGACTCTACAGACGCCATTTCATAGAGCATCTCCTGCTAAGCTGCAGGTCGATTTTAAGCCAACATGCACCATTAACGATGCCATACTGGCCTTTGTGGAGGCTCCTGGGGGGGGCACATCCTGCTGGTGCTTGAGCCTGACGAGCATCTCGGCTGGGAGGGCCAGGGGTTGGACGTGGGTTTATGGTGCTACCTCACAGAAGGGCTTTATGACTTAGAGAGCCTTAATGAGGTGGAGCAAGTTAATATTTTAACATGTGTGTCTATTGTTGAACCATATGCCAGAGTGTCCGTATCACCTTTTTCTGAGGAGAGAGAGAGTGACAGATAAATAAATGAACAGAGAGGTATGAAGGGGAGGTGACAGGAGGGATGAAAAGAGACAGGGAAGGTTTTAACATGAAATTTTAACCTTTTGTATCACTAATGTTTTATATATTCAAACATTTTGTAAGAGAGGAAACTTAACGTTCACGGTCCTGTTTTAAAAAAACACAAACAGACTGACATCAGGCTTTTTCATGCATTAAACTAGTGAAACATGTTAGTGCAGATGTGTTGTTCTTTCCTGTTTGGGTGCATGATTTTTGCATTTGCAAAAGATAAAAAAATAATCTCTAAAGTTGTAATTTTCTTTAAAAAAGTGGTTAATTGTAACAGACACACAAGACTCTGCAGGATGGGGTGAAAAAAGGAGCAAAGAGGCAAAAAAAAAGGAGAAACCCCTTCATGGGAGTCTGAATATGAGCTTTGATGATTTGGGACGGACACACAAAACACTTGAGGGGAGGGAAAGAGAGGAGGAAGAAAGGCGGTGAAAGAAAGGAAAAAAAACCTTTACATCTGGAAAAGACTCTGACAGGAAGCCACCCATCTGTGGCCAAACAGCTGGGGGCCAGACCGAGTGGACCCTGTCAGCATGAGTGTGTGTGAGTGTGTGTGTGTGTGGAGGTCCGGTGTGTGATGAGCAGGTGGGGGTGCAGGAGAAACACCGAGTCACTGGTCTGGAACGCTGGATGTCACAAGATGTCTTCACGGCACCGAGCTACCCGAGACAGGACGTTTCTGGGGGGCGGGAACAGACAATTAACCTGTTGGAACAACTGTCCTGCCCCCCCCCACCCGACTAACGCCCCCGTGTTTTCATTTCTGCACCACATCTGTCAGAGATTACCCCTCACTGCACCTGAGGTATGTGTGGTGGATTAAAAAAGCCGAGCTGATGTTAAATTATGACCCGAGTTATTGAATAAGTTCCAAGCGTTTTTAAATTTATTGGTTTTCAGGCCAGAAAGAAGACGAACTTTTATAAATGAAGGTTCTGCATCAACACGGCGGAGTGTGTGAACACAGAAGAGAAGGTTTCACATCCATCTGTGCTCATATTTGGCTGGAATCGGTGAAGATCCTGGTTTTGGTTAAATGTTCATAAACATCTTGTTTCTGGAGTCAGAGCTGATTTTTTCTGTGTTAAACTGAGTCGGTGATGTTTCTGATGTTCAAACAAAACCTTCAAATACTGTAAAAACATGTCAGACACGGTGAGTATCTGAGTATTTATGGGAAAACAAATTAAAACACACTGTCTCTGGATATATTGCTTGTATGTGGAAACTTTCCAGATATTTTTATTAACAAATTTCCTTATTGTGCTTTTAGAAAACATGATTTATTCATTGTTATATTCCTTACGACTTCCTTAATGTAGCTGCACATAAAATGTTAAATTCAGTTTGTTCTGTCTTGATCGTATTAATATTTAAGAGGATTTGGTGTTAAGGCTGCAGTCACAGGTTTAATGATAACATCCAAAAAACAAAATATTAATTGTATAAAGTCAATAAAGTATTCAGATCCTCAACAAAATCTACAGCTGTTTCCTGACCAAAGCTGTCAAAGTGCAAAACAAGAGAGAGAAAATATATATTAACTCATCCTGATGGAAAACTTGAGATGGAAAACAAAAGAAGAAAAACATTTTATGTCTGTTTGTCTGAAATTGTTGATCAGATCAGATTAAATCTGATTATAAAATGTTTGAATAAGAAATTCTTATAAATTATGCAAGAGCTGCAGTTCAAGATGATCTGTATGTTGTAAATACAGATTAATGACTGTAGTTACATGTCTGAAACGCTCACTTTGATTTATTATTTGACTAATTCAACATGTAATATCTGTAATATCAACTATTTAAAGTGTCTTATAAGAGAAAGTGAATCAGCAGGTGATTTTCAGGGGTTTTGTTCATCTTCAGACTGAACTTCACTGCAGCATTTTAACAAAAATCATGAGTCAATGTGCAACAAGAGGCTGAATAAAAGTGTCTGGTTTCATTAAACGAACAGTGAAAACAGTGTCAGACAGCAGTCACAGTTAATACTTTTATCTCTCATAAGTGCATCATATTAGATTTAGAGTGAAGCTTTTAAATGGAGCATTAATTCTTCTTTTCTTAAGTTCTAAGTCAGTGGACAAAGTTTTATCTGCATGTTTTTATGAGCACAATTATGCAACATAAAGTCTGTTAATACGTGACTCGGTTTTAGATCCTTCAGAGTTTGCTGCTGTAATTCACTTTCAGGTTAAGACGCAATAAACCTTTGTTTACTTTGACTGAGTTCATTTCGCTGAAATACTTGCAAACTTAAGTGTCTTAATGCAGGACTTTCGCTTGTATTTGCGTATTTTCACAGTGTGATGCTTTTAGCACTGAAGTAAAGGATCTTAACACTTCTTCCACCACTGCTTTAATCCATAGAAACTCCCTCTGTGTTATTTCAAGAGCAGAAGAATAAAAGAAACGGCATTAAGCTCCACTCTGTTACTGTCACATTGCAAAGAGTTGGACTAAGAGCTCTAAAATATTCTTTCCACGCAGTCATCCCTGAAAATCCACCCTTCAGTGAAAAGACTCCAGTCACTCAACACTCAGATCTGTGGGTTCGGTAACAGCACTTCTGCATCTGCCATTTGTTTTCTAATGGAGGGAAATGGTGAGTGAAACGCAGTCTGAAGTGTCTCCCGACGTCTTTACTGCAGAAACAGACCGTGGACTGAATCATCTGTCGAGCAGACGTAAAAAATCACTGCTGTCACACACACACACACACGACGAGGAGCTAAAAACGTCTGAGAACCGCTAACGGCCAAAGAAAATAATACTCCATTTTTCACTTTTACAAGAGAAAAGTCTTCAAAATCGAGGAGGCTCCTCTCTGTGGATTCATAATAACTCATGGAAACTTTCCAAACACCACTAGTGTGACCGTGTGTTTGTGTGTGTGTGTGTGTGTGTGTGTGTGTTGCATCAAAAAACAGCTGATAGAAAATAGGAGTCATCTTAAATTCAGGTCGGTGTGGTAATAATGTCAGCCGGCCCAAAAATGAGCCATTCGGGTCAACTGTTGCCTCGCAGTGACTCAACGACTGCAACCAGGAACATTTTACACCCATGCAGTTTCGAATTAGAGCAACGATTAAAATGTCTGCAACAGAAGCATTAAAGCATTTATTGCACGGTAATCTGCCGGGAATGACACTGCAATGCTTAGCATGACTCAGCTCCTCAGTGAACTGTAATCTGAGTAAATGATGCTGTGCAAACACTTCTTGTGTAAAAAACATGTTGCGTTATAAAACCGGCTCATTCAGATGTAATTGTTTTTTCTTCTCCTGTGTGTGTACGTGTGTGTGTGTGTGTGTGTGTGTGTGTGTGTGTGTGTGTGTGTGTGTGTGTGTGTGTGTGTGTG
>JAQMCX010000011.1:21551310-21573636 GCA_029814765.1 Acanthurus leucopareius | reverse complement strand
GTGTGTGTGTGTGTGTGTGTGTTTGTGTGTGTGTGTGTGTTTGTGTGTGTGTGTGTGTGTGTGTGTGTGTGTGTGTGAGAAAGAGAGAGCTTGTTCAAAGAGAGTGATGATGACTTGTGACCGCAGCTGCAATTTGATCCGATCGGTTCAACAGAACTGCTGTTTGTGTCTCTTTAACACATTTTGCAGGTGACTTACGCACACACACACACACACACACACACACACACACAAACACACACACACACACACACTTGTACATATAAACATATAGTCTGGCATTCACAAGGCCTTTTCTCTGTTAAACACACAGTCTGGCGGCCTGTTGTATGGCAGGAAAGGAGCTCAGCGTTCCCAGGGGAAACAGCAGAGCAGCCGGATAATGGACATTGTTATTAGGCTGTTTTCCTTTAAACCATCCTCCCATCCCTCCCTCTCTCCTCCCCATCCCTCTCTTTCTCCTCCCATCCCTCTCTTTCTTTCTCCTCCCCCTCCCTCTCCTTCTCCTCCCTCGCTCTCCCTCTGTCTCACCCCTCAGCTGATGGCTCCTCCAGGTGATTAATGCACAGCCGCGACCGTTAGCGCTTTGCTAATCAGTCCAGAAGCACTTTGCTTAAGTAAGGAAAGTCATCCAGACGGTGCTGCGGTGTGAAACGCCCCCTAGTGTTGGACGAGGTCATCGACGTGGCGTCAGAGCCGGGAGACATGGCAGCCATCGTGGACAAACCCCCCCCCCCCATGTGCTGACCTCTGCTGTGTGCTTTTACAAACGAAAAACTGTTAATAAACTCATTTAAATTTCCTCACAGGCCTTTTTGTTCTCATCTAATCATGTGGTGATGTCATGGAAACATCTGGCCTGATGTGCTTTCTTTTGATTGGCCGTTTTTGTCCGTCACTTATTTCCTTTTTAAACCGCACTCATCTATTTTTCATGTTGATAAAGAGTAAAATAAATCACTTTTTCTTCAAACTGGGGTTTTAATTTCAGGCTCACAAACTCTGTTGTTATCTGCAGGGTGAAAGTACTTCTGCTGGGTTCTTCTTCGTGTACTTTTACTGTTTTAAATACTTCCTTAAGTATCATTTTTCTTTGCTATCAAACACAAACACAACTCGAGATAACAGCTCTTGTTGCTCCTGTCTGCTAACGTGTTTTAGCCTTGAACCAACTTTATCAGGTGATAGTTTGTCACTGTCGTGTTTTCAGCGAGTTCTGCTGCCCCCAAGTGGCCAAAAGATGATCAATTAAAGTAACGTACTAAAATATGTGTCGAACAATCCAAAATGTTGAGAACAATAAAAATGGATCCCTTTTTTACATGCTTATTTTTTTATTTTTGATCTATTTGATCACTCACAGAAACTATGTATTAATTTATTCTAATCTTTTTATTCAACCTAAATCTCTAAATATTATTATTGCCGTAGTTGTGACTTTGATCTTTTTCTTATTGTTTAAAGTGATACAAGATTTTTATGTAACGGCCCTTTAAAGAAAAAAAAAATTACTGCAAAAAGCAAATAATCAAAGTGGCGTCACTGTTTCATCAGAATATTCTGTACTGACACTCTATTTAAAGTGTTATTACAAACAATAAAACTACAATAGGAAACTTTTTTTAATCTCACATCTGAACTCTGCCTCTTCTGCAGGTTTTGGAAATAATTCATGACCCCATTTAACAGAGTAATATTGTTATAAAGACACGACACATTTACGGCCCGTCGGCCATTTTCTTCTGGCTAATAAGCCGACAAGTCGAGTCGTCATGACGGATCTTTAGAGTGGCTTAACAAAATGAAATTTAATCACAAGAGTCATAAATATTTATAAGGTTTGATCCATATAGACGTCAGTTTTAATGGCTGTGTTATTTCAGTCCTCTGCAGATGAAGTTAAACTTGTACAAACTGTATTTTCAGGAAGTTTCCAGTCAAAGTGGCTCCGCTTTCATGTAAATAATCAGTTTAAATGACACTGAAGTGAATCATCGTTCAGTTCGAGGCTTTTGTTCAGCTTGTGCACAACATCTGAAATTGAATCTCACACTCTTGCTCTTTGAGCCTTATTGACACACACACACACACACACACTCACGCACACACACAGGGGCTAATGAGAGTGTTTCTCAGCCTGCGTTTGGTGGATTAGCACCGAGAGCTGCAGAATGGATCTGATTGAGGCAGAGAAGCAGCAGAGGGGTGAAAAAGGGAGCGAACAGAGTGAAGGAGGGGAGTAAATAGCGCTGACCCATGGGGGGTCGGCCCCCTTTTCACCAGCTCTCTCCCTGGGAATCCACTCGCACTCATTCAGGCCTGTCCCCCGCTCTTCACCTCAACGCACCACTATCTCCCGAAGCCTTTTCGGATTCAAATGATATCTCATTAGCTCTTATTGGATTGCAACTTTCATGGGATGCTTAGTGTTTCACTTTTTCTCTTTTTACCGATCGATAAAAAGGACACTGGCATCTGGAATAAAGGGCTCCCTTTTTGTTTCCCTCCCTTCATCGACCGTCTCGCCTAATTTCCGCTTCTCTTCTTTCCCTCATTTAATCATTCTCTCACTCCTTCTCCTCTTTCAATACAACATGTTGTCTCTCTCCAGCTCATTTCAATACAGTCGGGATTCTTCCTGCACCCTCATCCTCCTCCGAGCCTCCTCTCCATCCTCTCCGGCCTCTGCATCCGCAGGGTGTCTTTGTCTGTTTCTAATGTGCCATTAACTCTTGGTGTTAATCAATGGCTCTTCGTCCCAAAGGCCACAGACTTAACAGAGAGAGAGAGAGTGAGGCGGAGACAGCCAAACAGAGAGGGAGAGGAGGATAACCGGAGCCAACGGATGCTTGTTTGGGGTTAACAGGAAGCAAACGGGACAGTTTCAGCCTGTTAAAGCAGAATTTCATTCAACTCTTATTCTTTTGGACATCAGTTAGAATCTAAACATCCAAGTTATTTAAAAAAGGCCATTCAGGTCGAAGAGAGATTCACCTGTGATGGTAGAAAAAGTCCAACAGAAGGAAACAACCAGAAGGCTGAAGTGACAGAAACTGACACAGTTCATGAAGCAAACGGGGTTTCTCCGCCCATCACACCGAGCTGCAGTGTTTTTAACTGTTTCTTCCTAAAAACGCCGTCATGACGTCGACTTACTGTTTGCATATTCTCTCTTTTGTTAGATTTTTGTCACTGAATCACAGTTTGTTTGCACTGAAGCCGCCATGAATGCAGAAATACCTCGTTGTTGTGTGTATAGAGATGCACTTAGTGACGAAGCTTTTCACCTCTTCACTCTCTCTGCCTCTCTCTCTGCAGGACGTCTGTGGGCTTTAACAGATGGATTAACCCTTTATTCCCCTTTTCTCCCCAGGGGCTGATCCTCAGCTCAGCTTTGTTTCTGTTTTTGGATGACATGAGATCATCTGGGATCAACACTTTACACACCACCTCTTCCTCCTCCTGTTAAATCCAAGTGTTTTCTTTTTGTTTTGCTCCCTGTGTCCTCTCTCGACCTCTTACAGAGGAAACTGGGCCGTCCTTCCCTTCGTACTTTCTTCTGTTAGCAGTGATGATTGAGCTTCTCTCTAAACAGACAAAATGCTCAGATCAGCTGTTAAAAGCTTTAACCATAACTCTCTGGCTGCTTTTAAAACAAACCATCAGGATCGAGATAACGTCTCAGTCCAGAAATGTCCAAATGAAGAGCAGCTAATTTAAGATATTTAAGATAAAGGAAATTTCTCTCCGATCTTCAGCTGTTGAATTGTGTTGTTAAGTTGCAAAAAAAACACAGGAAGCAAATGTGACTCACTTTTTTCAGCAATCAAAACTCTAATTATGCAGCCTTGTGCACAGGAGAGACTGTGTGTGTGTGTGTGTGTGTGTGTGTGTGTGTGAGTGTGTGTGTGAGAAATAAATGGAGATATTTATGTGCAAAGGATTGAACGAGTGAATGCAAGCTAGTGATTGGATGATTGTTTCAGAGAGTGAGTGATGAGATGAAGCAGGTAAGTTTTCACCTGCAGGAGACAGAAGCACAGAGAACATCTAAGTGTGTCTTTGTGTGCGTGTCTTTGTGTGTGTGTTTATGTGTGTGTGTGAGTGTGTGTGTGGTTCTGATCCAGCCTTTCCTCAGGGCCTGCCTGGCATTGTGCTGCTTCCTGTCCCGGCAGACATTATCAGTGTGGGATCAACAAAGGGACAAAAGGACTCTGGACACACACACACATGAACACACACACACACACACACACACACACACACTAGCTTGCTCGTTTTTTCCCAGGCCTCTTGGAGCCACCGATGGTTTCCTGTCTGTCTGTAAAACCAATCAATCTATCTATCCGTCTTAATATAGTTCAAATTATAGTTTCAGTTCAAGTCTTTACAAACACGATTATTTATAGGCGTTACGTAATTATTCTCTTTTCCTCTGCTTCTTTCCCTTTTTTCTTTCTCCTTTATTCCCTCGTTTCTCAATCCTTCTTTCTCCTCTTTCATTCCTCATCTCCACTTCTTCTCTCACTTAATAATCCCAAAATCTTCTCCCATCCTCCCTTTCCTTTCTCTTCCACTCCCTCCTTTCCTCCCACTTCTTATCTCATCTCCTTTCCTACATTTCCTCCCTCTCCTCCTCCTCCTCCTCCTCCTTCTCCTCCTCCTCCTCCGTCCTTCTTGTCCTCTCCGTCTGTCCGGTTGTTGGTGTTGGTCCCTCATTGACTCGTCACACCGAGTTTATTCAAACACAATCAGCCTGAAAGCAACACGGTGACTCTTTCTCTTTCTCTCTCTCTATCGATCCACTCGCCTCCTCCCTCCATCGTCACCCTGCGATCTGAAGCTGTCACTCAAATCTGCTCATCACTTTGTGTCCAGCTACAATCTGTACAAACACACACACACACACACACACACACACACACTCGTCTTCTCGCTCTGAGCAGATGTGTCACATGTTTCCTCGCTGAGATTTTCAAAACTGAAGTTTCTCTAAATCTAAAGGATCTTTTTATGTCCTTTTTTTTTAAACAATGCAGCTCGGAGTAAAATCTTGCAGAAAATAAATGCTTCCTCTCTTGGTTTCGTCTCCGTTCACACTAAACAGACTTTCACACTCTTGATGTATGAAGCAGATCTGAGTGCAGCGTCGGAGGCGGAGCTCCGTTCGTTCTTGTGAAGCTGCTCAGTGATGCACGAAGCAAAAGTTTGACCTCTGAGTATAAAATTACACCAGATCTTTCTTTCACGTGGCTTCCGTGTCGAGGGGCCCGTCGAGGGGCCACTTCCACCTTAAAAGTCTGCAAACTTCCGCTTTAACCTCCACCAACCTGCAGGAGAATCAATGACTTTATTCTTACAGTTGTTCAAAAAAATAATAAACAAATGGATCATTGATGCAAAGAACAAAACTAACTGGGTGACTGACTGAGCATGTGACCTCTTTCTGGAAAAATGCAGCGTTCCCTAAACGTTCCCTGACTTCTTTTGTGAGGAACAAAGCGTTAATGTCCTACATGAAGCATTTAGAGAAAGACTGAAGAAGTTTGCTCCTCTTTATCCTCTTTCTCTCATCATTGTACTTTCATTTTGTTTCTGCCTTTGTCTCCTCTCTGAGGGGGTCTGCAGGCTTTAACAGTCACTTTAACCCTTTAGTCCAACTTTTTGTTTCCTCTCTTCGTCTTCCCCCACTTTCCCCTTTTGTGTTTCATCCTCAGATAGAAATGACATGAGATAATCTGGGATAAGCACAGTTTTTCAGAGCTTGTTGTCCGCCAGCTATTCTCTTTTTTTCACAAAGATGAGCTGCAGTTTAAAATTTGCGCAGAATTAACACAGAAGAAGAAAAATCTGGTGCATTTGTGGACTTCAAACACCTGAGTTTCACACACACAAGCCTGAAAAATTAAGATAATAAAGAGATTTATGGTACAAACAGAGAAGCCGCAGTAAAGAATGAACTTTAAATTCAAACATTTAGTCAAAACAGCTAAAGTTGATTCCAAATAACAAAAAAAACATTCAAATTTATAGAAATTCATCCACTTCTGCAGCACTTTTCCAAAAAAACAACACTTCTGTTTCACTCAAGTGTGTTTTCATCAAAAGCAGCTGATTCAAACAGGAATAAACGCTGTGGGAGCCTTTTTTAAAAATGTTTTATGGATGTTTTTATCACCTTTCTGCCCTGAAACTTCCTGTTGAACCTTTAAATGATGAATGTTTAAAAGTTGAAGCATTGTGGTGGAACAGCAACGTTCAGTAAAGTTACAGCAGAAATAAACAGAAACCAGGAGCTTCGTTCATCGAGTGTTTCTGTGCTTTTACCAAACATCATCCTCATCTGTTTTTGCATAATGGAAGGTTTGTAAAGTATCGTGCATTAAATTGGATGATGGCTAAATGTCATTTGTCTGCTTTAGTTTCAGGATCTTTGTTCTTTGGCTGATGTTTGTCACACTGTCACGTTTCAACGGGACGCTTTAAAGAACAGGAGCATTTTTACTTGTAATGTTTGTGATTCTTCTACATTCACAGATCAATAAAGTTTCTGTAGAGGAAGTTTTTTGTTCATTCATTCTTGGATCTCCATCACTGACCAACAGCAGGTATTTAGTAGATCTGGTGTCAGTTTTATTAAACTTGGATAAAATAACTTTTCTATTTTACTGAAACAGTTGATAAATATTTTCCTTCCTGCATGGATTCTTTGGCATCCTGTCCTCATCTGATATTCTGCTTCTTCTCTCTCTCACTTATTTACACTTTATACCATTAATGAAGGAAACAAGATGACTGTATTTTGGATTTAAAGCATTGCTGATGTTTTAAAAGTGGGACCTGCAGGGAAAAAGTTGATCTTCTGTTGAGCAGTAAAACTACGAAAGTACTTTGATATATTTAATGTAATTTAAAGCTCAATAGAGACCAAATCGGCCGATTCTGCAGCTCAAACTAAAAAACATGTTGTTTTAAACTGCTTTTTGAATGACAAATGCATTTTTCTGGTTCATCTCCTTCAGTCTGCAGGATTAGTCAGCCAGTAATCACTGTAACTGCGAGACAGTGAGATTAGTGAGATTGACGCATCGTGCTAGTTCGCTCTGTATGAACTTGTGAACAAACCACATTGATTTGAAACAATCAGCACCTGCAGACGAGCTCCTGGCAGCGATAATAAAAAAAACCTCCCAGTTTGATCTTTTACCAAACTTCACCTCCTCGCTCTGCAGGTTTTATAACTCTTGAACCTAAACATGTTACCCTCTTTTGCTACCAGCATTAGTGGTCTTTGTGTCTTTATTTGGCTTTTTCTATCCTATTTTGATCAAATCTTTTCACGTTTCCAGCATTTTCTTGACCTGTTTCTCGTCCTGTGTCTGTTTCCTCCATCAAACTCAGCCTCAGTGGCTCTTATCTGCACCTGTGATCTCACCTCCCTCCCCTGAAGCCACTCTGCTTCTCCTCTTCCTCCCCTCGTTTGCTTCGTTAGCATTGCTGTTGACCAGTTTCAGCCTCGGGGTGAAGAGACGCAGGGAGTGACAGGACAGGATGCACACACACACACACACACACACCTCTGAGCTTTCAGCTTGGTTGTGTTGCTCTGATGGAGGGGGGGGGGGCTCAGGCCAAACCTCTTTACCTCCCTTTGTTTGGTGATTACGAAGGAGAAGAAGGAGGCCAAAGAAAATAAAAGTCTCCGTGTTATTGCACTTTAATTTTGTTATTGCACGTTATTGTGCTTCGGTGTGGGGACGCTCTGCTCTGCTCGGCACTGTGAGAAAAACTCACAGGGATTAAATTCCAGGAGCGAGGACGAGCGCTGACGGTATTAAGTGGTGCAGAGGACAAAAAAAAAACTAAAACAGCAAATGTGACAGTGAACGCCACAGGCTGCGCGGATGACTGCACCGCGGGTTTAATTAATAGTCAGTTACTGTTTCAGTCGCTTGAGAAGGAAAATGTCACGATCGGTGCCAGCTTGAAAGTTATTTTAATTTCCAAACATGGCAGAGCAGAAAGGTTGTTTCCCCCTGTGGCGCTGTGCCTCTAATTGTGTCGCACGTTTGTGTTTGTTGATAAGGTCACAAAAGAGCTCGACATTGTTTGTGCCTCGTTTTGCAGGCAAACATAAACTTTTTGGGAAGGGAACAATCCTCAGCTGGCAGAGAGCTGGCGTGGCGTCAGCGACGACGCGCCGTGTGCAGGCCGCGAGCGCACGGCTGCAGAGATAAGATGGAAACTGAACGAGAGGGAAAAAAAAACACACGACTGGACAGAAAGTTCAGGTTTATAATTAAATTGTTCAGTAATAAAAAAATAAAACAGCGCGGATGAGTTGGCAGGCATGTGGACGGACACAGAGGGGAGAAAGAAACTGACTGCGGCTCCCCAGATGGATAATGAAAGTGTTTGTGTTTGCTGGAAAATCATCAAAACTGAAAATACTACAAATATAAAATGTCAGCAAAAATACAAAATAATCTCACAGCAGATTACTTATTGCCTCTGCCAGAAATGGAAATGTATTAAATGTGCTTTTTGATATGTTTGAAAAGGCCAAATCCTGCCTGCTGACTCAGCTGTCTGAGTCATGTGTGTGTGTGTGTGTGTGTGTGTGTGTGTGTGTGTGTGTGTGTGTGTGATACTTGAGTCTTTCAGGGAGAAAATGTGCCTCCATGTTTGTTTGCTGTTTATTTTAAATGATTCTGAATATTGTGTTTTATATTTGCAGACGAGGTTGGAAACAACCTGAGTAAAGATGCTTTTATTTGACTGAATTTAATTCTGCTTTAATTAACCTGAAGGTCGTCTGCGAGTCTTTGGGAGAATTTGAAGATTCATTCAAACTTTTGTTTTTTGTGTTTTAGTTTTTATGTGAAAATAAAAATCAGAATAATTCAAACTTCCACACAACGACATGAACCTTCAACGTCAACTTGCTGAAATTTATAATAATCTTTGGTGTAATTTATGATTTGAGGAAGTTCAGGTGTTCAGTTTAGGTGTGTAATCTCTTCTCACTAGAGTACTGTTCACGTTAAAGTAATCCCACTACAGGTAACTGGAATAAAGTACTTGTACTCAACAGGTGAAGTTCATCCTGGACGGGAAACAGTTAAAGTAAAGTTTCCTTCTCATCATCTGTCTCACGGCCAAACACACATGACTGGAAAAGGACAGCAACTAAACAGTAATCCTGCTTTACACACACACTTGTACATACACACAGACACACACACACACACATGTACACACACACACACACACACAGACACACACACATCCGGTGTGTTTGTGCTGTTTTTGTTCGGGCTTATCAGGCACAAACGGGGGCAGCCGGGCAGATTCTCTCAGGACCTCGGCTGAACTCCTGAACCTCGGGGCTGTTGTCATGACCTCTGCCCTCCTACACATGTACACACACACACACACACACACACTTACACACTCGCAGATAACAGCTTCACACACTCCTGCAGTTCACCTCAGTTTGGTTCCTGTCATATCAGTCAACACTGTCACACTCTCACACATCCTAAACACACACACACACACTTTCCCTTTAAAGAAGCTTCAGTGGTGTGTGAAACGGCAGATTGTGTGTGTGTGTGTGTGTGTGTGCAAGTGTGTGTATTTATTAGTCATGTTTATGTGTGAGAGATGGGCTTGGAGTGCTTGAATATGAAGGCACGGTGTGTGTGTGTGAGTGTGTGTGTGTTATAGGTTAATCTGTCCCTAAAGGCGAGCGGCAGAGGAAAGGGAGTGGTGGTCAGAAGAAACTTGTTCTGTTTGGCCACACCCACACACGCACACACAGACATACACACACACAGACACACACACACACACACACACACAGACACACACACGCACTATCTTCTAAAAGCAGCAGTCTCTCAGCTTTTGTTATGCAAAATGCTTCCTGGAAGCTGCGGCAGTAAAGCGATCTCCTTCGTTCTCAGGGGAGTTTCCTCCATTAGAAGGTAAAATACGACCAGAGATGAAGCTCAGATCTGCTGTAACAGAGTCCACATGTAGACCTGATCAAACCGAACACCTCCTGTCACTGCTCCTCACATCCAACCCCTCTGATGGATCCCGTTTGGTTGTTCGGCCTCTTAATGAAAAAGATAACACACTCCGTCATGTGTTCCTCTGTTCCTGCAGCCTGCAGAGGGCAGCTTTGAGGTTGAAACTGACGAGTAGCTTCTTCATCTCCGTGGTTTTCCAGCAGAGTGCCGAGGCCTCCGGAGCGAAACTCCTGTTGATCCAAACATTTTTCATCTTCAGCCGGAGACAGGCGGGATACGAGGAGGAGAGGAGGCCTCACGTCTCTGATCAAACGGCTGCTCGAGAAAAATATTACAGATGAGAGTCAGAGAGGTTTTCTGGAGCTGCAGCATGTTGGAACAAGTAAAGACATCAGCAGGAGTTGTGAAGAAAGATGGAGGGGGAGATATGGAGGAGAGATTATGAGAAATGAAAGGAAGGAGGGAGGAGAGGAGGTTCAAAGATGGAAGAAGGAACCATGAGAGGGCGCCACTGAAGAGCAGAACAGAGCTGACAGCGTTTTTATATCATTTCATTACAGAGTCTCACATCTCCATGTCGTGTTTTCTCCACCTAAAAGGTTTCATATCTACATGTTTGGATGTGCAGATTCAGTGTAAACTAACCACAGAAGAGGCCAAAAACTAAGAGCAAAGAATAACTGCAAGATAATAATTCATGTCATCAGTCAGGCTGAAGCAGATGGCTGCACAGTTTTAAGATCATACGTTTTAATCAAAACTAGCTTCCTGCATCATCTGATGGAGGAAGTTGATGGACAAGCAGCTGATGTATCCGTGAGGATGATGATGAACGTGAGACAGCGAAGGAAAATTTCCAGCTCGTGTCATCAGACGACGTTCACCTGGACGTTAGCCGTGAGCTCTCGACGCCGGCTGAGTCTGTGTGTTTGTTTCTGACTGATCTCAGCAGAAACTCTGCTCTTTCCCTCCAGTCTCTCTTCTTCTTTTCTCTTTTCTCTTTGTGTGTTCATGAAGCAGATTCTTAAAGCTGCAGGATGTAACATCTTTCCACTCCTGTTGAAGCTCACGCAGACCCGTCGTTGGTTCGTTCGCTGCCTCAGGTGACCGACTGACTTCACACAGACTTTGTATGAAACTGTGCCGACTCCAAAACGCACATTTTGTCTGAACACACAGTTTCAGGTAAAAGCGTGAGGAGTTTAACGTGGAACAGCTGCTCAGCAGGTGAGCTGGACTGCAGTTCATTCAGGAGGAGGCCATGAATGATGCAGAACTTTCCATAGTTTTAGATAATGTGCATTGATAGGAATGTATTAGTTATTGTGTCGGTTTTTAAAATATACAGAAAATAAGCATTTGTAAAATTATATTTGGATCTTTTAAGGTTGCTAAAGTTTGGCTGCAGAAATACAATAAAAGGTGTTTCATGAGTCTGTTTGAATACAGGAACTCAACCTGATATCTCCCGTGTCAAATGCAGCATCCGTAGTATTTCCTGAAAATCATCTTTTATTGGTTTTTATTGGTTTTTCACCTGTTTTGTCTTTGAACCAAAGTTGAAATCTCACAGGAGTCGAGTCCGAGGCTCATGTGTAACTCTGCCGCTCGGACATTAAACTTCCATCCTGTCACTGAAAATAATAAATCCTCCCCGTCTGCCTGTTTGCTACCACATTAATAATGTCTGAGACTCACAGGTGAACATCTGTTTCAAATGCTGCCTCTCTCCTCTGTTACCGTCTCTGGCTCTTGTCTTGAAGTTTGCAGCTCTCATGTGTTTGCCACCATAACAGAAAAAAAAAACCCTCCATCACTTCATTCCTCTCATTCCTGCAATTAGTGACACGTTGCATGGGGCCTCGGAGAAACAAGCCGCTCTCCTCGTCTCCCGCTTTGTTCTCTCACGCTGGGACGACTGGAGATGATTGCCTGGACGAGGAGGGGGACCGGACTCCGGACTCCTCCTCGTTTCTTTCTCTTCTTTTCATTGAATTCTCCCTCCACCTCCTCCACATTCCTGAGGCTGCAGCATTGCCCGGCAGTGAGGAGGAGACATTCCTGGGACCTTTGTTGGGCTCAGGATGCTCCTCTGGAGACAAACGGAGGGTGGAGTGGTAATGATAGGAGATGTTTTACTTCTTACGCTTTACGACTGTTTCCCCTCCGTTCACAAAGCTGGAGGTGGGAGGGAGATCAGGGCTGATAACGGCCGTTTTCTTTGCACTTTTCTTTGCACTTACACTGGATTCAGTGAAAAGGAGGCAGAGTTAGTGCAAACTGTGCACGTTTTATTGGTGATATTTGGAGACTGATGCCACATTTTCATGATAGAGATCAAAAAGGAAACTCATGAAAGAGTAAAGAGGGATTTATTCAATTTATTCATCATATCTCTTTGTAAAAATTAAATTTACACAGTTTTAGTTAGACTGAACTGCAACATCAAGTGTATTTTAAAGGAAATATAACGTGATATTTTGTCAAAATGTTATGGAAAAAATAAATGAATTGAGCAGAAAGTTAAAAAATAAGATGATGACAATGTATTTGTCTGCTCACAGACACTAAAACACAGTTTAACATCTTTACCGTCATTTTTTGAACTTTGTTTATATTTCAAAAGTCCTCTGTGACTTTAATGACACTAACACGTCTATTTCATTAACATTTAGTTCTTCTTCTGTGTCTCATGCTGCTCTTTGTACAGTTTCCCTCCATCAAGTCACTTCTCTGTGAGCTGAATCATAAAAAAACAAAGCAGTTCCTGATCTTGAAAAGATGATGCAAAGAAACTTCCAGACAGAATTTAAGTTTCCAGATTAGCAGCTAATAAACAGACTAAAATATGGAGACATTAAAATAACAGAATTAAAATAATAGACTGCATTACAGTCAGAAGAACAGGCTTGTTAACTCACATCTGTGAAGCTGCTGCAACCAAGATTATCTATAATTCAAATGGTTCAAATGATTTTGTGTGAAGGGAAAGTGGATGCTGTTACTGACCCACTGCGAATCAGTGTTTTAGCCTCAAGTCTTTTTTTTTATGCTCGTTTGATTTCAACAACACAGTTTCTTCTCACAGCAGGAGGCCATTTTCAACAAAAAGTAAAGCTAAGATGCTAAGTGCACAGTGCTGCTCAGCAAACGAGAGCAGAGAGAAACAGCTGCAGCTGAACGGCCCGTTTAGCATCTGAGGAGGAGAAGATTTCCCTCAGGAGTCGATTTAAAACTGAGTTAAAAGAAAAGAGAATATTCAGATTTGTCAGGAGGACACAAACACGACTGCACATCAATGCTAACGCTGCTCTGAATCTGTAAAATGTGAATTGTTCACATTGACCTCGACAATATTATATACTTATAAGATGTCAGTGATTTGTCTTCTGCTTTTTCTGCTGCCCCCTAGTGGCTAAAGCATTTTAAAGTGCAGTTTTAAATGTAAACACACAGTTTTGGTGAAGTTAAAAGCCAAAAGTTTTGGTTATAGAATATTTCTCCTTTGGCAGACAGTCAGGTCAAATAATGGACCACAGATTTTGAAAAAGTCTTTGAATATTTGAAGCAAAAACACAAAAAGTCCACGTGATTAAGAACAATCCGACTGTCTGCGAGCGTATCAGTCACACAGACTTCGCAGGCTCGACATGTACACTCGGCATTGTTCAGCTTCATTAATCTGAGCTGCCATTTCCTTTATCCTCCCACTTCATCCATTTTCCATTGTTCAGCTTTCTGCCTTGATTGCTGTCTGCCATGCATTAACATTCCTCAGACATATAGACACACCGAACACTCCCTCACACACACACACACACACACACACACACGAGCATGCACAGGCCTGATGAGTGCCAGCCTCGTCAGCAAACCTGCAGATAAACACAGACGACAGCCAACGCTTGTATACACAGAACTCTGAGGCTTGTTCCACGCCGCCACGGTCGGATGTGCTGTCAGGCCGTGATGAAGCCATCCAGTGCAGTTCACAGGCGAGACACACACACACACACTGGTTTTACACTTACTTCTGAATATTTTACACAAAACCTCCAGTTTTCAGGATCATAGCTGCAGTGGTTCTGCAGCTTTCAGCGTTTTTAACCAGCTGAGCTGCTGTTCCTCCCTTCTGACTGCAGTTTGTCACTGAAATCAACCAGCAGACCCACGAAACTTGAGTTATGTAATCAATCACAGTGATGTAAGTCTGTAACGGTGGAGGCAGTCGTCTCAATCAATGTTACTTTGCTTGATCTGAAGCTTTTAAAGAGTTTTACTAATTGTTATTTTTCATGATTTGAGCTTCTCGTCCATTTGAGCTTCAGAATCAGTGTTGATCTTTGAAATAAAGTTCTTAATGATCATGCTGCTGCAGGTCATGTGACATTAAATTGATAACCAGTGCTGAAGGTGAAATGTGATTGGACATTTACGGAATGAATGAACAGTTTGTGTTCGGTTTTTCTCCAACAACCCTTTTTCTTTTTCACATTAAAGTGTGAACAAACTTCCCTCGACTTGCTAACGAGGACTGTGTTTGACCGTCAAGAGCTTCAGAACAAGTTGAGTTTTTATCAACTGTTGTTAACAAGGTCAAGAAAAAACTGTGTGATATTTTTTTATACATCACTGTAAAGTTATAAAGCTGATAAAACGACCTGAACTCAAACGGCATCACTTGAACATTTCTAGTCTTTGTTATTGTCAGATTACAGAGTCTTCATCACATCTGAGGAACACCTGCTCTGTTATGAACAGGTAGTTACGATGCTGCTCTGGCCTTGAAATCACAACACAGTCCACTTGAGAAAATTGTAATCACAGAAAAGTGATGAGACTCACATGTAAACAGCTCAACTCAAACAAGCTTCAGGAGTCTGAAGGTTCAATGCTCTGAAGAGAAAAGAAGAATCTCAATGCATCTGAAAGCAATCAGAAATATAAACAGTATTTACAGACTGTGAGGAGCTGGAACGTGTAAACAGACGGTTCGATCCTTTAAAAGAACATTAAAGTTTAAAATAAGCTGTGATGACATGCAGACACAAACACACACACACACACACACACACCTCCTGTCCTCACACCGGGTGGCTGATCCTCCCCCCTTATCACCTCGGCCTCCAGCCTGGACGTAAGTAGGTGAGAAACTACCTTGTTTTCCTTTTCTCTCGGTCAAAATCCGAAACACAAAAGGTCTCTCACAGTATCCTGTTTCCGAGTGCTGCCTCTTAACGTGTGATTCCCCCCGCGCCCGGCTGGAGGTGGGGGGGGGGCAATAACAGTGAGAGTCATGTGAGAGGCGACCGCGGAGGGTTCACAGGCGTCGGGACGCTGTGATGGCGGCCGGGGCATTGTTACGCTCTGAGAGGTCTGAGTGGTTTACGTCTGCCGTGTGGGAGTTCAACAGAAGCATGCTGGGAAATCTAGACTCTGACTGGTCAGAGACGTCATTGTTGACCCATCGAAATGTGTTTTCTCTATCAGTTTCTTGTTACAGATGATGAGTTTTTTACATGAAGACACTTTTCTGTCCATTTTGGGCCTCTCAGTGTTGCGACTCAGTCAGAGGACGATGATGTCACATCCTGGTGTGCAACCAATCAGGGTTCAGCAACATCTGCATCAGACTGTGATGTCACTTGTTGGTTTGTTTTAATAAACCTGATCGAATCATGTTTCCATCATCCTGCTCTTGTGCACATTTTTGATTTTGCTCGTAAAAACAGTTTGATGGAAAAAACACAAAGTTTGAAAAAAAATCCCGAAATATATCCAAAAAAGTTTTTATGCCTGAATGAGTTGGAAAAGTTAGCTTATCATCAGTGGATTTAGATAACACATGACTTTAGCGTCACCATGGCAACAGTAGTCCTCTCCACCGGAGAAGCGATGGCGGCGGCGTCAGACTCAAAAACTCACAGTGTGTGTGAACGGGTGAGGAAACTTCCACGTTTCTTTACGCAGAGAAAGAAACAAACATGAATGCGACATTAGATGTGAATCAGCATTTGTATATTTGCACCATTTGAGTACAATGTTGCTTCTTCTTCTTCTTCTGTGGTAAAGGACACCTGACTAGAAAATGTTGCGCCACCTACTGCTTAGTATTGATACTCACACAACAGCAGTGACAGAAAAACACAGAAATGTGCCTTTTATTTCACCAAACCGCTAAAAATTCAAATAAATTTACAACATATTTTGATAGAAACCCAACTTTGGTCTCATTGTTTGTCTTTATCAGTCCTCCTGTTTGCTCCTGCCCCCTCTCCCCCTTCAGTCACCTGCCTATCAGCTGCCAATCAGCTCACACACCTGCAACCAGTTTGCTCATCCGGCTCCTGCAGTATAAATTCGGCAGCTCTTCAGCCTTTGTCGCAGAGTTTCCTGCAGTGTGGTTTTTATGCTCTGGCTCTTTTCTAGTTCAGTAAAGATTCTCTGTCTGTGTTTGATTTTTCCATCCTGGTATCTACCTGTTCTTCAGGTTCATCTGTTTGTCAGGATCCATCTGCAGTCCTCGTTCAGCCCTTAACTTCAGCCCTCTCTGCCCCCACATCTTTACAATAAATCTTCACTTCATCTGTTTTATATCTGTTTTTCTGAGTTTTGGGTCCAACTAAACAGATGGAGCAGACTTTGCTTTAAAACTGTTGAGTTGAATAATTAATGTTGCAGAGAAAAACTGAAGATTCGAAGTGAAGTTTTCAGGTCTAGTTGCGTTCGGTTTTATGGAGCTTTGCGGCGAGTTTCAGCTCATTGTTTATCTGTCTGGACACAACTTTCCTTTAAATGACTCTGTGCTCTCAAAATGCCATTTTTAGGAGCTGATTTCCAAGTAAAAGCTGTAAAAAGCCATCGTTCTTTACCTGCAGACACAGTTACAGTTCAGCTGGTAAACACAGAAGAAATCAGAACATGAACCAGATGTTTTAAGGTTTCGTAGAGCTCAAACTCAGAGCTTTAAGAGAGAGAAGACTGGACTCGGTGGGCAGAAACACGACTCCAAATAAATGTTCATGTTGTCCTGTAACTGCTGGACGTGTAAATAAAGCAAGTGTTTGCTGACAAGATCAGCAAAAGGTGATGACAGAGCGAGTCAACACTGTTCATAAGTGACCAACAGAGCCGTTAACGCAGGTTTGAGGCATCAGACTGCTTCAACGGAAGAAGGTGAAACAAAATTTTATCCATTTTTAATCCACAAAAGGTGCTCGAGTGAAATAAGAGTGGAAGGTGCAAACGTGTGCAAAAACAACACGCAATTAATCTTTTTTTGTGTCACTGATTATTTTAAACATCAGTCGGTATTTTAATCAAATGCCAGCTCGTGTAAGTTTGTTTTTCTACCTCCTGTAATTGCATTAGTGCGGCTGGGTTTGTCCTGATAAGTTGCAGCTGGGCTGGAGGTCAAAGCCGAGTCGCTGAAGTTTACACAGAAACTCAAACTTTGACGAGAGTCTGACAGAGAGTTTCCACACCCCCCGAATTTCACCAGGAATTTCCTCAGTTCCTTAGATTTCATGCACAGGACGTTTCACCTTCATCCACATCACACACTTTGCAAATTTTTAATGTTTATTTGGAATTACACAGAGTGAGGTAGCAGTTATGGCTAATAAAAGACAAATACAGAATATATTTTAACTCACACTGGGAGAAAAAGCTCTGCTTCTGACGCCGTGGACGCCGAGCTTCTCCCTGAGTGAGTTTTCTAATCTCTCCTCAAAGAAAACTGGAGATATCAAATCTCAGTCACTCACTTAACACGAAGCTAAAATAAATATTTGACTTAATCGGTGATCAATGCTCCTCACAATGCTGTCACTGTCTTGTGTGTGTGTGTGGTGTTAACAGAGCGGTGTGGACACAGTCTGTCATTGTACACCTGCGTCTTTAATGTCCGATGATCAATGTCGGGCGACGCCGAGTAAACAAAGGACGTGGAGGCACTTTGTGCAGCTTCACAGGAAACGAAGAGCTCCAACCCGACACACACCGCCGGCTAAACTCAGCTTTAACCTGCCGTGTCCTGAGAGGAGGAGATCTGACAGTTTTCATGCAGGTTCTCCTCACTGACCTGAAGAGGAGCATAAAAAAACCAGAGCACCTGTTTTTCAGCTGAATCCTCCTCGGAGCCGAAATCCTCCTTTTCCCATGGAGATTATGGCTTCTGAGGCTCCCTGATTTATGTTTTTGTTCAAAATGTGAAACCAGCTCAATTATGAAAAGATATGAGGTGGAGTGGGAGGAGGAGGAGGAGCAGGAGAGCATGAGATGGAGATAGAGAAAGCAGAAGATCTCATGGTCAGTGGAGAAAACACACACAGACACAAGTTCATCCCACACAAAGCTCATGTCTGGTATTTACTGCTTCCTGGGGTCCAGCACAAGACAGTTTTATTGATCTCTTTGTGTGTGTCTGGGTGTGTGTGTGTGGGTGTGTGTGTGGGTGTGTGTGTTTTTAAGGACATTCAAGGTTCTCCGTGTCACTGCTGCATCTTCCCTCAGCTAAAGTAGAGTCAGAAACTAATTGAGTTAAGCGTCGGTTTCTGCAGCTCCAGTGTTGGTTCGCTCCTCTGCAGGCTCGTCGAGGTTCATCTGGATGAATAAACAAATCGAAAGCGTCTCACATCCAAACATTCACAGGTTCGAACTCAACCAGCAGGTTTGAACGAGACGCCGGATAACTCAAAACGAAATCAAAGGCAAGTTGTAACTGTTGAATCACATCAGCTCTGAAATATGCAAAGAGACCAATGAAGAGCAGGACGTGTTTAAAGACATGTTGAAATGCCACTGAAGGAAATAAAAACACAGGTGTGTGTGAATAAAACAAATAATGGTGTCAGTTTCAGGTTACACAATCAGCTTGACTCACTGAGACGCTTGAATAGAATCACCAGTGTTTCCACAAACATCTGTGCTTTTTCCACATAAAGTCAAAATGTCTTCAGGCCTGAAACCAGCAGGACGAACGGACACGGACACACAGTTTTTATAAGATCAGCATCATTTCAAACACACGAGAGCCTCCTGGTTCAGCAGGAACTAATGGACTTGTAGCTGAGAGCCAAAGAAGTCAAGAAAACACACAAACACATTGTTGGCGTCAGTGTTTTTATGGGATTTTCTTGCAATAAAAAAAAAATATATAGAAAAAAGACGTTTTTACGCAGAGACTTTATCGCTTCCACAGTCAGCTGCTTTTAACTGCGACGTAACTGTCACGCCTGTCCGTCAAAATCAACCTCCTGTTGTTGTAAATATCCATTTTGATCCTGATGGAGCGGTTTAACAGAACACACACACACACACACACACACACAACCTGTTTGTAGCTGCACTTGTTCATGTGTGTGTGTGTGTGTTTGAGCCGAAGGTGTCTATTATAGTTTAAATGAGCAAAACAGCCACCGTAAAAGTCCACTACTGTTACAGGTTTACTGCTGCGCCTGGGGAGCTCTGCAGGCCGTAAAGTGACCACCGTTCACACACACACACACACACACAGGCAAACACACACACACACACACACACAGGCAAACACAGAGGCACACAAACACGCTGCATACACACTCCTGGGAACTTGGCTTTATCTACATAAACACACACACATGCACATGAGCACAAACAGGCATAGAAAGCATTTAAATATACACAACCAACCACACACACACACACACACACACACACATACAAACACCATTGTCTGCTCTGTGAACTCACACTGGTTATGTGTGTGTGTGTGTGTGTGTGTGTGTGTGTGTGTGAGTGTGTGTGTGTTAGTGTGTGTGTGTGTGTGTGTGTGTGTTTTGCCCCTCCCCCTCTCAGCTGAAGGGTTCGAGCCCGTCGTCACTGACGTCGGGTTAACGAGCAGAGAGTCGGGGCTCAGAGTCGAGCTGACTTTTATTCTGGCGGCGTTTCCTCCTCGTTCGCCTCCTAATTGAAAGTGTCAGGCAGCTCGAGACGCCTCGTCAAGACCAAACGCAACACCTTCACCAACGCCACAATTTCAGGTGTCAATCCAGAGTCGTGCTCCTTTTTTTTCATGATGCTGCGGCGCTGGAAGTTTGATTGACAGGCGTTGACCCCGTTTAGCAGAAAAACAACACATTTACCTGAAGACAAGAGCTTCCTGTCTGCTTCTGAGGGTCTGAAATGAGAAACGCAGCACCTGGAAAAACAGAGACGTCTGCTCTGCTTTAAAGAACGATGACACAAAATAACATCTCTCACTTTTTTTAAGGGCAGAAAATAATACAAGAGCTTTTTTCAAGAAGCTGCAGTTTCACAGGAAATCTGAGCAGATTTGACTTCGAGTCAGACTGAAGAGGATTAAACAGCTGAAACTCTGTCAAATTAAATTATTCAATTCTGTGAAATTGCTGTTTGCAGCAGCGAGTCTCTCATGAGGAGAAACATCAGGTTCACGTCAGCTTCAGAAACTCTGCTTCAGACGTTCCAACGAGCTGAAACCAACATGGTAATGTTCCGCTGATGTTTCGACTTTTTACAACTGAATTATTAACGTGAGGTGGATTATTTTTTCACGAGTTGATGTTCACACTGCTGACACACACACACACTGCTGACACACACACACACACACTGCTGACACACACACACACACTGCTGACATACACACACATTGCTGACACACTGTGAAGACTGAGATGTTGCACCAGAGTCCTCAGTCACGTCAGAGTCACAGAAAGTCAAAAAAAAAGCCGTGAACTTCATGAAAAAGTCCAAACCGACTTCACGTCTCCGGCAGGAAACTGAACCTGATCATCTCACTCACTTCCTGTTTCTATCAGGCAGCTCTCGTGGCCGGTCGTCACCGATCCTTCCAAATCTAACAATGTAAAAAAGCTACAAGGGCAGAAACATTTTTCTTCCTCTTTTTCTGATGAAAAAGGTCTTTTGAGGGCAGAATTAATTAAACTTCCTGTGGAGCTTTTCATCGGACGGCAGCACGTCGTCATGGACGCTTTGTAGTAAAGATGCTGTTCAGTCCCAGCGAGAGTTTTTTAATTTCATCCACCTCCATGTGACAGCTGACACACACACACACACACACACACAGATAGTGATGGAAATGAAGGCCGACAGCTCGTGTGTGTGACTGCTAAGCAGGAGCTGACGGAGAGAAATAAAGAGGAAAAAACGGTTTAATTAAAGTGTGTGATTAAACGTTACGTTCGGTGTCGAAGGTTCAGGCAGCTTCACGTCGTCGAGCTGTAAGAATCAATTAGAGAACAGCTGCTGTGGAAGAAGGACGGAGAGGAGACGCGGCGACATGTTATCACCATGTCCTCCTTCATGATGGAGGAGGCCGACGGAGCGAGGGCGAGCGAGGCGGAGTGAGAGTGAGCAGCAGAGAGCGAGGCCGGCGGGTCGGAGAGCTCAGCGCTCGCAGCTATAAACACATTCGGCCCCCCGAGGCTGAAACGGCAGACAGGGATATTTATGAGGCTTTTCAGGAGGCTAAACGCTCCCGCAGCCTCCGGCCTGCGTTAGCGATTCAGCTAGCGTAGCTCCTGAACACGGCGCTATCAGAGCAGCCGGCGGGCCGACGAGCCGAGATGATCCAGTGCTGTCAGCTCACACGTCAACAACATCATCAGCAGCATCATTAAGGCGGGAAGCAGGAAGTGAACAGCTTCAGACTCCTGATGTGGAGAAAACCTGCACATCTGCACATCTGCACATCTGCACATCTGCAGGCAGAAATGATGAAACTTTCAGAGAGTGAAACTGAAGCACTGTGCCATTCAACAGAAGGCATAATGAGTTAATGAGTTTCAACATTTTGATCATGTTTCTATTCAAGTCCCATCGTTCTGAACGTAGAAGGAGAAACCGAACCAGAGACGTGAAACTGAAGGAACCAGCAGCTTCAACATTTTGAATAAAAACATGTCAGAGTTCTGAAAACAGACAAAACGTTTCAGCCAATCGTGTCGTCCGTCTGAAGTTTTTATCCCAAAAACCAAAGTTTTTACCAAACCTGAGCAGATCAGGTAACATCTTCATCATCATCCTCATCATCATCATCATCGTCTTCATCCAGCTGTCTGTGATCTTTCTGAACGCTGCTGACACACAGAGAACAACCTTTATGTTCATTAGTGATGCTGATAACTCCTCTCTCCTCCTCCTCCTCTTCCTCCTCCCCCTGCTCCCCCCCCCCCCCCCCCCCCCCCCCCCCGCCCCCCCCGCGGGGGGGGGGGGGGGGGGGGGGGGGGGGGGGAGGGGGGGGGGGGGGCGGGGGAGCCCGCGG
>JAQMCX010000011.1:21535888-21551210 GCA_029814765.1 Acanthurus leucopareius | reverse complement strand
CTAGTTTTTGTTTTGTTTGTTTCTTTTTTTTTGTTTGTTTGTTCGTTTTATTTTATCTCTCAGATTTTTGTCACACACACACACACACACACACACACACACACACACACACACACACACACACACACACACACACACACGCATATACGCATCCACACACACACATACACATATACGCATACACACACACACACACACACACTGAGACACTCCTACTCCTATATGTGATTGTAAAAACATGCATTATAAAACCACAAGCACACACTCACAAACATTTATAGCATTCTCTCAAAACACACACACACACTCACACACACACACACACACACACACACACACACACACACACTGACG
The DNA here is from genome assembly GCA_029814765.1 of Acanthurus leucopareius. Classification (NCBI taxonomy): domain Eukaryota; kingdom Metazoa; phylum Chordata; class Actinopteri; order Acanthuriformes; family Acanthuridae; genus Acanthurus; species Acanthurus leucopareius. The sequence continues at coordinate 21,550,856 of JAQMCX010000011.1, read as the reverse complement.
TCCCCCTCACACAGATGCACGGCGGCTCAGACGGGGCCAGTAAACTGTGGTGTCGTGTTTTTGTTATTCGTGGCCTGAGAGGACAAACTGAGGCTGAGCTGTTTGGACAGATGTTCTTCCACTGGAAGCACCGAGTCTGGACGAGCAGCTGCCCCGCTTTGACCTTTGAACCTTCACCATCTGACCCTCCTGACATCCACCGTGTCTTCTTAGAATATCCTCAGAAATTACACAAGTCTTCCTCTTTTTTTTTTCTCTTTAAATTTAGATTCGTCTTGCTGATAAAGTGTGTAAGTTGATTATTTTCAGTCATGAACCTTCAGAACCACAAACATGATTATTTTCAATTAAAGAGGAAACTTCTTATGGAAGCAAAGAAAACGTTAATTAGAGTTTTATTTGTTTTATTTTAAAAGCAACTTCAGAACTAAATGAAAAATCCCACTACTAAAAGGAAAATTCAAGAAATATACTTATATGAAAAGTTTCCGTCTGAATTTAAAAGGTTTAAATTCGTCTTTTTAGATTAAAAAAAAATTCATTTTCTTTTTTCTTTGATTCAAACTTAAAATAATGTGATGAGATCAAGTTCTGATTTATTCCACTGAGGTTCATTTTTTCATCTTTTACAGCCTTGATGGTCACGTTTGAATTGTATTTTGTTTCTTTATTGTCTGAATTTATTTCAGAGAAGCATTTTCATCGCATTAATTCAAAATATATTTTTCAAAAAAGAAAAATCTTAAATGTTTTAAGATCAATAAGTTTGAAGTCGTTCATTGCTTCTATAATTTTACAACCTCAAACTGAAACTAATCATAATAAATATTTATCAGATCCATCACTTCATTGGTCACGGCTCCTCGACTAATCTGTTTTTAAAAATATCTTTTTTTTTTTATTCATGACGCAGTTTTTCCATTTTTTTAAAGACTCAGACTCAACATTTTAGACTTTTACTGCATTTAAACTCTAATAACCTTTTTTTTTAACTGTCCAGTTTCTGTTTTACTGCCTCAGTTCCCACCAGTTTTCCGTTTATCATCAGTCTTCTGCCCATTATTCCCAGTTTCCTACCGTTCCCAGTATCCTCTTCCTTCCCTGCAGGGATCAGGTGGGAATGATGCCTCTCCCGGCTCCCAGCTCCTTTCCACTGCGACCGAGTGATGGGAACAGGCAACATGTGGCTGTTTTCTCATGGTTTTAACATTTTAGTGTCACAGCGACAGAAAAGGTGTGAAGGTCACATCGAAAAAAATCATAAAAGTCTTTCTGAGAGGCTGAGAAAGAGGAAAAATATTGGGATCATCTTCCTTTTTGCATTTGTCGGTCACAGTGTCAGAAGAAACGACAGGAAAAACAACAAAATAAAAACTTACAAACACTTTTATAAGATTCTACAAACTTGCAAACATGTGGGTCGACATTCTTGTCAGAGGTGATAATTGTTGCTGTTTCTTCTGCATGGCGGCCATGCCAACGAAAACACACGTGTTCATGGTTGCAAAAGCAATGACGGGAAAAGCAAATTAAACCAGAAGCAGCAGCAGGTAACCTGATTTGCATCCTGCTGGTTTTGACGCTCACAGGATCTTCAGATCAGAGCTGAAATCCTGCAGTTTGAGCTCGGTGCTGCTGTTTGCATGAAGTCATACGGCTGCAGAAAACCACAGACTGAGGCTGCTAGTTTGTCCTCAGTCTCTAACAGAAAACCAGTGCTGGCAGGTTTTTGCATTCCTCGTTCAATTTTAACCGTTTTTAACTCAAGTGGATCTCCTCTGTCGCTGCAGAGCCAAATCTCACTCAACCTTGTAACCCCCACCAGTGAAACAAGTTTGACCTCAGGAGCAGCTTCATTTCCAAAACATTTCTATTGAAATTTTGAAGTTCGAGCAGCGTCTTCGTGCTGCACATCCATGCCCTCAAATGGACGCTGAGGGGAATTAACTTTTGTGTGTGCTGAGTTTTATTTTCCTGCCAGTCGGCTCGGCTCTGTGAACAACATGAGAAACTACCAGGTGGATTGTTTTAGTGGCTACAGGTGATGGAGAGACGTTCACACACACACACACACAAATATTTCACTTTCTTTCTGCTGTTCAATGCAGAAAGTCTCGTTACAAACATGTCATAAACAATCCAATACAACTGCAGTCCAACTGTGAGCAGTTCATCATCTCTTTACACTCAGAAATTATGTTTAAATGATTTAAAAAGTTAATATGATGTTTAATGAGTATATGAGTGCTGTTTGAGTCTTTGGATGAATCTCACTGCTGAATTAATGTGTGTAATGTATTTTACTGTTGTAGATGTTTCAGATTGAGCTAATTTGACTTGATAATGAACTCTTGGCTGATTTAATGTACATTAATGCATCATATTGTCTCTTCATGCTCTGTTAAAGCTTTCTGTCAGTCAGCAGTTAACATGCCTTCAGTTCTCACCGTGCAGACACACACACTTCCCTTTCAGAGGTGTGTTTTTACGATGGGACGTCCTGCTCTGCGAGGCCGTCCATCTCACTATCTCAGCATCTGCACACACACACACACGCACACACACAAACCCCTCAAGTGTGTGCTGGGATTGGAGGACAGCTTTGTTTGTCCTGCAGAGACTAAATACACTCTCTGACCAAGAAGTTTTTTTTTCTCTTTCTCGCTTTGTTAGACTGGAGGTGAAAGTTCACGCGCAAAAGAAAAAGAGGTCAGATGCATTGATTTGGCCTTGTGACATAGGTGAGGGGGCGAGGGTGGGGGGTGGATGGGGGTCTGCAGCGGGGGAGGGAGGGGTCTGCCTCTGGAGGAGAATGACCTCTCAGACACTGTTGCAGTTTCGTAGCGGGACTGAGCGACTCTGGCGGTGTTTACTCGAGCAGTGGGGGGACACGGGGGTATCAGCTTACCCGAGTGCTCAACTGGGAGCTAACCAGGCTTCCTATTCAGCCAGCACTGTCAGTCAATATCTTCCCCTATTCAGAGAAAGGTCACCGAGCAGATCCCAGAGCAGGGAGGCCGGCTGGTACCGGCGGCCGGGACGCTCGCTGCGGTTTGTTTGTGCTAACCTCTTTGTCTGAGGATATCGTGCTTTGAAACGGTTTTAAGTCCTTTTTAATCATTTAAGAGAGTGAGTAGCTTAGAGGATCATTCTGTTTTGTTACAACCTGAGTCTTTCCAGCAGCTTTATGTAGAAACTGGTGTTTGGTGCAACGTGGCGGCCTCACAGTTTAAAGGACCTCTGTCAGTGTGTTGACAGTCGTAAAGTGCCTGTAACTTTATGTTTCGTTCTCGTGTTTGTAACACAAACACCTGATAGATTTACTCTCTGAGCACAAATTCACAGTAAAAAAGGAAAAATGTGGAAACATAACAGAGTTAATTAAAAACTGAAGGTTTGGATAAAATCATCTGATGGACTGAACTCCTCCAGAAACAAACTCTTTGAAGATTTTAGATTTTCAGACAAAGTGAAAACTATTAACCAAAAAACTCATGTAAGATATTAATTTCACTATAAATTACTCATTTCGTTTGTATTTTATAGGAAGTTCTTTATTTTAGTCATCATAATTTTTTATCAGTTTTATTCTGGAGTTTTTCAGTTTGCTGGTTTATAAATGAAGCTCATCACCTTCTTCCTGATGTCCCAGTTATCAGGACACACCTGTGGGCGACTGTCTGGGTCTGACCAGGTGACCAGGTCTTTATGAAACCCTGATGAAGACCTGCAGAGGCTGAAACCTCCTGTTTAATTGTTGTTAACAAATCATGTTGCTAATAAAGACTTTTTATCAAGTTTTCACAAACAGAAAGTTTTCTCTTAAAACAAGAAACACACATGGGTCTGAAAGCAAAGCAAGAGTCAATAAATAAAGTCTGTCTGTAGGTGTATGTGTGTGTGTGTGTGTGTTTGCATCTTGTGTGTGCGGGGATGGACACACACAGCTGGCTGCGCTCTCATGTGGAACACATGCGTTTTGCATTTAATCTGATTGCAGTGTGTGTTAGTGTGACTGTGAATCAAAGGCAGAGGCTTAGACGGGGACATAAAGGGCGACCCCGGCACTGTGAAACACAACCTGACAGGACAACTGAGAGGCTATAATATTATACAAAGTCACTGCAGAGAGTGTGTGTGTGTGTGTGTGTGAGAGAGAGAAATCTGCTCTCCTGAGCTCCTGGTCACCACAGGGCGCCGTTCTCAGACCTGCAGCCTTATCTGAGCTGCAGTCTCTCGTAAACAATGTTCACAGGCAGCAACACATCTGATGATTGAACAGCTCGTTCAGACTTCAGAGCTGCTTCAAGCCGAGTGGGAAAGTACAGGCACAGGACTTCTCATCAGCCGGAGTCACACTGGCACAAACACCGGCAGGCATAAACGATGAGAACCAAAGTGGTGAGATCGGTGTGTGTGTGTGTGTGTGTGAGTGTGTTTTTGGGGATTATGTGGTAAAGGCTGCCCTCCAGTGGACAAACGAGGCATGTCTCCCATGACTCTGAGGACAATGCACATCAGATGGCCTCCATGTTCTGCAGAGTTTGACAAAAAGAGTGAATTTAACAGCTGTTCATGAAGTGAAAATGACAGAAAATGTCCTAAAACTCTCAGATCGACTCCTGTTTTTTTTTTTACTTTAAAATGAAGAATTGTTCACTTGCAACCAATTCTCATAACATTTTTTTTATTTTTAAAATATCATCATAAACACGGTAAAACACAACAGCATCAATATCCAAACTTCATTACACATGTTAACAAACAAAATACATTACAAACTGCAAAAGAGAGGAAAACAGTGAAATATGATCATTTGTGCAGCAGCGCAGCATTAATCTGCTATAATACACCTGTTTCTGAATATCACACAGGAACCATCAAGAGGTTTTTATTTTGAGCTTTACAACACAAGTTTCAAATCCCTGCTGAGGTAAAACTATTCAGTATTTCACTTGAAAAAATGACCCAAGATATGTTATTTTTTACACATATCCTGAATCTGTTTGTGACGCCTCAGAGTCGTCTCATGTTCTCATTCACTGACTGAGCTGCTGCACACACACCTGGTTTAAAAGGTGCAGGGTCACCTGGGAAGTGAAGGACTCGTCACAGACTCGTCTGTGCTCTGACCGGCCGTCACAGCGCTGCTTTGCATCAGAGGAGTCAATCTGTGGGTTTCTCAACCAGCAGCTTTTTATAAAGCAAAAGTGTACAGATACAACTTCTTGTTTTTTTTAACAGTTTCATTTACGTCACATTTTTGTTATTTTTCTCTGAAAAAGTGAACAGTTCACACCACAGAGTTACAGCCCTGATTTCCAGCTCACTGACAGTTTGTGCTGATCGTAAACAACAAAAAAAAACCCAGATCAGGAACAAAGTGTTTGCTCAGCATCCTGAAACAAGCAAGTTAAACATGTGACCTTCCTGTGGCTGATCATGTAAACCACATTGACTTCAGAATTCCCGATAATGAGACAGAAAGTTGTGTGACGACAACAGCACAGTGAGTTTGTATTATAACTGAGGTGTAACAGAGACGATGAGTAACTTTATCTCCTTGCTGATCAGTGTTACAGATGATTTGGAAGAAAAAAGGAAGTTTTAGTGCTTTTTTAACAGCTTTGTAGGTCCTAACTAAAGATGTCTCGTGATGATTGAGATAACTAGTGGAAATTACCTAATTTTTTCCGAGCGAAAAAAGAGGGACTTTTCAGATTCTTTGGAATTTTCTCAAACTCCGTATTGTACAAATATCAAGAGGAAGGTCAGAGTTAATTTCAAGGGAAGTGTCTGAATAAATGAAATGGTCCTGTTGTGTTTTTCTGTTGTGTTGTCTCCTGTTGGGACAGAAAAAGGAAGAGAAACTTCATATTGCCTACTCAGGATTCAGAGTAATCTGTGCAAGAGGAACCAGTCCTGCGTTACAGAGATCTGACTTCATCCTGCTTCTCTTCGTTCTGCTTTGGCTTCATGAAAGGATCAATTATGTTTATGACAAAGAGGCAAGGTTTCGTTTTGCAAAGGATGGAGTCGTTGCCAACCATTTTTTCCTAAATATGAAGCTATTTTTAATGTTCTTTGGCGTTAAAGGCTTTAAAATCAATCTCAGGTTCAAAGAACTAAGCTTTTATTTTCATATTTATCAGTGAAACTATAAAACACAACTCCTTGACTCAAAGTTATGGTGGTTTCATGCCTTTGAGATGCACATTTCATGGAAACGGAGCACTGACTTCAGTTCACTCCACACTACATTATAGTCTGTCTCCCAGAGAGCATCCTCACCCTCCACAGAACAAGTCGGCTTTGTTTTGTCCTCCCGTCTCCTCGGAGGCAGCTCCAGGATCAGTTTGTGGACCAACAGGAACACAGCTGTCGGCCTCCTGATCAAAGCAGACTGGGGCCTGAGCACTGTCAGCCCCACTGTTCAGCAGCGCCATTCTGTTTGGGATTATCACACCTGTGGTTCAGGGATTAATCCCAGCAGAGACATGGGAACCAGGGACAAGGGGGCTCCAGAGGTCCAGTTCAGGGGGGGCAGGAGGGGTGGAGGGCCCTGGACTTTGCCCTCATCAGCCCCTGTACACTTTAGACCAACAGGTCGGTTCCAGGCTGCATGTAAACAAGGTCAGCTCCTGTTCGGTCCGTTAGCTGGTGAAGCACCTGGAGAAAGCCTTAAATTAGCCACCTCATGCTGAGAAACTGAGAAAATGAGTACGTGTTTGGTAACTGCAGAAGAAGAATAATTCGTGAACTGTAGCAGCTGACACTGAACAACGTAGGAGCTGAGATCACCAAGCTTGCAGCTGCCATTAACAAACCCACAACACACTGATGAACTGCATTTATGAAGAACGAGTGAGAAAAAACTTTAAATATCCTATCGTATCGTCTCTATCTTAGCTTAGCATGTCAGTAAGTTAACATTTGCTAATTAGCATTTAAAAAACATAGCTGATGCTAAAGGCAATGTCATTAGTTCTGCAGGTGGTGAAGTAAAATGCAAAACAACATTTGGAGTAAAATTATTCCATAATGTCGTTTTTGTGATATTTTGTTGTGTAACGGCAAAGATGGCACCCAGAATTCATGCTCATTACATCCTCTCTTGTTTGTTTTTTATTGCACCTGTCCAGATGATGTTAAATGTTATTAACTGACCAGGTGGTCTTTAATAGTTTGTTATTAGCTAAAACGCGACCCGAGACCCTTCAAGTGTGACCCCAGCAGTGTCAAGTATCTCTGCTGTATCAGCTTTCTTTCTTTTAGTCACCATGCAGAAAATCCTCTCCTTGTTTGTTTAGCTGATTCGAATGACATTTCTTTCAGTCTGTTCCTCCTGAGTCAGTTTGTCTAACAGCTTACTGTCTCCAGACAGCTTTACTTAAAAAAAAAGCTCAAAGCCGCTGTCCATCTCGCTCCGACCCCCCCAAAGAGAAACACTACAATTTAAGCCCTTAAGTTCCCATTAAACAGTTCTGTGTCTTATTCTAATGGTCTTAAAACTCCTCCTAAAGACACACACACACACACACACACACACACACACACACACACACACATATTTACCATTACACAAAAAGAAATGTAAAAAAATAAACCAATAAATAAAACTTCAAATAGAGTAAATGCAGGAGATAAATGACAAAAATAAACTTTTGGGAAAATCAGGGACCAGATGCCTAATAAATCTCGTTTGCACTGAGTCCCTCTGAGCATCTTGCAGGCAGAAGAAATCTGATCTTACAAAGAAAAAAATGCATCTGAGAGCATTCAGGAGAAAATTGAAACTGGATTGCTTGAACCACCTCTGGAGGGCAGCCTGTTATTCGAGTGCACAGTTTCCACAGAAGCTTTTTAAGGATTTGCATACTGTAATTTCAAGAGAGAAGATCTGCGCCTGGTGGAGTCAGCCTTTAAATGCCCTCCATTCATAGCTAACATGTCATATCTGCAGACAGTGAAAGGAGGAATTACATGTTCAGTGGAATCAGTGCCTCATTATGATATATATGTGCTGATATATCAGCCATGCTGGGCTTCCTGCAGACAGGAGGTTTTTAATGAAGGGACCGCTGAAAATGATTGCTTACCGAGAAATTATGTTACAATGCATATATTTAACAATTTTCTAAATATATTTACATATTTAGTTTAATCATTGCAAAGGATGAGTGATGAACATAGTTTGGATGTAAAACATGCTCACAGTCGAGATGGGACCGAATATCCATACAGGAATGAATCCTATGTTACTTTCTCTTGTGATACATTATTAATAATTTTGGTGCCAAATATCAACATTTTTATCAAAACATTCAGGCTCTCTAAAGGATCATTGACCCCTGCTAATCTAATATAACAGGGTTAATGCTTTTCACATATATGCTAATTTTTTCTGCTCTCATGCACTTTGTCCTTTCTCACAGTTTACCGATATTTTACATTAGAATGATGACATACGTGGACTTGGACATGTTGCAGTCTTTGTGTGTGTGTGTGTGTGTTAAAGAGGCAAAGCTGAGACTCTGTGCACTTTTTTGTACTTTGTTTTTATCTCAGTTGTCAAATCCCGTGAAGCTGACACAATGCAATGTCTAAATCAGCTACATGATTCATGATTTCATTTTTTAAAGTTTTTCAGGGCTATTTTTTATCTTTTCCAGCTGCGCTGACCTTGTGATGTATCATAGATGATTGCAATCACGACGGTTTCCTCTTTCTCTGTGATCTCTGTCTGTATCCTGTATTCTTTTGAGCAGCATATGTCCTTCATGTAATGTGGGAAACTTGGTCCTGACATGTGACTCCATCAACTCCGCCCACAAAGAATGGCCACTACCACAGAACGACTCAGAGAAAATGTAGTTTAATACTCTTCAAAGATGAGCACCGTCTTAAATAACAACAGCACCTGCAACTATATGATCAGCACCACAGCACACATTAACTTCACTCACAAAAAGAAGGAGGACTGTCATGTCAAAATAAATATGATCCAGAAAGGAACACAATCAATATACTAATATAGTAGATAAGTCGAATGTCTGTGTGTAGTGTGAAACCTGCCAGAGACCATGAGGCTTTAAAACCTGCTGCGGATTGTTTTTGTTTTATTTGCTCTGCAAATTACTGTTGGGTTCAGCCTGGATGCTCAGATCAACCCTGTTTCCAGCTGTTATCACTGAAAGAAATCTGATAAAGCATCTGCACACCTGCTCAGCACCAAGCAGCACACACACTCAGCAGGTGCACAGAGTGCAGCATTTAGCTTAACAGCCACATGGTTTCTCTCAGGAGTTGGTGGAGGTCAGAACAGAGCTGCAGGGAGAGTGAACACCGAACTAAAACTCATCAGGACACAAAGACTATGTTCACACTGCAAGCTTTAGGGCTTAATTCTGTTTTTTTTTTCTGGGGGGCTGTTATCATTATTTTTTAAATGGGACCTATGTGATACTCCAGTGTGAACTGGTCGAGGCCGGATGTGACCCGCTTGCCACAATAGAACCACATGACGTCTGAGGCGGCACAAGAAGTAAACATAAAGACGTCAATGGCAAACACAGAGTCCAGAGATGTGTGTGTTTATGGTTTTGTTCCTTGGTTACTTTGCAGTGGCAGCAGCCGAATGTGTCAGCAGATGATGAGGAGAAGAAGAGCCAAAAGTCTGAATTCTGATACAGGCCACACAGCTGTTCAGACTGAGGTTGCAGTTCAAAAAATCAAATCTGTATCCCATTTAGAACCACATATGAAAGTGGCCCAAATCAGATTTGACAAGATCAGATCCCATGTGATTTTTGCTGTTCATACTGTCGAGAAAAAAATCAGATTAAAAAAAAAAAATCAGAACTAGATAAATGTTAATGTTCTCTGTAGTTTGCTGGAAGTGACATGAGGAAATGTCAGTTTGCACTTACACCATATTTACTTCATAAGGCCATCATTTCCCACATGTGTGTGGTTTGTAACTAGTTGTGTAGTTCTGCTTTCATTTCCAAGAAGCTGATGATTACAGTTTAGATACTTCATGTTAAATTAATAAATGGGCAGGACTATAATGCTGTGGAGCTACAGCAGTACGTCAAAGACAGCAGGTGAAACACACATAGGCTCCTGAAAAAATGCAATACCCAAAGATGAAACCCACTCACGTTTTGATGTCACTGCTGAGCTGAAACGAGCAGAACGACGGCAGCCACCAGACATGAAGCCAAAGCAGAGAGACTCCTCACTCCTTCACCTGCAGGTGGAGAAACCGACAGTTTTCACACAGAAATCTAAATTTCAAAGCTCTCTCCCTGTTTGTGACTTAGCATGACTCAAGTTGTGGTTTAGAGAATACGGGAACTGCTTTAAATAGCCAGACTTTCACCGTTGAGCTACAGTCATAAAACTGTCAGTGAAAGGTTTTTAATTTATAGAAGAATCTGTCTTTGGATGCTTCTGTTAGGTATTTGCCAAATACGCATCCAGCTCATGAACCTGTCAGTGTTTTAAGACTATGGCAGGTTGCTGTAAACACATTTAACCAGCAGGTGTCAGCAGCACCACATGATTATTATTATTATATTGTTATATTCACCTTAAACACACTGTTCATTTTTTCAGAGTTAAATAAAATGTCTTTATCACTCATTTTGGGCAGAATGACTCTTATTATATGAATTTAACGTTTTTAAAGAAGCAGCACATCCTGACAGGTTTTGTTTGTTTTGCTTTGTATCTTCAAACTCATTTGTGGACTTTCTGTTGACCCACTAACAGTGAAATGGATTAAAAGACGACATCAGCATAACTGTTGGTCTCTTTTACAACACTTCAATAAAACTAAAGAATTAATTTCAGTTACTCTGTTTTGTTTGCTTACCTCTCACTCGGGACTACAATTTATTTCTTAATAAACAACAAGACCTCACATAACTCAAACACTTTGAACAAGTCATTTTTAAAGCCTCCATCTCTTTTAACAAGCATCTTCACATTATGACTGATATCAGAGAGTTACGGGAAACTTCCATTTATTTTAAGTAACACCCTAATGCAACGTTTCAAAACAAAGGTCCATAAATGACTGTACACTACTTACCATACAGTTTATGGTTACTATAGCATTACTCACTAATTCAACAGTCTGATTATGCAGCAGTGTCAGGAAAACAGTTCGGTTACACAGGCTGAAAACAAACCAGCACTTTTTACAATAAACCAAAGATGAATAAAACCAAAATCATTTCGTTTTGTAAAAGGGTAGCAAGTCATTATCTAGAAAAGTGAATTAGACTTTCACAGTGGAAGGAACAAGAAGTAATGGATGCTGTAGGACCATATAGAAGACTGTGGATGTTTGCAGAGCATCTGTGACTCACCTCTGCTCAAAACACAGCTGTCACCTATGGTCACATTGAGGGTGGGGTTGTAGAGGAGACAAGTCACAGACTGATACTGACTGATATCTCCAGGGATTTTTACAGTGCTGCTGAGACTGTAGAGATGATCGTGAGGGTCCTCCACTGCTGTAGTGTGAAGGTCCCCTGGGTCTAAAAAGTGTTGCGAGTTGTTGGAAAGAAACTGGACACTCCACCTCACCGAAGACTCAGGGAATCCCTTCTGAGCAGAGCAGACTGCAGTGTTTGATTCCTTATTCACAGCCACACTGACTTTCTTGTAAGGAACTGTGAGTAAGAGGGTAAAATTAGCAATCACATCATCTAGGGATATGTAATAAACTTTTATTCCCAAATTTACACGAGAAGATGACTGATAACACACTCATGTCTGTATTATATATGTATATAAAGTTGTAGGTGGTTAGCATAGCTTAGCTAGCATAAATTCAGTTTTTACCTGAAACATGTAGGATCATTTTGCAGATCTCTTCATGTCTAAGACTGTATTTCCACGGTTCTTTGTCATCAAACACAGCGGCAAAAGCCTGAAGAATTCTTTGGTTGTCTTCAAGTGTTGTGTTACTAATCTTAACTGAAATGTTTCCCATGCTCATGTCCTGTTGGAAGGCAGTGATCTTGTCCTGATAAAGGTTGTTTACATGCTCTGGCATTTCTTTTCCTTTGTTAAAGGAGTACCAAACATGCTTTCTCTCATCTTGCCAGTAAAAGCGTAGAAGCTTTAAGTCAATTGGTGTGGTCGTTTTCAGGCTACATGGAAGTGTTGTTGCTTCCCCAGCTGTAGTGTTGACATTGAGCAACACTATTGCATCAGATGCTGTGTGTGAGGAGAAAACGAAGGATTGTTATTGTGTCTAGTCTTCCATCATAGCCTTCACGTTTTACTTTTATTTAAGCTCAAGTTGCTCTGTTCAAAAACTAATATGAATGCTATTGACAATATGCTACAGTAGGCTTAAATCCTTTCACACACACACACTCAATGATTGGAAATACAAACAACATTTCAGATTAAGAATGCGTAAAACTTACCTGAAAGAAGAAAGTAAGACAACATCATGCTCCTTTTCTGGAAAATTCTCGACACCAACAGAGAAAGAAACCACGTGCTGTCCATGCTCCACTGGTTTTACAGTCAGACGATGAAAGTGAGATCACTATTTCCTCTTTCAACAAAGACTTAACTGTATGCCGACAAATAATTTGCAATGATAATCACCAATGAAGCATAGCTAATTATGTGATACCTGTATCCTCTCTCTTCTCTTCTCTCAAGGACAACGATTCTGAACTGGCATACAAATTACATGAGGTCATATGAGGTCACATGACGTTACGTTGAGCGACGTAAAGACACTTTTCTGTCTAAAGAGGATGTGGGATGAAGACAAACAATGAGGGAGATTTGAATAATCTATACAGAATATGACGGCAGTTTGATTCAGTAAAACAGCATAGAGTGTCGGTTGTTACTCACATACGCTTGCAGGTGAGAGCTCAAATTGTAGAGTGACATCCTGAAACCTGAGGAGACACTTCCCTACAAGAAGTTTATTCCACGGTGTGTGTGTGATGGCTGAAGCAGACTGAAGGCTGATAGCCAAAAAGACCAAAGAGGAAATGTTTCAGGTCACGCCAAGGTAGGTAAGAACAGAGTTCACAACCTGCAGCTACGTGGGTTAGTGGTCTCCAGATAATCTGCAGCATCTCCTGTCTGTGACTGATAAACAGATGTTTGGAGTTTCTCTCGCTTCATCCTCTTTACTCAATTATCACGTCGTCTCAAAGCTGTTCACTGTGAGCTCAGTGTGTTTTAATGCCATGTGTTCATTATTCATTGATCTGCTTTCTGTGAATTACCCATGATGATCTGTCTGTCAGACTGTGGTTTCCTGTGTTTCTGCAAACTTCCTGCTTTGATTCTTAAGTGGCTTCTGCACCTTTGACTTCTACTCTTGCTTCATCTTTTCTTGCTGTTTATGATCTTGCTTTAGATTGCTGATGAGATGGGAGATAGTTCTAGAAATTAGCATTGTTTATTGGAGTAAGCAGAGTTTCACTGACACTGCTGTGAAAATGTGTTCATTGCTGCAGCCTCCATGTTCAAGCTGATGAAGTTAGTGAATGCCTGACAATAATGTTAAAAAGTATGCAGCCTGCATGCATGCAAACTTTTAGCATGTAAAGTATCATTTCAGCACCATCTAGTGGTGAAACTTCTCTTTAGCTGAAACTGCTCTCATGACCCAAATGCATTTTTCTCACCTGTCAATTCACTGTCATGTAAACAATATGATATTAAGAGCAAAACATATATATTTCCACCTTTTTAAGATCTTTTATTCCTTTAGAGGAATTTATATATTATATTTCATGACTGGATAATTCTCAATAGACTTATTTTGAACATGTTTCAGTTCCTAAACAACTGTTTGGATATTTAGAATTGATGTTATTACTTACGAGTTTGCAGGTCTCTCCTGCCTTAGAGATTATAACCCCCCCAGGCCCTTTCACCCCCCGAAGATGTCTGTTATGATGTCACAGGCCTTAAAATTAAATAGAAATTCCTAAGTTTGTTGCATCATAATGTCATAAATTACTTGGCAATTTAGATATTTGAAGTGAAGCCCTTCACATATTGTTGATTTTTTTTTAATTGTTTACTGTGTCCAGAATTGTGTACAGAAGCACAAAGTTCTTCATAGATATAACCTCTTAAATTTGCTCTCAAAAGACACGTAAGAGGTTTCCTTTTTTTCACCATACCAGTGTTTGCACCCCTGGCTTTGACTGAGTTTTTGCAACTCACCCAAACCTAACCTAAACCTAAACCTAAACTGGTAAACAACTTAAACTAGTAAAAACACTTCAATTTTCTTATGCAGTCAATAAATAACAGTAAAAGTAAAAATCTTACCCCACAAAAATAAAATCACCGGGCATACCTGGCCTACAAAACAAATATAAAATTGTAGATCGATTTTTTTCTTTGTTCCTCTTAATCCTTTTAAACCCTGACATGGGCTTTCAGCAGCTTCACTGTGTCTGAGGCACACATAGCATTTTTTTAAAAAAGGGAGAATGTATTCAAGAGCCTGCAAAGTGATTACTTTAGAATAATGATTTATTGATCGTATAGGAGAAATTCAGGCCACATGTCAGACAATAACAGCAGAAAGAATTAAAAGGAAAAAGGAAAAAACATGAACAGTGCCAGCAGTTATCCATCATTCAACAAAGTTTTTTTTTTTAACAAATTCAGAATTTACACCAGTTTACATTCACCTATGCAACTGTGTGCGATTTAAATTCAGCTCTGTTGTCATGAACTAAAATAATCTGCAAAATCACTTTGGCTTCAGCATATCTACATGAATCCAGCAAAAAAACTGAATCCAGTCTCAGGTCCATGTCCAGGTGGAGGAGGTGAGTGAATGAGGAGCAGGAGGAGTGGAGGAGTCTCAGTGTGTCTGCAGAGACTGTAACAGTCCACACACACTGATGATCCTCTGTCACATCCACAGGAACACACAGGGATGATGCTGGAC
>JAQMCX010000011.1:21499175-21535788 GCA_029814765.1 Acanthurus leucopareius | reverse complement strand
TTTTACTACCATAAAAAAAATTGAAGCATTGTAGAGGGTAAATTTCAGAACAGCAGCTCAAAAACAGAGTTTTTAAAAAAACTTTTAGTTTTACTTCCTGTCTGTCGCAGTCAGTAGAAAATGGAGCATCTTTAAACATGAGTTTGTCACTAATGTAGTCCACCAGTTTTCTGTGTAAAATAAAACTCAGAACTTTTGACGCCAGTTTGAAATGTTCCTTCATGCAGCTCTGCTGATTACTGGAGTCAAAATGTGAAGCCAGTTCTGATTTTTCACTTTTAGATCAACAGCATCATGATTTCCGTTTGAAGTCAGGGGTTGTAAGTTTTCATCCTGAGTATTGCGACATTATGTACGAATACTGACACAATCATTAAACCTCAGGGACTGGAAACATGTAACTTTAGATACATTTTTAATTCTAGAAGTTTTAGATAATCATCAGTCGTGACCGTCGTGCATCTTCTGCTGTCGTGTCTTCATCTAGTAAACTGTCATCTGGACAAAAACACTCTTCATCTCCTCATGAACAGCAGACGAGGAGAAACAGCCGGTCATCGTGTTTGACTGACTGTTTTCTGAGCCTCCCTTGTCCTGACCTCACCCCGGGTGAGGAGCTCTCCTCATCATCATCATCATCATCATCATCATCATCATCAGTGTGGTGACTCTGAGAGAGAGAACAGAAGGCCGCGATCGATCTGAGATCAATCTGATTAGACACATTTATATGAAAATAGAGGAAATATTAAAAAAGATCAGACACAGTTGAATTTTACAATCTCTACCTTTCACTCTTTATTAACTTATTTTACAGGTAAAATGGATCATTGTTACTTAAGCAAAGTTGTGCATAAAGAACTTCTGCTTTTTAAAATGTTATTTCCTCATTACAGTCCTGATTATACTTGTGTAAGGTTCAGAAGTAAAGTTAATTTATTTTGTAAAAAAAAGAGTTAATTTATGTATTAAAAATACATTTACAGTGTGTACGCAGCTAACTATTTACATATTTACACATTTAAATATTCACATTTGCACAGTTACAAGTAGTGTTGAATCTGCCCTGCTGAATCTCTTGCATTTACCTGTTTAATAAGTCCTGCTTGCTCCTGACTGGTTAGTTCAGTGACATGTGACTATGTTTGGTAGGAAGTGAAGTTGTTGTGAAGTTGCTGTGCATTGGAGAAAAGTAAAGCACTGCTTAAGAAGTTATCCGTCTCCATCCTGTAGTCTCATTTTATAAAGAGTGGTCCAGTTATCACCGACAAACCCTCATGTTACACTTGTATTCATTTAAAGATCTGAGCACTTTTTCCACCAGAAGCTGTGAAGTGAAAAGTCTCTTCTGTCAGCTCGCTGTGTCGACTGTGCAGGTTAATTTTTCACCTCTGTGCTCAACTTGTTTGTTCATTTCAAATCCTTGAGGGCAAGAAGACAAAGGAGGAAAAGGCTGTGAATCAGATGACCTCACAGCGTACCTGCCCTGAAGGCGGAGCCAGTAAAAGATAGTTTTCACATCATATTCAGTCCACAAACAGTTAGTTAAACATTAAAGCAATGCATCTTTTAGTAACTAAAGACACAAAGAGTGAGGTTGAACAGTTTTTTAAAATGACAACTCAAAAAGTCAAACCTTAAATTATTGTTCTGAAACTCACAGAACCGACTTCTGTTATGTGAATATTTCAGTAAGAAACGCACCATCTCCCATCTGTGCCTCCGCCCAGCAGCATGGCTCTGGGAGCACTGGGTGTTCTGGTGCAGCAGCTCTGCCCCTGGCTGCCATCTTGTCTGTCCTCGCCAACACGTACGGGAACCCAACAGGAAGTGATCTCACTGCCTCGGAGAGACGAGAGCCAGTTTTTGCATCTGCTGCGACGTCTTTGGTCACAGTGTTTCAGCTCAGTTTCTACCAACAACAGCTGCTGCAGAACGACTTCTTCAGTCTGACACTTTACCTTCACTGCAGTGAGGATGAGACACACACACACACACACACACACACACACACACACACACACTCAGAGCTTCAGAGCTCATTTTAATGTGCTTTCTTTTTTTTCTCCTGTCAAATATCAACATGAACTGTCATTCTAATGGTCAGAGTCCACCGTTGTGTTGTGGCTCTCATGTCAGTTGAAGGCCGCTCGTATGAAGTTCATCGGCGTGATTGTCCGTTTGGAAACCTCAGGCGCCGCCTCGTTATCCCGAACTACGACTCTGCAGGACTTCAGGGAATATTTGATGAGTAAACCAGAATAAACTACAGAAAAAATACTTGAAAATGTCAAGTGAAGAAGTGTTTGCAAGCAGGTGAATCAAACGTGCAGAATGTTTGTAGCTAACAAACATCCTGCAGGGGGAAGTGTTTAGCCTTTCTGTGCAGCACTTTCTGCATGTTTTGTGTATTCTTTGCTATTTTGACATAAATTAAGACAAAGTTATTTGAATAAAAACAGTTGCTGCAGTTAAACAGTCACAAAAAAGTTTCAGGGGAACCAAATCTCATGATGTTTATGATATTTAAAAGCCATTTTAGTCAAAAGACTGTGAATAAAATCTAAACTTGGTGTCAAAACGAACATTGCTCGGTAACAGGTGGGGATGGAGGAAGTTTAATCTGAAAGGACTTGTTGTCAGCAGGTGTTTGGGTTAAATTTCATCCCTGTGTTTTGTGTTCATAATAGAAACTGTCAGCTGACTGTTTCCTGTGTTTGCATCACATTAGTATACAAAGTGCATGCGGGTTTCCAGGGTTCAAGTCCTGTTGAAGGTTAAATTTCGACAACTGAAGCACTTTGGTTAAAGATTTTCATGCTCACTTACAAGATAATCATGTTTGTGAAACATTAAAAGATTTAATGTGTGAAATGTGACATGAATTCTTCTGATTCTTCTGAGAATATAGACAGTTTTGGCCCACAAACACAAACTGTGACGGTTCTGCAGCCTGTGTGAATCTGATTACAGCTCTAAGTTATGATTTACTACTGACTACAAGAAATCATTTGGCTGGTGTAGAAAATTAATTATTAGTAATTTGTCCACAAGATGGCAGCAAACACAGTCACTGTATTTGGGAAAATATTTTCTGCCCTGGAAAATGAGAGGCGGGTCTGAAAATGGGAGGAGAGTGTGATGAGGAGTGAGGGAATCGGAGGGGAAAAGATGTGAAGAAAGCAGAGAAATCATCCGAGTGTTTCTTGCTTCACATCTGAGGAGATGATGTTTCCATCCAGGGTCCACAGAGTAAGATCTCACTTGGTTTTCCTCCGCCTCCGTCCTCCCCTCCGTCTCTCCCTCCATCCTAACCATCTCTCCTTCTTTCTGCTGTTGTCAGACGCACAGCTGAGGTTTTTCCAGTCATCCTGCAGACAGATGTGGAAGCTGCTGCTGCTGCTCTCACCGCTCGAGGAAGCCGGATCGATCAGCCTGGAGCCTCACGGCAGCAGCATGCCACCTTAACAGGCCCTGAGCTGAACACGTAAGTCCCGAACACTCACATGCACATGAGCTGCAACGTGCTGCTCGTTTCATCAGCTGAAATCTCTGCACACACTTCAGGCTTCGATGGCCTTGAAACTCAACTAAATGTTTAAAGGCAGATGAACGTTTTGTGGGAACCTTCAGGTTGTGTTTCTAGTAGAATCATGTGGACGCAGAAGACAACAGAAAATCCCGCAGACAGCTGGGTAATGATGTAATCTGTCAGCACGATCACACAGTCTGACTTCACCGCCTGATCGCAGGATAAAAAAGTGCTGCGCATCCGAAGCCTGTCTAACTTTTGGCTTTGGTTTTAAGTTCATGTAATCAGGAAAACCTAAAGAGAATGAGTTTATCGAACAGTGTGATATTTAAAAGTGTGATACAAACCTGAAGTGTGCAGAGGGAGAAGTTTCAGGTGTTTGATTCAGACCCCTGTTTGCTCCCACAGTTGGTTAATATTAACTTTTAAGCCGCATTTTAACCTTAAACGAGTTCTTGTCACCTCAGAGATAAAATCCTCCACAGCTGACGGCGTTTTCAGTTAAACTTCACTTCTTTCTGAGTGTAACTCGTCCGTCTGAATGTTCTATTCTTGTGAACATCTCAAGAACAGAAGATTCTCTTTATGTAAAGAACAAATGTCTGCTTGGTGGCCAAAGGTCAGAGGTCAAAGGTCAGCATCAGACCAGAAAACACCTCTGTGTCTCCAGAGGAAGAGCTGCGTGTAGATTCAGTATCTTAATATTTTGTGTCTGATTCAGGTGAAGTAAGAGGGGATTTTTTTTTAGGATGTTTACAACTTTTACATAGATTTTAAATTAATTTTTACACTAAATTTGACTTTGTAACTTCAAAATAGTCAAATCTAAAGACAATGTTTCCGTGTGTACATTTCCTTTCTGTGATAACAAGATATTTTTCATTTTATCACGACATATTTTTCACGTCAGTTTCATCCAAATGCCTTTAAACTGAATTATATTTTTATTCTGAGAATCTTCAGAACTTTTCATTCATGAGCAGATCAATATTTTATGACTTTTTCAAATGTATTTTGATACAGTTTAATTACATCAAAGTAAAGTAATCAAATCTTGATGATTTGAGGTTTGTGTTCGGACTAAAAAGACGCATGCAGGCTGTCAAAGTCCTGCTCATCTTTCAAACACTGCTGCTGCTCCGCATCTCAAACCCCACAGAGACAGTTTGAGAAAATCCGGTTTTGATCATATTTAGTCCGAACATGAGGAGGATGGAGGTCTGCAGATCAGCTGCTTATGAGACTCTGGAGTTTTGTTTTACAGCCTGCTAACTTGATTCTACTGTGCAGCACTTCATGAAAAATATAGCGCCTATAGTGCTAATGCAAGAAAAATGCATGAAGAGAACATCTTCTGCAGCTGCACACAAGCTGGGTGAAATCCTGAGGGAAGCTTACAGACACGTAAACACAGCGGAGGAAACATCGCATGTACCGTTAAACAACACTGAGACGAGTTCTTTACATTTCAAACAAACCACATGTAACACAGCATGGATGTTTTTCTAACTTTTAATTATTTGCGTTGACAGTGAATTCCTAAAACAATTAATCTGCTAATATTCTGTATTTTCCTTTTCTTAACAAATTCCATGAAAAAAAACTAAATCAAGCCTTTTATCTAATTTCTCTTTGCAACAAACTTTAAAATTTAGCTATAAATATTCACAGAACAAAGATGTTTTGATCTTTCACTGAAATCTGTCAGAAACGCACTATTTCACTCCGTTCGAGTTACTTTTAAGTGCAAATGTAATTGTAATATGTTGTTTGCTGCCCCCCAGTGGCCACGAGATAATTTACTGCATGTTTACAGACGTAATACGTAATTTCTGCCACTAGAGGTCTCTATATCAAAACAATGACAACAAACACGAAGTTTGATGACGATCAAAAACCTAAAAATACGATCTCGTGATTCAAGCTTTGTTTTTGTTTTGTTTTTATCATAAATTTAAATTTTTTAGTTTTGCGAAAATAACATTAACTTATCTTGTAGCGGTCTGTCGGGCTTTTTTGATTAAGAAAAAAATTAATACTAAATTAAAATGAACAATAATTATGGAGTAATATTAAATTGTAATGGAGTTTGTGCTCGAGTAATTTATCAACAAGGCCCTTTTTTTACCTTTAGCTGAGTTACTTTTAATTGTACTTTTACTTGAGTTTATTGTCTCTGTTGCTTCTGGCTTCAGACGAGAAAGATGAGGGCGTCATGGTTTCACGCCACAAACCAGCGGGTGACATCATGGTGACTCCATCCTCTATTTAAAATACCGTTTATGTGCATCTTTTTTTTAATGACAGTTAAACTTTGATGCAGGAGGAGAAAACTAAATGTGTCTGAGCTCAGAGGGTCGATGAGCTTTTCATGAGGACAGCGAGCTGATTTTTCTGTTTGTGATGTGATGTTTTAAATTTAAAGTAAATATTTTTTAAACGCCTCAACCACAGATTTCTAAACTATTATAAAATAAGCTTCACATGTCAGCAAACTTGAGATTTAGGAAAAACTTTTTAAATTCACATTTTCCATTTTCTGGAGTGAAGTTTAGTTCCTTTGGTCGTGTGTGGAGATGCAGCTGCTGGGAGAGCGAGCGAGCGAGCGAGGGAGGGGTGAGAGATACTGAAGAGCGATGGGTGACACAGGGGAAGAGAGGGACTGAGAGGGAGAGGTGGGGAGGAAGGGAGGATTAGGGTGGATGCCTGCGGTGGAGCATGATGTCAGAGGAATGCATGAGCCTCTCCTTTAACAAGCTGGAGCCGTGTGGAGCGCCGGCCACCTCCTGCACATTTCTCACAGGCAAACATGCAAACACTTTCACCCCGTTTACTCTCTCTCTCTGTCACTCTGTCCTCTCTCACTTTCACAACCACACACACACTCACACTCACACTCTCTCACTTTCACACACACACAGATCAGCAGTCAGACAGGCTGCAGTTTGAGCAAGAAAATCTCGCAGGTGAGCGACGTTAACATAAAGACATTTAAAATCACATCGTCTTTGAAATGTCGTGGAATGTGTTTTCCCTCCCAGCATCCGGAGCTGCAGCTGCAGCTTGTTGCAGGGATTACAGAGATGGAGACGCAGGAAAAGAAAGAAAGAGAAAGAAAGAGAGAAAGGTCTTGGTGGAGGGAGTGAGGACAGACACATGGAAATAGGGAAAGTGACTGATATAATGTGTGGGAGAGCCAGACGCCGGGAACAGCTGGAAAGACGATGACTAATATTAGCAGTGAGGTAAGCCGGTGGAGAGGACAGGCTGTGTGTATGCAGGGCAGCTGCTACTGTAAACCAACCACAGCGAAGTCAAGAGTATTTATAGCAGCACAGCCAAGACACCAGAAACAGGACTTCAGACTCGAATCATACTTTAACCCCTCACTTTCACTTTTCTCGCTTTTATCCACCTCTTAAGCACCTTTCTGTTTGTCAAATTTAATTAATTCCTCATTATTTTATGCATCACTTTGCTCCAGTTCTTCACCGAAGCTGCTCAGTTTGCTCGCCAGAATAAAACATTGGCTTTGTACGTTTCTGCAAACCAGAGAAATGTTCATTTTGTCCTCTGAGCTCAGAGCTGCACACAAACACACAGTTTACATGTTGAACTGGGTCAAGCTGGTCCCGGTTCTGCTGGTGAAGCTCACAGTTGGACGTCAGACCCTCTCACACACTCAAACACTGGCTGCTTCACAGTTTCACCACATTTGGAACAGATTCTCTCTCTTGTAACATCGAACACGAGCACTAATTAGAAACTCTTATAAAGCTGCACGATCAAAGTTTTTCACAATCTCCAAGCTGGTTATCTTCAGACTGAATGTGCATGTGCCTATTTTTTTATTGCATTCTGGGAAAAGATCTTACAAAGAAATCTGGAATAACGTCAGAGAACATTTCTATAAATAATGTCCCGTGTGGCTAGTAAACAGACTGCAGAAGAGGGGAAGTGTTTACTGGAGAAAGGCAGTGCAGAGGCACCTCCGACCGAAGAAAAACAATCCATTATTATTGTTCTGAGTGTCCCACATGTCTGCAGCGGAGTTTCCCATGAGTGAAGGAAGAGCTAATTGAGAAAGTGGTCGAAGCCAATGAGCCAAATCCCACAGAGCGTATGAATGCAAACTCGGCCTCATTCAGGAGGTTCTGCAGCAGATTAAAATGTTTCTGGGTGTGAGAGGAGATGAGAGTGAATCCTGCAGCTCCATGAAAACGGGGCTGAACGTGAAGCCTCAGAGCTGCTGCAGCTCAGCCAGCGTTTTCATGCTCGCAGCAGTTTGTTTTGCCTCTTTGCTGTCTGTTTTTCATGGCAAGGAAACTCCTTTTTTCCAAGATTTACTCCACTTACTCAGTTTAGTTTGTATGATGGAATATTTTGAGCCTCTGTTGTCCTGATCAGCCCTGAGAATAAAAACAGGGAGGACTTTGAAAGCAGGGCTGAGGGTCTCAGTACTTCCCTCTTCGTCTGCCTCTGGCTGAGGAGGACGAGGCCTCTTCATCCTCATGTTTACGCCCTGAAATGACGTTTGGTGTAACTTTAATGTTGCTCGGCTCGGAAGCAGAAGATGTTCAGAGTTTTAGGGTTTAAACCTGTTAGAAATAAACAGGAGTCTTCTGGAAAACCAGGAGGGTTGGTGAGAGCAGCTGCTGTCAGATAAAAAACTGAACACAATCAGAGACTCTGAGAATAAAGTCTTAAGGTTGATAGAGAGAAATGGAAAAACAGAGTAGTTTCCTTCAGTGTGTCGCATGTTTTAACGTCTGCTGGCAGCTCAGAGGCTCCTGACGTCTGCACTTATTCTGACTGAGAGTGTTTAGACTGCAGCGTCTCCTCTTCTTCCTCACCTTTAACAAACTCCACCAAACACCGGCTCTGTTTGGGTCTGTGTGCAGTTCGCTCTAAATGTTTCGATGCTGCTTCTGGTCGACTTTAAGGGCAATTTTGCTCGATAAATCAGTCTCTGTTTTACTTTGAAGAACCAGTGACATTAGTTTCTGTAAGACCGAAGGCATCAATGACTAAATTAACTTTATTTAGTTTTTGTTTGTTGACACAAATTGTAAAAAATATCCCTTTTAAATGTTGTATTTCCGTTAGTTTGTAGTCTTTGTTTGGAAATTGTCTGATGAATAAAGACATTTTAACCATTTTAGTCTAAAACTAACATTTTCATTTACTAAAAAAATGTTTTATTGGAACTAACTTTTATTTTCTATTAACTGTAAGCATATTTGTCAGGACTTCATGAAAAATATAAAAGTCAAGTGATAATAGAAGATGCTGAAATGAGTCCTGAATCTTTAACAGCTCAGAAAATCTCTCCTGAAACAACTTAAATGTTGAAAGACGTCAAATAAAACATTTTCTGAGAACAATTTACACTTGGATTCATCAGTTAAGTGTCAGAAGTGAGTATAAATATAATGACTTAATGTAGAAAATTGTGTCTTTTGGAGCAAAAGTATTTTTTCCAGCTCCCCCTTTTTTTTTAGATGCGTAGACTTTTTTCCCACCTGAGTTCTGGAAAGTCCTCCTCTCTCTCAGAGCGAAAGAAACTTGGGGAAAAGTTGACTCTGGAAGTGGAGACTGCTTATTCATCCACTTTTCCACCGTTCCAGAGGAGGAAATAAAGAGGCCAGTGTTTCATTATTCCCAAACATTTAATGTGGCTGGCCGCTGCCCGTTTCACCGCAGCTCAGCGCGGCACAGCAACGTTTTATAAGCAGCCGTATGCCATTCACAGTAGCCTGGGGCCTGAAAGGACCTCTCCCCCTGTAAAACAAGAAATAAGTGGCTCAATTATGTGTGTTTTTGTGTGTGTGTGTGTGTGTGTGTGTGAGAGAGAGAGAGAGAGAGAGAGAGAGAGCAGGGCTGGACTGGAAATAAAGGCAGGATTCATGTGGCTGCTGGTCTTAAGCTGGCCTCCACATGTTGTTAAAGTACAGATGCAAAGCAGAAGCAGGTTACAATGAGGCACCGAGTGAGAAAAAGACTTTCTTTGTGTGTCGTGTGGCTTTCGGAGTGAATAACAGAGAGGTGAGTGAACGTCTGACACCGTGAGGTTCAGTCTTTAAGAAGTTTGAGTCCAAATCCTCGACACTGATGTGATTGTTTGTGCTGCTTGGTTTCAAATAACACGAGTAAACGGTTGTTTGCTGAGCAGAAACGCAGTTTTTTGTGTAAATGACTTTGTGAGCTGATCTGAAGTCAGGTGACGAAAATTAGCCTGTGATCAACCCGAAACAGCAGCAGTTTGGTTCAGTTAGGAAAATAAGAACTTCTTGGTTTGGTTTTGGAAAATGTCCAGTATGTTATGGAGGAAACAACAAGTCGACACTGACTCTGGTTTCACTTGATAAAAGTCCTGTTTGTTTGACTCGTCCATCATCTCCAACATCCACACTTTGACCTTTTACTGTGTGAGACTTAAACTCATCTGGATTGTGTTAAAACCTGAATGCAGCACTGAACTCTTCCTCCTGTCTGTCTGTCTGTCTGTCTGTCTGCAGCTCCGTCCATCTCTCCACTGTCCAGTCTGTCCTCCTGGTGAAGATGTAGTCTGTTTGATCTCCATGGAGATGTCTCCACACACAGTCTCTTCTGCCTCGTTGCCATGGTCACTGTGGTTGCTGTTCTTCCTGACCCCCGTCACCAAGACGACGAGCTCTGCTCCCACGTCCGAAACTTCGCTGCCCGTCAATACCACGCTGTTGTTCGACAGCGGCGCCCCCGGTGGCAGCGTGAGGAACTGCAGCTGCTCGACGCCCATCCGGGACTGCGATGAGGCTCTGGCCAACTCGCTCTGCAGATGCCACACAGTTTTGCGCTCGGCACTGCCCCCTGCTGGCCTCAGAGAGCCTGAGAAACTCACCATCTGGGTGAAGGAGCTCTGGGTCCTGGAGGAGCTGCTGAACCGCAGCGTGGTCAGCCATCTGCGCTTGTCCTTTTGTGGAACAAAGCCGATGAACAGTCGGTATGTGGCTCTGCTCGGCCTGCGGACCCTCAGGATCCACAGCGCAGCACCAGAGGCTGCGTATCCGACGCAGGAGATCACGGTCTCTCCTGCAGCGGGGCTGGCAGCAGAGCTGGAGGCCCTGTCCTTCGACCTGTCCTCCTCACTCCACATCACCTTTCTGGATGTGGCGGTGCTCAACGGGCTCTCGGCCCTGAAGGCGTACACCGTGGTGGGGCCGCCTCACACCTTCTCCCAGCTCTTCCCCCACCTGGCCTCGCCCCTCGCTCCGCCCTCCTCTGCTCCTCCTGATGACGGTCCCCCTGGTGAGCAGGCTGCAGAGCCTCTGAAGAACCTGCTCACCACCTTCATCTACTGACAAACAAGTTCTCACTCCAGAAGACAGAAGTCAGGTCACGTGACGAAACCACAGACACGGACGGATGTTTTTTTGTTCTTGTAGGAAAAGTTGCACATCTGACATGTTCTCGGTGGAGTTTACAGACTTTTTGTCGTCATTCTGACGTAAATGTGGCCAAACGGAGGTTTTTATCTTCCTCACCTCGTTGCTTTCAGGATGCTCTGTTTCTTCACGGAGACTGTTGGCCTTAAAAATTCCATGAGTGCTGCACTCCTGCTGCCGTTTTTCCATCCCTGAAAGGAATTACGTAGAAATTTATGCACTCACATGGCAAACAGACACGAGGTTTGGCAGCGTTCACACCAGCTACAGTTTCAAGTCTTACTGCGGCATATTTTGGGTATCATAATGTTGACTTGCTAACCAGAAAGCTGTAATGACCCTGATCCTAAAATCCCAGCTGATCTGCTCCAGGCAGCAGTGTTGCTTCACCTCTGCTACTTTTCTGGATCTGCTGCTCATGCAGGAGCTTCAACACCACAAACACACAGTCACTAACACACTTTAATATGAACTCATATCCTCGTTACGGTGAAATGCAGGAGTGTTTCACATGCACATACACACTCTGCATTAGCATCAGTGAGTTATTTATTAACAATTTAATAATCTGTAAATGACCTTCTGGTAATTTTTTTTCCTTATTAGAACGTTGCACCCAAATATCTTCACCGGATTCGATGAATCAAAAGTGTGTGTGTGTTTGGATGGACTGTTAACAGCTCGATATGGAACATTTTATCACATTGAATCTGTAATAATCTGAATATTTGAGCTGATACCTTCATAACTGTACATTTATAGTCTCATCTGGAATATTTAGTGGCTCCAAATATCAGCAGTCTCCTCATAAACGTTTCCATCCATGTGTGTGACACAAATGTTACAATCACACTCGATATTTAAACACTGCGAGTCCACATCTGGCCGACGAAAAAACACTGCGATGGGATCCGATGACACACAAGTGACTGAATCTGTGACGAATGTGACCGCAGACGGGCTGATGTGCCATCTGCTGGAGCAACATGTGGAACAAACGACACACCAGATGTTCCAGATCCTTCCTCCAGCTGCCACGTGGGCGTCAGCGCCCATCCAGGTGTTGTCAGATACATCAGGACAGCCGACAGCCTGAACAGGAGGGAGGAGGCTTCTTAAAGATGGCTGCAGTTGTTTCTTGAGCTTTGACTGAAAAAAAGTAAAAATTAGAATAAATTAATAAAGTAGCAAAACAGATGAAGCTGTTTGCATTGAAGACACGAGGACTCGCTGAGCGGTCGAGTCTGAAAGTGAACAAAGTGCAGAAAGACGAGACGCCATGATGGTCACAGACTGAGAGTCTACTTTCAGGAGCTTTAAAGGTCGGAAAGTATGATGAGAAAGTTTTTCCACCTCACAACCAGGATGAAGCCTGTGAACTCAACATGGTCCACCACAATCATCCCAGCGGGACTCATGATGTAACAGTGAGTCAGCAGTGACCACAAAGTGTTTAACACTGTTAGATCTTCGCTGATTAAGCCTGAAAACTGCACAGAAAACAGTCAAAGTCATCAACCGGGAGTCACTGGCTTTCATCTGAGCCGGATCCACCTCCTCACCATCAGCTCTGAACTTCAGCGCTCAAGAACGGCCTTTGAACTTGTCCTCCATCTTTGCATGGAGCCGATGTGAGCATTAGATGGTCTGAGTCTGAGATTCAAAGGGCCATTTAACCCAGAATGTGCTTCAATAATGAGACCAGATGAGGTTGAACCTTGATGAGGTGATCAAATCCTTAAAGTTAAAGATGTTTGTGGTGTTTCCTGTCGGTGAAGAACTCGGCTGTTTGCTCTGCTCTCTGTTTATGCTTATTTAAAAGACAAGAACTCACCATTTTTAGATAAAAAAATGAATATTTTTATTTAACTGTCACATGTCAATAGCTTTTTTATCACCTTGATGACAGAATCAAAAACAGAGATGGAAACAGACTTGATGTGGCTCCCGCATGTTTACCAGAGGGTGTCTGGGTGAAACCCTCGTTTAGTGTGCGTCTCCTTATGTAACAGCGTTGTTGAATCAAATTATCACAGATTTGCTGGCGTTGAGCAGTGGGTGGGTTTCAGAGACACTCCTGAGGCTCCCGGCCCTTTTCTTTCCTCCTAAATGGCAAAATCAGCCCTCGATTAGTCAGCTAAAGGATGTGAGCCCGAAACAAGGCCACGAACGGGGAACGTGTGTGTTACATAATCTGCTCTTTAAGCTGAATTTCTTTAAGTAAGTGGCAGCATGTGGCCGGTCCTGTAGGGCACCAAGGTGTTGAAACGCTGCACAGTTCAGTCGCAGTGAACGAGGTGCTGTGGGGGAAAAACAGGGGGAAAGCTAACGGACAAATTCCTGCCTCGGGGATCAATGAAGCGTAAAAAAACAAGATGTTCTGTGGCAGCTGAGTGCAGCGAACGCTGACTGGATCAAATCCAGAGAATCCAGAGTCGGGTCCGAGTCTGCACCGCAGCTGGATGACGCTGCTGCGTCTGTTTGAAAAGGTGAATTAAAGTGAGAGTCGTCTGCTGTCAGGATATGAGGACTGTGGCAAAAAGACAGAAGAATGCAGAGGAGAAGGGCTGCGTTGGTGTGCTGACGGAGAGGCGCAGTGGGCTCACTGTTGTGAAGGCTGCAGGCTGCTGCTGCTGCGTTTTTCCAGCTGGGCTTATTGAGTGCAGATGGCCTAATAAAACAAGTTGTTTTGAAACAGGTTAAAATGGACGCCCAGTGAACAAGGGTCCCATGGTGAGGATCCTCTCTCACCAGCCAACACGTCTCACTCTGTTTGGATCAAAACAATGACTCCGACTCTCTGACGAGCTGGACGGGTCGTACAGTCAGAAACCCGCTGGAAGCCAAGTTGGCGAGGCAGCGGAGGGAAGTGAAAGAGAAATGTTCTCAGAATCGTGTTGGACTTGATGCAGTCGGTCTACAGCTGTTTGTCAGGAGTCGATCTGAACTCCCCTGAACTTCTTGAATGGTGTGTGTGCGTGTGTGTGCGTGTGTGTGTGTCTGGATATTTTTGCAGTCACGTTAACTCGATGAGAGAGGCGTTTGGACAGTTTGAGAGAGTAATCTGTAATGAACCTCTTTCTCTCTCTGATTCCAGCTCATATCCTGCTGCACTTACAAACACAGTCCAGGACTCACACTTCTGTGCTGCAGATCATTCAAGACTGCTCTGGATGCATGCACGTGTGCGTGTGTGTGTGCATGTGTGTGTGTGTGTGTGTGTGCGCACATGGTTGCATTCATCTCTCTTTTGCCAGAATCACAGTTTGTCACTTTATTATCGTTGCTCGTTTTGATCAGATGACAGTTTTCCTCACAGCAGATGCATGTGCTGCATGTGTTGCATGATTATGTGCAAGTAAACAATGTGCATGAAAAACAGTCGCAATAAGAACAGTGATTCCAGAAGAAAAGCAGCCATGAGTTTAGCATCGACCCTGCATTTTTTCATGCATCCAAAGGCTTTTAACACACTTTCATAAATCCAGAAGGTTCGACAGCTGATATTTCATCAGAAAAGGAGCAGAGTTTCTGTATTTGCAGACTTTCTGCTCCACATTCTTCACCCCAAAACAAACTGTCTTTCATTAGACTCTGCACCGTGTTGAATACGTCTGGTTGGTGTATAAAAAATGTGTTGATTTCTCTGGTTTTCGCTCTGAGGCCGTACTTCTTTACGACGCACCTTGTCGGGTTAAACAAGGACGCGGAACTGATGATCTAAAGTCGTCTTTTGAACTTTTTAGCTGTCATTTCTGTTTTTAAACCGCAGCTCTGACACTCAGTTCGCTCTCTCTCCACAGTTCTGCTAGAGGAATGTTAGGATTATCATTCTGCTGCAGGGATTCTAATAAAACGCCGAGTTGTTGCTATGAATCGCAGGACGCAGCGACGGCGCCTTTGCATAACAGCGGCACGCAGGTGGTGGAGGAGGAGGAGAAATCTGACTGGAAGAGTTGCCCAGCAGCAGGATCACACCCACAGTTTCCATCAGACTGAGTCAGACCAGTTCTCACACAACCTGACGTAGTCTGTCAAACCGATCACATGAAATCTGGGAAAGTTTCGGGCTTGTGCAAAAACGATTTTCATACTAAGCTCCTGAAGCAGTGTTAGGCATTAAAAAACAAAGATATGCATTTAAAATAAAAGGCTCATTGAAAAGTATCTCTTAAAAAGGTGAAAATCTTCCTGTTCCTGTTTCTTTTTTAGTTTTAGTTTGTGCACTTTGTTGAAGATGATGTTCGATATAAAACTGGAGTTTATCCTGAACTTTTTTACCTGGTAAAACAATGAAAAGTCCTTCCTGTGCTGCTGGATGTGTTAGTCAGTTCTTCTTCTTTGGTGTTTACTTCATCCAGCATCCCGGCACTGAACGCACTTTCTGCCTGTCGATCTTTAACACAAAAAGGGAAACAAGGCCATGACTGTATCATTTGGGTTTTGGCCTAAAAACACTCCTTCTCCCCTCAGTGAAACAGGACGTTTCTGTGGCTCTTTGCTGAATGGAAACACATTTCATGATGCAACAGGCTTCGTTTCATTAACTCTGCGATCTGCATGCAGAGCTCGTTCACTTTCTTGCCTTCGTTTGCTCAGAAAGAGACTGGGAGTTCATTCACCCGTAACTTGGGTGGAAACTCTCCGAGCGTTTCGTGCAGCCAGAGTTCTGCGTCTCGTCACTCCCGTCTGGAGAGCGAGGCGATCACACACCTCCACAAGCCGCAGTTTAATGGTTTTCAGACAGGATGTTTATCGCAGGCCGTGAGACTCCCGTCAGCGCTCATCGCACAGCCTGAAACGTCTGGAACATTCGGCCACAAAATGGGTGAAAATGAGATCACTGGGTGTTTTGGGTTTGACATCACTGTCGCGTGTCGGAGCCTCGACTTCGTCTGTCTTTTTCTTCTCTCTTCATCTTCATCACGGCACCTTAAGTTCTTGCATCAGGGAACAAAATGAATCATGATGTAAAACACAGACTTGCTGTGATTGAAACTCGCAGCTCTGTGCTTTGAGGTCGTTTGTATAAAGTGTAGATTTGCATATTTACAGGGCTCCACGTGGGCGACTCGTGTGCTGTTTAGGGAACAGATTGTGTATCAGGAAACGGCTGCGCAGGTTTGATTTGTATATAATTTGGCTTATTTAAGCAAATTCCTTATTTCTTTATCATGACCTGACGATGTGGATTGTCCTTTGTCCGCTGACTTTGTTCCTCTGTATAGTCTGAGAAAATAAAAATGTTTTCAAAGGAGATTTTGTGGTTGATTTGTGTTTATTTCCCTCGCCTTCACAGTCCAGGTGAGACTCTTCTTTCTGTCTTTGTCTTTAAAGCGTCACAGTTTCTGTGAATCAAACTCCTGTTTCACTGTCGATGCTCCTCTCTGGTATTAAAGCTCATGCTAAATATATATATTTATAAATGCTAAATAAACATGGAGCCAACAGTTTACTGTTCATGTAGCAGCTGTGAACCGGGTCATTAGCAGCAACACTTATCACCAGAGTTTCACAGCACATTTACAGCAGAGTGTAAACTCCAGATTACAGCTTTAACCCTTAAAGAACGAGGCACATTTGACTTTCTTCATTTATTCTGACACACTCGCAGGTTTTGAGTGCATGAAACAGCAGAGTTTTACAGAGATGTTTCTGCTCATGTGTGCTAAATATATTTTTTTAATCATCCACTGTGACCTCAGAGGAGTTTGAGTCCCTTGGGAGCAGCTGAGGTCCTTACAGGAATATTCCAGGGACTTGATTTTCTCACTGAGTCGCTCTGCAAACAGCTTACGTAATATCATCACAGGAAGCTGCAGAGAGCACGCTCCGCCTTGCCTTTGCCTCCACCGCCCTCCAGTGGCGTGTGGAAGAACTACACCGCAGGTTAAATAATTAATAAAAAGCTCAATCTGGGAAAACACCGCGTGACGTCTGGAAAGCGCATCCAGACAGGAAGTTACATCATCTGGTCTTCAAAATAAAAGCGTGACCTCTAGGATGAGCAGGTGAGGTATTGATTATCGATAATAACGGTGTGAATAACCTGAGTCATATCAACACGGTATCTGAGTTTGGTTTTATTGTTAAAAAACCGGTGCAGCAGGACTTTAACTTTGAAAAGGACAACGGAAGTTGTGATTTCCTTTTCTCTCTCCAGTGTGACGTCAGAGTGCCGGAGTGCAGTGTTGACATGTTTTAGGAAAACGTCTCCGAGCGCGAGCCGCTTCTTCAATACTTTCCTTTTTCCCGTCGGATGCTGAGACGCAGTCGGTCGCGAGCGGTTTGTCGGTAAGTTACCGGGCGGTCGACGTCACGACCGGCGCGTCTGTCCGCTCCGTCCGCCGTAAGCTGACAGGGAAACTGTTCTAAAGTCAGAGGAATTTTTATTGATCAGCCATAATTGATTACAGTCAGTGTGAGCAAAGAGCAGGAAAGTTGGTCAGAAAGTGTTTTTACTTTGTTTATTTGTGTCATTTTTAACTTTTAACATCAAGTTTGTCAGAAAAACAAACTTAGTGAGTGAAAAATGTGATCTGTTCAAATCAGCTCATCAGTAATCTCATGAGTCTGATGCTGTGGAGTGAATGAGTGAGTAAAGTCTGATAGATAATCATTCAAAATGAAAATATCATAATGTAAACAGTTAGATAATGCGGTGTTCTCCCTGTGAGCTGCCTCATATCTCGGTGTGTAAACTCTGACAGGGAGGAATGCCCTCCTCTGTTTGTCCGCAGTAATAATGCTGTTTACCTGCGGACGGACACACTCGAGCTGGAGAGGATGAACCGTTCGCCTCGTGTGTTTTTTCTCTTACTGCTGCTTCATACAGGTGAGTTGAACCGGTTCAGAGAGAACATTTCGACATCAGGCTGCTCTTTGTGGTTCACCACCGATCCGTCTGTTATCTGAGCTGCTGACTCATAAAAACCAGGTGTGTCTGCACCTTGTTTTCTCTGCTACCTGGACGCTCCTGTTCATGTGCTCACTTCATGTGTTCACGCAGGCTTCACTTCCCTTCCTGCTCCTGTCAACATCTCCATCGACTCTGTCAACTTCCACCATGTCCTGCGTTGGGACCCGGGGCCCGGCACCCCCCCAGGAACCTGGTACGAAGTCTACAGGTAATTTCCTCCGACCACCATGCTGTTGGCTGCTGTCACTTCCTGCCACATTCAGCCTGACGGCGTTTCCTCTTTGGGCAGAAAAGACGAGTCCCGTCGGGTAGCTCTCTGCAGGTTTGATCTCACCCAATCGAGCTCTGGCATTTCCTGAGGCTGAATATCAAACATCAGCAGTTCTTTGTTACTGACTTCAGTTTCTGAAAATGTCCCAAACAATCCGAGGAAATAACACATTTAGCCAACTTTAGACCTTTTTTTATTTCTTCTTTGTATTCAGGCAAAGCTTTAAACAGTTTTCATGAAGAGGAAAAACACAAAACGCAAGAAAAAACAGTGAATTAACTCACTGAGGAAAATAAAATCCAAGTGTCTCTTTAGAGTCACAGAGCAGGTTTTCAGATATTTACACCCGACACCACGATGCCTTACAAAGAGAGATGTTTATAGTACAAAGAGTCCACATTTGGAAAATGTTGGTGCAGTTTAATGGATCAAACTCTGGGCTTTAACTTGCAGTCGGGTTTGAGTTGCGTGAGTAAAGAGAAAACACTAATCTTTTGTTTTTTTATCCTGAATGACTGATTACTTTCAGTTTTCAGTTGCAGTTTAGATTCAAAGTGACTTCAGGTTCGTGACACAAACACCTGAAAAACAGAATCTGCCAAACTGTGAAGGAAAATCACAATTTAAATGAAAATAAATGAACATAAGAGCTGGAAAAGATGAAGAAACAAAACTGAAAGGCGACCAAAATCACATGGAGGTATCATCCCCGTTTAAGGCAGGAACATCGAAGTTTTTGAGAAAAATTTCCAAAACTTTTAAAGCTTTTTTTTTTCCAAAGTAAAGCTAAAAATCCTCCCTTTCAGATTAACGTGGTAGATTTCACAGCATTTTTGCATCAAAGGGCTTCACATTGTTTGATTTTTGGAGGTAAAAAGTGATTAATTTAATACTTTAACTTTAAACTTTGCATCTTAAAAAACTTTAATTATTTTGTCAAATAAAAAAAAAACATTTGGATCTTCTGCATATTTTAATTTTTAATAATAAACTGTTTTTGTTTTTGTCATTGTGGACGTTTCGATGTCTCTTTGACGTCTTCGAACAAACTGTGGAAAGTCCAGTTTTTTCCAGATTTTTTGTTTTAAAGCGAATCACGTAACAGACCGTCTCTCTGACCTCGTCTTTCAGTCTTCCTTCACCACATTTCCTAAATATTTAATAATTTATTTAAATTGCATCTGACTGCTCTCAGAATGATGGAAAGTTTGATCCTTAATATTTTCCGTGACGCCCGAGCGAACGTCTGTTGATGTCGACTGTGTGAATCAAGCGGAACCGAAGCAGAACGGTTTTTTAAAAAGCCTAAAGAAAAAAAGAAGTCTTTAGATTTGAAGCTTGTCTTCAGCAGCTCCTCCACCCTTCCATTTTGTGCCTTTTATCACAGAGGCAGTGCAAACATAACAGGAAATGAAAGGAGAGTGAGATGAGGAACAGCGTGTAAAAAGGCCCCCAGGCGACTTGAACGGGGAGGGTTGTGGTTGATAGTTGATGGTTGGCATGTGAACCCTCCACACTGAACCCTGTGTTTCTGCTGTCCACATATGCAAAGTTACACACTTCATCTGGTTACGTTCTGAAGGCCGAACTCCACTTTTATTCAGTCACAAGTAAACAAACTCTGAAACTCTGATGTTAACCTGTTAACTCAGTGTTTTCCTGCAGCCTCACAGCCGTCAGAGCTGCTTTTACTACGAACTGAAAGATCACAGAGCCTCAGGGTTTTTTATCTTTTTCAACACCTTTTCTTTCAGATTTAAAAAGATAACACTCAATATAAGTGACAATATACAACAAAAATACTGTGAATCCTGAATATACGTTACAGTTTTTTGTCAGCCTCTATTTCTCAGCCCAGTGATCAACCACGACCTTTTGATTTGGTCACGTTTTCACTCATCAGGCATCTTTCTGACAATCTGCGGCGTCCTCTTTGATGGAATATGTGACTGCGGGGAACTTTTCCTCTCCCTGAACTCTCTCGGACCGTGGCAGAGCTGCTGTTTCACAGAACTGTTTGTTTCCATCCATCTATTGTGGCATCGCGGTGTGCTTTCTGTGCAGCTGTGACCACAGAGAGGCCGGTCTATAAAAAGCAGCCGGGGTGGGTTTTTATTGTTCCTTTGTGTGTTTTCAGTTTCACACAATTTCATCTAGTTTTGACAGTCGAGGTTCACATGTAATTTACCTGCACAGAAGTGAGAGCACATGATTTATTTCATGCCTGGAGAATTTGAGCAGGTTCATCAGCAAATCTGCAGGTTTAAAGGTGTTTACCGACATTTTTTTCTCTCAATGTCGAAACATTTCACTTTTTTATTTCATGAAGGTTGTGATAACTGTGTGGGTTCATCAGTGTGAGTAACACCTCACACATCACACTGATTCATCTGATGCATCGTTGAATTATTTCAAGATTGTAAAGCTTCGAGTCTCTGTTGTGAGTCAGACTGGACTGACAGCTTTGGACAGTCAAACCCTTTAAGCTGCTGCACTTTCATATTATAAGCTCCATGTAGATTCCAGGCAGGTCAAAGTGTTTTATGTGGGCAAAGAAACACATTAAAAATCAGACATTAGGAAAACTTTAAAACTGCATTTAAAAAACAGTAAAAACAGAAGCAAGAAAAACCCGTCTCAGATGATCCAGAGTGAATCACAGATACATTTAGGTCAGAAATCATTTAGAGTTTTATAGAAAATAAAATGCACATGCAGTTCTCTATTTGCACACATGTTACTTCTGCATTTCTGCAGAAACATGCAGAGCAGCACCTCTTCATGCTCTCAGAGTCAGAGATGCAGATCAGGTGAAGGGCGTTTGTCTGCTCTGCACCCTGAACGTGCAGTGTGATGCATATTGACTCAAAACTCAAAGAATTAATCTCGTAAAATGCTGTAAAATACAAAATGAAGGAATTAGACGCACAGTCTTCAGGATGTCAGTTTTGAGTTCAGCCGGTTACACAATTTCCTCCTTAAAATCTGCAGCTGTGCATTTTTATTTCTGCTGCCGATCCGTCTAAAAAAAGATTGTTGATCTCAATGAAACTTGGCTGGTTAAATTCAGGGTGAATTAAAAAATATGGAAAATAATTTAATGTTTGAGTTTGAAGGATTAATGTTCAGGAACATGCAGAAAAATGAGTGAATTCAGGATCAGAAACACAGAAACAAAGTCAGAAAAGTGTGTGAGATGGAATTTCACATTGACTTCTGTTGGATTTGTTGATATTTTGAAAGTAAGGGGGGTCTTTTTTTTTTGCAGAAATGTAACTTTGATTACCGTAATTTCATGTGTCAATTTACAGAAATGTAGAATTGCACTTCTCCTTTTATCTGTGTGAGCCAGATAACGTTTTTATCTGCAGGAGGGACGAGGAGGCGCTCGTCTCCTGCTCGCTCTTCATGGCTGCTGGCGTCTCTTTCTTCAGTCACTCTGCTGCATTTACTGTTTTCCTTTTCCAAGAGTGATTTTTTTGGTTGTTTGCACATTTTTAAATGGGTTTGGATCTTTGAGTCGTTTCTTTGTCTGCACACAGGGGGCGCCCTGGAGCACAAAACTCAGGGTCATTAATCAGAAGCGACAGTGAGGCACTTTATATCTTTATGTTGAGCCGGTTTAACTTTGGATCAAGCAAAAAAAAGTTCATTTGAACCTTCTGAATGTTCAGTCTGAGTTTAAAAACGTGTGGGCTTATGTGAAAAAACACAAACCATTTTCATGTGAAACCATCAGGAGTCGTTTCCTTTTTCCTGAATTGTTTCCTTTTTCCTGCAGCATTTTGAATCCTATTGTTCCAACAGACACAACCGGCCGTCAGGTGAGAAGACGACACTTCTCTGGAAAAAAAACCTCCCAACAATGACTGAGGGAGGACTCATCGCTGATTTTGTTATGTTAGACTTTCTATTCTTTCTTTCTGATAATTCTGAGTATCGTAATAAAATGAGCTGTGTTTCTCTTTGTGCAGGGGGGTAAAAAAAAAGCTTCTGATGAGCACCAATGAGACCTCAGTGAGGCTGAGGCTCAAAAAGTCCAGAGAAAGGCATGTCCTGGCTATCCGGGCCTTCTACAACCAAACCCTGTTCTCCGAGTACCGCAGACGCTTCTTCTCACCTTATCACGATAGTATGTACTGAATTTGTGTTTGTGTTTGTATTTGTATTTGTATTTGTGTTTGTGTTTGTGTTTGTGTTTGTGTTTGTGTTTGTATGCTTGGGTTCGTTGTTTCATGTGTAATTATTCCATCAGAACAGATGAAGCCTTACTGAACCTGCCGAAACCTGCAGCACCACATTTAATACAGATGTGATTTATCTGTATTGATTGATTATATGAGAAAAAAAAACATCGATTCAGGATGAATTGTACAAACTTGTTTTGCAATGAAACAGAAATGGCTCAGATTTGAAAAGATTGTGTTTCCTGTTTGTTTCAAAGCTATAATAGGTCCTCCAACACTCTCCCTGGCTGGTTGTGGCGACTGCATCAGAGTGAACGTTTCTCTGCCGAAGCCGGCCAACAACCAAGAAATCACTGATGTGCATAAAGATTTGGGTCCTAACTACGACTATGTTTTATGGAAGAAACGTGACGGGAAACGGGTGAGAAATCCATGTTCCTCCTGCATCACATCAGAGATTCCTCCTGTTGAGAACAAACTGTGTTGTGTTCAATGACTGAGTCCACATGGAGTCTCACTTTGAACTCCTCCAAACCTGTTTGTGGTTCGCACTTCCTGTCTGAAGACAAAGTGTCGACAAAAAGATAAGATATCAAGATAAATCATGTTTGCAGAAGATCTCTTCGCTGTGCTCTTAAACGTCCCTGTAGGCCATGTCAGTGAGTCATCATCCCAGATCTCCACAGTCCTGCAAGTGCATCATCTAAATGGAATGCAGCCGTCATTAGAGTTATTAATGAGATGTTTCCTGCTGGTGAAAAGAGTTGGTCCGTTATCTGTAACTACTGAGATCCTCTCACTTATCTCTCCGGCCTTTAACATCTGCTTTCAAAGCTACTCGAGCTCATAAGGGAATTATGTTCAGACGGATAAAATAATCTCACAGTTTTGCGTTATTCACACGTTATTGAACAGAGTGCAGCGAGTTATTTTAACCAAGTTATTCCTCCATGTCCGACCTGCAGGAGGAATCTTTCGACACTGAGAAGAGCTTCACCATCTCCAACCTGGAGCGAGGCACGGAGTACTGTGTGCAGGTGCACCCGCAGATTAACGTGAACAAAAACACCAGGCCGTCCGACAGGGAGTGCGTCTTCACGAGCGCCCCGGAGCCGAACAAAGGTGAGCCGACGTTTCTGCCGCCGTAACCGTGACGAGGTGACGTCACGAAGGAAGTGAAGCGAAACTACGAGACTAAAGAGTCTGTATCCAAACATACGTATCTATTGATATGATTAGAGCATCACAAGACCAGATGACGTCAAGACATTGATCAATGCAGTGACACTAATCGATACAGCAACACATTAATCAGAACAATAAAACAGTGATCAATACAGTGACACATTGATCAGAACAGGGACACAGTGATCAATACAGTAACACATTGATCAATAAAGTAACACATTGATCAATACAGTGACACATTGATCAGTACAGTGACATATTGGTCGGAACAGTGACACATTGATCAGAGCAGTGACACATTGATCAGAGCAGTGACACATTGATCGGTACAATGAGACATTGATCAGAGCAGTGACACATTGATCGGTACAGTGACATATTGGTCAGAACAGTGACACATTGATCAGTACAGTGACACATTGATCAGTACAGTGAAAAATTGATCAGTACAGTGACACACTGATCGGTGCAGTGACCCACTGATCAGTACAGTTACACAGTGATCAATACAGTGACACACTGTTCAGTACAATGACATATTGATCAGAGCAGTGACACATTGATCAGAGCAGTGAAATATTGATCGGTACAGTGACACATTGATCAGTACAGTTACACATTGATCAGTACAGTGACATATTGATCGGAGCAGTGACATTGATTGGTGCAATGACACATTGATCAGTACAGTGACACATTGATCAGAGCAGTGACACATTGATTGGTACAGTGACACAATGATCAGTACAGCGACACATTGATCAGCACAGTGATACATTGATCAGTACAGTAACGCATTGATCAATACAGTGACGAATTGATCAGTGCAGTGACACATTGATCAGAGCAGTGACACACTGATTGGTACAGTGACACAGTGATCAATACAGTGATACAGTGATCAGTACAGTGACACATTGATCGGTACAGTGACACATTGATCAGTACAGTGACACATTGATCGGTATAGTGACACATTGATCGGTACAGTGACACATTGATCAGTACAGTGACACATTGGTCAGTACAGTGACACATTGATCAGTACAGTGACATATTGATCGGTGCAGTGACACATGGATCATTACAGTGACGTCTTGATCAGTACAGTGACACATTGATCGGTACAGTGACACAGTGATCAATACAGTGACATATTGATCGGTACAATGACATATTGATCAGAGCAGTGACACATTGATCGGAACAGTGATACATTGATCAGTACAGTGACGCATTGATCAATACAGTGACGAATTGATCAGTGCAGTGACACATTGATCAGAGCAGTGACACAGTGATCGTTGCAGTGACATATTGATCAGTACAGTTACACATTGATCAGTACAGTGACATATTGATCAGAGCAGTGACACATTGATCGGTACAGTGATGCAGTGATCAGTACAGTTACACATTGATCAGGACAGTGACACATTGATCAGGACAGTGACACATTGATCGGTGCAGTGACACATTGATCATTACAGTTACACATTGATCAGTACAGTGACATATTGATCAGAGC
This sequence comes from Acanthurus leucopareius, assembly GCA_029814765.1. Classification (NCBI taxonomy): domain Eukaryota; kingdom Metazoa; phylum Chordata; class Actinopteri; order Acanthuriformes; family Acanthuridae; genus Acanthurus; species Acanthurus leucopareius. The sequence goes on along the minus strand of JAQMCX010000011.1, from coordinate 21,510,739 downwards.
AGTGACACAGTGATCAATACAGTGACACAGTGATCAATACAGTGACATATTGATCAGGACAGTGACATATTGATCAGGACAGTGACACAGTGATCAATACAGTGACACAGTGATCGGTGCAGTGACATATTGATCAGAACAGTGACACATTGATCAGATCAGTGACACAGTGACTGGTGCAGTGACATATTGATCAGTACAGTGACACATTGATCAGTACAGTGACACAGTGATCGGTACAGTGACACATTGATCAGTACAGTGACATATTGATCAGTTCAGTTACACATTGATCAGTACAGTGACATATTGATCGGTACAGTTAATATTTGCAGGTAAAAACCATCATAATGCCATGAATGTAAACAAATGAAATTAAAAAAAAGTGTGTAAGTGTTTTTGAATATCAACTCTGACATTTCATCGTGTCAGATTTGTTGATTTTTAATTAGTTAAGTTGGTAAAATTTCACATCAGGAGATACTTTGACACATTTGTTGCTTCTTGTTACCTGATTCTTTGAATGGAGACATGAAGAGAGGAACCTCAGGAAAATGTGACACAGTACAGGAAAGTTACTGACTAAGGTACTCAGACTAAGGTATTTATTATATTGTGTGTGTGTGTGTGTGTGTGTGTGTGTGTGTGTGTGTGTGTGTGTGTGTGTCTGAAGGCCCTCTTGTTTTAGGTGCAGTTATTACTCCTCTGGTTTTGGTTTTCGGTGCCCTGATGACCATCATGTTGCTCCTCTATTACACCGGATTCATCTGCAAACTGAAAGCAACTCTGCCCAGAGTACTGAATGTAAGTCTGTCCGTCTGTCCGTCTGTCTGTCTGTCCGTCTGTCTGTCTGTCCTTGCTGTTCTTAGCTTAACGCTCTGAGATACAACATCTCACCATCCAAGCGTTTGCTCTGTCAGGTCGTGGTGCTGAACTCCTCCGTCACATCAGACAGACGGAGCGACGGAGGAGACTGATACAGAATGTGATGTTTCGAGCTGCACTGGTGTCACTGCACCAAATCTGAGTCTCCGTCTTCATAATGTCAGTCGATGCATGTCGTGCTGCAAAGGCTGCTCTGGTATCTGACTTGAATCAGATTTGAATCAGATTTGAAACCACTTCCACGTGTGGTTTGGATCCGATCATGTGGTTTTGCTGCTCAGACTTCATAAAATCAATCTGGATCTGACAAAAATGGGATTTGGGGCTGGCAGTGTGAACAAACCACTTAAAGCTCTTTGATTAGAAAAGTCTGCAATGACAGAGATGATCCAGACTTTCTAAGTGTTTTTTGTCAGATTTGACTGGTGCAGTTTTTACGTGAAGGTGACCACTGAGAGCGGAGTCATGGCTCTCTACCATTCGTTTATATGTGGACCTGGTCTTTAAAGTGGGAGGAGTCAAGATGGCTGCTGAGTTAGAGAGACTTTGCTTCAGCAAAGTAGAACATGACAACAATTTACACATTTTAACACACGAAAGATAAACCATTTAACTTAATTCATTGATGGCAGAAGCAGAACAATCAAGAAAAACGAGCAGGTAAACAGGCAAACTGCTGCTTCTGCCGTCTTTGGGAGGATGGTGCATCTTTGAGGTGACGTTCTGTTGCTGTCTCACTGTCTTCTTCCTCGTGATGAAGTCTTTGTCTCTCTGTCCAGGCGGCTCTGAGCCGAAGCTACACCCTGACACCAGAGAAGACCATCCCTGACCACATCCACATCAGCCCAGATGTTGAGAGACAGAGGAAGCACAACAATCCCACGGTGCCACGACCTGCCGCCAGGGGTCCAAACTTACAGGAGGACAATGAAGAGGAGGATGAAGAGGAGGAGGATGAAGGGATGAACATCTACATGAACCGACCTGTAGATCTTTCCTCAGATCAGACATCCTGTGAGAACTCTGGCGACGTGGCGGGAAACCAAACGCTGGCTGCGAGTGGGAATTCTGGGAGTCTGACAGTGAAGGAGGAGGAGGAGGAGGAAGAGGAGGCACCGGTCGCACAGTTTGAGGACACACATGATGAGCACAAGGCCAAAAATGATGTCACAGAACTTTCTTTCGTCCCCTTTAATCCTGGACATCAAACTGGAGTCCAGAGACGTGTCGTAGATGAGGTGGTGGAGGAGAAGGTGGGACAGGAGGAGGAGGTGAAGAAGAAGAAAGAGGAGGAGGAGGTAGAGGAGGTGGGTAGCAGCTCAGGCAACATCAACCTGTTTTCAGTCACCCTCGGAGCGTTGACTGGCTGTGAGGAAGAGGAGGAGCACGATACAAGAGACTCTCTCACAGACTTTCTGAAACTGTGCGATCAGGAGCCTCTTCTGCACACAAACTCACAAACTGAAGATCAGACAGATGTGCAAACAGCTGCACTGATGCTGCCGACACATGCAGGCACTGGATATGAGAGCAAACATGCAGACACTTTCTCCAACTGTGAGAAGCCTGACGAGGAGGAGGAGGAGGACGAGGAGGAGGACGAGGAGGAGGAATTTTCAGGATATATGAAACACACATGATAAGTTGCTCTTATTGCTGAATGTGTTTCGTATTATTGAAAGAAAAGACTGGAAAGTTAAAATGTGGTTCAGGAAGTTATTTATATTTTCCTTTTATTGAAGGGAAAACAAGGAGGCAACACATCAGCACGTTCCTCCTGCAGCTGCTTTTCCTTTGCAGCCATTTGCATTTTGACATTTTTGATGTGTTGTTTTTTTAACGACAAAATATTCTGTCAAAGTCGACAAAAGCTGATGGTTTTTAAATGCATTAGCTTATTTTTGATACACAATTTTAAGACAATCTGAATGGAAAGGTGCCAAAATGGAAATATGCACAAAAAAGAGGAAACTGAAAATAATGCTGCAAACAGAACTTCAGTCATGATCTCATTGTCATGATGTAATCATGTTTTTCTGCTCTTTTAATGGCCTACAAACACTCACAAGACCTACAAAGGGGAATCATTCCTTTTCTACCATCCGTTCAGTTTAATGTGAATGTGTACTCTAATGTGTTCCCTCTTGAACAAAGTGACCAAAACACTTTTTCTGTGTAACGTGATGCTCTCTTTAGTCCCTCAGTGTGATGTGCATCAGCGGAAACAGAGGCACTTTTCACAGGAAGGAAAAAAAAATGTTTTTAAAGGTGCAGTTTTCTTTTTTGTAAAGTATGTGAATATGTTTTGTGATGCTAACTTTACAAAAAAAATGATTTCTTCATGCAGTGTGCACTGAGTAGACTTTCCCTGGCAGCACTCAGATGCTTAACAGTGAGATGAAATCCAAAAACAAGAGTAAGTGTTGCTGTTAAGTGAGTCAGGAATTCCTCATGATGAGTTCGGACTCTGTGTTTTTGTCTCCAAGCATCAAAACAGCAAAGTAACTGAGTTAGTACACAGTGTACAGCCTCCTTCCCTCCTTCCCTTTTTGAACTCCTCGCTACTTCCACAAGGTCACGTGATTTCCCATCAGCGTCCCAGTCCGGTGCTGCCTTCACGGGCCTCCTGACATTCCAAACACCTCCACAGCGACGTGAAAGACCGCAAAAATCCGCCAAGTGCGATCGTGACAGTTATTTTTGCGTCACTCTAAATTAAAAACAAAACAACAAAAAAGACTTCTTAAGGGGCAAATGGGGGGAAGTCTGTGCAGCACGTGACAGCTGGACGATTTATAAAATATGTGTTTTTGACTGTACTTTTGCACTGCACACAATAGCTTTTTAACATTTTCCGAGCCTGTAATGCTAATTAATATCTATTTTGTAATATCTGTCATAAATTATTATCTATTTCCAGCTTATTTTTTATCACTCTTAACGCCATATATCGACTTTTGTCCTGTAAGTTGTTTCTGTGTTTAAGAACATGGGGAGCAACTTGAAACCGGAGTCAGACTCCTTACACGTGTGCACACACTTTGCCAGTAAATCTGCCTCAAATTTATATTATCCTACAGGTCGGATAAGAATCTTTTTTTATGATGTTTTATGTTTTCAGTGTAAAGTTTATAATTGTCGAATTTTCTGAGTCCGAAAACCCATTTCTGGTGTCATTATTCTGTACACAGTCAAGTTTGCATTTTCATGCTGGATCTGAAAAATAAAAGCAACATTGTAGGAAGTGTTTTGTTTTATGTGTGTGGGGTTTTTTTTTTTTTATTATTATTTTAATATCCAGTAAATGTGACAAATGTCTCATCGCGCTGTCGAACGGGAACTCCGTTTCTCTGGAGTTCCCTGAAAGCAGCAGGAGCCGTTGTAGTGAGCGTGGTCCGTTTACGTGACTCCGGTACTGTGATTGTCTGTCCTGTGGCTAAAACTGGTGGATAAACTCAGGAAAGCATCTCTAAACAGGTAGCTGTGATATTTAACATTCAGTGTTTGTTAAGTTTTTGTAAAAGCTCTGACTCGTCGGCTCTCGTCGGTGCTAACACAGCCAATGTTAGCTAACACAGCCGACGTCGGACCGTTAGCTAACTCTTCGTAAGTAGCGACGTTTCCTGCAAGTGGGCGTCTTCAGATAAACACAAATACTTTTCGTTTTCTGGTGGAGAAATATCTGATAAAACTTATCTGTTTAAAACAGTTGACTGCGAGTTTTCACGTGTTTATTGATAGAAATAAACCCGATGCTTCAAGCTAACTAAAGCGGCGGCTACAGAGCGAAAGTGAAGGTATTTTCAGATCTTTGAGATGTTCCGATTAAAGTAATTACACTTTATTTTGATCAGAATCAACCGACTTTATTCATAAATGAGGTTTTTACATATAAGAAGTTCGTCTTTGTGTTAAAAATGTGATTAAAATCAAAAAGTACGAGCCGCAAGTTAATTAGCATAAACAACGGTGACATTTACTGAAGAATATCAACATGCTCATTACATTTGTTATTGCACTTACAGATCTGTGCTGTTCGATACATAAATGTATTGATTGATGATTGATTATAAAGGCTGTAAACCTGACGTTACTTAGCTTATTTAGAGTATCGTTACAGTGTCATTACAGTAAAGTAACTTGACATATTTCTCTTTACATTCATCTGCATTTTGCGCCAGTCTCGTGTTTCTGTTTGTGTGTCCCCGTCAGTCAGGACAGGTGTGTGTCAGGTGTGTCAGGTGAGTCTTAACCCAGATTTCTGTCTGACAGGCTGAGCTCATCTGGAAAGCGAAAGCGGAGTCCTGGGATGTGGGGGGGCTGATGGCGGAGCAGCGGAGATGCTTTGCCTGTCATGACTGCTCTCATTTGGATGCTCACCTGGCTGCCTCACGTCCTGCCAGGTGAGTCGCGCCCTCAGGTGATCACGTGTGTCAGCGGAATTAGCCTAAAATTACAGTCACACCTGGAGGCGTGTCCTCTGAAGACAACACACACGGCTCAGTTCCGATAAAAGGTGTTTTCACTCGGGAAGTTCTGGGAAGTTTTTAAATAAAAAAATATTCCGAAGTGTTTCACTGAAAGTTATGAACTCACTCATTCAAAAGTTTGCTCATCAACTTTTTGTGTTTTTAACAGAAGTTTTTGTTCAAGAATGAGGATAAAACTCTTCATTCATTCTGGTTAAATATTTGGGACGAAGACTCATTTTCAGAGTTGGTATTGCACTTTAAAACCTATAATAGTAATAATAATAATAATAATAATAATAATAATAATAATAATAATTGCTAAAGTCTTAGTGGGCTTTTTCAAAAATATTAAAATCGATGCAGAACAACAAAAGATATCGTGTTTTTTACTTGAGAGAATTCTTCTCCCTTGTCCAAACCTGTTGTCTACATTACCCACAATGCAACTTGACTGTTATTTACTGTGTATTTACTAACTCAGCTGGAGATCTGGGTGTGTTATGATGGCCTGAAGCAGAGATGAGGAGCAGATAAACCTGCCTGGATCGCTGCTCTCGGGCTCCAAAACCACAGAGTTTTTTTAAATTCCAACACCTTAAAATAACAAAAACATCCGATGTGCAAATCAAACAGAAATCTGCCACATGTTTGTTTGTATTCCAGCTATGAGTGAACTGCCCCGCCCTGTGAATGTGAGCCTGTCTTCAAAACATTTCCATCATCTGCTAACATGGAAACCTGGACCGGGGACGCCCGGCGGAGTCCACTACCAAGTGACCATGAACACACCTCGGTGGGTTTCATCTGTGTTTGGACTCAGACTGTGTGTTCGCAAACAGCTGGGGAAGTTTTTTACGTTATCAGGCACCTTATTGTTTGTGTAAAGACGCAGAGCGCCAAGTTTCACAAGTCCGTCCGTCCATCCGGTGCCCCATGCAGGGAAGAACAAACAAGCCACAGATCTCAGCGTTCTGCTCTGTTTATCGACAGAAATCAGTTCACAGCTGCAGCTGATTGCATGTGCTTCATAAACACATGCATTAAAACGTAAAAGCAGTAAATTTTGTGTGAAAAACATTCACTTCTGGTCAAATCTGACTCCAAGTCTGCTCCTGTCCCTCTGTCCTGCTCCTGAAGGGGGGTTTCCTGGACGCCGGTGGTCGGCTGCGAGCGTGTCGACCATCCGCTGTGTTGCGACCTGACCGAGGCTTTTTCTGACCGCGGCGAGGTTTATTTCACCCGGGTCACAGCCCTGCTGGAGGGACGGGCCTCTCAGCATGCAGATCAAAGCAGCCATGGATTTAACCCTGCCAGAGACAGTGAGTCCAATGAACCTGAGCCTCTTCTTCTTTCTGCCTTTATTTACTTTGTGCCTCCTTATCGTGTCTGCAGCTGTGGCTTTATTACATCAGTGGGTCAGTCCTGCTCTGCAGTCTATTCTCCTACTTCTATTAGTTAATGATTTAAAAATTAAAAGGGCTGCTGGGAAAACAAGACGCTCAAATAACTGGTTTAACTGGCCTCATGGCGCCCGTTGTTGCCTCTGGTTGTGGCCTCACATCAGCATCGCAGGCTCACACATGTTCAGCCTTCAGCCGCACAGTGGAGGATGTGTTTGTGGTCGTATGGCTGAACAATGAGAGGTGGCTGAAAGTCAAAGAAGCGATCTGTTTGCTCAGGCTCCTCTTCCTGTTTCAGTGCAGCGCAGTCTGAACTTTTCAGTCTGGTCTGTTTGAGCATCTCATGCCAAAACATAAACCAGTAATATAAATGTTGTCTCGAGTTGTTTGAGGAACTTTTTCTAACTTTTATCTTTGATGAAGTCGCACAATGGGATTCTGTTGAATCCGTTTATGATAAATAATGTTCATTAAGATAAAACTTTACAGCTCTTATCCTCTCATTTATTGCACTCCACTGAACTGAGAACGAGATGCAAAACTTGCTGCACTTCCTGAAGCTTTTTACTGACTGAACCAGGAAATGATGCATCGAGTGAGTTTGCAGAAACATCTGTTCGTGGTCCTCAGGAGCACAGAGGCTGCACTCTGTTTTCAGGTTTTTAATTTGCATGAGTAGAAAGATTTGCTAAGATGACAGAAAGATGGAGAATAAGACACAGTGCAGGGGGAGAGGTGTGTGTGTGTGTGTGTGTGTGAGAGTAATATTTAGATTTTAACACATATTATTGATGAAAATGTAAAACAAAGTCACTCTGAATGAAACCAATAAAACATGGATTCATGGACAACAGGAACACTTGTAACTTTGCCAGTTATTTCACCGTTTTTATCTCTGATTCTTATGAAAAACTGACGTCTGCAAGCGAGAAATTACAGTGAATCCAGATCTGCTGATTGGCCAGTTGAGGAAGAATGAACCTGAGAGTTTGCTCTTACATAAGTTTGACTTTTTGCTCCACTTTAATGCATCTTTGATACATAAAGACAGAAACTTTAAAGGTAATGAAGTCACAAGTTGGGGAAATATTCATCTCCAGATTTATTTATGTTTCCTGAAAGAAGTTTGAGTGAAAGTAAGTGAAGCGTCCCTTCGTGTCCTCCAGCTTACCTGGACCCGCCGCTGCTGACTGTGACGCCCTGTGAGGAGAACCTGTGCGTGGAGCTTCAGCCTCCCAAGGAGCACCTCAGGGACTTCTACGAGTCCGTGCAGTACGAGCTCAGGATCAACTCCAGCAGCGGCGAGAAGAAACAGGTACTGCTGCACACCGACTCACATACATACAGTTCAATACGCTCAGAGTTTTATCTACTTGTTCCAGTCGAGTTTTGATTTTACGGCTTATCTTTCCTCCCATGCTTTGTTTTTAATGTTCTGTATCGACTGTGTTGAAGTGAGTGCAGCTCCGTTTGACCTCCAGGGTGCGAAGAGCTTCAATCAAAGCATTTTCTTGTTCTCACACAAAGCAAACACTGTGGCTGTAGCTTCAGTAAAAAGGCCTGTTATGTTTGAAGTTACAAAATGTAACAGCTGTGAATGAAAACCTCTAAAAAAAGCTTTTATTTTTGTTATATATTTAGCAGAGTTGTGCTCTTACATTGTCTCAAAAAAGTCTCCAACGTGGCTCAGATAATTTTGTTTTCATGGTTTTAAACTGAGGATCTCTTTGATGCAGAAGTTCAGTTTCTTTGCATGAAAACAGACAGAAAAGAGGAAAAACTGTCACAACAACTCTCAGTTTTTTGTTGCTCTGTGAAGGAAAGTGAGGGTCTGATCTTCTCCAAAGTTAAAGTTTGACTTGATTCTTAGTTTTTCTGTTGTGTGAAGCTGCAAAAAACTCTGGAAGATTTGCTTTTTTTTGCTGAAATCACGTAGTTACCGACATGTCAGCAACCACAACCTTCATGATCATCAGGTTGAAGCAGCACTGCTTTAAAAAAGTGCTGTGGTTTCTGAACGGGTGATGAGAAGCTTCCAGAAGGTTGAGTTTGATTAACACATCTGTGAGTTTAACGGCTCATCAGACACCAACGAGACACAAACCATCCTGTAGGAGCGTGATTTTTGGTTAAAGTAGGTTAACAGATAATTTAAGTTGATTTAAATACAGTTAAAATTCACAGTAATATAAGTTAATTGATTTGGAAGGGATTAAAAGGCCTGTTTATAGGTATTTTCAGTTCTTAATCAATGGGAGCAAGTAAGAGTTTGGTGTTTTTAAGATGCTGCACACCTTTAATTACTTTAGTTGAAGCTCCTGTGAGGTCAGTCAGTCATTCAGATGAGAGCGGAGCCACGCGGTTTTTTGACCTCGCTACCTCGTTGTTAATATTTTTGCATATAATTGATGCTTAACGCACAATTTTGACACTTTTCTGTATCACCTTTTTCTTGTTTTGTTTAAGTAAACAGTTTAAACTTTTACGAGCGGTCCTGTGGATTTCTTTTTGTCGATGTGGATGATAACGAGGGGATTATTGAGAGCATCAAGCCGAGCTCCATTGTGTGGAAACCTACAGATCCGTCTAATAAAATGCCCCAGAATTTCCCTCTTCTGTCCGTCTGGATGCTTTGAAACTGAAATTTGACCTTTGTTGAGTTTGAAAACATCCCCTGTGAGCGGTGGGGATTCATTCTGCTAATCTGAGACGACTCTTACAAAATCTACTGAAATCAGGTTGTGGACTTTTAAGCTGCACATAATTGGGTTTAAAAATTGTTGTTTTCTTTTTTTTTTACTCATTTTCAGATAGAAATCTTGTGTATTAAATGGCGTTGCAGCTTGTAAGATCAGTCAGTGTGTGTAGAGTTTATTCTCACAGGTCTCATTGCATCATGAGCAGCTTCAAACATGGCTTCCTGTGGTGTGATTTCTGCCACTGATGCTGCATTTGTGAAGCTGTTTTTCTCTGAATTTTGTTGTAATCCGACACACCTGTCTGTGGTCGCTTTCTTTAAGGAAACCAAGTTTCTCAGAAGACAGATTCTGGATAATTTGGCCGCCGGCAGATGGTACTGTGTCTCCATCCGCTTCTCAGACAGCATGCTGCCCAGGAAGTCCGACTACAGCAAACCTGTGTGTGCTTCCACCAAAAGACAAAACACTGCAGGTAAACAGGAGAAAACCCTTTTCTTTTATATATAAACATAAGAGGTGAGAGAAATGTTGTTTGCTTCCCTGAGAGGTGATGAACTTCACACCTTTTTTTCAGTTTATCTTTGAGTGATTATGCAGAAAACTTGAAGTTAAAGCTGAAGCTGGAAAGCCAGAAAAATATGGAAGGAGCATTGCTTCATCTAAACACCCCCCCCTCCAAGAAAAGCCCCCCCTGCACATGCTTGAGCTCTGCCACATCACAGTGGGGTTACACGCTGTTACAAGTGAACATGGCGGCTTTAAAGTTTGCTTTGTTCTTCCACCGTCTAGTGAACTTGCAGTCATGCATCTCCAGCTGCAGGCGGCTGCATGGGAGGTCAGAGCACGAGCAGGGCGACGGGGGCGTTTGATTGGATGTTTCCAAGCGTACCCAGGGCTGTGATTGGTCGGTGTTTTCACAGGTTTACAGCAGCTACAGACGACAGAGCTTTGTGTAAAAACCATTTCAATCAACATAACAACGAGTGTATTCTGGATAAAATTACAGCCTCCGACAGTTTTATGGGTTTTCCTGTTGTGGGATCTTCTGTAGTGATGCCGTGTAGATGATGACACTGAAGTTTATCACAAAGAAGCTCAGTATCAATCAGGCGTTCTGGACAAGAGAGAACATTCAGAGCCAATATGAATCTCTGACATACAGCTCAAACATTCCACTTTTATGGGTCAGGTCATCTTAACCAAAGAATGTGACTCTGAACTGTCGAAAACAATCAGCCACTGTCCGTTCTGTGAATCCTGCACCTGGGGACTCCCACCCTGATAAGAGGAAGCAGCCCCACTGAAAAGATATCTGCTCCCTTCAGCCGCAGTCAAAGCACTTCAGGTCACATGAGGTCATAACAGAATACAAAGCACTGATTGGATGTCAGCACTGAAAGACTGGACAACATCAGCCTTCATACAGTCATCTGTTGGACAGAGGCAACAGCAGGGGAGGGAGCCCCAACTTACAGCCTGATGCCCCCTCTTACAGCCTGATGCCCCCTCTTACAGCCTGATGCCCCCTCTCACAGCCTGATACCCCCTCTCACAGCCTGATACCCCCTCTCACAGCCTGATGCCCCTTCTTACAGCCTGATGCCCCCTCTCACAGCCTGATGCCCCTTCTTACAGCCTGATGCCCCTTCCTATAGCTTAATGCCCCTTCTTACAGCCTGATGCCCCTTCCTACAACTTAATGCCCCCTCCTTACAGCCTGATACCCCCTCTCACAGCCTGATGCCCCCTCTCACAGCCTGATGCCCCTTCCTACAGCTTAATGCCCCTTCTTACAGCCTGATGCCCCTTCTTACCGCCTGATGCCCCCTCCTTACAGCCTGATGCCCCTTCCTTACAGCCTGATGCCCCTTCTTACAACTTAATGCCCCCTCTCACAGCTTACTGCCCCTTCTCACAGCTTACTGCCCCCTCTCACAGCCTGATACCCCTCTCACAGCGGTGTGATGCTGACGTGACTCAGGCTGATGTCAGTTGTCAGTTCTGGGTTTTTAAAACCTGTAACAGAGTCACATGTCTGTTTTTGGGGGGGCCCCCCCCCCCCCCCCCGGGGGGGGGGGGGGGGGGGGGGGGGGGGGGGGGGGGGGGGG
>JAQMCX010000011.1:21479203-21499075 GCA_029814765.1 Acanthurus leucopareius | reverse complement strand
ATCATCATTATAAACCTTTGAGCAGAATATTTTGTCTTCATTTTATCATCTTCATCAGGTCAGTTTACAGTAAAAAAATGTCTCTTACTTTGTGTCTGAAGGTCCAGGTTCATTACTGAAGTCTGGAGGATCATCTTTGGACTGGTCACTCTTCATAGACAAACAGCTGGATACTGGAGACTCTGCTCTCTGTCTGTAGGACTTAACTCTGCAAACACCAACATGTTTCATTCATATCACATGAATTCTTTATAATTTATCTAATGACAAAAGGCATTCAGGAAGCTTTAAATACACAAACAGCAGCTACTGTTGATAATCAGAAGGTTTAAAGTTTGTTTTTGTCCTCTTAGATCAGATTTCAGCTTTTCCAGGTGACTGACAGCTGTTACAGGTACTAAGAGGAAGACGGGACACATGATTTCTCTCTGTGTCACAAACAGTTTGGTAAATTTAGTTAGCAAATACATTTTGTCCACATTTTAAGATACAAACTCAAAATCAACAAAACAAACATGATTTTGTGAGAAGTTGCTGAAAATGAGACACATGAACAAGTTTTTGTCAGTTCTTACTTTGTGTCTGAGGGTCCAGGTTCATCACTGAAGTCTGGAGGAGAATCTTTGGACCAGTTACTTTTCATAGACAGACAGCTAGATGCTGGACACTCTGCTCTGTCCTCCTCTTCCCCCACACAAACACTCATCTTCTGATCTGAAGTCAGTCTGAGAGGTCAAACAGAAACACTGACTGTGAGTTCAGAACACAAGAATCAAAATGAAGAAATGGTGTTTTTTAAATGCAGACTTGTGCAGATTTCGATGTCAGAGGATTTTGCAGGAAGTGATGATCTTGTGAACTGACCTCAGGCTGCAGTGAGGCCAGTTTTTGTCTCTTATCAGTGGATGTGATGAAAAATAATCAGTTCTCTTGGATCTCTAATAACATTTTAATGATTTTTGGAAGTTTTGACTGCAACACTGATTAAAACTTGAGTTTACACAACAAACCTCAAACAAACATTTTTCACTCAACTCTGCAAAGCAAATTAGACTCAGAGGTTAAAAAATGAATCGTTTCAAAGTCGAAATCCAGATTTTGATGCTCAAAATTTGGAGAACAAGTTGTCAAAAAACATGTTGTGCCCCCCCACCCCCCCCTAACAAAACAAAGAGATGTCTTGTTTTCTGCATAATATTTTTCTGTAAAAACAAATTTTATCTCAGGTGTGTGTGACTTATACAAACAGATCTGTCAGCACCCACAGCGTCCTGGAAACATATGAACTTTGTTCCTGAGACCTTTGGTTTGAAGTTACAGGTCAGAATGTAAAGTTTGATTTTAGAGCGCCCCCTATTTGATAAAGGTTTTTATTTTGCCTGAGTAGTGACTCAGAATTTCAACCTTCCTGCTGAGTTTGAAAACTGAAGCTGTTCCAGTTTGTGAGACCCAGAAACTTTGGGGGTTCAAGCAGAAAAGGAGAAACGATCCTCACAGATACAATGAGGTTTGTTCAGGAGTCGCCTGGAGGACCGAGAGGACAGGAAGTAGCTCACGATCTCTCTCTCTCTTTCACACATTCATCCTAACATTTCTTTCCTCTACAGTCACAGAGAGAAAACACACTCACAGACTTTGACATGAAATAATAAGAAGTTGGATGAACACTCACCCTGCCTCAGCCTTCAGTTCTCCTCCGTCTGCTCCGTCGATCTCAAAATGTCTGAACAGACTGAACTTCCTCTTTCAGGCTCCTTCCTCTTCTCTGTTTACAGGAAATCAGCTGGACTCTCATAACTTCCTATTTCAAACCCTCCCAGTGTGGTCGGTGTCAGTTTGGCTTCATGTTGTTTGGTGTAGATACAGTACCTTAATAATTTGTGTCTAATCCAGGTGATGAAGTTTACAGCACTCTTGTTGAGTAAATTGGGATTTTTGTGCAGATTTTTAAACTAATATTTTATCTAAACTCCACCAATGAAACTTTAAAATATTCAAATCTAAAGACAATCTTCCTATTTGTCTGTTTCCTCTCTGTAATAGCAAGAAATGTTTTATGTCATCATGAGATTTTCAGGCAGTGAGTTTAAATAAAATGGCATCAAACTGAATCATGTTTTATTCTGAGGACTTTGTGACCATGTGCAGATCAATGCCTTATAACTGTGTCAGATGTATTTTGATGCTGCTGTGCGTGTGCGACCCAACAGTCTTTCTGTCTTTGATTTGTTTTTATTGATTGTTTGTTGTCCGTTTTATTGATTTTATTTATTGTAACGTCTGCGTGTGAGTGAATGTAGCAGTGACCCAGCGATGTGGTTTTGTGAAAACTTTGATCCACCTGGCTGCAGCTTTGAGTGTGGCAACGCTGCTGCTGAACTCCTCCACCTGTGACGGCGTGGAGACACACGGCGAGTTGTGGAGAATCTCTCTCAGCCGTGACTTTCTCATCTCTTCACGGACATCGATTGCCGGTGACACACCAGCGGACATCCCAGCATCTCTGCAGCCTGAACACAAGAAGCAGGAATCGGAATCGGAAAAGAGGGAGAAGAGGTGGATTACAACAGAGACTGCAACATCTCCGGCTCGACAACCGCCGCAGACCCCCCCCCCCAAAAAAAAATCCTGCAGTCTCTCAGACACAAGACGGACAAGTTGGAGGCGTGGGTGAAGTGGAAACCTGACATCAAAGACACTTGTCTTGTCGCCTTTACGGAAACGTGGTTGGGCGAGTGGGACCGGGACAAGGACCTGAACATAAGTGGGTCTGGAGGCCCAATTCAGCTGGACCGAGACCCGGAGAAATCCAGGAAGAGTCGCGGAGGAGGAGTGTGCCTCTACGTCAACAAAAGGTGCTGTGACACTGTTGTGATCAGAGAACGAATATGCACTCTTGACATTGAACTGCTGACAGTGGCACTCCGTCCCTTTTATTTACCTCGCGAGTTTCAACAGCTGTTTTACACGTCAGAGTTTATTCACCCGCGAGCCAACGCGTCAGCTGCTGCTCAGCTGATAGCTGACGTCACTCAAAGACTGGAGGACACCTGCCCGGAGGCACCCAAGTTCATCTTGGGAGACTTCAACCACTGTGCTTCAGATGAAACTCTTGGATCCTGTGAGCAGTATGTAACCTGTGCTACCTCACAGAACAACACGGTCATAGATCTTTGCTTTGATCAGTAGAGGGAGCGTACAGATCCATGCCCATGCCGTCTCTTGGAGCTTCTTACCACAACAGCATGTATTTAATGCCTTCAGGCGTCTGGATCGAGAGGAGAAAACTGTGAAAATCTGGTCAGACGACAGTGTATCCTCCCTCCAGGGATGCTGGGAATGTACAGACCTGCAGTGTTTTTAAGATGCTTGTGGTGATGACATTAATGAATTGACTGATACAGAGTCTGCTTACATACATTTCTGTATTGAGGCAGTTAACCCAACAAAAAAGTTTTCATTTATCCTAACAACAAGCCATGGGTAACTAAAGAATTAAAAAGTATTATCAACAAAAAGAAAAGGACATTTTACAGCGGGGACCCCTTGGACAAGAAAGCAGTCTCCAGGGAAGTAAAAAATGAAATAAGAAAGGCAAAAATATGGTACAGGAGAAAAATCGAAAATCAATACAGTGGTGGGACCTAAAGGCAGCCTGGCAAGGAATAAAATCCATGGCAGCGATTAACTTGGAAGTCAATGTCAGAATGCAGAAATCTGCAGTTTCAGCGTCTTTCACATCAGCACTCAATTATATTTCTGTGTTTGTGTTCTGATTTCAAATGAATTATCATTCTAGTCTGTAGCCGTCTTCATTAATCGCAGCTACCAGACTGTCGACAGTCACCGTTGCTGAAGTAACAAGACTGGAATCAAAGTGTCAGAATGGAGACAAACTAAACATAATCTTCTGTTCAAAATAAATGAGAGGGGGCCCAGATCAAATATCAGCACTCCCACCTGCATGAAAATGAGAGAGAAATGTTTTCTTTCCTCTGCCATTAACAAACATGATTAAAAATTAGTATTAAAACAAATGAACTTCACTTTTTCTCCAGAAACAGAAAAAGAGAGAAAGTGAAGCAGATGGGAAGTTTTGTAGGTACATATTTACATTTTTAATGATTAATGAACTTTGAATGCAAGCTGATAGAGTGCTTCAAAATCCACAAAACAGAGTTTGTTTTGTTTTGTTTTGTTTTGATTTTTTTTTTTTGTTGTTGTTGTAATTATTGGGGGACTGTCCTGCCGGATTGGACTAAGCCACCAATCTCCTTAAGTTGTAGACACGCCCCTGCTTCAAGGTCTGTAATGGCACAAATAAATGAACTATATGTGTTAATGCACAGTAATGTCATAAAGCAAAGAGGACATCAGTTCTGTTGCGGCTCGTCTGTAACACTGGATGAAGCAAAGAGGAGAGCAACGAGGAAACCAGAAGAGTCCTGAGCTGAACTCCCTCTGCAGACTCCTATGATGATAAATGTCGCCCTCTGCTGTCAAACTGGAGTTTTTCCCTTTTTTCTACTTTCTGTCATGTTGTTTTCTTTCTTCTGATTTTTCTGCTTTCTGCATCCAGTGATGCAGAGACGTGACAGAGGATATTTTAATGTCTAAATACAGATCATAAGATTGTCCCACAGTCTTGGCAGCAACAATTAACAAAAGGCATATCAAAAATGTCATTTTTGTCATTTTCCAAGAACATAGAGCTAAAACTTAAAAGCAACTGATTTATTTTTTCGAGCTTTCAGTTTGTTTTTGAACTGTGAATAAATGATAATTATCCTCAACTTGTTATAGACACTAGTGAGAAAAATAATTTTCCAAACGGTGAAGATAAATTAAGGAAAAGGGTAACAATTGTTTGCAAAGGGACATGAAACTATCTGTAAGCTACACTGATCTGTCCTGCATACTCATTCTTTATATCTCTCAAGATTTAAATCACATTTTAATGTTATTTTGGAAAAATCAGCATTACTGTTTAGAAACGGAGCCTTGCTTAAAACTTGTAACGCGGTCGATTTTGAAATAATGAGTGAAAAGTCAACATGAAAGGGCTTTGATCTTTTCTAATATATATTAAATAATACTCATTAAATTGATTAGCTTTGAGTTTCAATTAGATTTTGAAATATCAACATTCCCTGATGTGCTCTCTGTCCTTCCTTTAGACTGATTTATAAACTGAATTTCGGATCACAATGTGCCATTGTGGAATAACCACTTTCATATTAAATAAAAGGACCAAAGCACACTTATGGAGGCTTTATTAAAGAAACAAATATGATCTATAAAGTACATCTGATGGACACAAATGGCAATCTGCTTAAACTGGAAAAGTTTGATAATAAAGAACTTTAAAGGCTCTTCAAAACTTTATAAAGGTAATTTATTTACTTGTATGTTCTTCATGATTGTTTTGTCATTCCAACATTTTAGTCCTGTTTTTCCAGCATTGACTATATATTATTATATTTGTAATAGTTATAATCGAAACCATCCTTGCTTTGAGCAGCTTGTGTTTAAATAAAGTTGCATTAGACAAAAAAAAAAGAGAAGTTCCTTCAGGATTGAGGAAGTGATTAAGGAAGTATCGTTCAGGTCCCATCCACAGGTTTTTAGGTTGAAGAACGGAAAGATTGATCTGAAATGGAGTTAAAACTCATCGGGGAATCTTCTCATATGGTGAAATGAGGGTTTCACGATGTGTTTGACCGTGTTGTTCCTTCACATCTTCGTCCGAGGTAATTGTAGTTTTAACAGTAAGATTATCTTTTTTAGCTATAGGAAGCTAACAGCACGGCTAGGCTCGATGCTAACACACAGGCCGCTAACGAAGCTTTTAAACTCATTTATTAACGACAGCCAGCAAACCAGACTTAGTTTTAAAAAGTCACTCTTTTAATTTACACTTTAAAACTTTATGTTTGTTGAGCCTTTCCGTCAGCTGACACCGTGTTTATTAAATGGTCACTCACGTACTGTCATCGATAATGAGGCTTTTTTTGGTGGATCATCAAAATGAGCTTTCAGTGTTTGTCTTTAAATGTCATTTCTGAAGTTAGTTATGTGCTAAATATTACAAGAAAGTTATGAGAATTTATATTACAAACAGCAAATGTCTTAAACCCCCTGTTTGTTTGTTTGTACGAGCTCAAATCTCTTAAAAATATGAGATCAGCAGTTTAAATTAGCTGTATAACTTAATTATTAATGATATTAAACTACAAATTATAGATGATAGATATATAACAGACAACTGGCAGTTTCAAGAAAAAAACAAAGATGAGTTACAGTCTCATTTATTATGTGGTAAATTACACTGATATTAATGTCCAATTATCATAAAACAAATCATCAAATCACCTTGAATTGCTCATTAAAAACTCCTTAATTAAAAAAAGCCTTTACATAACAGTGGTAATGGTTCTCACAAACAGACTTAAAATTGCAGGAAATTTGCCCTTTGCTCTTGTTTTCCTGCGTTGAGTGTTAACATCCTCTTCTCTTGTCAACTCCCAGCAGTCGCAGCTCTGTCCGAAGCTCCGCCGGCGCCTCCTCAGAACATCCATGTTGTAAACTGGCAGCTGAGTTGGACTCCTGCCGCCGAGGAGGGGAACGTCACCTTCACTGTTCAGTACAGCAGGTGAGCTGATGGACTCGATCTGTGCTGCAGGTTTCTGTCACATGTTATCCCTCTCCTCTGCTGCTTTTTCTTCTCACAGATTTACATGTTAATCAGTTCAAACACAGCTGACAGACAGAAAACACACTGTTTCCTTTTCATGTATGAAATGTGTCCTGAGCTGTAAGTGATTCTGCACTGATGGAAATCTGTTGTTTCTGCGCCTCGTCCTCGAACAGCTTGAACAGCGGAGACGACGACGACGTGTGGACAGATTTACCTGCCTGCGTCAGGATTTCTGCCGACTCGTGTCAGTTTCCGTTCAGCAAAGTTAAGGCCGAGCACGGCTGCGTGAAGCTGCGAGTGCGAGCGGAGAGGAACGGGCTGGAGTCCGACCCTGTGGAAGCCTGCAGCCGAAATGGTGAGAAACCAAAACGTGTAGAAAAGGGCCCAGTGTTTTTCATCTTATAGGTCTGTAATGTTGATGCTTGTATATATTCCATAATGAGCTGAGCAAAGCACTATAGAAAGACACAGACAAACACTGAAGTTGGTGCAGTTTTGGAAATCAAAGGTGTTACGGTTGTGAGCGTGTAACTGTTCTAACAGTCAGTCAGGAAATGACTCATCCCGACTCAGATTACATTTACTTTCTGTTACCACTTCTTAAGTTTTGTACAAGTTAGTATAGACTTATACAATAAAAACAAAAAAAATCAGTCATAGAAGTCGAATCAGTCATCTCGTGCGCCGTACTGTCTCGCAGTGTAACTCTAGGTGTTAACCAACCTCACCCTGGTGTGAACCACAGAGTGGGAAGTGTCGAAGCTTTAAGAAAACCTCAGAAAGCTTTCATGACTTCGCTGCACTCGTTGTAAAGGATTAATCTGTAAGTCAGAGGGGAATTTTTGGCCATATTTTCTGTTTGTTGTGCTCTACCAGATGGTTCCTGCACTCCCAAATACAGTCTGTCTACACGGCCGGGCTCCTTGACTGTATATCTGAGTAAGAACCACAGTTTGGCGTATGAACACGCAGACCACGCCAAACACAGGGTTTACTACGGCAAAGAAGGGGAGTTGTTGAAGGTGAGAACTCTGTGTGACTCACTCAAAATCCAGAGTGCTTCTTGTTTTTTTGTGCTCTGATGATGAGGCACGGTTGAAGGCTTGAAAATGACACGTTTCACACCATCAAGAGGTTCGTTACGAAACCTGAGTGATGAATTCTCAAAGGACTGCACAGTTGAGACAAAGAGAAACCATTTAATTTAACAAAGCTCCAGCAAATGTTAAAATACACCTGTAACTGTGCTGCCAAGCAAACAGCATCTGCTATTTGCTCAGATGTAAATTTGGAAATATTTTGTGTAAAATTGTCTCTTTTCTATGCAGTTTGATCAAATTGGAAAAAAAACCCCATATTGATAGACACCTGGCTTGCAGTTTTCGATTAACCAGAACAGAAATACAATAAAACTGATCTGCTTCAAACTTTCTGCACAACCACTCAAAGAGCTGAGCTGCACCTGCATGTAGTGACACCTGTATAACTTATCCTCTTTCACACTCTGTAATTTGAAAGGGGCAGCGTGTTTTTGGTGATAGACCCTGCAGACAGTCGCTGTCAGTGATGTTTGATGGCTCCATCAGCAGCCTCAGACTCGTCTCAGCGAATTCGGTCCTAAATCTCTTCTTCTTTTTGTGTCTCTGCAAACAGTGAAACTGTTGTTCACACATGTGGTCAGAGGTGGAAATCTGTCCTTGATGACAGAGCCGGAGAGACGCTCTGTGGTGAGCTGGTGGAGAAACATGACACCTGCAGACTGATCTGCTGCTTTAGTTTGGCGCTGAACTTTGTATGAAGCTGCCAAATGTGACTTAGTTTAATAAACCTGCCTCATGTTGAGATAAACAGCTGTTATTGGCTCAACAGGAATATACAAATATTTGCCTCACACCTGCTTTATGTGTTAATCCAAATGCCCTCCACCCGTCGGCAGGACTTTATAGATGGAGTCTCTTCAGTGACCATCTCTGGGCTGCAGGAGGAGCAGCGGTACTGCATGAGGGTGCAGTACATCATCTTAGATCAGCTCGTCGGACTGTCCACCTGTGCTGAGTGTCAGCTCATCCCCAAGTCAGGTGAGAGCATGTTTGTGGTTGTTGTTTTAGCCTCAACAGTGTTTCTCAACATACAAGTTTCTACTGTCATTTTAAAAGTTCTGACATTTATTTTTGTCAAATTGAGTCAGCTGCTGTTGCTTCGCTCTGAAGTCTTATCAGGATCAGAGTTGTAATCGCTTGCTTCTGTCTCTCTCTCGTGTGTGTGTGTGTGTGTGTGTGTGTGTGTGTGTATGTTTTTCAGAAGGCAACTCGAGCCAAACAGGGATTACAGTGGGTGTGGTGTTTATCGTCTCCATAGTCGTTTTGACACCTGTGATGGTTTACATCCTCCTCTTCCAACGAGGGAAAATCAAGAAGTGTTTTAAACCTCCGTGCGAGATCCCATCACATGTGAGCACCAACAGTGATAAACACACTCAACCACACTGAGCTTACACTCACTGCACATCAGGATACACAGCTCTCCTCTGCTGATAACTGTGAACATTCAATTAGCTGAAGAAATATAAAGATCAATATTTTCTGCGCTGTCTCCATGTGGAACGCTGACTGGACTCAAATACACCACAAATAATACAGATGCAAATCCAAACTGTGAAGGTCGTCTGAGGCCACGTTGCCTCTTTTCTCAGAAGAGTCTTGGAAACAGTTATTTTATAATTAGTGATGTTGGATTTTTTAAATAAAAAGGTTCCTCACTCAGAGTCGCCTACAGAGTGAACGAGCTGTGCAGGAGAGCTGATCTGATTCTGCTCCCTGGAGGTTAAAACTGATCAGATATCAGGTAAAACTCAGACACAGGACAGTTAAAGTACAACACGTTCTGACCTCGAGTGCAGACAGGAAGTTTACTGACGGCAGGATGTGTCTGACACACACACACACACACCGTCTCCACGGTGAGGGTTTCATTTCAACAAGGCTGACTGTTTGTTTTTAACCTCCTGTAGTTCCTGCTTGAGTCACTGACCGAGACCCCCATCTACTCCGGCCCCGCTGAAGAGCGCTGTGACATCATGATGTTGGATTCTGCTTCGTCCCAGAGGAGTTCGGGGTATGAACACCGCCCTCGTCTGTCTTCAGCACAACACCTCCTCTCTGCCAATAAGATGTGAAGACTGCTGGAGAGGAACTCCACAACCTGCTGCTCTGCTTCTCCCCAAAGACAGACTCTCTGCTGTGGTGGGTTGAGACACCAGACAGGTGATTCAAGGTGAAAACTCACCTGCTGGACAGAGTGTGATTTGATCTCATTTTGTTCAATATGGCTGCAAATCACTGACACGCAGCGTCCAATCTGAACACTGAGGTCCAAATATTGAGAAATTTTCAGAGAGAAAGTTTGTCCCAGTTGAGCAGTTTCTTTAATGCACTTTGCTGTCTGCATGTTGTTTCAGCTGTTTCTGACTGTGGATCTCAAAAGGGGCAACAGGGCAATCACACAGGATCAGAGCAGCTCTGCTTTAACACCCTGACACTAGTTTTAAAAAAAGAGCCAGACAAGTCATTCGAGTCGTGATTACTGCCGATTTCTCAGAGCCATTATTACTGTACAGCATTTCAGCATTTTATACACAACATACACATTCTTATCATAACACATGCCTCCTCCACTTTATAAGCCCCTACATATGTACCTGATTAATAGTCACATATGAACCAGATCAGCAGCAGCAGTTTTCAACACTCAGAGCATTAATGCAGCTTTTTAACGCAAAGTAAAACCCAACACAAGCATCCATCCTTTTTTATGGGTTAGGGTTTGATAACAGCTAAATTCATAAACTTGTTCTGCCAAAAAAGCCATTTTGTTTTGTCTGAACAACCTGCATTTTCATATCCTGCCTGTTTTAGGACAGTTATGAATTGATTATTGAGTACATGATCTTTAGAGTCGGACCCTCTGCAGAAATAATCAGCCTCCAGAGGGTCCGACTCTGCACACACCAGCAGGTCTTTTGCCCAAGTTCATTAGTTTCAGCTCATAATGCACATAAGTTTTGCATCTTTTATGTAATTGTGCCATGCAAAAAACTTGCCTTGTTTTTTCTCTAAACAGCATTTGGCATGATCTTTCATCCGTGCACTTTACGTATTCCCACGTAGCAGAACACTGTCACCGATCTAAATCTTTTATCCCAAACACTGTAGAGCGAACTAACATGTAAAAGGAGCTCTGTTTTTGTTTTTTTTAAGTATGTCTGACTCCAAAAGTAACTTTAGATATCGAGTCCAAAATGTCAGAATTAAACAGGTGCCATGACAGACGCTGTGTCCTCTTTTGTTCCGAATGTCGATCTGAACCCTTTTCTGACGCCGGTGGATGGTTTTTATGGAAATTTGTACATTCAACTTCTGTTTTCTCTGCTAAACTTTCATCCTGACTTTCTTCTCATCTGCCTTTTGGTTGGCTGCATTTATTTGCTGTCTGATTTTTCAGGGACAATAAAGATTTTTTTTTTAACTTTTTTTTGTCATCATGTTGTGTTTCTGAACCGTCTTTGTTTTTTCTTTATTTCATTGGATTTTGCAACATTTTGTCAAGATTCGACTCATAATAGAGAAATTTCATACTTTGATTGAAACCTTAGATGGTTTTAGTCTTAAAGGTCTTTTTATCTTAATTTATCACTGCTTCTGATACTGTAGAAAACCAAACACACTGTGGCCCATTTGCATTGGGTTTGTTGTAAAGGATGTGTTGATTCTTGGGTCAGTGCGCTAACTCTCAGCGTTGATAGTTTGACCCTGGGGGGCAAAATCACAGAGCACAGCCCCTGTAACCATCAGAGAAAACCAGCAGCATGCCTGACCTGCCTTCACTCAGGCTTGGAGGCTGCTGTTTGGTCAGTGATGACTCTCGACATGCGGCTTGGGTCGTCCTGTGCCTGCTGACAGAGATCCTCCGAGACTCTGACACGATGCTGCTTCTGCTCAAAAGTCAGGAGATCAAAGTGCGCGCGCGCGCACGCACACGCACACGCACACACACACACACACACACACACACAAAACACTCGGGTGCTTCCAGCTCAGTCCTGGCGCCAGCGGTTGATGTAAGAAGGAAATCACATCACATCCTGGCAGCAGGTCACAGATGCACCCAGCTGCTCAGAAAACACTGAAACAATCACTCCGAGCTCTGCTGCCTTCGAGCAGCTGCATGTGTCAATGAGAACATTTATTTTTCACGTTTGAAGGCCAGACAGTTCATTAAAAAAATGTAAGGAGGAGAGGAAGTAGCCCTGAATCCCACTTCCTCTATTTTCCTGTCACATTGAAACTCCATGCAAGTCATTGCTCAAGATTACAAGGGGCTTTAAAAATGTCTATATTTGAAAGCAAGGAGTGCAAAGTAGACTGTTACAGGTCCTTTAATACTGTTACTACAGCAGTTTGACAGCTTCACAAGATTTGTTCTATGCTTAAATACTTTAAAATAGCTACCAAAAAAAATCCAAAGTATTCTAAATACTTACACCTTCTTTACAGGACATTTTTCTGGTAGAAACGAGCTAAACGAAGACAAAGTACAAGAGGACAAACAGACTATTTAAAAAACACTTCATCCTGAGGCAGAACGACAGGGACTAATCTGTCAGCAGGGATCTGACCCTGATCAGAGTCAGACCTTTGATAGGAAACACTTTTCTCTTTTAAAATCCAGTGTATGTGCTGAACTCTAACAGACAGGCAAAGTAAAAGCAGCTTCAGTCAGAGCAGAAAGGGCATTGTTCCCTCTGTGGTGTGTGTGTGTGTGTGTGTGTGTTCACTCACGTCCACTTCACATGTATCTACATGAATAAATTAGCCCGTCCCGTCACACATGGTAATTTCCCTTTCTGATTCATTTCACTAAAATCACACTGTGACCATGAACACATTAAATAACTGAATGAATCAACAGTTGAGATGCATCTTTCTAAGCTCGAACAAACAGGATTTCCCTCATTTAAAATACAAACGCTTTTCAGAGTGTTTTCTCAAGATCAGCACAGAGAGAATTTGAATAAAACAAGTCATTTACAAAAGCTTGAAACACAAATGAGAAAGTGTGTGTGTGCGTGTGTGTGTGTGTGTGTGTGTGTGTGTGTGTTATGAGTAATAAATTGGACCCTTTAACCCCATAAATCTTCAGTCCGGCCGAACTTGTAGATCAGAGTGCTACAGAGACAGAGAGAGGAAAAGAGCATCAGGACTCTGATCAGTTTAATCCATCACATGTTGTAAAAGCTTCAGACCGTCATGTGTCATCGTCAGCAGCCAATCACAGCTTTGTGAGGATGATTGAACGTCGTGAAAAGTGATCAAGTCCACACACATGAAACAGGTTATGACTTTATCACACCACATTCCTACAAATGTTTCACAATAAAAGCCTTGTTGGGAGGTGAAGTGCTCCTCTGGGTGAGCTGAGGTGAATGAAGGCAGATATTTGAACTAAATATGGTGATTTCACTTTCATGATTTCTTGTACATGTTTCCATTTTACTTTTTGATACCAGTAAGGAAGTGAAGGTGCGAGTGTGTCGACTCCTCCATAACTGCAAGTGTCATCAGTGCTTCTTTGGAGAGTTAAAGTCAGTTTGAGACAATTAGAAGCTTCTGCCTCTGAACTGGTGACTGATCGAGTCTGTTTCAAGTGTCGGATATCAACATGTACGATGTTTTTTAATCTATGAAATGGAGACCCCTGCAGTTATTAATGCAGAGATAAAGACAATCTCCTGTTTTATGATTTGCGCCACACCCATTACTGGAAATTACATGTAGCTGCAAGGCATTTCCTGCCACTGACGGAGCTGCAGTTACTTGTTTCTCGGCCTCTCTTGCCTTAACTGGTATTTCCTGTATGTTTGTTTGTTTTTTTAAACCATTCCAACCAACATGAATAAGTTCAATGTGACAGACAAAACTATGTTTGATGAAGCTTAACCACAACTTACAGACATGCAATGTTTTCTAACGTGACATTTTGTAGTTTAAAGTGAACACAAGTGTCATGTTTGACTCACCTAAAAAAGATGAAAGCATTCTGAAAGAACACAGCCAGGCCGGGAGCCACTGCATTCTCTGAGAAATTAACCAGACAAAAATGAATCAAATCACATTCAGTAACAACAGCAGTGAAGGTGATCTTGAAACAAATGCTTGTGTGACTTTGAATGGAGCCTCCTCCGTTTGTTTGCATGACTGAGCCGAAGCCAAGAGGCTGCGACGGAGCTGAGTGTAGCTCCGTGTGGGGAGAGGTGAGTTACTTAATAACCAAGTGGTGCGTGAGCTCTCACCTGTTCGAACACCTCTGAAAGGTCAAACTACTGCTGTGGGTTTTCTGAAGTGGTATTTTTGAAGCTTTGGCTTTTGAACTTTTCTATGAATCTGACAACTATGAGACCCTGAAACAGGTCTGACATGAACCAAAAAACATTCTGTGTGAAATTCAACAAAAATCAGTGAAGTTACTTCGACAGGTTAAATATTACAGACAGACGATGACAGAAGAAAGTGTGACAGAAAGAATGACGACACATTAAGTGATGTTCAGTGGAGGGAAACTCACTCGGCACCACGTAGCCGCCGAACAGGATCCAGATGGAGGCGATAAGCGAGCCAAACATCATCATGAAGCCAATAAACAGCCAGAGTCGAGCTCCTGCAAGGAGACAGACATCCTTACTGACACCCTGACAGCTGAACGCATGGGTTTCCCCGTTTCAGCATCTCAGAGACACTGAGGGTTGAAAGTGGTCATAACGGTTACAGAAAGTCTGCGAGAGCGCCCTCATCTGACTCTGGAAAAGGTGAAGCAGTCACAGTCATACTGGGAACGAGACCTTAAAGTCTGTGAGTGTAAACTGGGGAACTGGACCAAACTGATGATTACTGGACAATAAAAACATCCCAGTTTCCAACCTGATTTGTTTCCATTCAAACAAATACTGAATCTCAAATGTCTTTTCTGCAGGGACACTGAATCAAAACCCTCTGCTCCTGCAGTCTCTCCTGTCACATAAATACACAGGTACTTTTAGTTACTTTGCAGGCAAAGTCACGTCCTTTGTGGCATCTGAACTTAAAGTTTATGACAAAAAAAACACACACACACACACACGTTTAGAAACACACACCTGTCCTGCCCAGGCAGCCCTCTCCGTATGTGTCTCCTCTCACCTGACCGTTAGAAACGGCGTTAATCCTGAAAATAAAGACACAGTCAGCAGTTACATGAGGCAGGAGGCTATTTCAGAAAAACCACAAGCTAATGGATGTTTTCACTGAACCCAGTTGAATCAGGGCTCATGTGAAAAGCTGACTGGAGAAAATGGTCAGTTCCTTCAATATGTGTCCTCAGAAAGACATTACTTCAATCATTGTGATGACGTAGTTAGATAACGGAAACATTTCAGGGCATAACAGTCAGAAAAAATGCCTTTTCACTGTTAAAATCACTGAAGAAAATAAGATGTGAGAAAAAAGAGCAGGAACTTGCTCTTCAATTTAGGGACAAGAGGAGAGAAAATGACAGGAAGGTGCAGATGAGGTCACTTTACACAGAGCTGACTGTCAGCAACAAGCCCTCATTTTCAGCTTCCACAGCCTGCTGCTTCATTATGTGTCTCAGTCTGAATGACTCACTGCAGCTCTTGTGCCTGTTTACAGTTTAAAGTGGCAAACTGAAAACATATGATGGAGACCTGTCACATGCTACGCTGCACTTGTTTGCAGAACAAATCCAGTCAATGAGATTCAAAGTCTTTAAAATGCCCCAAAACACCAAAATCAATTCCAGGACGCCTTTTAAAAATAATCACTGATATTTTTGTGAGGCTAATATTAAGTTATGAATGAATCCTTCCTCACATATGAGTCTTTCTCTGACAATAAGAATACATTCTGTGCATGCAGCATTGATTTGGTCTTCAATCAAACTCCATGTGCTTCAGAAAAGATGTTTCTTTTGCATTTTACTGCTTTCCATGTGTGAAAACCTCTTAACAAAACTCAAAGGAAGGGGATCTTATTTACTCTAATCTATAATGATGAGCTTCACCAAAAACGTATGAAACATGAGAGCATCCCAACACACACAAGCCCACCCAGCAGGAGACCCTCACTGACAACGAGAACATGAGTTTCCCTCTGACAAACATTTTATTTAAGATGTTTAAGTGTCTTATCGTTTCTACGCACAGACAGACATGCAGCCAGTGTCCAGCACTTACATGAAGAACGCTATGGTGGAGAAGACGCCACACGTGTGGAAGGCGTGGTTCATCTGCTTCGGGGTTGGATACATCACAGCTGCGTCAATCATGATCCACCAGCCTGTGAAGAACTGTGGAAAGAGAACACAGAGAGATGAGATGCACCTCCATTCACTGACTCTATCGACTGGTGACACTGGGGGGGAACAGGAAATACTGGGAGATGGAGGATTGCAGATGTCAGAGTTTTAAAAGTTTATGATCACTGCAACATGAGAAGTGTTTCGTGGAAGAAACAGAGACGATGTTACGGAGATGATGTTGGCTCTGGAAGAGCAGCCAGGAGAAGCTGCTCACAGACAGACAAAGATGACTGAAGACAAGTCGAGCCTTAAAGGAATAATCGGTGTATTTTTGATGCAAAACAAAGAAAAAACAGACACATTCCAAGTTAAAAATAAAGTGACTCCTTTTCTATTTTACGTGCAGTTTACTGAGTATTCAGGTAATGTTTCCTGTGACTGAAAACGTTAGAAAATTACTAATATTTATGTCGTAATTAAACCAGCCATTCTCTCTCTCTCTCTCTTTGATTCACTGACCAGAACTCCAGCGACAACAGAGGCCACTGCGTTTCTCCTCTCCCCCCAGTCAATGCACTCCCACTCTGGCCAGCGGAAGTTATCCAGAAAGCCAGCCATCTGCAGTCCTCGCGGTGTTCACCTCCTCCTTTATCTCTGATCCTTCTCTGCACAGGTGAACCTCCTCCTCCTCCCGTCTCTGTATGTGTCAACACCTGCTTCACCTGCTGCTCTTCACCGACTGCAGGCTGCTCTGTGCAGGTTCTGGCTGCGATCAGTAACTCTGTCCAAGTTGTCTGTGGAGGATGCATACACACGTCTTTTATACTGTTCAAAACCTCTGATCTGTTGTGTATCAGTTATTTTTCACATGCAAATAGGTCTAATAAGTGTGCCTTCTGTTCATTTTCATTTAACTCATTTCATATTAATTTCATTTATTGTTCTTACTGTCACTTATATTTATTTCTGATAATATGCCCTTATACCGCTTATTTTTCTTGTATATTTTGGGCTTCAGAAATTCAAGAAACTGTAAGCAGCGCAAACAGAAGTAACACACCTCTGAACTGGCTTTTAATGAAGCTTTAACCTGGCGATTACCTGCAAATAAGCATCACCTGAGGATGTTTATTGCACGGTTTTTGCAGTAACGCAGGCTGAACTCAGAAACACAAAATGCGGCTAATTGCTAAAACCGTTCAATCAAGCTAGCTCTAGCGTTAGCCCGATACCACTTTAGTTTACTTAAATCGCCAGAAGAAGCACTCCTCAGCAAAAATAATCGACTGTCTGCTCTTTGGATTGTATTGTTAGTAGCTTGGTGACTTTAAGAAGTATTTCCTGTTGTGTCAAAGCTCTAATAAAATTAAGAAGCTAACGGTAGCTAGCGTTGCTCGCTTTAGCTGCGTTATTCATGCTCATAAAGGTAACGTAGGAAGCCAGCTAACAGTTAGCACATACCAATCATAAACTTAGGAATTCAAGCAATTTAATAAAAATCCAATCTGAGATGTTTTTCATGCAGTTTAATGTGTGGTTGCCCACCTTGCTAAGTGCCCGAGATTGCTTTCAGTTTCCATTGACAAGCCAGAGTGAACGCTTCTTCTTCGTCGTCTTTTTTTTTTTCTTCTTCGGTGTTTTACGGCAGCTGGCAAACGACGCACTGACGCAATACCGCCACCAACTCCAGACCATCTCCACAAACCACAGCATCTTTCCATGAAAGATTTAACTGAATTTCTAATCATGTCCTTACTAATTATATGAAGCTTTAATCAGATTCTCCGTTACAATAATCACAACATATCCCATTAAACATTTAGACTTTAAAACGTATTATAATGAAACACAAGCCAATAAGATAAACAGTCCTGGATAATAACCAGATCCACAGGACACCAACCCCAGACATTTTTTATGACACAAAAAATATGTGTCTTTTATACTTTTTTCTCACAAGCAGGAAAAATAAAACCAACTTTCATAAAACATTTTAAAATTAAATGTATTCCTACTGGCATACTTTATGTTATTGCAACTTTATCTGATGTTTTCCTTTTAATATCATACAAAAAGTCTTATCAATAGTTCAATAAGTATTTGTCTCATCTGACATTACAGTGCTGAAATCCATATGCAATGAAACTAGAAAATTACCGCACTGCGTGATATTGAAAGGGATGTAAATTTTTACATCAGGCAGGCATAATCCAATACTGATCGATCAATTCAATGTTAACAGCCCACAATGCTGTTCTATACTAACACAATAACATGCAGCTAAACACACAAGTGTTTTCAATCAACTCTGATTCTATCAGCTGTCTTTGATACCAATCATCTAGAGCCTTCAACATTTAAAATGTCTCTTTCTCTCTTGATTAAATAAAGTAAATAGCAGCCAGTTTTTGTTTTCTCTTGTTTAAGTGACAGAAAGTCAGAAATCTCACTTTCAACATGTGACTTTACGAAATGTGTCTTCTACTTTCCCAATATCCTCCTGTAACTTGTTCACAAGAAAAAAACCTACATTTCCTCCTGTTTTCTGAAGAACTTCATCATCTGTGAAAACTCCCAAACAGTAAAGCTATTGAATAAAAACACAAATTTAAATCTGAATTTAATATAAACCATGTTGGATCCTGCTCGGTGTAATCTAATGCACTGAAAGCAAATTCCATCAGCTTGGCTGTGTGGTCATTAAAGTATCTAATCTAATCTGATTTATAAGTATTATGCTCAGTTTAAAGCTCCTGACAGGGTGAACTACCGAATCACTGTGCTTATTTGTATTTGATGTGCTTGTTCACTTGCTTCTCCTTTACCACTGGCATCATTGTGTGGAGAAATAAAAGTCTTTAAATCCATATTTCCGTTCTGTGAGTCAGAAGAGCTTGCTCTCTCTTCTCTGCAGACTCTGAATATTTCCTCTGTTAACTGTAATTAATGCTTTTAGTCACGAGCTTTTTGCTTTCAGCGTTTGCATGCTGATAAAAATGTGCCTTTCTGGCCACCTTGGCATATTTTAGAAAAGTTATTAATATGTATTGTCCCCATCAAATAGTATAATACTAAAGTCTTTCGGCCAGATAATTTACTTTATCTCATAAATCTATGTGAGGAAATGGAGGCCTGAAGGGAAATTTTCCTTTTTCAATATGAGACACAAGCTAATTAAGTCGAGGACGGAGCAGCTTTTTTCTCCACTGACAGGATTTCTCCATTGTCGTTGCTGTGCAGTCATTATAATCATTATGCTCACATTTCACCACATTTAAATGTCAAACCCTTTAGTGGCTCTCACACATTCGACCGCAGAGGCACAGCGGCACGGTGGTGCAGCGATTACAGGGTTCGAACTCGACCTTCTGTGAGGAGTCTGCATGTTCTTCATGCAGGTTCAGGAAAGGATGAGGAGGTTCTAACGTACAGGAAACGGACTGATGGATGATTTCGATAACTGTACGTTTTAATGACACTGATTAATAAAAAAGATTCTACACAGTCGTCATGTTGCTGCGATTTGATGATCCAATAAGTTTTCAGACTCAAACCGGAATAAACAGATTTATTTAAACATTTCTTTGATGGAGAAACTTTTCTGTGAAAACTGAAAAACAAACAAAGGCTTCAGTTACCTGATTCGAATGAATGTGACTCACATTGAGGTGATTAATACTCCAGTGTTTGATGGGTTTTTGGTAAAGGCTGATTCTTTTAGTTTTTTTTAATTCAATGCATCTCACACAGGAAATCCAGTTTACAATAAAATCTTATTTAAGTGTGAAAAATGCACCAACACATTCAGAAGACATTAAATACACATT
>JAQMCX010000011.1:21464024-21479103 GCA_029814765.1 Acanthurus leucopareius | reverse complement strand
CGATTAATTTCGATTAATTAATTACAGACCCTATAATTAACGCGATTAAAAATTTTAATCGAGTCCCACCACTAATGAAAATATGAGCTAAAATTATTAGATTCAGGACACTAAAGTGTCAGGTCCCGAGTCAGGTATCGAGTCTCCAACAAGTCATCATGCACTTTAAACTAAATGTGATGTAATTTTTACTACAGAGCTTCGAATCTTCGTTCTCAGTGCAACTTTAAATGACGAATGAGGTTTAAAATTGTTGCTACTTTCAGAATTTTCAACCCGCATTTTGAGTTTAAATGAAATAAACTGTGTGATCATTTTTTCCATCCAGCTCAGTCACATCACATCTGTCTGCAGCTGGTTTGATGCTGTTGGATCAGTTCAAACGAAGCAGAGCATTGATGGGAAAAAACAGCATGAACATGAGTTTTTAGAGGAAATGAGGAGGAATCACTGATTTGTTGAACAGCTTTTAAAAACATGATTTTCAGTCTTTGGACTTGAGGGAAGGTTTCCAGTGTTTTCAGGTCGAAAAGGCTCAAGAACAAGATTTGTCTCCAGTATTTGACTTTAAAGTCCAAGTCAAGTTATAAGTCTTTTTTTTTTAATCTAAAATCATTCAATTTCAAGTCAGACTCAAGTTCAAGGCCTTGAATCCACACCTCTGTACGGATGTTTGTTTATATGCTGAAAATTGAACCAATAAAAACACAAACTTGAAAACTGTATCACCAAACATCATCAGAGCTGAAACGTGGAAGTTGATGAATCGAGTCGACGTTGGTTTTGGAGAAACATCTCTGCTGCCTCAGATACTCCATCCATCAAACTCACTCTGATGGTTTAATGGTTCGATTTAATGGTTTTAATGGTTCAGAGATTAAAGTGTGGAGATGATGTGAGCTTGTGTGTGTGTGTGTGTGAGGCATGAAGACCTCATGTCATGTCCACCGGAGGTCTGACAGGCTGAAATGACTCTGAAGCCGTGTCGTTAATTCGCAGCGTCGCTTTCGTCTGAAGTTTTTGTCACCATTCGATTTCCAAAGCAGAGATTTTACAAAATCAGAGGAACCGTGATTTTGTTTCCCGTCGTCAACTTCAGCAAACTGGTTTTTGGAGTTTTCAGAGATGATTCCTCTGCTGTTCAACGTCAACGTTCAACAGTTACAAG
The DNA here is from genome assembly GCA_029814765.1 of Acanthurus leucopareius. NCBI lineage: Eukaryota > Metazoa > Chordata > Actinopteri > Acanthuriformes > Acanthuridae > Acanthurus > Acanthurus leucopareius. Next base: position 21,477,935 of record JAQMCX010000011.1, on the reverse strand, counting down.
TCGCCTTTGGCAGCCATTTTGAGCAAACGTATGTAATTGGTTTCATAGACGAGGATGAGGAGAGCGAAGCTGTCTGACTTTCGGGTGAAAAGTTCAGTCTGGTTGATGTAACAGCCGAGTCTTTGAGCACAAAAAGCGCCGCAGGGCGAAAAGTCTGCTGGGTTTTAATTTTTTAACGAGTTCAGAAACAACTCCAGGGTGAAAAAAAGGATTCTTCCAAAACTCTGCTGCTCATTCACTTCAGTTCTTCACAACAAGCTTTGCTTTCGCCCTCAGACCCACATTAAACCTTAAGGCAGCTTTTTTCCACCTCAGAGGCTGGAAACAGTCAGTAATTCTGTATCAGAACTTCATCAAACTGTGTTTTTCTGTGTGTCAGTCACTTCTCAGCTTCTCATCTTCAGCCTGACTTCTGCCAGAAGCTCACAAAAGGCTGATGAGAAGATCTACAGTCTCTGTGTTTGTATCTGGGCAATATGTGTTGCATTCAAAGTCATTTTAGCTGATCAATTTTTGCAAATTATTTCATTGGAATCAGCCACAGGAAATGTTATTAATTTGTCCCAGAGTTTAACTCTGACGTGTCTGCGTGGTCTCAGGTCCTTCCAGCTTTTCATCGGTGGATTGTTTTCCTTTTCTGCAGAGAATAAAGGAGCAGCTGGAGGAGCCACAGCGAGCCGCCTCGTTCAGAGCAGCAGGCAGTCGGCTGCTCACCTCCAACTCCAAACTCCAGCTGTGCCGTTCTGTCCACCAGAGAGCTGCTTTGTTCACGGACGCTGCGTGAGGTCAGACGACTTAAGAAAGAAAAAGTAGAACGATCAAGAAACGGTGACACGTGAATCCTCTCAGCCTGGTGCGTTTGGCTGCACTGTGAGCAGATTCACATGAAGCATGAAGGGTCCTAGAGGGTCTCATAAGGTTTCAGAGGGTCTCATAAGGTCTCAGAGGGTCTCATAAGGTTTAAGAGGGTTTCAGAGGGTCTCATAAGGTTTCAGAGGGTTTCATAAGGTTTCAGAGGGTTTCAGAAGGTTTCAGAGGGTCTTAGAGGGTCTCAGAGGGTCTCATAAGGTTTCAGAGGGTCTCACAAGGTCTCAGAGGGTCTCATAAGGTTTCAGAGGGTCTCAGAGGGTCTCATAAGGTTTCAGAGGGTCTCAGAGGGTCTCATAAGGTCTCAGAGGGTCTCATAAGGTTTCAGAGGGTCTCATAAGGTTTCAGAGGGTCTCATAAGGTTTCAGAGGGTCTTATAAGGTTTTAGAGGGTTTCAGAGGGTCTCAGAGGGATTCAGAGGGTCTCAGGGGGTCCTATAGGGTTTAAGGGGGTCTCATAAGGTTTCAGAGGGTCTCAGAGGGTCTCATAAGGTTTCAGAGGGTCTCAGAGGGTTTAAGAGGGTCTCAGAGGGTTTAAGAGGGTCTCAGAGGGTTTCAGTTTCAGGCTGGTGGCAAACTGAAGGAAAAACAGTCATTAACTTTTCTTGTGTTACTTTGAGAACGCTAAACATGAATCTGTGGCTGAGCTGAAGTCTCTTGCTCAGCTTGGGTGATCTGTGTTTGTGTGTGTGTGTGTGTGTGTGTGTGTGTGTGTGTGTGTGTGTGTGTGTATGACAAGACAAATTATCATTTGACATCTAATTTTTGTTCTTTTGTTCTTTTGATCTTTTGTTCTGTCACAGCGACTTTGTGACACGAAGACTGAATGAAATGTTTTTAACAGTCTGGTGAGTCGGATTTTTGCTCCCTGAATTTTAATTTTAAGACACTGATGATGATGATGATGATGATGATGATGATGATGAAGATGATGATGATGAGGATGAAGATGATGATAATGATGATGAAGATGATGAAGATGATGAAGATGATGAGGATGATGAAGATGATGATGAAGATGATGATAATGATAATGATGATGAAGATGATGAAGATGATGATGATTTTGGGGGAAAAACTCTGTCAGCTGTTTATTCACAGATAATTTTCCTAAAAGAACCAAAATAATAAATGAAAGATGACGCAGTGAATCAGTTCTTTGTGAGCATTATGCATTTTAACTTTATGTTTTATAAGTTTTTTATTGACTCTGGAGACAGTTGTTTGTTTGTTTGTTTGTTTGTTTGTTTTTAAAGAATCTTTGACTTTCAGTCAGATCTGCTTGGTGGAGACTTGCAGACTTTACACAGAAACACACAGTTTTACAAATAATTCAAAGATGATGTCAGAATATGAGTTTATGCATCTTTGAATGAAAAAAAACTCATTTGAGGTTTCCTCTGACTGTTTCTTGTGTTTGTAGTTGGTCATTTGGCTCTCAGGATGCTTTTCATTGATTTGATGCCAGACTGTTTCCCCCCTGACACGCCGCTGATCACTGGATCAATATTTTCTGTGTTTTGAGTCCTCGGGGGCTGCAGACACACTGCAGGCCTTCAGCTCACCTCTCTGTGCCTTTGTAACATTTCTGTGAATGAAACTTGGCCACAAATTGAAAGAAAAAAGTAGCTTGTGTACCAAAATAACTGCTTTCATTAACAACAGGTTTGTGCAGCAAAGAGACTTTAGTCAAACGGTTGAAAGAACATCATGTTTACGGTGTCACATGATCACCAGAGAGGGTTGAGAGGGTTCTTTTTTTGAACTGAATGAGCTCAGGGTTCCTGATCTGGATGCAGGAGCTGTGATGGTGTTTTGGTCAATAAGACCAGTATGTTCATGACAGCAGCACTTTGCAATAATTCTGCCTGTGAGCTCATGTGAAGAAGTCTGAGCTGCAGATCTTCATCATTCTTTCACGCGTTCACTGTCAGAGACGAGCTGTGTGTCTTCAAAAACAAAGTTCTCAGACTCTTTTACAACCTCCAGCATGTTGAACGTTCACCATGTTTCTGAGAACAAACCAGGGGCCACACAGTCACCTTCAGGGGCCCCTGAGGATCCGTGTTAACACACTTCAGACGTGGTCGCATCCCACTCACATCCCTGCATCCTGCAGCGCTCACACCTCATAACACACCTCTGATTGGTGGCAAGTGCAAGTTCAGACGTGTCACTTCCTGCGGCAGCAGCCTGAAGCTGTCAGCCTGTTTTTCTGACACATTTATTCTTCATTATTTCTCTGTGACACATTTTTTATTCCCCTCGGATGTTTGTTTGAACCTCACAATGAACTGTCTTGATGTAAGAGGTGGAAACATGTTGCTCACTTATTTGTTGTTTGTCTTCATTTCTTTTTTTCTTTCTTTGATAAAATAAAGACATTTATTCTCCTAAAATATAATTTCTTTCCTTTTAAAAGACTCTGAAATGTCAAAAACACGATGAAAACCGGATACACCGAAAAAAAAACTGGAATGAGCAACTTTATTAAAACATGTCGTCACTCAAAGAGGCAAAAAACAACACTGATATCAGAAAAACATAAAAATATTCTTCTCTTTAAATCTCCAAATGTGATGTGTTTAAATCAGTCTGTTCAGAGTTCAAAGGTCACGTCTGTCTGTCAGAAGAAGTCTGCGGCCGACGGGCGTCGTTTCACCGCCGTGCCCGTCGGAGTGATGCAGCTCATTTTCTTGCCGCCGGTCATGGTCTTTTTGATCCGGGAGGAGAGCGGCGTGGCCGGAGACTTCAACACTCCACACTTGGGTTTCTGTGCGGGGTCAAAGGGCACGCGGGACGACCCGTCCGGACTCACCAGCAGGCTGCGATCAGTCTTTCTAAACTCTGCAGCGTGAGATGGAAAAATGACAAAGATACAACAAGTGAGACTTTGTGAAATATAAATTATATAGTTCAAGATGAAACTTGGTGTCTTCAGATCTCAGGGAGCTTTCACACCAAAGCAGACTCAACTTCAAGTCCTCAAGTCCAGACTCTCAGAATTTTCAGTTCAATCCAAACTAAAACAGCAGGTGTGAAACTTCCCCGGTCCATGATCTGAAACAAACAGTTTAACCTTAGTTTACAGAAAGAGGGGGTCTCAGTCCGGATCAATCAGAATGTTCGGTTCGTTTCATGTGAAAGCAAAGGTTCGGACCTTCAGACTTTCATACCATCATCAGGAAATTACAGCAGGCAACACGGAAAATGAAAAACCAAGTGACCAAAACAAATCGAGGAACTTCATGGAGGGAAGAGGAGACCAGATGTCTTATTAACATTTGGTCTGAAGACTTTATTAAGGACCAACTAAAAAAAACTCATAAAACTACAAAACAAGACATTTTCAACACGCTGACGTCAGACGTCAATGAACCAATCAGAGTAAAGTACAGAGACACACAATCAACATACGTGATGACGATAAGACGCAGGTTTGTCCTGTAAAGTCTGTTAGACTGTTTGCATGATTGCAGAGTGAAACTGAAACCGACCAAATGTAAACAATGTGACAGCTCAGATGTGATCAATAAGTTCAAACACAGATCCAGCAGGATGTTTGAGTGATTTAACCAGCTGTGTGTGCTGAGGTTATGGAGCGGTCACCATGGAAACGATGTAAACCATTTTTTACAGGAAAACACTGAGACTTTCTGTAAACCGGCTCAGACATCAAACTGCTCATGACCAGATGTTTCCTCAGACTCAGTGTGAAGAAACGAGTCTTGAGACGCTGCAGAGTTTTGTTCTGAAGCTCCAAAGACGACAAACAGACGCCAAACAAGTCGTTTTAAGAAGGCTGGACCGTCACATGAGAGCTGCATGTGTGCGTCTGCAGAGTTTAACATTCATTCATCATCAAATCAAACTGCTTTCCATCTCTCACCTGCTGTCTTGTTGTTCTTGAGGCCAAACGTCACTTTCTTGGACTCTGACTTGGGAGTTTGACTCTTCTGTGGAATAAAAACACAGATTTCACACAAACGGTCACTTAAGAACATCAGAACCAGCAGAGAGCAGCAACAATGAAGAAGAAACTGTTTGATATTTAAAAAGCAACACAGAATTTTATCCATTTTAACGTCGGACAAACTGTTTCACTCCATCTGAACACAAACTGGAAAATTCATGTTTGCAGATCATCTTTGTGTTTCTGTTCGAAACGATCGGATCTTTGAAGATTCAACATTTGTATTCAATCAGTTTTTTCAACAGAACAAAACGTAACAGCTGAAGATTCAGTCAGCAAAGGCAGATTAAACCAGACACAGCAAACCTTTATTGATCCCCAATCGATAACCGCTGTTAGGAAACTTGGTCATAACAGCATCACATCGACAGAATCACAGTGAAAGAAAGAGACAACAAACTAAAAGAGAAAATATAAAACAGAAACCAGAACGGAGGAAGAACCTTTAAAGGACCGAAGTTTTGACAAGACTCTAGAATTTTTATTTTAATATCCCAAACACGTCCTGAGTGTGATTAAGTATTTTTAAAAGAATTAAAATTTAATATTTGATATCACAGAAAGAAAAGTATTTATATTCATTATGAGTGAAACAGTCAGAAAGTGTCTGAATGTTTTTCTTTATTTGTAAAAATCTCTGACGTGTAGAAACTTAAACACATCGTCTGAACTGTCCACAAACAGACTGAAGCTTCATTCAGAACCACATGACTTCACTTCACTTCACAGGATCTTTATTGATCTTTGCTGAAGAAAATCACGTGTATCAATGAGCTTCACAGAGCTCCTGAACGTCGAGTCTGTACTGGATTTCATTCAGCTGAATCGGTTTTACACCTGTTCACATGTTTGAGTCTGACCTGGTCTGTCAGAGGCAAACAGACCTTCAGGGCTGTTCTAAGGCTTTTTATTGACACCAGCTTTTGTGCAACTTGAAGGCTGAGTAAGGCGTTTAAACAGCGGGGGGGCAACAGCGTAACGACTGTAATCTCTGCTGCTTTTCTAAGATCCATCAGCTCCTCACTTCAGCCTGACACTTCAGACAGAAGAGCGAGTGAAACTTTGAACTGTTCACTCTTTGCACCGTCTGCTTCGCTGTCATGTTTTCATGTTTTCAGAAACGTCTGTGTCTTTTCTGGCTGCTTACCTTCTTGCTGGACAGCGGCGTCCCGCGGCCCGTCTTGGTTTTGCAGAACAGCGGCGTTGGAATCGCAGCGTTGCTCTGAAAGGTGATGAAGTCGGACGTCAACGTGGCCGAAGTCTTCGCCTTCTTCTGTGGTTTCTTGGTGCTCAGAGGCGTCGACGGCTCCCCGGCGCCCTGAAACAAAAACTCTGTTCAGAAACCACAAACATCTCAGAGTTAAACTGATGCCTTTAGTCTGATTAAACACCTACAGCGAGAAGTTTGACCTTCTTGGCGGTCGTCTCCTCCTCTGCGAGGCCGTTGATCGATGCAGCCGCCTCCAGCTCGTCAGCCTCGAACTCAAACACCACGGGGATCTTCCTCTTCTTCTTCTTCTTGGCCTGAGTTTTGGCAGAAGATAAAAGCTCAGTTTCCTCCTGTGGGATCGCTGCATCTTCACTTCCGACCTCCTGCGTTTCCTCTTTGCTCTCATCCACTCCGGCTGCTGCCAGCCTCTTGTTCTTCTTCTTTGTTGGTGTCGTCATGCTGAGTTTCTCAGCATCCTCCCCCTGCCTGGAATCTCCCTCCTCTGTGTCTGCGGCCTTCGATTCTTTCTGATTGCTCTTCCTCCTCCTCTTCTTCAGCAGCGTTGTGCTGCTTTCATCTGCAGCAGCTGAAGAGGTTGTCTCCTCCTGCAAGTCCTTTTTCTTTGCCTTCTTTTTAAGCGGCGTTCTGGAGGCATTTGGTGATGTTTCCTCGCCAGCTGATGTGATCTCAGCGTCAGCCTCAGGCTCTGTGGCTTCATCAGCCTTCAGGGTCTTCTTCTTCTTCTTGTTCTTCTTCTTCTTGGCTGGCGTTGTAGAGTCGGTCTGACTCTCCGGTCCAGTTGAAGCACCGTCTTCTTCTGTGCTCAAACCGTTGACCTTGGATTCAGGCTCCTCCTCCTCAGGACTCTTCTCCACATTCACACTCTTCTTCATCTTCTTTGTTTCGGTCTCAGGTGTCGACTCCTCATTGGCTGAAGGTGAAGTCGCTGCTTCTGCGCCGATCTGTGATTCAGCCGTGACCACATCAGTTTGTGACTCACCCTTCAGGCTCTTCTTCCTTTTCTTCTTCTTCTTCTTCTTCTCCCCTGAGTCGGCGGCGGCGTCGTCAGCGGAGGTGGAGGACATCTCTGGCTCTGCTGGTTGGCTGGTTTCCTCTGTGACGATAACTGAAGGCTGCTTGTGTCCCTCAGAGAGCAGCAGAGGTTCGGACTGACCGTGTGGAGAAGCTGCCTCCGTGACTCTGACAGATGATGCAGAGTTTGGTGTTTGTGCCTCAGTCTCTGTTGTTGTGCTCTGAGCTAAAGTTTGTTCCTGTCCATCTTCACCACCATCACCTCCACCCTGTCCTGCTTTCTTCTTCTTCTTCTTCCTCTTCTTTTTCTTCTTGTTTTCATTACTTGAGGTCAGATCAGCAGGTTCTTGGTCGTCCTCTGCAGCGTCCTCGCTCTGCTTGCTGAGTGCAGAAGCCTCCTTCTTCTTCCCTGAAGTTGCAGAGACACAGATCAGTTATTTATCACAAATGAATCACTTCTTTTTATTCTGAAACAGAAATCGTTGCGAGGAGGAAAACTGACAGAACAATCGTTCACACTCTGCTTTAATTATTTCTGCTTGTGCTGATGATTCAAGTTGTTCATTGAAAAATAAAAAACCTCAACTGATGAAAAGTGATGCCGTCGTGTCAAATGACACATAATTAACAGTTTCTTGAACTTTGGAGAAGAAAAACTGCTGCTGTTCAGATGGAGGTCATGCTTTCCATCAGCAGCATCACACAGTCTGATTACACGACAGCGTCATGAAGCCGGATACAATCCACCTGATTATCATTATGTTTTAAGGGTTTTTACTTTGGAGATGTTTGATTTAAAGTGGCAGCTTCACACTCGGGTCAGAGCCGGTCCAGAGGAAAATCACTGAGAAGGTTCATTAATCCAATGAGATGATTGATGAGCTCCTGAGCTACATGTCGGCTTTCTTCACTGATTCTCGTCTGTCGACACTCACTGAGCTTACGAGCACAATATGTTCTGGTTTTTGTTCTTTTTTTGGAAAAGGCAATTTCCCCGCTAAGCTGTTGACAAAGCAAATTAAAATGAATGACCCACTAATGTTCCCATCAGCATGCAGCCGTGCAGACTCCAGTAACGGACGCAGCCTCCCTCCCTCCTTCATTAAACCACCTTCATGAAAAAGCTGCCACTGTGATATTTTCATGTTCAAAAACCTGTTAACATCCAAGTCTGTCATTATGTTTAAAAGTGGGTTTGTTTCTACATCTGAGCAGAAATGCAGGTTTTTGTTTATGAATTCATCTGAAGTTTCATTCTGTGACAGACCAGAAAAAAAGAGCTACAACAAAAGATGACACTCATAAAAATAATCCTTCATCAAGACACAATGGAGGGAACTTTAACATTGTTCTTTTACATTCAGCGCTCACATTGTAGGGTTGAAATATTCCCTTTAATGCTCAAAAATCTGCACAGATCTGAGTTATCTGTATTCAGTTCTGAGTGTCTCAGTTATTAAAACGGTGCACAGACAGGAAGGAAATGTTCAAGCAGGAGTTACCTTTACTTTTCTTAGTTGCTGGCGCTCCCTCATCCTCCTCCTCCTCCATGCGCCCTCTTCCTCTCTTCATCCTCTTCCTGCTGCCGAACATGTCGTCATCCTCATCGGTGGAAACCTCCTCCGGGTACTCATCCTGAGGAAAGATGCCTGAGAGGAAACCCAGGAGGAGACGCAGCGGAGTCAGACATCAAGAATTGTTCTGTTTTTATACGTTTGTGAAGAGAGACGAGTGACCATCAGATCCTACCTTCGCTGAGGTCACGCAGCCTGCCGTCCGCCACAAAACGCAGGCCGAGAGAAGAGAAGAAGAGAAAACCGTTAGTCTGAATGAAAGCAGAATGAATGATGTGAAACCTCCAGGCAAAGCACCAGAAGCAGCAGCAGAGGTTCTCCATCTCTGACAGGAGGAACCTGCTGAGAGGATTAAACTGCTCTGAACGCCACCGTGCTTCCTGAATGCTGATTGGCTGGAGTGCAGCGATCATTTGATTTGATTTACTTGGATTCTTTCAGTTTCACCTGATCTTTAAAAACACCTCGACTGAAGCTCTGTGGAACATTTCACGCTGCATAAACCTTAAAATGAACACGTGTTTAATTATATGACTTTTACAGATGATGATGAAGCTTCTCATCTCTTGTCCCTTTTGTTTTTTATTAAAAAGAGACAGAAAGGCCTTAAACGAGACACGAAGGTCTCTGGAGGATCTATTATAGTCACATCATCTGCTGGATTACAGAGTTTAAACACCAGCGAGAACACAGTCAGAGCAAAGAGTCATCAGGACCACAAAATCTTTCCTTTTCATTTTAATTTCCTTTTTTTTCATGTAAACTCGGGTGTAAGCCCTCCTCTCACACACACACACACACGCACACACGCACACAGCTCGTACTCACACTTTGATGATCTTGTAGAGTCTCTGGCGGTTCTGGCTCGGCGTGCTGCTGCGACTCGCCAACTCAAACAGTTTGTCTGCCAGAGCTGCAAAATCAAACTACAAAACACACAAACGCCTCGTTAGACACTAAACTTATCACGGCCGTCTGAGTCACACCGCTGATGGGAAACAAAACACACCGGTTTAAATGATTTCTCGGAACAGACGGGAGTTTTTCTGATAAAAGCTGACAGTCATGAAACAAAAGCTCGGCGATCGTCGGCTGCTTCAGGCTTCGTTCATTTAACATAAGAATCACTCTCATTTATGAACAGATGACATCGTTTCCACGCCGACTTTCTAACCTACAGGAATCTAATTTACTTTGAATAAAATTTACTTTGGTGGTGAGTTCAAGAGCAGTTGGACAGACGTTTGCCACCAGGAGTCAGAAACAAAACAACAAACTTCACCTGAATTCAACCAAGTTTAAGTTCATAAATCCAAGAACTCAGAGAAGAAAACTGGATCCAAAAACTGGGACGCAGTTTGGAAGAAGTTCAACATTACTGATGTTTATAACTTGTAGCAAAGAGGTTTAACACTCAGAACCACGAGTGAGGAACCCGGAGGAACCTGGAGGAACCCAGAGGAACCCAGAGGAACTGTGACATTCAAAAGCTTCCAACAGTGAATCATTTAAGAAAAACAGATTAAATCTCAAAAGTGACATCAGAGATGTTTCACCTGGAGAACCGGTCCGACGTCCTCGTCACATGGCTCAGTGTCAGAGTCCTCCAGGTGAAGAAGCTCATCATCTTCATCATCTTCTTCATCATCATCCTCCACGTCGTCGTCATCGTCGTCCTCTTTGTTTGATTTTTTGCCTGAAAACAAAACAAACAAAATGTTTTCTGATAAGTAAAAACATTCAAACCTGGAACAAACTCGGCTTCCTCCTTTGTTTTGATCTTTGAGAGCCCAAACGAGTCATTTACGCTAAAAAGTAACAATTTCTTTAACAAACTTTAACAGCAATGAGCAGCAGTTTGTCTTTGATCCTCTACCGTTGATCTGCCTCCCCGTCCTCTTCTGGCCGACTGGTTTTCCGGATGTTTTCCCCTCTAGTTGCTTGTCTTCGTCGTCCTCTTCAGACGCCTGACCCGAGTCCGAGTCCTCAGCTGCTTTCATCTCCTTCATCAGGTCTTCAATAGCGAAGGGCGCCTGGTCGATGATGGTGCTGAAGATGCTGCTGCAGATGGCGCCGAGAAGAGTCCGGCTGGAAGAAGAAGACGGAGTGAGCAGACGGGAAGAAGGAAGACGAGCTGTTTGCACCAGAACCGACACACGTCAACAAGCTGCTTCAGGCTCAGCGAGGCCGACGCACCTCGAACGCAACATCAGTGACTCAGAGGTTTCTGTTACCAACATGCGTCTGTGCCGATTGTAACAGATTACTGCTGTTTGTAACAGATTACTGCTGTTTGTGCCGATTAAAAACTGCACAGATGTTTTCAGAAAACAGAGACGGATGTCAGATTTTAAGTCAAAACTCCCAAAAACAGCAACAAAAACAAATACAAGTAAAAATCTACACAAATAAAAATAGTTCGTGACATTTTTCATTCTTAACTGTTTCTTCACTGTTGTATTACTTCACATTTCTGGTGTCGGAAGCAGCGTTACACAGCCGAGAAGATGAGGACTTACTCTTTGGTTTTGGCAGCAGTTTTGCAGAACGGCTCGATGAAGATCAAGTTCTGATCAGCAGAAAGCTGCAAGGAAAGAAAACCACCACATGTGAGTCACTGCAGCCAGAAGGAACCTTGCAAATTTAAAAAAGTTGCATTTTAAAGCCGAACCATCAGCATCAGCCTCGATGGAAGACTGAAAAACACCTGGATGTGTCTTCACCTCATGTTCCAAACAGCTTCTACATTCAGATCCTCATTGTAAACAAGCTACTTAATGCTGACAGATCTGAACCTGAAGGACACAGCTGCTCATTCTTGTCTCAAAGACATTTTTGTTCCAGAGAAGAACTGAAACACACAGCAGGATGCAGCTCATTAATATCTGGTCCACTGAGAACTTTCTCCTGATCTGATACAGCAGAGCTGAGAGGAGGTTGCTCCTTTGTGTTGGACAGAAAAGATTAAACAGTGATTCAGTTTCTTTGAATCAGATCCTTCAAACCTCCACAACCTTCTAAAGGAGAAAGCAGCTTCACACCACAGAACGAACCTCCTGATTTACAGCATCAGGTTCTTTTTTAATCACTGATGAAAACGCGTGTTGAGGCGACGTACCTCTGCTGAACCCACAGCTGCCAGCTCAGTCATGTAAAGGTCCAGGACGTGGAGCTGCAGGCCGCTGGGGGCGTCGCAGCTGCTGTGCAGGAGCTGAGCCGTCAGCAGCTCCAGGAACCTGGAGACCAAACTGAGGAGACACAACAAACACAGTCACACACTTCAGAGAGACACGAGAAGAACATGAGTGAGAAGGTTCTGCAGAAAACGCTGTGAAACTTTACCTGCTCTCCCAGTTTTTCCTCTTCAGCAGCTCAAAAGTTTGTCTGAACATGAAGCGAACCACCTGATGGAGACAGTGAAGGATGAGAACATCTGGGTTTGAAAACAAAACTACACTCATCGACAAACAACAGACTGAAACAGGAGCTGAACCTCGTCCAGTATTCTCCTCACACTCACCTGGAAGAACTTGTCCATCCGCAGCCTGTCGATGCCCGTCCACTCTCTTTTGAAGGTCTGCAGGAAGCTCTCCAGATACAGAAACTCTGCATGGAACAGCCCATCATCATCACCATCATCATCATCATCATCATCATCACTGAGTCGTGACCTCATGTATTTGCTCTTATTAAATCTTATGAGTTCACTTACGTGCGTCGACGCTGTGGAAGCTGTGGATCAGGCTGGAGATCTGGTTGGACAGCTCCTCCTGTGGACGAAGAAGAGTACTGCATCAAACATCACATCAGGGAGGAGAGGAAGATGTCTGACTGGACACTAAAAGGATTTTTGATGGACACACACTCAAATTTCTCTGATTTAAACTCCGAGCAGGTTTTCATTTCAAAAAGCTCCATGTGAGACAATAAAACAATATTCAATCAGCTGAAGTCTTTTAGCAGGTTTTAGTTTTTGAAGACGTTTATTTGAATCATTTGAGGTGAAGCTCACAGCTCTTTTATGTTTCCTGGACCAGAAAACTGATTCAAATCAGAGGTTCAGTGAGGAGAAGAAATCTTACAACAGTGAAGAACTTTAACTGGCTGTCAAACTGATTTTATTGTCTCAGTGCATTAAAGATCTTTAGGATTTAATAGTAATTAGAAAAAGGCTCGTTATCTCTGTCGTCAGTCCTGCGATGCTGCAGTCTTCAAATCAAACTGACGACGTTTGATTCAGACTTTTAAAGCAATAAGAACCATCACACAGTCCTGCCCGACATACGGCTCATTTGAATTTCATGGACAAGAGATTATGTTTTTAATCCAGCAGGTGAGCGACATGTAATATATGATGATGCTGATGTCATAAAGGGGCTTAAACGCTGTGTGTTTGCAGATGCCAGTAAACTCTCCCATCTGTGGGTCAAACACACCTGCAGCAGTGAAACGTACCTGCAGCAGTGAAACGTACCTGCAGCAGAGAAACGTACCTGCAGCAGAGAAACGTACCTGCAGCAGAGAAACGTACCTGCAGCAGTGAAACGTACCTGCAGCAGTGAAACGTACCTGCAGCAGAGAAACGTACCTGCAGCAGAGGTTTGTCCTGCATCCACAGGCAGTAGAACAAACCCTTCCACAGCTTGAGCAGCTCATCACCTGTGAATCCACCTGCACAGAGGACGAAACACACACTACGTTAGCTACGATACAAACTGCTGAATCTGGTGCAAATAAGTCTTTTTTTTATGGACTAAACATCATTAGGCCAGCAGCACAGGAGCACCACAGGGAACTGTCTCTCTCCAGTCCTGTTCACCCTGTACACGTCTGACTTTCAGACGCAGCCATCGTGGGTTGTATCAGGAGTGGACAGAAGGACGAGTACAGAGAACTCATCCAGGACTCCGTCACATGGTGCGACTCCAACCACCTGCTCCTCAACATCACCAAGACCAGGGAGATGGTGGTGGACCTTAGGAGAACCAGACCGCAACCTGAGCCTGTTCTCATGAAAAGAGACGGTGTCGAGGTCGTACACACCTACAAATACCTGGGAGTACAGCTGGATGATAGACTGGACCAGACTGCCAACACAGACGCTTTGTACAGGAAAGGACAGAGCCGTCTGTACTTCCTCAGAAGGCTGGCATCCTTCAACATCTGCAAGAAGCTACTGCAGATCTTTTACCAGTCTGTGGTAGCGAGTGCCCTCCTGTACGCAGTAGTCTGCTGGGGGGGCAGCCTCAAGAGGAA
>JAQMCX010000011.1:21432503-21450776 GCA_029814765.1 Acanthurus leucopareius | reverse complement strand
GTAACAGGAAGCAGGAAGCAGGTAACAGGAAGCACGAAACAGGAAGCAGAAAGCAGGTAACAGGAAGCAGGAAGCAGGTAACAGGAAGCACGAAACAGGAAGCAGAAAGCAGGTAACAGGAAGCAGGAAGCAGCAAAGCATTCCAGTAATTGAAATGAAAATAAAACTGTATTCAAGCTGACAGGAAGCTGTCGATCCTGTTCGATCTGATCCCGCCCCCTCATCTTCGTTAACCTCGTTAATATTTGTATGCGGATCATTAATCGACCGGTTTAATTGTTCGTCCTCTCTGCTGAGTCTCGTCCTGTCATGTGATCTTAACGCTTCAGTCTGTCGAGTTTTCTCTGGTTCTTCATCCTCGACCTCGCTGACTTCATCAGAGAGAAACATGATGCTCATTGAGACGATACGAAGGCCAACAGGGACGTCACATGATCGACTGTCACAAAACTCAAACACAGTTTTCATGGTTATTGATCTTGAGCCGTTTTTCACACGTAGACAGTCTTCATTAACAAAAATAAAGAGCTGAGGTTTGACCATCAACCCCCCGACCCCCCCATGCTGGCATCGTACCTGTGTTGGTGTGAGAGCATGTTAAGGCTTGTTGTTCCTCCTTCATGTGTGTTCACTCTGAACGATTGACAAGCTGCAACTGCTCGCTAACCTACATACGGACTCACTGTGACTCGTTCTGCTCGCAGGAAGTCAAACATGTCAAACACAGACTGAAACATCTCTGCACCTTTTTTTAAGAGTCTGCAGCTCTTTCATGGTTTAAATAGAAACATTTAAAACTTCAGGCTTCAGTTTGAATCTCTTCTCTCAGTGAGATCAGATGAAATGATGCTTTTCTTTTCTGAATGAGCGCTGAAGCTTCTGGTGATGACGTGCTGGAGGTCGGAACGGTGGACTCGTGTGTGTCGACCTGCCGGACTCACCTGAGATGATGAACAGTGATGCTCATTAAACTTGTTATTTAGCTGCTAATCTGAAACGTTCAGCATGTTTCTGCCTCGTCTGAGTCTCTTGTTGTGTGTGTATGAAAGCACACATTGGTGATGTTTCAGCTGTGTTTTTTGCATGTGTGCAGTGAGTTGTGTGTGTTTGCACGCCGTGGTCTCGCTGTCTGTCGCCGTCCTTCGCTGCGGCTGATGATCCTCAGCTGAGGCGGCTTAATTAATCACAGAGAGGAATTTTTTAACGGCGCTGTTGTTCGCCGGCACTGACCTGTGACCCTCCTGAAAGATGCAATATGACTGACAGGTGCAAACGACTGTGTCCTTTTTTTTTCCTTTTACAATTTCTCGTTGCTGTCAGTTTATTGGCCCGCGGCTTTGAACTTTGCCCACAACACACACTATCTTTGAGCCAATGACAGGGCAGTGTTACTCTGTGTGTGTGTGTGTGTGTGTGTGCGTGCATGTGTGCAGCCTGTTCCAGTGCGTGTGCGTGTGTGTGTGAAAAGAGGAATCTGAAGCTGCTTGTTGACACATCAGTCTGTCAGCTGGTTCCTGTTCAGTGCAGACGCTCTGCTGGACCCAACGGTGAGCTCCGAGCACAGCCGGCTCCTCTTCTTCTTCTTCTTCTTCTTCTTCTTCTTCTTCTTCTTCTCTCACTCTTCAGGCTCGGCCATCTGTTGCTGCAGCCATCGAGGCTCTCTGATTGGCTTACATAACCTGTGTGTGTGTATACATGTGTGAGTGTGTTTACGAGGACAGTTGAGGCGCAGCACTTCAGGTGGACCATGTTTTTATAATGAAACATTCTGCCGGTGACCATAGACACCTGTGTGTGTGTGTGTGTGTGTGCGTGCGTGTGTGTGCGTGTGTGTGTGTGTGTGTGCTGTATAAGTAACCCAGCTCCTCGCCTGCTCTCTCCACAGATAAAGAGGAACTCTTTCAGAATGTACTGACGCAGGTGGCCGAGCAGTTTTCAAGGTAAGCAGCCGACCGAGTGACTTCACAGCTGATCGCTCACTCGTTTCACTGCAGAAATCAAATGTGGAGACGATTCGTGATCATTTTGTCTCCGTTTTCTGGATTTTTAGCCTTTGTGAAGTGACTGTCACTCTCTGTAACCTTTCACCTCTTTTAATCAGGTCACTCCTGATTGTGTTCTTGTTTCATTGCCTGATGATTTGACACAAAAGCTGGTTGATTTTAAGATTTGAATCTTTCTTTTTTGCTTCTGCATAGCAAGACTTTCACTGAACAGTGAAGGAAATTATTTACTACTCTCGATAATCCACTTTTGTTCCTTCCTGATACCTGAATGTTTGTGTGCACACACACACACACTCACACACACACACACACACACACACAAACACACACACACTCAGGTGTTTTTCTGAGTTCATATTTCTGTTCTGGAGAGAAATGAAAAGCACATTTCATTATGTAAATTCTCATTTGCATGTATTCAAAGTTTGTGTAATTGAACTGAGCTGAAGACACCTCATGGTCCTTTCTCACTGTTTCACCTGTAGTGTTTTATTTTGTCTAAAAGTTTTAAATGCTCTTTTTGCTGCTAGCTACGTTTTATTCCTCCCTTCAGCCTGCAGGTTTAAATTAATGGGTTCTTTTAGAACATTTTATTCTTTAAACAAGGCAAAAATAGATTTTTACTGGATGATTTATGGAGTATACATGTGTAATAAAAAGATACTGAAACTTCCCTCTATAAAAACCTTTGACTTGAATGCATCTAAAAAATGAAACAAGATTTTTTAACTTGGCTTTAATGTTCAGATTTCTACAAATTTGATCATTTTAATGAGAAAATGCCTCATTTGCATAGTTAAATGTAAAATTCAGACTAATTTTTTTACAGTTTAGATAAATGATGTTGTAGAGGTGCCGTTAGACAGATGTTGTCTTTAAGCCATGCCAGCTGTTTTCCACATGTTTCCATGTTTTAGCTATGCTAAGCTAAGCTAGCCGGCTGCTGGCTGGACAGATATTAGATTGATCTCTAAAAGAAAACTAACAAGTCATGAACTGATGTTTCATGTGAAATCTGCTGGTTCTTCATCCACCTGCAGTGTCTCCTGTCAAAGTATTTTTCATCTCATGACGGCTGCAGCAGAGATCCGAGGTTTTTCTCTCTGCAGCTGCAGCATGTTAGCCTGCAGCATCTCTTCATCACTCATTCATTCATATCTTCCTCTCAGCTTCATCTTCCTCACTGACTGCAGACATGAGTTCACTCCTCTTCCTCAGCTCTGTCCTGCTTTCTGTCTGTGCAGCCGCTCGTCGTGTTCGGCAGGTTTGACTCTGTGATGCAGAGATACAAAAGAGCAGATGTTTGCAGGACACGAGTCCAAAGGCGGCGATGCAGCTGGACGTCAGACTGGAGGACTGAGCTGTTGTAACTGTGTCTTAGCCACAGATTTGACTGCTTTTCTCCACAATATGATATGAAGCTGTAAAACCGGCTGATAAAATGAATCTTTGGCACCATTTGAGTTCTTACGTAAACCACAGAGGACAGACTGCAAGGCTGCAACCATCATTTACTCTTTTTTGGACCATTTTTGAACAACAAACCAACAATTATAAACCAAAACATTACTCTAGTTTCAGTTTTAGAAAAGAACCTTAAAACTGTTTTTTTACACTTATTTCATGATTTATTCAAACAAAAGTTGTTCATTTTTTCTGTCAGACAATAATGAATCAACCGACTGATCACAGCAGCTCCGGCTTGTGTTTTATATTCAGATATAAACATGAGATTAGAAACAGCAGAGTAGAGATGCATGGAAAGTTCATTTTTACAAAACATAATTTATAGAATAATTAACTTTATATAGATGCTGGATGTTGTTTGTCAGTTTTTTATGTGTTTTCATAAGTAATGTCGCCCTCCTTTATGCACATGTGTTTTTTGGCGTCTTTGCTCCGTTTGAGTTCTTTGTTTTTATCTCTGCGTCTTCGTCTGAAACTGCAGTGTGTTTAACATCCACAGGAACTTGTGTGTGTGTTCACACACTGTAGATATCAGGGGAGTGTAAACATACACAGTGGTGTGTTGTTGTCACAGAGTCTAAGATCTGTGTGTGTGTGTGTGTGTGTCTGCAGGGCGTTCAAGATCAACGAGCTGAAGACCGAAGTCACCAACCGTCTCGCCATGTTGGAAAAGAGAGTAGAGTGTAAGTTTGATCCTCTGTCATATTTGTCTCTAAAGCTCAAACTTGAGGAGCAGGAAGAGCCAAAGTTTCATTCAAATTATCCTCTTTTTATCCTTTTCTATTCTTTGGATAAGTTCTGTGTGTGTGGGAGTGTATGATAGCACTTTATTTCCACACAGTATTGTGTTGAAAAAGTTAAAAAAAATTACAATAAATTCTAATATCAAATCACAAAACTCATTAATCAAAAACAGTCAAACCAGTAAAAAGAGATAAAGTTCTGCATTTGTCACATGTTCACTGCAGCCATGAGCCTGAACGTCTGTTTCTTTCAGTCGTTGTTTTATTGAAGGTAGATGTGGGATAAAATATTGGAACAGAAATAAATCATGTGCTTCATCTTGCAGTATGTTATTGATACCCTGTCGCTGTCAGTTTCTCCGATCATCACTTCTTCATGACACTTTCTGGAAGTTTGGTCTTGGTCATGACGACACACACAAACATAAACAAGCTGCAGTTGGTGTGTCAGTGTGTGTGTGTGTGTGTGTGTTAAGACTTGTTTTGCCTTTTTAAAGGAGTCCTTTCTTCTTCTCTTGCATCGTGATGTGCGGCAGGTAAATGTCCTGCAATGTCTCAGTGCTGCAGACTCACTGTATCATGATCCATCATTATTTTGTCCAACACTTTGTGTTTTTTGTCTGTGATTCTCGTTGACTGTCGCTCCTCTTCAGCAGCATTAAGATCCCATCAGTGAGCTTGAACTCACCTGTTCAGACCTGCAGAAGGTCCTCTGCTCTGTACAGTAGTGCACTGACTGGTGTCCGTCAGAGATAAGTGCACACGCCTTCAGTGCGTGTTGTCTGAACTCGTGTTCATTTACGAGCCTGTGATTAGATTAATTGACGCTGCATTGGTTATGTGGTCCGCTAACCCACCTTCAGTCAGTCAGTCACCTGAACATTGACCACACTTGAGCGGAGCAGAGAGGAATGTGCCGTCACCTTCTTACACAACATGCAGGTCACACACGGGCGCCGGCTCCCCCTCAGCTGACCATTATCAACCTCCATGTTTTCAGTTTTTATGAACTGCTAGAAGGAAGTTTGTTCTTCTGAGGCTGCCGACCTGCTTAACACGCTGCTGCAGTTTGGTTTTAACCTGCCTGGCTGACTGACAGCGTCTTGGCGCTCGGTGTAGATGTGTCACTTCTTCTAGATAAAAGCAAGCAGTAAAACAGATCAATAAAGGTGTTGTGATAGCCTTTTTTTATAATGCAGGCCTCAGTGTTCAGCTGTTATAGTGATTACGTACAGGAACATTTAATCAGTGCTCGTTTTGCAATCATGACATTTTTTCTAGTGGGGCTGTGATTAAAGATAAAGGTCAGGTCAAATGTGTGAGTCGTTCAGCGAGTCACTGTTTTTCATCAGCAGCCACAGTCTCACATCTTCATATTTGAGCTGCAAAGCTGCAAATCTGCCAAATGGTTGTTGAATTTTTTTGCAGCCTTTAGCACTAAATGGTCGCTGCTTTGATGCTTTTGTTCTTCAGCTGCAAATATGTGTTTTTTATGCCGCAGAGCAGGTTAATGTTTTATACACCCAAACACTCACTTCTGATTGAATATAAGTCCACATCGCTTCTCACTGAGGGATTAAAAGGAATCTTGGAGCAAACTGAAGTCAGAAACTTATTTAAAATTTTAAAAATACACAAAAATGTCAGTAAAAGTAGGTCAGTTGAGAAAGAGGGACGCAACGAAAACACAGACAGTATGTCAGATACAAAAAGGAGCTGGTGATCAATACGCTCCTCAAACACGGCGTGTGTAATTTTTTATCCCAATATTGATATAAAATACACAAATGGTGAGTTTTGTTTAAAGAAATCAATGCAGAAACTATTTGCAGATATCGTGAGCAGACAGGAATGAAAGGAATGTTTTTGAAAAATCCAGCAGATTAAATTCCTGACGACTCAAGATTCTTCATAACAATGACAAAAGAAAAAATCTGAATTGATAAATATTGATTTTTGGATCAGTAAATTCTTGAGTGTTTGGCAGCACTGCCCACATCGACCTCCCACACCCAGAAACTGAAGGAGAGGTTCAGATTTGAAGTCGATCTCAACAGAATGACACTCACACGCAATGGGATCACTTCCTGCTGGATGTACGCTGTAAAAAATGTAAGAAATGTAAAAAATGTAAGAAATGTAAAAAAGGTCAGATAATTCTCAGCTGTCCTGATATGAAGCTCCATTAGTCAAATCCAGCTTGTGTCTCCTTTTTAACTGTCAACATTCAAACACTGTGTCGAAGCACAAAGAGAGAATTTTTTTAACCAGAAGACTGAAAGTCAGAAAAACAGCCACTGAAAAAGCTCCGCTGTAAGACGTGTGAGGTCATTTTATTCAAAACATGTCACTTTTAACAGAAGTCACACACAGTTGGTCACATCCGCTGACACAGACGCCGCTCTGATGGAACACAACTTGTCTGCAGTCAGATTATCGAGGTTTCATCGCCCTTTAATTTGCTTCTGCATGTTCAGGTCTGACTGACAGGAAGCTGAATGAGACATAACGCCGCTGGTGCAGCGTGGTGAAGCACCTACGCACATGTGCATGTTGGTGTGTCTACATGTGTGTGGGCTGCATGTGATGCCTCACGCATCCACAAACACCAGATTGCAGTGACGTGTTGCAGCTTCACTGTAGCTGAAACCTTTTTTCAGACTCATCTGTGTCCGACTGCGCGTGTTCAGACACGTGACGCTGCTGCAATTTCATAAAAGCCCCCCATGTGCTGACCCTTTCAGTCACCATGACAACACGACCTCAGTTTGCTGTGGTCACCATGACGATTTTTCCAACTCTATTGTATGCAGTTTTCTTTCGGAGCAAAGTGATGGTGAACTGATCAACAGGTTGGGGCTCAGAGCCTGAATGTCGGACAAAAATTCTGCTCAGTTTGTATTTAGTGTTCAGCAGAAAACAGAAGCTGCAAACAAAAAACAAGCAAAATATATAAAAATTACAGAAAAACACAGAAATACTAAAACATCAGGTAAATACAGGAGCACAGCAGGTCAAACACAGTAAATCAGAGACACACTGGGAGTTCAGGGGATTTAAAAGTGATCAATGTGGACACATCCATGATCAGCAATAATCTATCAATAGATTTTCATATTCCTGCTTTTATTCATATTTAAATTTGTTAATGGAATAAAAACCCCTGATAATATCATATAGTGTTTATGTTTGGCTCTGATGGAGAAGTTGAATATCCATAAAAACAAACAGCAACAACAGCTGCAAAGGAAACCTGATGTTGTCTCAAATATCAGCATGTTCATCAGTTTTCACACAGAACTGAAAGTCTGCAGCCATGTTAGCAGCTCGGCATCCAAACCTGTGCTGCTTTGAGAGCTAAATGCTAACAGCTGTGTGATCAACACGCACAATGTTTGGGATGTTAGCATACTAATGTTTGCTAATTAGCACTAAACACAAAGTAAAGCATAATCTGATGGGAATGACATGAGCTTTGCAGGTGATTTTATCAATAACATGTTGACCTAATGGTGGCGCTGGAGCTAAAGTCAGCTGATCATCAAAGTTATGGTTCAATCAGAGGGAAACATGAAGATCTGAGCTACAGTTTTCTCAGTTTTCACTCTTTTATTGTTACAACAACAAAAGTTTTTTGTTGAAACAATGCAATCATTTTTTTAATCTCAGTACATGAAAAACAGATAATGATTAGTTTTCATACAACAAATCAATTTAAAAAAGTCAATTTATCTCAGAAAGTTATATTTTACAGTAACACAGATTTTACTCCCTGGCTTTGTTACCACTTCCATTCAGTTTCCTTTTATTTAAAACAAAAACCAGCCCTGCAGAACAAATAGCTGATCGAGTTTCATTGATCCACTCTTTAAAAAAACAAAACTCAGATTTCTTTCCTCTGGTTCTGAAACAGAGAGCAAACAGAAACCCGACTGCTTGTATCGCAGTTTCACATCTGATGCAGCCACTTCACACAAGCATGCCAATTGCCTGGATACCTGGTCGCTAAGGCAACAGCGTGGCACCCACACAGATCTCCATCCTCTCATCACCTTGGTCGCCATGGTCACCTACTTTAGTGGGAGCTGGAGTGCTGACGGAGGCGACCTTTTATTATTTCAGTGGAGAGCGGTGGACTGACTGAAGGGAGAGCGGGAACCAGGCGGCAGATGAGATTCGTTCTGACAGCAGCCGAGGTGATCGATCACACGGCTGCTGTCCCTGAAGCTGGAGGACTCCGCAGAGACTGCTGCTACTCTCTGTGTGTCAGGATCCTCCACCAACCCGACCAACATCAGCAACATCAGCAAGCCTACCAACATCAGCAACCCCATCAACCCCACCAACATCAGCAACATCAGCAACCTCACCAACATCAGCAACATCAGCAACATCAGCAACCTCACCAACATCAGCAACGCCACCAACCCCACCAACCCAACCAACCCAACCAACATCAGCAACGCCACCAACCCCACCAACCCCTTCAACCCAAACAACCCGACCAACATCAGTAACCCCACCAACATCAGCACTGCCACCAACCCCACCAAACTCTTCAACATAAACAACCTTACCAACCCCACCAACATCAGAACGCCACCAACATCAGCAATGCCAGCAACATCAGCAACCCCACCAACATCAGCAACGCCACCAACATCAGCAACCCCACCAACATCAGCAACCCCATCAACATCAGCAACGCCACCAACCCCACCAACCCAACCAACATCAGCAACGCCACCAACATCAGCAACGCCACCAACATCAGCAACATCAGCAACCCCACCAACCCACCAACCCCACCAACATCAGCAACCCCACCAACCCAAACAAACCCAAACAAACCTAACAACCCCATCAACCCCACCAATGTAATGTCGGGAGCCTAAACACTCATCACCTAAAGTCAGATCTCTCACATGTGTGTGTTAGAGGGATATAAGGGGGGGCTGCATCCTGTATATTTTTATATCATCTGTATTTATGACCGTTTCGTGTTCTTGTGCACCTTGACCAATTGAATTTTCCTATCTGGGATAATAAATTACCTGGACCTTGAGCTTGTCCAAAGAGTGTAACAGTCACTGAGGGCATTTTTCTGCTCTCAAGTAACATACAGGACTGTTACAGCATGCAGATGTTTCAGGATTTGAATTTAATAATGTCAACTTTAACAGGACAGATCAGATGTTAATAACTGACTCTGTGTGTCTGCAGTGGAGGGGATGAAGGTGGTGGAGATCGAGAAATGTCGCAACGACATCAAGAAGCTCCGTGAGGAGATGGTGTCCAGAAACAACAGGTGAAAGCAACAGCAGTGGCACAGATGTGGTGAACAGAGGAGAGCCTCTGCTGTCACAGAGGGATGAACTGTGACAGGACTGATGATCCACGTCTTTGACCTCCAGGACCTGCTCGTCCTGTTTTTAATGAGCCTTCACTGAGTTCTAACTTCACTTTATCATAAATGCAAACATGTTGGCTTTGCATCAGTGCAGTGAGAATAGTCGTGACTGATATTAGTGCTGACAGGCAGTTGATTAAAGAATGAGTCAGAAAAATAATGAACCACTTTTTCAATAAATGATGAATCATTTAAAATATTTTTTTTGCAAAAGTTTTAGGTTGTTTTACCAACTGATCAGAACTATTATTTAAATTCATAAATACATCATTTGTATTTTAGAAGCAGCACAATTAGCACAGGTGCTGTTTGTTTATTTATCCTCGTAGCCATAAGCTGATTGATTTATTCACTTTTCAGTAATTTCCTGGAGGACAACAAGAAGCTGACTCCTCGCAGAGACGTGCCCTCCTACCCCAAGGTAAGAGTCTCCTCAAAGTGTGGCCTCATACTATTCATATCATCCAGGTGAATCGGCTGCAGTCAGGTGACTGAATCAGCGTATCCACTGTGGCTTCAGGAGCCAAACGGGCTTTTTTATTCAAAAACCAAAAATATAAATGATTGATTGATATGATTGATTGACAAGATGTGAAGGTTGTACAGTGTGTTTTTTACCGATGTCGATCACATCAGTGCAGATCAGTTTTTCACCGTCAGATAATCAGCGTCTCACCTTCATACACAAACACTGTTTGTTGTGTTTTAGCATCTCGTTAATGTTTACTGCTCCGTTAAAAACTGAACAGAACTTAAACATTTAGAGACACGATAGAATTCAGGCGAACAGAGTCAGATAGCATCAGTGGATCTTTGTGGACATCACAGGAGGTGTGTGCAAGTGTGTGCAGGTGTGTGCAGGTGTGTGCAGGTGTGTGCAGGTGTGTGCAGAGGTGTGTGTGCAGAGGTGTGTGTGTAGAGGTGTGTGTAGAGGTGTGTTGGTGCCCCCGGGCCAGGCGGAGGTGGAGGGTTAACTGCGAGCTCTGTTGCCTGCAGTACACGCTGTCACAGCAGACCGTAGAGGCCCTCAGAAAACCCGCCTTCGACGTCTGGCTGTGGGAGGCCAACGAGGTAAGACTGAGCTGAACCCGTCTCACCCTTGACTCCCCTCTCTCCTCCTCCTCTGTGTGTGTGTTTTTCGTGTGTGTGTGTAGTACCATCTGTCTAAGGAGACAATAGAAGCTCTCAGACTGCCGACATTCGATGTTTGGCAGTGGGAGCCCAACGAGGTGAGACTCCGTCCTGATTAACCCACTGATTCATTTTCATCAAGGTCAAAGCAACAACTGTAATCACCAGTCAATCAGCTGATGATGATGACGTCATATATTATCAAACAGTAAATGTCTAATAAATTAATTACCAACTCCTCCCTCGTTGTGTCACAAAGTTACAGTCAAAAGTTTCTTTCGAAGTCAAATTTTGTTTTATTGCCAAGCTGATTTTCAGACAAACTGAACTTAACTTGATGTTTTTGTTGCATGAAAAAAACCACAGGAAGTAGAAAAATATAACAAAAGATAAAAAATAAGTCCTGCAAGTCAGGGAGTGGAAATAGAAAACATAACAATGTACAAAGAGCATGACAAAAAATATGTGCAGTATTTTTATCTGATTAAAAGACTTGTGTGGTTTGTGCAGGAATGTGCAGAATATTGAAAGATAAAAGAAAAGATCTTATTTTAATGTCACTGCAGGAACTCCAATATGTGACACAAGCTTTTTTATAACAGTGTGAACATTTCAAATCACATAGGGCCACTTTTAGTTTCAACCCCAAATATAACAGGCCTGATATTTTTAGTAGTGTGACTTCAGTCTGAAACGTCACATCAGAAATCAGGAGACTTCATGTCTCTGAACTGAGAGGACGTGAGACTCTTGATGACAGATGGAGTTATAAGTATCACTGAGATCTTAAAATTTGGATGAAATCTGTTCTGAGAAGCCGTTCGCATCAGTTCCCATCACTCCTGGCTCAGACTGCATTCACACACACACACACACACACACCTGCTTAGAGATGTAGCAGCCTTTCCTGCACAAAATGCAAAAAGTTTGTTTCTCTTGTTTTTGATGTCACATCGAGTGATCTGGTCTCGTCTCCATCTCTCATCACCGGTCCTTTGTTCCTCCAGATGCTGAGCTGTCTGGAACACATGTACCATGACCTGGGTTTGGTCAGAGACTTCAACATCAACCCCATCACACTCAAGAGATGGCTGGTGAGACCTGAACCCTGCACCTCCTGCAGAAATGAACACTTTTACAGAAACACATGCAGGACTCAGCTCTCCTGTCTGTCTCTCTGTCTCCGTCTGTGCAGCTTTGTATCCACGATAACTACAAAAACAACCCTTTTCACAACTTCCGCCACTGCTTCTGCGTCACCCAGATGATGTACAGCATGATCTGCCTCTGCAGCCTGCAGGTAACCAGACCGAAGGTCGACCCAAACAGACTCGACTTCACTGAAAAACAAAACCTTTAACCTGTTAGATTCAGAGAACAGTAAGAAAACATGAATACTCACTCTGCAGAAACAGTCAGTCCTCAGGCTTTTAGACACAGTCGAGTTAAAGCAGCGCTGAAGGTTAAAGTGTTGAGACGTCACGACATTCAGACATCACACATCTGAAGCTCTGCTCAGCCAATTAAAACAGCTGTTACATGTTGGACTTTGATGCTTATTTATTTGTTTTTTATCAAGAAGATAAGAAGATCCTCTGATGTCACCTGGTTAGCTTAGCTTAGTATAGAGACAGAAACAACTGGGACAGCCACCGACGAAACCACATCGTGTTGTTTTAACTCACCGTTTGTAAAAGTGACAAATAAGGTGAAATATGTTAATGAGCTTTACAGGTGGGTTCAAAAAAACAGGCTAACTGTTTCCCCCTGTTCCCAGTCTTTGTGCTAAGCTAACTGTCAACAGACTGTAGCTTCCTCATGCTGTACACAGATGTGAGTCATGCTCGTCTTACTTATTATACACAGCTAACAGCCAATCAGGTCGCTTGATTTGAGGTCACAGTTTAATCATTTCAGACTCTTTTAACTTCTGCTGAACAGAACGGAAACACAGACTCATAGAAAGGTCGACACACACCTGCAGCATGCTTCTTTAATGTGATGCATGCATCGATGTGTCGCATCCGGTGAAAAGACACAAGGCTGCTGAGGTGTGTCATCATCATCATCATCATCATCATCATCATCATCACTTTATTTAATCTGATGATGTTAATTAACTTGATCTTCCCCTTTGAGGAGTTTCTGCTCGTCTGTTGCGTCTGTCTCATGCAGCCACGCTGTAGTCAGACAACGACGTGGAGGGACAAAAACAAGAGACGTCAGGGGACTTTGGAAAGCTCAGGGGGAGAATGAGAGGGTGAGGAGGAGGGAGACGGGGGCGTGATGAAGGGGAGATGTTTGAAAAGAGGAGAGAGGAAAGAAAAAAAGGAGAAGAGGAGCAGTTTCCTCGTCTGTTGTCAGGGACGATGATTCACTGGAGGTTTAATTATCACAGGCTTAATGACTGATTATGAAGCATCTGCACCGGTGGTGTGCTAACGAGGTCACACACACACACACACACACACACACACACACACACACAGAAAACACACTGACACACACACTGTAAGGTTGGAAGGTTGGATCACACACACATGTGGACATCATTTTTGAGCAAAAGACTCAACTGAAGCATGTGCTAATATAAATGTGTCTGTGTGTTTGTGTGTGTGTTTGTGTGTTAATGTGTGTGTGTGTGTGTGTGTGTGTGTGGGTGTGTGTGTGGGGGTTCATTTTCTAGGAGAAGTTCACTCAGGTCGACATTTTGATTCTCATGACAGCTGCTGTGTGTCACGATCTCGACCACCCCGGCTTCAACAACACGTAAGACACACACGCACACACACACTCACACACACTCACACTCACACGCACACCCCCACACCCACACACTCACACACACACACACACCCACACCCACACACTCACACGCACACACACACCCCCACACCCCCACACTCACATGCACACACACACACACACACACACACACACATTCATCTGTCTCTGGTCTGCAGAGTTCCTACCTTTCCTCTGACTTCTTCTCTTTCTTTTTCCATCCATGCTGGGATTCTTTCTCTCTTTCTTTTTGTATTTTAATGTTTCCTCCTCTCTCACCCTCTCCTCCCCCCTCCTCCCCTCCCCCCACCTCCCCCCTCAGGTATCAGATTAACGCCAGAACAGAGTTGGCGGTTCGCTACAACGACATCTCTCCTCTGGAGAACCATCACTGTGCTGTGGCCTTTCAGATCTTCTCTCAGCCCGACTGCAACATCTTCTCCAACTTCGACCCCGAGGCCTTCAAACAGATACGACAGGTGAGGCCGTTTACCTGTAAACATCACCGTCCATCGGTGCTCATGGGAAATCTTCTCCCTCCTCCGTGTGAGTGTGTGTGTGTGTGTGTGTGTGTGTTGATGATTAGTTTCCCCTCTGTTCGTCCTCAGGGAACCATCACACTGATCCTGGCCACCGACATGGCGCGACACGGCGAGATCCTGGACTCCTTCAAGCAGAAAGTCGACAACTTTGACTACACGGACGAGGAGCACGTCACCTGTGTAAGAACACCTGCACGCTGTGTCATTTCCTGTTAACAAGGGGGAAGTTATAGGACAGACTGACAGGAAACTCATTCATTGGATGGTTTCTCTTGATGTCGTCCTTCCTGTTTTGGTGTCAGTGGTGGAAAAAGTGTGTGGAGCCTTGATTTCGTCTCAGGGCTCCACCTGCTGTATGTTTGCAGTGTTGCACTCACTGCTGATATAACACCTGTGTGTCCATGGTTCTGCTCTGTGCAGCTGAAGATGGTGCTCATCAAGTGCTGCGACATCTCCAATGAGGTGCGACCCATGGAGGTGGCTGAGCCGTGGGTCGACTGCCTGCTGGAGGAGTACTTCATGCAGGTGAGTCCACCAGAGGAAACTCCTTCAAACTGAGACGTTTCATTCAACCACTGATGCTTGTGAGGTTATGAAAGTCGCTTCGTGTCCTTCTGGAAAGCAGTAAAATGCAGTAAAAGTTTGCAGTTTTAGGCAAAGTCACTTTTCTTCTGTTACATTCAGACTCCATCATGTTAAAAATCTAAAGTTTAATATGTTAAAAAAAATCAACAATACAGGGGAAACAGTTTTTATTCTCTGTTCCTCATTTTTTCCTCCTGTTGTTGAAAAACTGCTCATCTGTCTGTCTGTTTGTCTGTTTGTCTGTCTATCTGTCTGCCTGTCTGCCTGTCTGCCTGCCTGCCTGCCTGTCTGTCTGCTGCTCAGAGCGACAGGGAGAAGGCCGAGGGGCTTCCCGTCGCTCCGTTCATGGACAGAGAAAAGGTCACCAAGCCGACAGCTCAGATCGGCTTCATCAAGTTCGTCCTCATCCCCATGTTTGAGACGGTGATGAAGGTCAGTGTGAAGGACAACATGCATTTCTGCAGCATTTCAGCTCCTTATTTATCATCACAAAGACATTTTTCCAAGAGTTTTTTCCTTAATGTCCTCCATGTAATCCCTCACTGGGTAAGCTGGAACATAAATTATCTAAATTTGACCAAATCTAAACCTTATAAACCCATAAACCCATGAAAAGGCAGAAACAAGTGCTTTATTTTGACTGTTTAGGAAACAGTGTGATAACTAATGTGTTCAGTTTGATATAAAACAAAACTGAAATGACTCAACTTGAACCCAAAACCATAAAAACTAATAACATCACACAGAATCAGTTTATTGCATCATGAGTTCTGACTCTCAAACACTTTTGAAGTTTGTGAATAAAAATCACATTCAATGAGTGAAGCTTCTGAACTACAAACTTCCATCAAATAGTTGAGCAGAAAACGTGTCTCCGTGCTGTTTTTGGTCATTAAACCTGCTTTAAAACTGATGTGTGTGTGTGTGTGTGTGTGTGTGTGTGTTCCAGCTGTTCCCTCAGATTGACGAGGCGATGGTTCAGCCGCTCAGAGAGTCGAGAGACCGATACGAGGAGCTGAAACAGATCGATGACGCCATGAACGAGGTGGGAGGTTTTCTCTGAGTGTGTGGATGCATGTGAGTCGTCCTGTCGCTGATAACCAGCAATGTTCCCTTCAGGTGCAGAAGAAGAAGAGCGAGAACTTGACCATGGGAGGGAAGAAGAAGTAAAAGGTCTTGAGAAGGTGAGAAGGAGCAGAACCTCCTGTGGTTTCTGTCACAGTCCGACCGAAGTCCAAACCAACAGGTCTTTTTCCGTTTCAGCACCAGTGAGCGCAAACACGAGAATGAAGCAGTGAAAAGTAAAGCTGTCACCTTCAGCTTCGTCACAGACAGACGCTTCGGCCTGCTGAAGAGCAGAGCGGCGGCCACGATGTGAGATCTGGATTTCCCCGGCCTGTCACAGAACAGTGAGGCGGCGTTACGAACCACTGATGGACTCGAGGACCACGCGGACAACCCAAAGCCCCTTCAGGAAACGTCCACATTTGTACAGCACAGACAGACTTCAGTGAACAATATTTAGATACAAAACTCGGATTGTTTTTTATGTGAAATGTGTTGTTTTTTACAGATTGTACAGATTTTTAGTGACCTTTGTTCTTTCCTATAAAAAAATAAAAGGATTACTTTAATTACAAACCCTGTGTGGACTGTTGATGACTCAGCTTGTTGAACAAAAACTTAAATCATCTGCAGAAGGTTTGACACACAGAGACGTTGATCTCATGTCGACTGAGTTTAACGGATCAGGTTCACAGTTTTTCATCATCATGCAGCTGAACTCTTCAGGCGTTTATGCAGAAAGTTTGATGTTCAAAATTTAAATGTTTTTTCTGTTTGAGGTGATAAAAGTTTGCAAACCAACAGTCTGGACGACATCAGTCTTCCTTCAGGCTGTAAATGTTGGACTAGTGAAGAATTAATGTGCTAAATTTGATAAAAATCTTTCTCCTTCAGCCTTATCAATCACTTTTCTCTCTCAGCTCTGAGGCCTTACTGATGTGTCCCACAGGACTGAATCATATGTGTTTCTGTTATTCTGACCCCCCCTCATGCATGAAACAAGGAGATGTTGAAGAAAAACGACCACATTACAAACTTAAAGACCCTCGTTCATGTTCACTCACCGACGTTTCACTCAGAGATGATTTTAGCTGCAACTTTTATTTTAAAAATCTGTCAGAAATTTGAGCCAAACATAAAAATCCGTGTGCACAGAACCTGCGGTGGTTCCTCACATCAAACACGCTCAACTCTGATTCTTCATTCGAAGCGTCAAACATAAAGGGAATAATAGATCTCTCTCCAAAGTGTCCGTTCAGGTGGACGCCTCCGTCACCTCCGTCTCCTCCGTCCTGGCCTTCTTGTTGCCGTTTGCCTTCTGTACCTTCGTCCTCTTCAGCTGCTGCTCCTCAAGCCTCTGCTGCTTCTTCTGCAGGTACGTCGCCACGTTGTCGAAGCCCACCTTGTGCAGGTGCTCGAAGCTCTTGTTGGTCCTTGCGGAGGCTGATGTGAGAGAGAACAGAGGGAAGGAGAGGTTGGCGACAGGAACCACAGCTGGTCAACACATCCAGCAGGAGACGCGACCACATGCAGGAGTTCAGATGATTTTCAAAACACTGAGAAAATCCAAACCTCTGGGTCTGAACACAGCAGTGACAGACCTGAAGACACAAAGCTGCAGAAGTTCTCCTCCATCAGCAGCTCCACCTGTGTGTGTGTGTGTGTGTGTGTGTGTGTGTGTGTGTGTGTCCGATGGCTCACCCTCCAGTGTCTCCCAGTGCGGTTTAAAGGCTTCAGTCACTCTGTGGAGTTCAGGACTCTCAGCGTCGCTCTGACGGAGCAGCAGAACAAACAGGTCAGTCACACAGGAAGCAGCTGAGCTCCTGAACCAAACCTCTCTTCAAAAACGGACATTTTAACCAGCAAGACAGCATCATGGAAGAAAAAGGTGTGCCTGAGTGGGTGGAGTTTACACCACAGAAACTGTGCAACCATAAACAAAGAAAGGTGAAGGGAGATCCTGGATGATCAGAGTCATGTGAGCGAGCGTCATGGCAGCTGGGATCACTCGTCCTGATTCGCTCTCAGCTCGATGCCTCGAGTCTGTTTGTGAAAAACTGCTGTTTGAAAGATCAGTCACTTTGTCACATCAGTCTCATCACACTGTGTGTTACAGTGACACACTCACACACTCACACACACACTCTCACACACACACACAGAGTCGAAACAAGCAGCAGGTTCGTCGTCAGGTTTTAATCACATTCAGTGTTTTTTTTGTGTCTGATCAATGAACCCTGACAGCGTCTGACAGTGTGAGAAAGAGTCACATCGTACCTCCCAGCAGCCTCCTCTGTGCGTGTAAATCTGGAGCGGAGCGTCACTCGAGTCCATCAGCACCCACAGGCGGCCCTCGGGGTCAAAGGTCACGTCCAGGGAGGGGTGGGGCAGCGACAGCCTGCTGTGTGGCATGAGCTTCTGCTCAGCTGCCTGGTCCAAGGTGAAGAACTGAAGCGTGGACTCCCTGAGGACACACACACACACACACACACACACACACACACACACACACACACACACACACACACACACACACACAC
>JAQMCX010000011.1:21378880-21432403 GCA_029814765.1 Acanthurus leucopareius | reverse complement strand
CAGCTGCCTCGCCATCTTGGCAGTGTCCTTGCAAATCAAAAACAATGGGCAGAGATGAGAAGCACGAGTGGAGCACAGAATTCTTGGATGGTCTATCAATAAAATTAATAACACAGTAAGTCATTTTATTTGTTTGATAACTGGATGGCTTAAGTCTATAATGTAAATAAGTGAGATATATAAAGATTATTATTATTATTTTACTGTTACATAAATAAGACTTTTAACGCTTTTTCTTATAAAACACTTAAATAATTTTATATTTAAAATAATTAAAATCTTTCTCACACTTTTTCATCAGTTCATGCGGAAAAACACGTTTAATCGAGTTATTACATTTTAATTGCTGATCATCATTTTTTAATACAAGTACGTCACGCGCGCGCTCGCGCTATGTGTGCGTCAGGCAGGTAAACAGGTAGATTTACGACATTGTTAACAATGACTTTTTTTTTTTTTTTTTGCGTTACGGCTTTTTCTTCTTTTATTTTTGAGCGGCGCGCGTGCGGTGGGAGGACCTGTTTTTCCTACACAATGTAAATAAAGAGGAGTCACGTGACCGCGTGGGTATATTCGAGGCGGGACGTAAACACGGCGACACAGAGCGGAGCAACCGTCCACCGGAGCAGCTGCACTCAGCTCCCAGCGCCGTGTTTTCACGACCAAACCGACCGTTTTTAGCTTATAAAGCCATTTCTTTCCAACTTCAGCTACAGTGTTAGCTAAGTTTGGAAGGGAGGAAAAAGGAAGAAACGCCGCGTCTTTTCTGTTTTTGTGTCGCTGTGCTGTGCGGTGCTAACAGGGGGGGCCGAGCTGCGTTATCGATATCGATAGCCTACATTTTTACGTTATAAAAGAAAAAACAGGCATTATTCAGTTGATTTTGCTAACTTGTTTTTAAAATGGATAACTCCGGACCAAGAAAGACGTGTTGTGGTAGGTTTATTTTGAATTATTGCATGAATAATTTGAATTATTGTCCTTTTTTTTGTTGACCACCAACTGTTTTCTCCACAGAATCGATCCGAGATCTCCTCACCTCAGCTAAGTTCCTTATTTACATGGGTCATGCTCTGTCAACATGGGTAAGTAAAACACTGACATTACTACTATTACACACCAAAAATGACACACTTCTATATTTTTGTACCTACATGTTTATTATGATGACAGGCTTCAATATGTGGCTTTTTCGGTGTCAAAACTAAATTTAATGCGACATGAATGTGTCATTGTTGTATTGTGTGATGTTATAACTGTTATTACAACACAAAATGACATGTTTTCACTGTGTTGCACGCCACAAAATACTTTACAAATAGCTCCCATGCTTAAAGGGATGAAAAGGAGTGAAGAGGTGATGGTTTCTCAGCCCATAAAAGCTGAGAGGGCTCTTATTTTTTTTTAATGCAACACCAGAACCACATTTCCCATTAATCCCAGCATGGATATGTTGAATCAAGTAACACCTGACCTATAAATAATCAGAAATTGTATTCCCAGGGTGACCGAATGTGGAACTTTGCCGTGGCTGTTTTCCTGGTAGAGCTTTATGGGAACAGCCTGCTGCTCACTGCTGTGTATGGGCTTGTGGTGGCCGGCTCCGTGCTGCTACTGGGGGCCATCATTGGGGACTGGGTGGACAAGAATCCCAGACTCAAAGGTAAAGGGCGACTCAAATCACAGCTAAGCATATCTGCTCTTAAAGAATATGATTTTATTCACAAATAAAAGCCAAAACTTTGCAGATTTAATTAAAAAAACAGACATGAGGTGCTTTCAAAAGGTTTGACATCCACAGTGTGCACATTTTCAGTTTCCCTCCCCTCATGTTCATAGTAAAATGTTCCTGTTGTTGAGTGTTTATCCAAAGGAACTTGGCAAAGACACTATTAGATTAAATCAGGGAGCGGGGAATGTGTCCAACCCTCTTGTTAAAGAGCTCTAATGAACTAGTTTGTCAGACAGAAATCTGTTGTCTTTGATCAGATATCTGTCCCTAATAACCTTCGTGGTGTTTCCACAGTGGCCCAGACTTCGCTGCTCGTCCAGAACAGTTGCGTCATCGTGTGTGGGATCCTCCTGATGGTTGTTTTCCAGTTCAAAGAACAGCTTGTGGAGCTTTACAATGGATGGATTCTGGTAAGATCCCCCCCCCCAATGCTTGTCTTTACACACTCGCTGTTTCAATGTGATCTGTTGAGGATTTTCACTGAAAGGTTCTTTACCCTTTTTACTCAAGTTCAACCCTCTGACCCCAAGAGTGGAACTTGCTTACTTTTACTGATATGGACTCTTGTCAATGTGATTTATGATCATTTGAATGTGTTTTTACAGATCAGTGAAATCAGCATAGTTCACTGCCAGAAGACCTTTGACTGTTCCTCAAACTTAAATCCACAGAGAACATTAGGTCAAATTATTATTTTTAAAAACCTTTTTTTTAATTTCTAAATGCTGGTGATACTCAGCATATTTTTTCTTGCATTATAATGACTGATTATTAAACATATAATGTTTTGGAAACAAAGCAGTGCCGCGTTCGTAAACAGAGTGTGAAAATAATTACATGCATGCACGTCCTCAACACTCTTCTGCAGGAAAAGTAGTTTGTGTTGCTGTTATGCAAAGGACCTGTTTACACTTGTTAAGTTATGTGGCTTCATAAGAGGCTCTCTCTCTCCCCACATAAACGCCGACCTGCTTCTGCCACTGACCGACATGCAGAGCTGCAGGTTAGAAAGGTTTCCAGTCTTATGAGAAACTGGTTCTGGTGTCAGGTTGAAACACAAAAGCTTTTCTATATCGGGGGAATGTCTTCAGCATTGCCTTCTGCATTTGTGGGCAGCCTTTAGGCTCACTTGAAAAAGGGGGGGATTTTCCCCATGTGAGAATGTTTAGAGGGACAGCCGGTGTTTGAATGTGTGTGTGTGTGTGTGTGTGAGTGTGTGTGGAGGTGGAAACAGGAGATTGAGTGTCTTGTTGGAGGCTGTAGTCAGCAGGTTCTTCAAGGCTGGTCACATGATGGAGAGAGAGAAAGAAATCTGGCCTGGCCTGTTTTCTCGTTAAAGCCATTTCTGCATTTCAATGCACATGCAGATCAGCAAACAGACCAACGACGTGTTTCACAAATAAGCCATTTCTGCATTAAATTAGCAACGTCTGTAAGTCTTATTGTAATCCAGTGCTTCCTCTTTGCTGCACTAGTTAAAGTCACATGTTGGGTGTTATAGTAGCTGTCATGCTTCTTCTTTTATGCAGTTACTTTTCACAGAGTCTTATCATGTTTATTAGTGTGCATAAGATGACATGTGATAAAAGCACTTGGGTTTTTGTCTTTGGATAATAAAATTATCTCCTGTCAGGATCAGATGTAATCTGTTATTACATCCTGAAAACTATTCAGCAAGTCTTATTTTATTGTTTGGTTTTTGATTGCATAGATTTAAAAGGGGTTTCAGCCCATAAAGCTTGTCATCCTTGAATTTAAATAATAAGAAGTAACTATATTAGAGCTATTTTCAGTGAATAGTTGCAGTATAATGTATAAGAGATGCAAGTTCAAAGCTACTCAACCAGAAGGAATTTTTGCACTTGATGAAGGCTCTTTGGCTCTTTTAGCAGTGGATTAATGCACATTTACTCTAATGAGGTGGTTAATGATCTTGGGAGAAAAATCTGAGGTGTCAAAAGATGATTAGAGGTTTAAAAAAAAAACTTTTTGTGGAGCAAAACTCTGGACTTTTCTCACATTTTTGTTTTTTGTTTGTTGAATACTTAAAACTTTCACCTTCTCGTCCATAAACTTCTTTACACAGAACAAGCAAGTATACAACTTAGTGCACCAGAATGCTTTACTTGATGTATTTCCAATTAATTTGATGGATTAATGATGGAGTAATAAGCTATATTTAGCTCAAATAAGTTACTTTTTTCATAGTATAAATTCACTATTGATTAAAACCTGAACATGGCAACCCTTGCCCTTCAATTACATAAAAAGGCTATTGATTAACTTTAACCCTGACATCCAGTTGTTGTTATTTATTTACAGACCACCTGTTATATCTTGGTGATCACCATTGCCAACATCGCAAACTTGGCCAGCACGGCTACATCGATCACCATCCAGAGGGACTGGGTGGTGGTTGTCGCCGGTCAGGACAGCAGCAAGCTGGCAGGTCAGTGCTTCACACCAGCTGCTGGCTTATCTTCTAAAGTAGGCCTCACGTGATATGTTATCAGATCTGATCGATGGAGCAGACTTTGGACCACGGAGGCTGACTCACTCTCGTTTTTAATGTCCCTGATTGTAAGAATTTTTTTTTTTTTTAAACGTTTGCTCACATGACAGAAATGTGAACTTGACGACCTCGATCCTCCTGCTGTGTCAGCACTATCGATTTTTTTTTAAAAACCTGCTATCATAGATATGAGATGTGTAATCTGCCACTGTTGAATCACATTTCCCACTGATTTAGCAAGTTAATACTGGCTTACACCCTCCTTTCCATTCTTGCATCCAAAGACATGAATGCCACAGTGCGGATTATCGACCAGCTGACCAACATCCTGGCTCCCATGCTGGTGGGTCAAATAATGGCCTTTGGCTCGCACTTCATTGGCTGCGGCTTCATCTCGGGCTGGAACCTGTGCTCCATGTGTGTGGAGTACGCGCTGCTGTGGAAGGTCTACCAGAAGACGCCGGCGTTGGCCGTGAAAGGCGGCCAGAAGGAGCAGCAACAGGAGCTCAAGCAGCTCGGCTCCCCGAAAGGTATCTGCAAGAACCTCGTGTTTTTGTACCATCTGAGAAACACTAAAGCATCAGACTTATCGTCAGAGTTTGGATAGTTTTGACTTGTGTGATGATCCAGATAGAAGTTCACTAAAATCTCCTCATGCATCTGCACTTTTTTACAGACTTGGAGGACGGCCAGAGTCCTGAGGAGTCGTCTCAGCCGCTGATGAATGAAGCCTCAGTCGTGACAAAGCCAGACTCTCCCAAGAAGCGCGGTTGTCTCTACCAGGCGGCCGAACCTCTGCGCACCTTCAAGGCTGGCTGGGTGGCCTACTACAACCAGAACATCTTCTTCGCCGGCATGTCCCTTGCTTTCCTCTACATGACCGTACTGGGCTTCGACTGCATCACCACCGGCTACGCCTACACGCAGCACCTCAACGGCTCGGTGCTCAGCCTGCTGATGGGGGCCTCGGCCGTGTCGGGCATCTGCGGCACCGTCGCCTTCACGTGGGTTCGCAAGAAGTGCGGCCTGATCCGCACAGGCTTCATCTCTGGCATGGCCCAGCTGTCCTGCCTGATGCTGTGTGTCGTGTCCGTCTTTGCTCCCGGAAGCCCCTTCGACCTCAGCGTCTCACCCTTCAATGACCTCTACACCCACCTGGTCGGAGAGAAGCCACTACCTGAGGCTGACCACAGCCTCACCAACACTCTCAACTTCACTACTGCTGCACCTGCTGAGGAGATGCCACCTCCACAGTCCTACATGTCCGTCGGACTGCTGTTTGCTGGCGTCATTGCTGCTAGAGTTGGTAAGAGTTGTTATCTAACTGTCATTATATTGTTTAATAGCATTTGATTTGGGGCCAGAGCGGGAACTCCTCAATGGAAATGATCATTTATTGCCTTCACTTAGGATTGTTAGGGTTATTGAGAGGAAATTAGGGGGTGATTTGTTGGAATGTTTCTCTTCCTTTGGGATTATATAAGGATATTTCCCAAATTATGACTGAGCAGGTACATGAAGGTCCACAGGTTGAACTTTTTTTTATTAGTCACTGGAATTTCAGACTAGACCTCCCCGGATGTCGAAGCAATATCTGCAACCTTTGGTTCCAATTATGTTGGCTGATTATTACTGCCACAGCTACTGTCTTAAGTTGTTATACTGGGGCTGTAAAAGTATCATTAAGACTGACTGTTGATCTCCTGCAGGTCTGTGGTCTTTCGACCTGACAGTGACCCAGCTCATCCAGGAGAATGTGATCGAATCAGAGCGAGGTGTGATCAACGGCGTCCAGAACTCCATGAATTACCTCTTAGACCTGCTGCACTTCATCATGGTGATTCTGGCTCCCAATCCGGAGGCTTTCGGCCTGCTGGTCATCATCTCCGTCTCCTTCGTAGCCATGGGTCACATCATGTACTTTGTGTTTGCCTTCAAGAACCTGGGAAGCCGCCTCTTCCTGTGCTGCTCGCCGGAGCAGAAGGTCGAGACGGTGGACAGCCCCTCACTTCCTACCACTGTCTAACCCCATTAAAGAGACTCTGTCCTGGGTACATACTATTTCTCAAGCCTCACCCCACGCCTGCATCTTAGTTATGTAACATCTTTGCTTGTAGTTTTGCAGAATGCTAACGTAAACCAGGAGAAGGTAGCATAACACGTCGTTGCATCGCCATTAACAGAGCATTACTCAGTAGAAGGAGGTGAGTAGAAAGCTTGCAGTCATAGGAAACTAAAACCGTAGCAAAAACTTCAGAAAAGGCTTCAGATAACGCTTCCAGCCTGGGAGTCCGAAGAGAGCCTCAGCCGCTCTTTGATATGCACATGCACTGTCAAACAAGGATCCATCACTTCTAGGCTCGAGACCCCAATGTGTGGGTCCTGGTAAAGAAATCAGGGGATAAGGCACTGTAAAATACTCTCCTCCTAGCTGCCTGGATCAAGCTGCAAAGATGTTAAAAAAAGGTGCTTCAGCTAACTAAAAAGGCAAAAATGAGGGAGAAATCTTGCAGGGAAGCGAGCACTGAGGCTTGGATTAAGGGGGACGACTGTCAGCTGTGACACCAAAAGACACAAAGTCCCCCCCCACCTCCATTTGCCTCTCAGTGACTTCATTGGTGCTGTAGCTGTGTCTGCTAGCTGTTCTCTGATAGCTTACTCCAGGTTGTATCAGCTTCCATATACATGTATGACGAGCGGGTCGTAGCGGGAAGATTCTTTTGTTTTTTTATTTTTTTTTTGTTCAACCAAAACACTGACGAAACTGGGATTTAGTCTCTTTAATTTGTGGTTTATAAGGGTTATGCAACTAACTGTATTTATTCAGGAAATGCAGACGGTGTGGTTTTTTTTTTTTTTATATATATAACAACTGTTTCATCAGTATTGTGCTGTGCTCTCACAGTTGTGCCATAAGAAAGAAATAAGAAACCCTATGCACCCTTATCAATAACTCTCTCAGTTACCAAAGTCAAAGTCCATATGTGGCATAAAGGAAGTGAGGGAAAACCGGTTATGTGTCTCAAGCATTCCAAAAATTTATATTTTTACATCATGTGACAGTAGCTGTAGGTTCGCTGATGCCTTCAAACACCCTGAGTATATCTGAATACTTCTAACCCTCTCTGAGATTGTACTTAAATCTTGTTTTTTTTTTCCTGCTAGTTTACATTAATAGTGTTATTTTTGTCACCTTTTTGATCTTCATGTTCTCTTAAGTAATTTTTACAATCATGATTGTTGTTACACAGGCACTTTAAGTGATTGACGTCTGTCATACATCACCTATCAGTGATCAGGCATTTGATCGATATTTTTTTTGCACAAGGCTGAAGTCCTAACCCCTCCCCTCCCCTCCCCCTCCCCTGCTTGCCCTTATCTAAATCACTATAATAAGTCTCTTAGTCTGTTCAGGTGATGTTAGAGAGGGATTGTGGTTTTTAAAAAAAGGCACATATTGTAACTTTCTGCACCAGATGTTCACGAGGCAGAAACCGCGACAGTGAATAAGTCTAAGTACATCCGATCCCCCCCCTCCCCACAGATTCCCGCCGTTTCCTCAAAAAGTCGGCCAGTGAGCTTAGTCAGCAGTTCTTATCTGATCTCAGACTGCCAGCAGGCTGTGGACGACGACTGAGTCGGGTTTTAGCTCTCATGGAAGTCCAGAAAGAAGTTTTCAAAAGGATCCTGTGAAAAGTGTGTGGCTTTTTTTTTGCATTGCACTTTTACCTTGAAGGTAAAAGACACTAAGACAGTAAAAAATCCTGCAGAAATACGGAAAGTGAGGCCATGAAATGTTTTCATCCCAATTTAAATGCAAAGTCTTCACTCTACTGGTCATAACAGACCCAGTGAGGCTGCAGCAGCAAAACGTCTGACTGTATTTGAACTAAACAAGGCCGTGTTTTAGTGCTTAAACTTTCCATTTGTTAAAGAAATATTATTTTGCCTTTCAGAAAGCACATAATCTTACTTTTAAGATCTACCCCTATAAAGCAGTTCATGTAACTGCAGCCACTTCCTTTCCGCCTGTGACCTTCAGTGATTTTTGTCGCCTTATTGTATCTAAACCTTGACAGCTGTGAAACGCACACATGTGGCTACATCAGGACGGTAACTAGCCACATCCCATTCATGAAAAAACCATAACAAGTCAAGCCAATTTTTTCTGGTAATGTTGGAGGAAGAAATATTTAGGTTGGAAACAGAGGTAGCCGCACCAGATGTAGGAGAACAGAAGGCCACTTTTTTAGCTGCACATTCCCGTTAAAAGCCTGGTGGACGATGTGGTGGTGAGTCAGGTCGTCTGCAGGTGTGCCAGGGAGTGGAGCGTCGTTTTCATGTTCGACTCGAGGTTTAATGCAACCACAAACTCAGCCTGGGCATGAGAACAACAGCAGCTCTTTAAAACGGTCCTTCTGCTGATTCAGGAATATCACACATGGCCATAACTCTATATTTTTAATGTAAATAACATTAGCTGTCAGTCAAGATAAAACTTACTTTAATATACAATTGGAAAATGCAAAAAAAAAATTATTGTGTGTACTATTGCAATGCTGTTTTTTTTTACATGTTTTTATATAAATAGTGTTAACATTTTGTGTCAAATTGAGGTTTCTTGAAGATTTTTTTTTCAAATTTGTGTATATTGTACAATTACTGCATCTCACTTAAGAACACTTGTATCATACTGCTTTAATCCGACAATATAACTCTCTGTATATAAATATATCAGTGTTATTCACAATATAGATGAAGTTCAGTAGGCAAAAGCATTCAATCATAAAGAAATCATCCGTTTTTATGTCATAATCGCACTCCACTGAATATAAAGATGTTGATACTGCTTGTATTGCATGAGGTCTCCTAAATAAAGAAAACCTTCACAATCCCCTGTCTGTTTAGTCGTCTGTGTTTGCTGAGTTTCTTGGGCTTGGCAGCTTCTGCGTGAGGTCACATACCACTGCAGAGTTAGCTGCTAATTTCCTCCCCAGAAAGGCCTTTGTTTCATGGCAGCCAGTGTTGAACTGAGTCACTTTAAGCTGAGCTGGATGATCCGGACAAAAGACAAAGAGTGACCTGGTTTTTGGTGTGACAGAAGGCTTCGGTCTGAGGCGCGTTAGTGGGCTTTGACTCTGCATTATTCGCTCATTTTAATGTTCTAATGTGATATATTTATTGGCTGAGTTCCCTTAAAATTTAATAGTGTGTTGTGCCGGTCATATCCGGAGCTAGTACCACTTTAAGAGGTTTATATAACCCCAAATACCAACGCACAGCAATAAATCAGTGAGAGCTAATGAATACACAATAGCACCTTTTAAGTCTCTGCAAGCAGTTTGTCCTGTAACAACACTAGTAGAAATATCTGGCACTTTAACAGCCCTCTTCTTTTATTTTTTAACTTTAATTGTTGAATTAAAAGCGATAAAAAGACTGAGGATTACACAAAATATTTTATTTAGCCTTAAGATGACAAATCAACAGCTCACTGATTTGAATCCAAACTATTTAAATCAATTTAATCCCTGCAGCTCTTTGCAGCACAGGTTTGTCCTGTCTCATTGTTAAAAATTTAGACTCTAAGTTGTCTCACGCTCACTTCTCTTTATGGATGTTTGCAGGAAGTATTAAGCAAAATTATGTTTGCTGGAGATTTAAGATGTTTTTTTTGTTTTTTTATAACAGCAGGATTCGTTCTTGTCGGGTTCAGGGATCAAAATGAGGAGAAACATCTTAAAAAAACTGTGATTTTTTTATATTTATATAAATACATATACATTGGGGAGGGGATGGGTCATTGACTGCAGTGAAAGTCCAATGTCTACAGACAGGAACTGTGGCTAAAGATAAGCGAACACACAGATTACTTTCCTCTCATGTGGAACATCTTTACTATCTCCAGAGATAATGAGCTCTCACAGAGAGGCACATCTTCCATGAAGTAAATTCACATTTGTTCAAAGTTTCCAGGAAAAACTTTTAACGTTTTTTATCAAAAATAACATTAAGCTGATACCACAGCTGATAGGGAGTCAGGTGTTAAGATACTCAAACATTGCTCAATTTCACAAGTCAGTTATTTCTTACAGAGAAGTGATTAATTTTGTTTGTGTAAAGAAAGTTAAGTGAAGCTTTTTAAGCCTTTTGAGCATTTTAAAGGAATAATTTGACATTTTTTAAGTGTAAAACTGACATCAGACAGCGTGAAGGAGTTATGCACCTGCAGCTAGCTTAGCTTAGCTTAGCAGACTGAGATATCTAAGTCTAAAGGTGTTTAAAAAGGTAGAAATGCCTGGACTTTAAGCCAAAGTGTATCACATCGAGTCACGGACGCCCTGTATCGTGATGTGTCCACAGGTCGCCTCAGGCCACAGGACCTCTGTTACATATTCAGCCTCTCCCTCCTCATGTTTCCTGACCTGCTGGAGGCTCAGCTGGTCGCCTCGCTGCCTCGCCACCACGCCGAGCCAAGACAATCCAGCTCGTTTGTGTACATAATAACGAACATAACGTGGTAATTAATGAGCTGAAGAGGTGTTGGTGGGATGATTTGTTTATATTTGGATCAAACCAAGTTAATTTATCCTCTTTTTGTTAAATTAATCAACACAACAAGCAAGAAGAGGCACTGATGTCCTTCACAGAGTGTTGTGTTTGTATCGTAATACAAAGTCTTCCCCCTCTTTGTAGACAGAGCCTGTGTTTTTAAAATGAACTGGGTCTGCTTTGCAATCACAGCTCAGCCAATGACTGACAGATAAAC
Organism: Acanthurus leucopareius; assembly: GCA_029814765.1. Classification (NCBI taxonomy): domain Eukaryota; kingdom Metazoa; phylum Chordata; class Actinopteri; order Acanthuriformes; family Acanthuridae; genus Acanthurus; species Acanthurus leucopareius. Next base: position 21,421,390 of record JAQMCX010000011.1, on the reverse strand, counting down.
AGCCTGGGACTCGATAAGAAACTATAGGGTGACCCAGTTTGAGGGCCCCTCGATATCTGTCAAATGCCGAGTCATGAAAGGCCCCGTGGCTTTGCTCTCCGCTGCCCAGGGCACCTGATGTTAAAGGGAACTGAAAAATGCTGAGATGAAAGTGCACTTTCTTATCCAACCCTGAGAAAAAAAAAAAAATCATGACCTTCTCCTTTACTCCTTACAGACAGCTTAGTCAGGACTTCAGGTTTCGTTATTATAAACTCTGCTGAGACTTTACAGCACCTGTAATTTGACTTTTCAAGGTCACTGAAAAAAAAAAAAAGCAACGTCATGTTTAAATTTTCCATCAACTTTGCGAGAAGCTGTAAAAAAAAAATCATGAGTTTCATTTCCAGGCAAAATGTCTTTATATCCTTTTTTTTAACGTTGATTTCGGTTCCTAATATTATTTTAAACAAGAATCCTGAAATGATGTGTGTTTAAAGTTCATCTGCTTCTACACAAAAGTCAAAAACATAAAATGTATATATATAACCTCCACTCACAAATATCCTGCATTACATCAAAGTCCACCGCCAATGAAAGAAGGTTGAGTTTGGACTCTGGAAGACACGGATGTTGTGTAACAAGGTGAGCGACCAGGAAAAACACAGAGAGCGACAGCTTCAAGAAAGACGTCCATCTTTTTATTATTAAATTTCAAAAAATATAGAAAATTGTGTAATGTGCATGTTTACAGCTCCTATAGAAAGTTTTTAATCCCCTCATGGACTTTTTATGTTTTACTATTAAATCACAGAGAACTAAAGAGTTTTTAACACTTTTCAACAGAGAACAAAAAGTCTTTATAGAAACATTTATTCAGTCAATAAGCTATAATTCTCAAGTTCTGTAACAAAAATGCAGGATGTCTGCAGCTACCAGCAGGCATGGGAGACTGAAATTAAATAAAACAAAGTTCTTAGTCTTTTAAATCCAAAACTGAGCTCCTAGATTGTTGTTCTGAATGATTTATTTGGTGTAAACTTTGACTGAATCTTAGCAGAAACACTCCGTCTCTTGTGTAAAGTCTAGTTGTGGCACCATCCCTGCCAAACATTGTCAGGCTGGATGGGAGGAACTGGGAGTTTTGGAAAGGAAGCAAGTTAAAAATTCAGACAAAAGATTGTTTCATCCATGTTGCTGGTGTATTACAAAGGCCTGCACAGCTCTTTCATGCTCGTGCATGGACGAGAAAATCTCCAGAGGAGAAAAAATAAATTGAAAATGATCGAAAAATCGCAGCTTGCATGTTGCCAAAGGCCCAAGAACTGCAGCCAAACGGGAAATCCTGGAGAAAAACGGTCTGCAAGAGAGCTGTGACTTCGGAAAAGATTTGATTTCTTTCCAATAAACTCAAAGTTGCAGCCAAAGTTGCACAGGAACAGCTTAGCCCCTCCTAAATACTACCATCACTGTTCCTGAATCAGAAACCAGACCTTAATTCAACTCAGCCCTCATTGTAACACTTGGAAACTGATACCATCTTGTCCACATTAACTCAAGGCTGTAATTGTTACCAAGAGGAGGGAAGCACTTATGCAATGAAACATCAAACATTTACACTTATAAATTCCTTCTATAAGAAATCCACTCGGATTTAATGGAGCAAAACAAACAAACAAAAATCCTCTGGTGTGATAAAAGCTTCCTACAGGCACCGTCTCTGTGTGAGTGTCTGTATCTGTACAGGTCAAGTTCAGGAGTCCAGGAGGCCTGCGAGCCAACTGTGGTCGAGTTTCTTCACCCTCCTCAGTTCCCTAACCTGGGCTTTGGTCAGAGCGGGGGCAGCGGACTCGGCTGCGGCGCCTCCCCCTGACGCTTGCTCCGGTCTTGTGGCACTTGATTCCATTTCCTCCTCTGAATCCTCTTCCTCTTTTTCACTCTCCATTTCCTCCTCTGCATGTTTATTTTCTTCCCTGAGGTCATGAGAACCAATAGAGAGAGAGAGAGAGAAAAAAACGGTAACATGACTCTGCATATTTTCATGAAACAAACAACAACGTTGAGTTTTTCCCATGTGCACGGTTTCAGTCAGGATCTCAAGTTTGCTGAATCATGTGAGGTCTGAATTTCAGCAATGTTTTGTCAACTCATGCTGTGATTATCAGACCCGCAGAGATGAGAACAGCGAGGCATCAGAAACACGATCACATCCAATCAATATAATCATGTGATAAAAAGCAAAAAATGAACACTTTCACTGTCCTCGTTTTTAGTTTTTACTGGCGGAGTCTTAAGGAAAATATGTTGAACATTTGAAGCTTGACAGAAGGTTTTTAGATCAGCTGCTGACCTGGAGTCTGTCACAGAGATGAGCAGAGACTGAACGAACATGGAGCAGAGGAACGAGGTGGAGGGCAGGACGTGAGCTGGAGTCTGCAGGAGCTGTCGAAACCAAAACAAAACAAAACAAAACAAAAAAACAGGTTGAATGCACGACGAACACATCAAAAAATGACAGAGATGGCTTTAAAAAATTAACAAAACATCAACATCACTCTCACTTATTCACTAAAATGAATATATATGTTGTGAACTTCAATGAAAACACATCATGAAGCTGATAAACGACACAAAGCGGCCGTGCAGAGATTAACTCTGACCTCTCTGATGGCAGCGGAGCCTTGAGGCAGCGCCGTCCTCTCAGCTGACACGCCGCTCGGTGCGTCTTCACTCTCCTGCTGCCGGTGTTTCCCCAGCAACAGGTAGAACGGCGTCATGGCGACGGTGTCATCTATCACAAGCTTGAAGTGGAAAGAAGAGAAAGAAGAAGAAGAAGGAGGAGGAAGAGGAAAAAAAACTGTCAGGTAAAGAAGGAAATGTTCCTGTTGATAAAAGTGTGAGAAAAATGGGTCGACAGCTTGAAGAGGTGGGACGGAGATAAACCTTCAGCGCTGATGTTTTCATTCAGCAGAGACGGTTAGGATGTGAGAACCAGAGGGGGGGTGTTTGGATTCATTACAAGACAACAGGGAGTCGAAAATAGAAGCTGCATGGACTCAGAGATCCTCGTGCCAGGTCTTAACTTGAGCACAGCAGAACGAACCGACTCCTCGTCATCAGTCTGCTCGTTCCAGGAGAGAAACGTACGAAGCAGAAAACGATCCAGCGATAAGTCCAGCCACACTTTTTATTTTAAATATGTTATTTATGTTATTATGTTGTTTTTGTTGTGTTTAAACTGTCCAGAGTGTCTACGAGAGAGTCTGTTCACCAAAAGTATGAACTGATCTGAACACAGTCGGTTTGTAACATCATGAGGTTTTTATTGGCAGGAAAATATGTGGTCAGCAGTGGAATGTAACTAAGTACATTAAAAAAGTACTGTACTTTCTCTTCCACATATTAATATTGTACTTTTTACTTCACTGCATTTATCTGACAGCTTCAAATACAGATTACTTTTCAGATTAAAGATTATTTTCATTGCCTTAATGTGCAGTAAAGCCATGAAGGCATGTCAATGTTGATTTTTTTTAATAAACTTAAGTATCATGTGTTTCTTTATAAGCTGAGAAAATTCTCCTCCTTCTTCTTCACCTAAATAAAGGATGTAAATGACCTCTTGCAGTTGGAAAATGCATTGTTGCAAAGCTAAAAACAACTGTTTTTTGTCTCGTGTCAACCGTGATACGAACATATGATGATCTTATGGAATATAAAGCACCACTGTGGATTAAACTAACATTAATAATATGTTATATTATATATAACATATTATAATATAACTAAAATATACATATTATATGTTAATTATATTATATATAACTAACATAAAATAATATGTATTATAAAGAAGTTTAAATGAGCTCTTCAGCACTAAATTGCAACATACTTTAAGGAAGTACTGCTGGTTATATTTACATACTTTTACTCTGTTGAAGCTTTAAATGCAGGACTTTTACTTGCAGTGGAGTATTTTCAGTGTGATATTAGTACTTGTACTCGAGTATCTAAACACCTCTTCCCCCAGTGGGTGTGCTGTACCTGTTTGCTGGACGCCATCAGTCTGTCCTCCTCCGCCTTGGTGGTGAAGGTCATGAGGTCCTGCAGAAAAGAGTCGACATCAGGAAGAAAAACAGCAGAGCAGAATATAAAAAGTGTAAATATGGAGTCTTTTTTCCTGAAATGTTACTTTTACTCCAATAAGCACACGGATCTTAATCTAGAAAGACAAAATATCATCAGCCAATGAGAGACAGTCCTGCCTGGATGCATCTTTTCCTGGTGAAGACGAGAGTCCAGCAGACTCCTGCTGCTCTAATCTTCATTGTCAGTTAAACATCTTTTTTAATGAGTGTTTTCCTGCCGGTGCTGTTTACCATATGCTGAGTGAGGAAGTACAGCTGGGAGCGGTTGAGCCACTGGCTGCTCTCCTCGCAGCTCTCCAGCATCTCCTCCCTCGGGGCAAAGACGGCGCGAGTCACCTTCCCCGAGCACACGGCCTTGTGGGAAAACAGCGGCCGAGGCTCGCTGGGCTTAAACACAAACACTGAAAACAGAAAAGAAAAAAGAAAAAGAAAAATCAAAGACAATTATACTGATTTCTACACTTTGATAAGAGTCAACGACGTGATCTTTGTTATGTTTCAATATAAATTTATTATTTTCTAAATTAGTTTAGGAAAACATTTTAATTCTGTGTTTTTAAACACATATAAAGTTATTTTTTGCTTCGAACAAAGTGTAGCATTTTTAGCCATGCTAGCAAAATTTACTCCAGAGATGACACTGTTGTTTACCTGCCTGAAAAATCTTACAACTATTGATTAGTTTGACTTGAATTTGGTTCAAATATACACTGAATCCTTCTGATGTCTTCTTTAACGCCACTATGAGGTTTTTATAATAACTTTACAGGAAATTTCTCTACAGCTGTTTGAGAAATTGTTGTGAAATTTGGTGCAAACGTCCATGTTCTCTGTTGTTTCCTTGACATTACAAATAGCACCACCATCAGGCCAGAAATGTAACATACCCAACACTCTGCTTTCTGACCTGCAAAATAATGACATTACCTATCAAGTTACCTAGCAACTGTTAGCATGCTAACATACTAAACTAAGATGGTGAGCTAACACATCATTGTGAGCATTTTTAGTTAGCATGCGGACAGCAACATATCGCTTCAACTAGCTGTGCTAACATGCAGCCTCACAGAGCTGCTAGCTTAGCTGTAGCTTCTTGTATCTTTCTAGCACACAGCTAGCAAGCTAACTTTAGCAGATGGAGAAATATATGAGGCATGTGGCACCCCAAGGAGGTAAAAATGCAAAAAGAGGAACTGTGGATCTTATTGATTGTGCCTCTTATCACACCCATCTATTCTGACCAATGAAGAGAAGTTGGAGGCGGAGCAAGTGCACAAAACTTAGCGGTAACAGATCAAGAAGGAACTTTTTTAACAAGCTAAAACAGACTGAAAACATCAGATTTAACTGTTCTGTTCAGGAACAGCTCCTTTGGGTTTGAATTTAAGTTGCACAAAATCTTTTTTTTTTTTTTGAACAGATAATAAATTTAAAATATTCAAAGTCAGTTTGAAGCTTACAGTCGGTGCTTCCAGCCTGACAGCAGAAAGCTGCCATGTTCTCAGAGACGGGGTCGGCCAGCAGCAGGCTGACGTCCATCGAGGTGCTCCACTCCACTGCAAGAAGACGGACAAGAAGCAACAGCAAAGTTTTATTATGTGCACTAACAAAAACAAAATGAACTGCATTCAACCAAATGCATTCGGCTGTAAATGAGACTCTCTGACACTCGTGTCACACATGCAGCCTTACATGAGCAGGTGAGGAGGTTCCAGCAGCAGAGCACGTTGTTGTCGCTGGTTCCCAGCAGATATTTGGAGCAGCTCAGTCGCCCAAAACAAAGATTCCTGAAGGAGGAAAATAAATAAAGTGCCTTTTGTTTTCCTGTGACTATAAAGAATCTCAAGTGCAACACCCCACCCCCCCCCAAACCAACCAGCTCCTCACATATTTCACAGGATTAGCTTTTGAGGAGTTTTCTGCTTTGGGGGGGTTCAAATGGAAAAAAATGCAAGCAAAGGTACAAACACCCACCGAGAAGCAAATACCCGGAAAATTTGCGTCTGACAGGAAAAAAAAAATCAATTCCAGACTTGAAATTGCTGAATTCTGCATATTATTTCATGTCTGAATGTGGCACTCCTTTGCAAAAACATGCCCTTTTTTTTCTTAAAATAACTTCCGTCAGGTGTTTTCTGTCTATTTTTTTCAGCCAAAGTGAGCAAAAAAAAATTCATTCATGTCTCAAGTTGCATGTAAAGACTCTGCGGTCGGTCAGGTTGGAGGTGAAGCAGTTGACCGAGCTCTTCTCATCCATAGGTGGTAGTTATGTAAGGGGCACCGGGCAGCTGTCAAAACAGCTGACCACTCATGTCTTCAACTCCGAAGTCTTATTACACACAAATTCCTTTAAAGCTTCCAAATTACACAGGAAACGTCTGCTCGTTTGAGGAGTTTTAGGAGGACGGCAGCTCATCAGTTTAACATTTTTTGTTTCTACTGTCTCTTGACAGTTTTATGTTCATCTCCGCTGGTTCCTTCATTTCACGTTAAAATTGCAAGTCAGCTCTCTTTGTTTTTTCTTAAGAAAAATATGCTGATGACTGTCCTGAGCTCACTGCAGAAAAGTGGTACAGAAACTAGTGACGGTACTTTCGTGTCCTCATCGACCTGAGGGCCCCTTTTGTAGCGAAGGGGGCCAACATTTCTGAGTCTCGAGCAACGTTGCGAAACTGCAGGCGGCTGACAGGCAGCACTTCTTTTTCTCAGGCGGTCACATCCCCGTCTGCTGTGACAAACAACGCTCCAGAGCCCGGCCAGTGTGACCAGAAAAAAAAGGGTTTTTGAACAGTTCACACACAGCCAAACTGTAAAACAACTGGTTGCTTAGTGAATCTGTGTGTGTGTGTTTGTGTGTGTGTGTGTTTAGCAAACTGTCCACTTGTTATTTGTATGTTTTTCAGAATAAAAGCCCAGTCTGTGCTTAATGTAGATGGACAAAATAACAAACATTTCAAAATAAAGCAGCAAAACAAATATTGATTAGTGAAGCTGCAGTTCAGACGGCTGTTGTGCTAAATGATGATTTTCAAAGACAAAGTTTGGATCCAAACACCAGTTTTCACTCAGTGCTGGTGACGGTTTTCTTGTGACGATTGGTCCCTTTAATTTAAGCCTTAACTCTTGTCTTTGGCTCATCTCCTTTTTAAGATTTCTTGCTTTAATTTGCAGCCCTGAAGCTGTAACATCTGGCCTCTTCATGCCTCTTTCAGCCACTTTTCTTTCTTAACACCAAATAAGATATTTGCAAATAAACTCCATCGCTTTTAAAATGATTGCACGTCCTTTAAGTCCATATTTTTCCGTTATATCAGTTTGTACTTGTACGAACACGAGTTGCTTGTTCACCAAAAACAAACTTAGTTCATTTATGTCTTATGTTACTCGTGTTGTTCTCGTTAAGGGTGTGTGAGAGGAGATTTTTAGATACCAACTTTCCAGCTCAGATACCGAAATAAAACTTTGACAGCCTTGTTTGCTGACTGAACGAGTTTAACCCCCAGACTGAAAATGAAAAACTGTCTTCCCCATTTTGTTTTAAAGGTCAAACTTGTCAAGAGCACTTCTCTTCGTTGTCACCACAAATACTGAACAGAAGGATAATATTTCTTTGACTTCAAAGTGCTGCAAACATCAGCATTTGGTTCCAACACTCAGCTCTGGTGACTTTGGATGTCTGAGTGCATGTTTAGGCTCTCACCTGATGGCTTTCGGCGGCTGGGACAGAGTCGTCAGCAGCTCCCAGGAGGCCGGACTCCACACGGTCACCACCTCCTGAAAGCTGACGGCCAACAGAGAACCATCGGCTGAGAAACAGCAGCACTGGGGCACCAGGCCGTGATAGGCTCCGACGAAGTCACACGACCACGAGGGACCTTCATCTGTTGCCATGTCGGAGTGGACGGAGAGGGGGAGACAGACACAGAGAGTGTTGGATTAACGTCTAATTTGGCTCCAACCTGACAATCAATCTGGAGTGTTGTGGAGCCAAAATGGTGGAGACCGGCACCAACGGAGTAACTTGATTCTGACTCATTTCTCCCCGACTGAAAATGTGCAAAATCATGATTACATAAAGCACCTTTTACAGCTTTAATAGTAAAACAGACATTATGATGGAGTTTAAATTTATTTTTTCTTTTCTCAACCTCCAGATTTGGTTTGTCTGACCTGACTGTTACCCTCCGCTGGTTACCTGTAATACAGATGTGCCAGAAACTGCAGTACCTTGAATGGCCACTTGAGGCGGATTCCAAATGCATATTAATTTCCATAAACTTTTACTTTAAAAATGTCCAATTTTACAGTTCCAGTTCTGTTCTTTAAAGCTGATTTCTCTACTAATGAAACACACAGACATTGAGTTTTTATAAAACTTGCTCCTTTAAATTAAACTGAGGCTCAAGTTAAGTCATGCATATTTCAAAGAGCAGAGTGATTATCGCCATGTTTTAACACAGCTCTGCGTTTTGGTCGAATGGACCGTCAGAACCTGAGCGAGACTGCTCACCTTCTGTGTGGCCTTGTGCAGTCAGCTGCCAGGCTTTGAAGTGCCCGTCCTTGCTGGTGGAGACCAGCATGGTGGTCTGGCCGTCGGTGGCGTGGCAGAAGCACATGCCTGTAATCTGGGCCTCGTGGGGGGCCGAGATGGTCGTGTTCAGCACAAAACTGCAGGTGACACGGTGAGCATGTTACAAAGCTGCGACTGGGGACTCTCATGAAAAAAAAATATTAAAAACAACATCAGAGCAGTTTGTGTATCTGTGCAGAAACATCACGCGTAGTTTAGACGTCGGTACCTCTGTGTTTGTTCATCAAAAGCCCACAGTTTCAAGTTAAGCTCCAGCTCTGCGGCTTTCTGTTTCCTCTCCTCCACTGTTGCCAGCCAGTTTCCAGAAGCATCAAAAGCCGCCTTGACCACCTCGAACTGCTGCAGGCCCGACTCATGGATGTACTCCTGCTGCACAATGTCCAGCTGCAGGAAAGAAGACAGACCTCAGAGTTTAGCTATCGAGGATGCTTCACACCAAGATGATTAGAATAGATCTTTGTTTTAAAACTTCTGTCTTCTGTTTGTAAGTAGAACAAAGTTTCCTTCATGCACTCACAGCCACATCTATTTATTTCAGGTGCTAAAATAGCACATTATGTCAATAAGTGCCTCCAGAAATGATCCCAAACGTTTAGTCTGCTCATGTGATCTATCTTTGGCTCAGGTTGCTTACGTTGTACAGAAGTTTGTCTCTTTGGAGGGAGTAAAACTGCAGGTGACCCGGTTTCCCGTTCAGCACCAATGATTTGCTGCGTGGATCCACCATCAGGTCTGTCCTGACACTGTCTCCTGTCACAGAAAAACGCAAACAGCGAAAATTAATGAGCTCAGAGTGACCCGGCAGGTTTAAAAACAGTTTTTCTCTTTCTGATGTGCAACATGAAGAAAAAAATACTTGTTATAGTTTAATCTGCTTGAGCTGAAACACGTTGTTCACCCAATAAAGTCTCTCGGAAAGTATTTCGGTGTGCAGCAGTCAGTTTTGATTTTCGACTGTGTTGCTCCTGTGACCTTCCATCACCTGACTGCCCACAGGCCATGCGTGAAAGCTCTGTTATTAAATCACACTTTTCATATGTTTTTAGTCACTCTCACCTCTCTACACTGGTATTTTGAGTGTAATTCATTTACCAGAAGAGAGAAAAAACACAACACACACAGTTAAAGAAGAACTTGACTGATAGCTTTATTATATTTCTACTTTTTCTAGAGAGATAATAAAGTTAAAGTGAATTCTTTGGGGCATGAAGGTTTAATATTAAACTCTGATGTTGTGACAACCCCATTTTCTTGATGTCTTGTGTTCAGGTCCTTGAACACAACACTGTGGTTGAAGTCAGACTCAGTTATTTCTGACTAGAAAGTTTGTAGTTTCTTTGAACAACCTGACTGACAGGTTTGCTGATTTAACTGGAAAAACTGCTGCGTTAAAACCTTCCTTTTTAATTGGACAGTAAACTTTATTTAAAGCAAAACTGCTTTCAAATACCTGTAAAGGTTATTTATGACATATAGGTGTATTATCTGTGAGTCACAGCGTGTTTACGGTCAATCTATTTGCTGTTCCACCTACAGACTGCACTCACCTTTGACCAGGCCCTGAATGACAGCAGACACTTTAACACAGCTCTGGATGATTGTGATCTCTGAAACCAGAAGAGACAGAAATCAGTTACAACAGCTTTTCTTTACCTCTGAAACAGCTCTTATCAGTCAAGGACGTGGGTGTGCACTCACACATAAAGCCAACACATTTTAAACCAAGTGGAAACCATCACGCTTACATGCTGAGGCTAGAAATAACTTCAGCTGTAGTACCACCACAGGCCACTAGGGGTTATCTTTAAGAAAGTTCTGTAAACCAACCAAGTCCACCTTTAATACAATAATTTCCCAAACAGCTAACTGTGTTTTATCTGAGTGTGTGATGCAGGCGACAGCTCCTTACTGTTGTCGCTGTGCGACGTGCAGAACAGCGTCCCATCAGGCGAGACGGCGACGTGTGTGATGGCGGCGCCCAGACGGGGCAGGAAGTCCCGCTCGCTCTCCTGGTTGTATCGCCACTGAACGAGGACAGACTCCACACCTCCACTCAACAGGTTGGTGCCTGGTGATGCAGAGCAGAAATACATACAGAGGCTGGAAGAGAAGGAGGCCTCGACTCTTTGCTAACTCTCACTTTCTGTGCCGACAAGTGACGGCGGTTTCAGGTTTCTCTGCCTGCATTTGGCTTCTGAAATCTAGCTTGTTTGGAGTTCGCTGGCATCCTAAACTTTAGTGCTCGGACATCATTCCCTTCAGTGGAGGAATGTGAAAACACTTCTCAAGTTACAAACTTTGCTCAGAAACAAGTCAGTGTAGTCAAGGTCAAACATTTTAGAGAACAAACACAAACATTTCTGAGTGAAAGTGGATCTTTTAGGTTTTTCTGGCAGAAATAATTTTTTTTTAAACAAAATAAAAATTCAGTTTCCCATCAGAGATCTTAAAGTAGCAGCAATGAGATGAAGAATCTAAGTGTGAAATGCATTTACCTTCTGGGGTGAAGGACAGTGAGCTGACAGCGCTGTGGTGCCAGTGGAGGGTGGAGTAGGTGTACTCCTTCTTGTGGTTGAAGTTTCTCCTGAGGTGATAAACAGCAACGTGAGAAGAGTGAATTTCACCATTTCACCATTCATCAATTACATAAATGCACACAGCTTTATAATAGTAAAAATGAAAGAAATGGGGAATAGTTAAGGGAAAATTTGGAGAACAGGACAAAATAATAGAAAGTTTTTTTCCATTGTGCAGAAGGAGTCAAGTTCACTGGTGCAGCTACAAGAAACAAACGTGCCAAATAAGTGAGCTGCAGACAAACTATTTGCAAACACGCTTAAAGTATATAAATATAAATAAGTATATGAATAACTGTTCAAGCTCTTTGTGTGAGAGAAACCGCTTAAAGACCAAGTCGTTTCTTCGCTCACCACAAGCGAATCTTGCCGTCCTCGTGTCCCGTGGCGATGCAGTCATCTTTAGGGTGACAGGCGACGCACGTGAACGTGTTCTTTCCTCCTTTCTTGTTGTCTTCTTTGAGGGGGAACCTTTAAAAAAAAAAAAAAGAAAGCCATACAAGGAAAGTCATACGGTCTTACTGATTCTCCTCGTGGCTTTGTGGGAAATGAGGGTTTGCGAGCATCATGTGTTTTATGATTCATAACCTTTGTCACATATGAAAACTTCACTTTTGATCTCAACATTGTTTTTTTTGTCGAATGGTAGAGAAGTAAATGATCTGTGGCATTTGTAACATAAGCTGTTAATGATCTGTGGTTTTACAAAATGTGTAAAGTTGTCATCTTTGATCTATTTTAGATCTGCGGCTCACCTGTAAACCTTCTGCTTCTTGAAGAAGAAGACCATCAGCTGCAAACCTTTAACTGACGCAATATATTCGCCCTGTGAGGGGGATGACATTTGTTTATTAACACAAAAAGAAAAGCTGACCACTGATCTGTATTTGAAACCTGCACAAGACAATCTAACTCAGAGAAAATGTAATTATTATGAGGCTCTTTATAACATTTATAGGGAAAAACTTTTAAGTTCATTTGGCACCAACTTGTCTTGTGCTTCCTTCAGGGTTTACTGGAGTTTTTGAAAACAGATTACAAGTTGAGGTGAAGCTACAAGGCCAAAAGTTATTGACTTCTACATCAGCGTGAGAAGTCCAATTAAATCACTGAGCTTTCACACTGAAATCCCTCTGACACCTCAGCACATCAGCCAAGTGAACTGTAACCGTCCAGACGGCGTGTTGGTGACAGTAGCTGCGGTGTACGAACCCCTCTGCCGAAGACGATGGTCGCCGGGTTGGAGCTGACGTCGCTGAGCACAGCAGAAAGCTCTCGGGCCTCCACCAGCTGATCTCCACTCTGTGGCAGATGTACTGCAACCAGCTGGAACAACTCTGCACACACACACACACACACACACACACACACACACACACACACACACACACACACACACACACAAGCCTGTTACACATTCTTACCCAGTGACCTCTTACCCAGTTCCTACTTCACTTCAGCTATTAAGCCCCATGAGAATAAATTGGTATTTTTCTGTAACTGGCGACTCCTAGTGGAAGTATTCGAGTACTTGAGAGACAGTAATAGACGGATAAGCATGCAGATAAATCAGTGCACATGTGTGATGATCTGACCTGCTGAAATTTAAGCTAATTGGATGTAATGTGCACATTACACATGGACTGCACCACTTTTCACCAGGATTACTTCAATCTTCTGCGATCAAATTCATATTGTTTAAATAATCAAAGTGATAAAAGTGAAAGTGACCACACAAACATTTCACACTTAGTGGTTTTATTAATATTCAAAAAAGTTCTCATTTTTAGCTGAAATTTGTTCTGAATTTCAATTAATTGACATAAAATCCACTGTTTTTTTGTTTCAGTAATAAGTTGCTATGGTGTGAAACTTTTAAAAAAGGCAGCTAACAGACCAAATAACCTGTTTCTGCAGTTTGTTTGACACTATTTTAGCATTATTATTTATGAATCCTCTCTTTTGGTCTCATGTAGCTACATAAGATGGTGCATGACATTAAGTGCAAAGGTTAAAGGTTTAGAGTTCAGACATAAGTCACCAACATTATCATTGTTCCCTGGCATGATGCCCAGTCGACACTCAGATAGTTGGGCATCAAGCCAACAAAAGCAATGACCGTAATTAGAAGAAAAAGCCAAACCTACCAGATCTTTTGTCATTCAGCATGGGAATAACGACAAAGATGACTCCGTCATGATTTGCAGACGCACAGATGGAGTAAATCGGGTATCCGATGACATAAGTCTGAAAGAGATCACACAGCTGTGAGACATCAGAGGAAACACAACACAAACTGATCTCAAGCCTTCATCCCTCAACACCATCATGTCACTCGGTATGAAGTCACACTCGCAGCTGTGGCCGGACTCTCCACAATAAACCGAACACACATACTCAATGCATTGCACAATATATGCTATACTATATGCACACCTTGCTCATCAGCGGTTAAATTAAAATGTATTATAAAGCTACTCTTCTACTAGCTACTATCAGCTACTCTGTTAGTTAGGGTCAGCTTTTTCACAGTTGGAAAGTTACTGTCCACTTCTATTACACACTAAATAGTTGGAGTTTGGAGCACAAACAGAGAAAAAGTGGATCCAAACTGGGATGAACTACACTAACTGCAAGGACTGGACAGAAAACTACATAAAAATCAGACCATACCTTAATGAGGATGCCATCTGTGAAGTCCCAAAGTCTCACAGTGCCATCTACTGAGCAAGAGTAGGCCTGCAACAAAACAGGAATGCATCATTACAGGAGATGTGAGGACATGGGACAACAGAATCCATGAAAAGCAATTATGAAGCAGAACAACACCAAAAAATAATGCTAAAAAAACAATGGACAGTACACTTCGATGCTTTTCAAATAAATTATTTTTAAAAAATTGCCCTAATTGCATTCAGGATTTTCTAGGGTTTGGAGATATTATGAATGTAGATGATCCTTATAAACTTTCTCTTTATATTATACGACATGAGGTACTCAAAGAGATAAATACTGACGTCTAAAAACCTTAGCTGCTGTAATTCTGTCTAAATATTGTAAATAACTTTCGGCAGATTAAAAATTATTTTTTTAAGGCAGGCTAGCAGTATATGTATATGAATAAACTGGAGCTGCAGTTTTTGCATTTCCCTGGATAATCTGTGTGTTTGGGATGTCCGCACCTGCAGGTGGTTGGAGGGTTTGAGCAGCACGCCCGTCACCAGGTCGGTGTGTCCCCGCAGGTCGTGGATACACTCCTCCGTGGAGGTGCTGAACACCTTCACACACTCTCCTGAGGCGCATAGCAGGAACCTGCAGTCACACAACACACATATTTTACTCAAAAAATCACAGATTACGTTTTTAAAGACTTTAGAGTTCTTGGTTGTGAAAGTGTCACTGAAATGGTTGGTAAAGACTGTCGCAAATGTGGGACACGCAGGTGATAAACAGCAGCAGAAACATCAACATCTAGCTAACAGCTTATATTGCTAATGCTAACGGCTAGCGCCGGCTTTAGCTCTCTGGCTATAAAAACTTCTGGAAAACGCGGAAATCTCTTCGATCAAACACGAAACATTATCGGACAGAAAATGCTCACTAACCTTGAATCGTTGCTGATGACAGGCTCCCTAAAGTTTATTTTACTGCCACCTCGGTGAACCACGCGGATGTCCCCGTGCTCAACCATGTTTTCACTAAATCGAACTTTCAACTCTGACCGCTTCTTCGTCCGCCGGCGCTTTGCTGCCACCTGCTGGCCGGGAGGGTCACAGACAGAATTACATCTACTGGCCAAAAATGAGTTCAAACACCGGGGATTTTACCGTTTTTCGTTGTTCTGGGTGTATTCTCACACACACAGCGATTTATAGGAAGAACGAACTAGATGTAGAGATTAAAACAAGGAAAATAAAATTGAAAAGAGACGGATAAACAATGTAAAACTATTGTTTACATACAAAGGCATAATAAAAATGGGTTAATCATGAGTGATGGAATGTAACTGTACTATGTTTTAAAGTAAATTTTATCCAAATTTTCTATATTATTTCCATTTTATGTTGCTTTATACTTTTACTTCACTGCATTTATGTGAACTAGTCTTTAAACTTTACATTTATTTGCTATGGTACTGCTATAATTATGACCTTTTCACACCCACACAGGGGTTTTCAAATTACTCTGACCTATTAGACCTCTGTTTAGGTATAAATTGAGTGGGTGTAAGCAGGGAATAATATGAACTAACCAAAGACTATGTGCTCTCAAAATGATAACTTGTAGGTCGCACTCTGGGTTTGCAGGGTCTAATATTATATCATAATAAAATATGATGCATACTTGTTAAACTACCGGTATGAAAAGTAGTTATTGTTTGCTCCAGCTCCTCTTAAGCTTCTAAGTAATTGCATTTAAAGTAGTAAGTAATTATAACACTCTGCTTAATGAGTACTTTTACTTTTGACCATTAGCTCTAATCTCCTGATAATGCTTATGTACTTTTACTTGAGTACTTGTAGTACTTAATGTAAGTACCTAAAATGTGCCGCTAACTGTTGCTTTAAATTATTCAAGGTGAATAAGAAAGAAAAAGAGATTTACAGAGGCAGAAATATGGATTTTCTATCTGAAGTAAAACACTTTGTCAGCATTTTGAGTAAGAAAATGCATTAATTGAATAAAAAGGACTTTTCCAAATTTGATTTTGAGTAGGTGGTGATGTTTGTCAGTTCATGTTGAAGTGAATAAAATGATCTATTCCTGGAACGACGAGTTTGCCAAAACATCAAACTGCTTTTGTTTTCTGTTACAAGGAACTATGTGTTCTTGTGAACTTTCACTTGCGGGAAAAGTTCATTTTGAAGTAAAGTTTTCCATCTTTGTAGCCAAAACAGAGAAAACTGTGGCTGCCTACTGTTGTGAAGTGTCACCACAAGAACTGGTCACACTTCTCCACTTTCTCTGAAAACATCTTTACAAAAACAAAAGTGCCACAAAATGACAATACAGTTATGATTCTTTCAAAAAACTCATATGATTCTGATCTTGTTGGTCGGCCAACCACGAACACGCTCCAAACATCCCACCGAGTACAAAGATGAGGCTTCAAGTTCTGCTTTTAATCACAAATCTTCATCTCCACTTTACAAGAAAACTATCTCTTGAGATCTTCAGCATAATTTCAAGACGCAATTTTACAGAAACCTCTCAGTTTTTTATGGTAATTTTTTATCTTTTAGATTTTGTTTGATTCTTACAAAATATAAATTTTACCAAAACAACTATTTCTGTATTTCTAAAACTGTTTCTTTAACATATTAAGTAGATTATTTTGCTAATATTCATCAGGATATTGGACATTTTTTTAGCAGTTACAAGTCTGATCCCTTATGATTATTTTATCCTAATTAATAATAAAATGCTTATAGCTTGACTGTGATTTTATTCTCTATTTTATTAAGTTTAAATTCTACAATTATTCAAAATGATCTTACTTAAGCTGAATTGTTGGACTTGTATATTGATATTGATTTTCAAAAGAAGAATAAAGATTGGTAACACTTTATTAGATCGATAAAGACAAATTAAGTGAATTCTGGTCAAATAAATGTTTATTTATGCAGCCTCGTTGCATTTATCTGTTCTTACCTTTAAATAACTGGAAACAGCAGATCAGTTAACTGTGAATTTCTGATGATGAACAGGAATTAATAATAATTTGCATTGATCCATTCATGCATTGTTTCCTCGTGCCTGTATTAGTCATTTGTTCTATTAATTAAAGCTTAAATTGATTCAGTGCGAATGAGCCGAGACTTTGACATTTTAATCTCACCATAAAAATTAGTGTGTGTGTGTTGGTGCGTGAGTGTGTGAGTGTGTGAGGAGGTGCGGTTGTGAGATGGGCGGGTCCCACAACCACCTGAGAAAAGCCCCAGAACGATAACGAGGTCGCTTCCTGGACTGATTTTAAAAAACCGAAAGTCACAGAGGGAAACAAGTGCACATGGTGGATGAGACTGACGGAGCAGCATCGCAGAGAAAAATCAGGTGAGAAACAAGAAGAAGAAAAATAACACTTTTATATAAAAAATGAATCATAAATGATAGAATAAAACATCCGTAACTTTGAGCGCTTTTGTTGCGGGTTGTTTGCGTCCCGCAGGGCAGCATGAGCCAGTGGAAGCAGATTCAGCAGCTGGAGATCAGACTCCTGGAACATGTGGATTATCTGTACGATGATAACTTTCCCATGGACATCCGACAGGGTCTGGCCGGCTGGATCGAGTCCCAGGACTGGTGAGTCCGGACCCGCGCACGCGTGTTTCTGCGTGTTTGTGCGTGTTTGTGGACATTTTCCTGCTTTTTTTTGGGCAAAATTAAGGCAACTTTTACCCTTTATATTTCAAATTCACACCAATTGCACAATAATACTCCTTTTTCTTCTTTATTTATAACGTACAAGGATGAAAGAGACAAGTGATGATTAAAGTCTTTGAGAGAAACTCTGTTTTATTTTAACTTTGATAAAATGACCTGAAACAACCAATTTAAGTTCAAATAACTCATCAAATGTCATCAATAAGTGCTTAAACGTCTTAAAAGATGATTAAAATGTCTTCTTAATGGTTTTATGTTGTGTAAAAAATGTATAATTGAATGCTGCGGTGCAGTAAATTGATTTCCTCCTTCGATAAAATCAAATAAAACCCTGAAATGTGGGTTTCATTTGATGTTTGCGTTTGATTTTTACTCCCTGTTATTTATGTTTATTAATATCTGTTGTTTAGATTTTTAAGATCTTGTCCCAACCATCAGGGAGGGTTTGGTGTGATACTTTTATATAAAAAAGGAAATCCGTTTTCGGTTGTTACATAACGCACTATAATCACTTTAAACCCGCATTATGTTGTAATTTATTACAAAATACCGATAAATTTATTATTATTGCGATAAGCCTGTTTATTACAAAATGCGGCAGATGATTACATCAGTTACTGAGTAATCAAGTTAAAATGTATTTTGGACAGGTGTTATTTCATTATTTGTTGCTACCTGACTCTTTAAAACACACGTGTCGGGCCGTTACACAGTAACTAAGTACATCTATTCATTCACATTAAGTACGTACAAACTCAAAGTACTTTGATTTAATTTGAGTATTTTCATTTAATACAACAATATACTACTCTCCTTCATCTTAGAGGAAAATACTTTGTACTCCACTACATTTGTCTGTCATCTTTAGTTACTAGTTACTTTTGAGATAACACATTTTCATGCCTTCCTGTTCTGTGAAAACCTCTTATCTCCTGATTTGAGGACTTTGCTCTTTTCTGATAAACTGAAGGATGGATTTTTTTCCTTTATGGTTTCTGAAAATATTCCACAATATGACACATTACAGCAGATTAAACAGTTTGTTAAATAATCTCAGATTTAAACATTTAAAGCAGTAAAATGAAACATGCACATTAATGCAGGAATATTTATCCAAAAACCTCACTACTCTTAAGTTTTATACTTCAATAACTGTTGTTTAATCACCTTCACTTAAGTGGTTTTAAACAGAGATTACATATCTTGTTGGAGCTTTTAAACAGAGTGATATTAACACTTCTATAAAAGTAAAGGGTCTGAATAATTCTGATATCTGATGACTGTCTTAAATTTGAAAAGAAGTCAGTGGTAGAAACACAAAACCACAAAGAATTACCCTCCGACTGCGAAGTCCCCCTCAGCTCGGTGTTTTGGTCTTTCAGCCCACATCTTTAACCTTTTTCTTCAGTGACATATTGAGTGATGAAGCTGCTGTACTTCACCTGTCCAGCACCAAAAAGCACACGGACACAATTAGCAACCTGGTGGTGAAGATAGTTTAGCTGCTAAAGAGCCAGATGTGACCTTTGGAGGTTGATGGAGAACAAAAGTGGGTGAAAGTGAATAATGGGCTGATTCATCATGTGACCCAGTGTCACTCTGTGCAAACAAGCACATTTTGTTTATAGGCAAATAACTAAAGTGATAATATATTAAATTATGTTTTTTTTAGCTTGTGCTGCTGCCTTCAAGTAACAAAATTAAGAATTTTTCATAACTTTTTCAAATCTTTCCAAGATTGCGATTGTATTCCAGCAGTTTTAAACATCTGTTGTTGGGTTTTTTTGCTTCATAGAAGCTGAAACATGTAAAGCTTCATTATAAATCACTACAAAACAATCAATTATTACTATTTTTTATTGTTTCTGAGTAAAAAAGTCATACATTTTTGTCTTGTAGCAGCTTTTAGCAGTCACTAGTATGTCGTACTGAACAGAAAAATTAAAGTACTCACACAAAATTACTTAATTTCTCTTTATTTTTTATGAATATTAAACCAAACACAGTCTCTTTTTTCATGACCTTTTGTCCTGTTTGTTTTTCAGGGACACGGCAGCAAACGACGAGTCGATGGCGACGGTGCTGTTCACTAACCTGCTGTCCCAGCTGGACAGAGTTCGCTCACAGGAGCAGAACTTCCTGCAGAGACACAACATGAAGATGATCCAGCAGCAGCTACAGGTGAGTCGCCTTCCTTTCATCAGGTCACAGCGACGTCTGTGTTTAATCTGCTTCATTTTCTGTCGATTTTCAGGAAACTGGATGATTTTTAAATGTTTTGACGTTTAAGTTGCACAAAGTAATCACTTGCTTACCGTCTGATTTTGACTGTACTTTGTATTTGACTCTTTACTCTAATTATTCTAAATCTGTGCAATCAGATAATTCAAAATAATTGACCCGAAAACATTAGAAAAATACAAATTGATTCATTTTATAGTCTGATGTGCTCTATGTGAGACATCATAGCGTCCAGACAGACAGAAACATCAAACAGTAAACACAGTTTGGTAACATCCAAACAGTGTGAGAACAACACGGGTTCATGGTAGAAAGTTCTGTTTACATGCTGCCTTCGATGCGTTTCATGACAAAGGAAGTAGGAAGACGGAAGCAACGTTGCGAAACAGAGACTCGGCAGGCGGAACTGCAACTTCAGAGGAAGAAAGCGAGGTCGTACGTGAAATGCAAAGATGTGGAGAATAAAAAGAATCAGCAGTTTTCATTGATTCCTGGTGTTTTTCATCTCAGGGAGGAGAGTTTGCATTGTGCTTCTGAAGTCTTTATTGGGATTCTGCATTTCTAGATTTGCCTCTTCGCTAATAATAATAATTCATGCAAAATACAGAAGTTTGCAGACTTGAAAACTTCCTGTTATTTTCTTTATTTATTAAAATTTGTCTCTGCACATGTTGCCGCACACTTTTCATGACGCTCAGCATCAAATAAAGTTGCATAAAATCAAAAAAAACCAGGCTGATGTTACATTCATTAAGACAAACGCCTGAAATAAAGAGAAGTAGTTCTGTGGTCTGTGGTGCTTTTACACTGGAGGTGAAGGGGAAGTAAAATTAAATAGCTGTACTTTCAAATTAGTAGTCACTCTGAAAGTGTAACAGTTTTGGTTTGTTGGGTTGTTTTGTGTGACCTGAAAGGCACCTTTGTTTTTTTTTTGTTTTTACTACTCAGTGCATCAAATAAAGAGAGTAAACACCAGCGTGTGTGTGTGTCGAGGTAAAAACAGACTTCCCTCGTCTGTTTTATCATGTGATATAATTCTGCTCTTGAGGGATGGTCGAGCTTATGAAAGTGCAGAATTTCTGTCCAGGAGCTGCACAGGATGTTTGGTTGAGGTTTGTTCGAGCTCATGCATGAGCTTCACCACACGTGTTCTGGAAAAGACAAATACCTTAGCAGAACAAACCCGTGGGGCTCGCACCGCCGCTTCCTGTGCGCCTGAATGTGAGCGTCTGTGTGTCAGAGTCAACACTCTCAGAGGAAGCAGTCACTCCTCTGAGGTAGTCGTGTGTTTTCATGGGTGGTTTGTTGTTGTTTTTGTGATGTGCGACTGAAGTTTTTCTGTCTTTTTTAATTCATACAAAAGAGACAGAAGCCACGTTTACTGCGTCCTCTCCTCAGTTTTTTTTCTCTTATCACCCACATTCAAGCTAAATCTTTCTGGAAAATTTCACTGTTGCACAAAGTGACGCATTTGACATTTTCATAGCTTCATCTTCATTAGATATTCAAGAATAATAGTGTCATCACACTGCTGACCCGGCTATCAGAGCCGCATCAAAGATGTATCCAGATTACATTTTTTTGTTGAAAAAGCGCACATCAACTGAAAATGGGAAGTCAGGCTGTGAGTGACGGCTTTCCTGTGTTATTAAACACCAAAGGAAACTAATCTGCTGCTCTCCAGTGATAAAACGGTGTTGTTTTACTGTAATTATACCGTGTAGGAGTTTGTTGATGCATCCTTAGTCATCATCCTGGCAATGATGTGATGCATGAAAACTTGAGCAGTGGGAGAGAAAAGTACCCTCGGCAGAATTTTTTTGAACTTTTTCAGAGTGGGATTGTAACGTGTTGATATGCAGAATGGCACCGAGTTCTTCGAGGAAGTCTCTCGCGGTGCATGATGGGCATCGTGTGGGGTTTTAGAGGGAGGGGAGGTTTGTGGAGGCGAGAGTGAGACCGAGGGAAAGTTTGCGTCTGCTTCATGTTTTAGATGCGATGAATGAACGCAAAGGCTCTCAGGTTTTTATTTAGAGGGGGGAAAAAAGTCCTGCAGCACAAAAAAAACCTTTCTGTGTATGTTGTGATAAACAAAATGTTCCTGGTTTATGAAAGTGAGAAAAATTCTGAGGTCTGAAATTCTTTAAAAAGGGGCTCTCCATCATTTAAAGGTCAGTTTAGTCACAGGAAAGCAGGAGTCAGTGGAGGTGAGAACCACAGAAGAAGTCATGACACAGCACTTCAAGCATTTTGAAAAGAAAAATCCATCATACAAGAGACACCAGAGCAGTGAGACGACAGTCATGTTGACACAAGTTAATGTCTTTAAAACACATGTGGGGAAAATGGTGTTTCAATTTGAGTATTTTATGTTAAAGTCACCAAATTTTTAAGCAGTTTTTCAGATTTTAAATGTGATTCTGTACATGCATGTTAGTCACGGCTCTATTTCCATCTATCTGGATGGACGCCTTCACTTCTTACATCAAAATAACTGGCCAGGCTTTGCCAAGATGGCTGCCGAGCGGCAGGACTTTCCTAGAAGGCGTCAAACGAAGGCCAACTTCTGATTCTCCGTCATGTGCTTCATTCATGCAAGAACTTGCCTCGCGTTTTTTCTGTGCTGTTTGTCTCATGGTCCGCTGACCGTTACTGTCACCTGTGTGTTGTTATTGGCTGAGAGCCAAACGCCCTGCGGCCCAACAACATCCTGAACACAGCAAAACAACAAAAACAAGGACACGTTCAGGAGGAGGGCAGGTCCTCTGCAGATAAATACACAGTGATGGACTCATAATGGATCATAAGTGATGGTTTAGTTTAGGAAAATTCTGCGTTTTGCACCTTCAATGATGGTGGGATGTCCCTTTAAAATATAAAACAAAACCATAAAAACACAAAATAATAAGAGTGTCAAGTGTGTCGTCAATGTTTGTGATGCTCCAAAGTCACAAAAATACTGAGATTCATCCCAGTAATGAGCTTTATTTCCCCTAAAAACAGTCGACACGTTGCAGAAAACCATAATTCTGGTTAAATGTGAATGAAAATCACATCCTCAAAATGTTCTTTGATGTGATCTGTGAGTTTATTTCTCGTCAGAGTCGAGTGGAGCCACATTCCTTTGTAACAAAGGTGCTTCCAGTAAAAAAAACCTGACAGTTTTTATTTCCTCTTTATTAAGGCTTTGTTTTTTTTTTCTCTGGATGACGAAATAAACAGACACTGTTGGAATAAAACCAAAAAAATGAACCTGACTATGCTATGTTGGCTCTCTGAGGAATTTTGCACATTTAAGTGCACAAATTGATAAAAATCCAAATGTACAAGTGTAAGGATTTTTTTTCTAACCTGAATTCATCTGTGTATGTTCTCCCACAGGTGAAATACACAACCAATCCTGCCATCATGGCCAAAGTGATCTCCACCTGCCTCAGGGAAGAGCGGCGCATCCTCGCCAGCGCCTGCATGCAGGAACAGGTTTGTCACAAGCCGAGTTCGAGGGGGAAGTCCCTCTGGTTCCTTAACAGCAGCTGCTTCTGGTAAATCAGGACTGCTACCAGGAAGACAGTGCTGCATAATGCACACCCCCACATTCCCAGCCGCTTTACTTTATTCCCGAGAGTGGCACAGGAAAATAGTTTCACTTTTTACGGTAATTATTGAAGTGTTGCAATCACCATAAACAAGATAACAGAGAGCTGCTGCAGGGACGTAACGCAAAAAATGATGATAAGAGCTTGAAAAGTTTGAGCAGGAAACATGTAGATATTGTATGCAAGGTAAGGTACAGGGGTAAAGCGAGTCATCTGCTTATCAGAAGGTCTCAGGTTCGATTCCCCGCCTCCTCCAGTCTGCATGTTGAAGTGTCATTGGGCAAGATGCTGAACCTTAACGTGCACCTGATGGCTGCTCCCTTAAACCCTTTTTTAATGCTGATGTGCGACATTACTATGAACTATGAACTCTGTAAAGCTTTGTAGCTTCTTTTTGCTCATTACTCTGCTTTTTTATTGAAGCTTTATTGCTTTGGTTCATCTCATTCAGGTGTTTTTGGCCACAAAAGGCAGATTTTAACAACAAAAAGTCTTCAAAAACAGCTGTGAACTACTGGACCAGCACCAAAAGCAGACAGACAGAGTTAGCATGTGGCTACACAAGAAGGGCCGAAAATAGAGCTAAAATAAGAATCAGCCTGATAGCAACTGTTCGCTTATTGGCTACTACAAGTTTGTTGGTTTCGTTGGCCATTAATAAGCTTCAAGCCCACTTCAAGTTTTATTTTTTACAGAAGAAAAAGTCTAAGTCTTTTTTGGAGGAGCACTGCTGCATGCTAACCTTAAGCTAAGGAGGTGAAAATAGGAACATTTTAGCGTTGCTAGCATGCTTAGAAAGCACCACTGTGCCACAGTGCAGCTTCACAGAGCTGAAGACTCTTGTTTTTCATATTTTTGTGTTCGTGCACAACAGTGGAAACACCATATCCTGTCATCAGGTGTGTTGTGTCAGTGATTTCTGCAAAACTACACGTGCTACAGATAAAGCTCACAGATTGAAAGCGATAAAATAAAGAAACTATAACGAGCATTTGTTCAACAGGGTCCGCTGGAGAAATCGATGCAGAACTCTTTGGCATTTGAGAGACAGAAGAACATGGACAACAGAGTTGGGATCATCAGAGGAAGCGTGCAGGTAAACATCAAGACGAGAAAACATCAATATAAAGACATTTCATCTTATTAAATCAACTTTATAAACTGTCTGTCTGCACTTAGATGATGGACCAAACTGTGAAATGCATAGAGGACATGCAGGATGACTTCGATTTCTGCTACAAGACCCTTCAGTCTCGAGGTGAGTCCTGTTATAAGAAATGCACACAAAGTATGAAAAGGATGAACTCATGTAATAATTAAAGACTGTTATCTCTAACTAACAGTGTAAAAAAACTGCACAGCCTGCACACACAAGAATAAGCTCAAAAACATTTATTTGTGGTTTTGTGTGTGTGTGTTAGACCCGTCAGAAAAGAACTCAGAGAGGATGAAAAAGGAAGTTACACGACTGCAAGAAATGCTGAACAGTCTCGACTTTAAAAGAAAGGTACGCACTCGTATCACGACGCAATGAGGAAACCTCATGAGTGCACGAACAAACAAACCCACTGATGTATTTTTTTATGAACCACTGCACATTTGTTAGGAGATCCTGTCAAAGATGGATGTTGTGGTCAAGGAGATCGATGACCTGATGACCTCTCAGCTCAACCCCGAGCTGCAGGACTGGAAGCGAAGGCAGCAGATCGCCGCCATCGGGGGTCCAGTGCTCACCGGCCTGGACCAGCTGCAGAGCTGGTAAACAGGCTGAATGTCAATGAGTGCCAGTGTTTTTTAAAGATACAGGATTAAATTTACAGAGAGGGTTTATAATCTTATGACAGATTATGTGTGCATGCATTTTTGTGCAGAGCAGAAATATTAAAAAGGTTCTTCAGTTGTTAAGTGTTGCGCTTAGATGTGCTGAATGAACGCAAAGCTCTGATTCAGGTTTTTATTTAAGGGAGGAAAAAAAGTCCTGCAGCACAAAAAAAACTTTTTGTTTATGTTGTGATAAACAAAATGTTCCTGGTTTATGAAACTGAGAAAAATCTGAAGTCTGAAATTCTTAAAATCGGGGCTCTCCATCATTTAAAGGTCAGTTTAGTCACAGGAAGCAGGAGTCAGTGGAGGTGAGAACCACAGAAGAAGTCATGACACAACACTTCAGGCATTTTGAAAAGAAAAATCCAGAGCAGTTAGATGACAGTCATGTTGACGCTCTGGATCGAGCTGCAAAAGAAGCTCATGTCCTTAAACCATAAACGAGGAAAATATGTGCAAATAAAACAAAAGGCTGAGCGGTTCAGATCTCTAAAAATGATGGTTCCTACATTTCCCATGATGCAACCAAGATCATTCTGTCTTGCTTGCATCTCCTTTTGGTGTTTACAGGTGAGTGTCAGGTTAAAAGAACAGGGTCTTGCTGACATTGGACTGCAGGGGGCGCTGTTGTGGTCATATTTGTTTCAGCCCTCAGTTTGGCCCCACCTGAGATACAGAAGAGGAAGGAGAAAGTTTTTTTTTGTTGGTTTAAGTTGGAGAGGATGTGCGGTGTGGGCGTCTGGCTGGTTTTGATGTTGGTTTTCTGTCTTGATCGATACGATTGGTTGGTTGAGATATCCGTGAAAAATGATCTGATCAGAGGAAACTTACGTCACAGGTTATCTGACCTTGATAAACGTAAACTGTGGAAACTGATGGAGCTTTTGAAGTGAGATGCCTCTGAGGATGCAGAGTGTGTTGTTTTGGCCGTAACCTTTCAGAGGAGACAGAGGGAGGATGAGCTTCAAGAGAAGAGTCATTCTGACAGATGACTCATAATCAGGCAGTGATGACCCCACCACCCCCGTTTTCTCAAACTTGTAGAGACTAATATTTCAGGGGAGGAATATCATACATATTATATTATATAAATTAGCTGTAGAGCAGAAACAGGATCCCCCTCATGAGTCCTCATGAGACAACTCTTGCGTGCGAGGGAAGTGAAAACATGGCGAAGGGATTTTACCTCAGAGGTGACGTCACTCAGACGTGAGAGAGACTCAGGTTCAAGGTCATGAGACACTTTTACAGGCCTGAACCTCGTTGAGATGCGGCAGCTTTTTGTCGCTCTTGTCGATCGATCGGTAAAACCAAAGAGCTGCTTGTGTGACCAGTAGTTTTCAAAGTGATCAGAATAGAAGAATAGTGTGTTATCTTCCTCTCAGGTTTACTCTGACGGCACAGAGCCTCTTCCAGATCAAACGTCAGCTGGACAAACTGGGCGAACTGGTCGTGAAGGTCACCTACGAATGCGACCCGATCCCCCTGCAGAAACCCCAGCTGGAGGAGAGAGTCAAATACCTCATCTACCACCTCATCAGGAGGCAAGTGCAAGGAAACACAACTCATATGTGCTCCTTCTCATTCGTTCCTGTTTTACAGGTCTGGTAATGTAGTCAAACATGCAACGCTCTCATTTCAAGCATTTTAAAAAAAAGTTCATCTGTGTTGCAAAATCTCTTTCATGTCTCCAAACACGTGCAGGTTGTAAAAAGACTCAGAAGTCTGACATGAATAAACAACTTCCCCTGTTCTTGCAGCACTAAGTAACAACACATCACACATATAGTGAGGCTCTGAATACAAAACGACCACAACTACAACTAACCAACCAGCGGCTTCAGTGACCTGCTTCAGGCAAAGAGCTGTCATGTGTTCGTGAACATGGTGAAAAATGTGTAAATCATTCAAGGTGTGGTTTTATTCTCAGTTCGTTTGTGGTGGAGAAGCAGCCGTGTATGCCCACACATCCGCAGAAACCCCTCATCATCAAGACCGGCGTACAATTCACCACCAAAGTCAGGTATCATGTGACCAGAAAGGCTACATATTCATGATTTTATCACTCTTTAAGCTTCGTTTTTTAAAGTTTAATAATTTTTTGACATTTTTTCTACTTTTTTTGTTTAATTTTGGTAGAAATGAAAGCAAGAAATACAGATTTTTCTGTTCTGAGCTGCTAAGTTTTGGAGATTTGGCTGTAAAAATGTCTTTTTTTCTCTCTGTTATCATTAACTGGATCATCTTAAGTAACTTTCTCATGATTTTTCTCCATCAGACTCCTGGTTAAACTTCCAGAGGTTGATTATCAGCTGAAAGTGAAAACCACATTTGACAAGTGAGTCAACTTGCACATATGTGTACATAACTAAATGTATTCTTTCTATCTGCAATATAAAAATAGTATCATTGAGATAAATATGTCTGAGTGCTAATCTTTTATGTGTGTGTGGGTGTTTGTTTGTGGGTGTGTGTGTTTCTAGGGACCTCCCTCCTGGCAGAGTGTGAGTACAAACATGAAGCTGATGTTTAATTTTTAGCACAAATAAAAGCAGAGAAGCAGAAAGTTGTGACATTTGAGGAACAGCAGTCAGCAGCTTCGCGTGTCATTTAAATTTACTTCACTGATTCAAGAGATTATTTTCTTCTTATTGTAAGTTTATTAGAAATTTCTGAAAATTCATCACGAAATTGTGAATTAATTAGAAAAACATAAAGTTTTCTTTTTGCAGATTATTCTTATATAAACATTGCAGTACATTTTTATTTCTTTTGGCTCAGTTTTGCTTCTTTGAAAGAATAAAAATCTCTATTTTCCACATTTACTAAAGAAAAAAACACTTGGTTTAGTATTTTAACTAAGATTTTACTGAAATTCATCAAACCAGGCTCACAAGTTATTCAGATTTTACAGCTGAGATTTGATGGTTTATTTGAAAACAAGTTGTTTTCTCTCACAAACAAAACTCAAATTCTAAATTTTTAGCGTTTAGAATCAATAATGTTCATTTATTTGTCAAATCTAAAACAGTCGGATCAGAAACTGATTGATTTTGACATGAAGCATCTTTGTTATTCATTAATTTTCTCTCTCAGAAGTCGTCAGTTTTTCATCCTGACAAACAACACTAAAGTTATGGACATCGAGGATTATTCAAACGGCTGCCTCTCGGTGGAGTTCAGACACCTGGTAAGACGGCTGATTGTATTGATTTGTCCGTGATTATTAGAAAATATCACAACTCCACTACATTTAAAAGAGAAATATTGTCCTTTTTACTCGACCACATTTATCAGATTATCTTTAGTTCCCTTGCAGCTTCAGATTATTTATTAAAGTGAAAAGTCTCAGTTCTTCTTCCACATCTGGCCAGCTGACACTGAGTTTGTATCTTACAGCAGCTGAAAGAGAAGAAATACATCAATGGCACAAAAGGGAATGAGGTAAGAAATGCAGATTAGTTGACCAGTCTTCTCTGAACACCTGTGCTGAATTCCTCTCCTCCTGTAGTTTTTTGTCGTTTTATTTTGAAATAAAACTAAACTCTGGATGGTTTTGTCTCGTGTGATCTGCAGGGTCTCCTCTCCGTCACGGAGGAACTTCACTCTCTCAGTTTTGAGGCTTGTTTCACAGTTCAGGGCCTCACCATCGATCTGGAGGTCAGAGGCAGCGACCATCTCGCTTGATGTCACATGATGTCTGCTGTTTTTTGTTTTTTTTTTAATTTATCGTACATGTGAATTCTTGCAGACGTGTTCTCTGCCGCTGGTCGTCATCTCCAATGTGAGCCAGCAGCCCGGCGGCTGGGCCTCCGTCATGTGGTACAACCTCCTGACTGATGAGCCGAGGGTGAGCCGACACGCCGAGACAAAAAAAAGCATTTTTTGATGTCCAAATATTGCATAAACTCAGCTGTCAGATCAATTTTGTGATCTTAATTAAAATCAGTGCACTCTAATCCAACAGTCCGACACCAAACCTTGTCGTCTTAAAGGTCACAGTGCTCAGTTTTTGTCGCAACTGTTCGAAAGAGCAGTTTATTCAACTTAATGCTCGTTTGAGAGGATGTAGTCAGTCACAGTCGGTTTTTAGAACAACTTATTAAGATGTGTTTTCACCACTACTACACCCACACTTCCTTCCTCTTCCTCTTTTCTTATAATTCGCAGAACTTGGCGTTCTTCGGTAACCCACCTCGGGCCACTTGGAGCCAGCTCTCCGAGGTCCTCAGCTGGCAGTTCTCCACCTTCGCGGGTCAAGGCCTCAACAAGGAGCAGCTCGCCATGCTGGGAGAGAAGCTGCTTGGTTAGTTTTTTAGTTTTAGGTATTAAACTGTGGAGTGAAAACAAAGGAAACACATGTTAAAGTGGCATTAAGCAAAGCCCTCCACCTGGAGACGACCACAAAGATAAATGTTGACATTAAAGCTGATATTATTCAAAGACGGACTCATGAGGAGAAGGCAGGAGTTCGGAGCGTTACTCAGGACCTGCAGCTGCTGACTTGAACTTTGAAGTAACTCAGCGTTGGTGCTGTTTTGTTCAGTTTTTTATAGTTTTTATCGCATGTCTTTGTAGGTCAGCATGCCTCCTGCAGTGACTACCAAGTGTCCTGGTCTAAATTCTCAAAGGTAAGTGTCTCAGCTGTTGTAAAGTGGCGCCATCTAGTGGCCAATGAGGAAGCATGCTTTGTGCCTTGGATGATCCTGCCTATGTTCTTTTATATTTTACTGCATATTATATCCACATTCATATCAATTTTAATGTTTAAATGTAAAAAAAAGTACCTTTTCCATGTGTTTAATATTCTTCCAGGAGAACATTCCAGGGAAGCCCTTCAGTTTCTGGATGTGGCTGGACTCCATCCTGGAGCTCATCAAGAAGCACCTGCTGCCTGTGTGGAATGAGAAGTAAGCCACCACGTCCGTCTCACCCCACCTCACCCTCCACCCTCCCTGAACTGTCATAATAAATCTCTGCTGAGCTTTAAAGCTGCTGCTCTTACGATTAATCCGGATTCACAAGACTCAAAGTTCTGATCAGTTGTGGGAACATTTTTTGAGGTTTGTTTCTGTAAGTTTGGACCATCTTTTCTGCCATTGTTTGAACATTTAAAGCATTAAGGAATAGTTTCGAATTCAAAACATCCTTTGCAGAGAGTCATAACTACAGTAGCGTCTCATCACAGCTTCACACAAAAGACTAAAAAAAGGCAAAAAGTTAGCTCGTCTCTGGTCAAACGGCATCAGCACCTCAATAGTTAACAGGTTCTCTGTAGTTTGTTTCTCCTGATGTCGCAATGAGGTTGGCAAGCAAACAGCAGAGATACCAGGAAGTGACTAAGCCTGGCCAAAAAAATAGTCAGTGTCAAATAATGAAACTCCATCTGCATTACATCAAATTAGTTAAACCTGTTTTTGCACTGCAGGTAATTTAGAGAGACAGTTTTTTTGATGAGATGCATCTCAGAGAAGAAGTCATCGCCTGGTCACCGACACTGCAGGACTAATAAGAAAATATAGGAGCTGCATTCTTGATGTGCAAAAGTTGACATTAATAATCACAGAGTTTTACATTTAGCAGGTTTTATATTATAAAAACTCACTGGCAGACAGCTGCTGTGGCTCCATCAGTTCCTCCGGTCAGCACTGCTGCTTCACGGATGTTTGGTTTCTCCATGCTGGCGTGTTTCTTCTCAGTTACAGAACATGTGTGTGTTTGTTTTAATCCTCCTGTCGCTGCCTTTGACTGATTGGCACTAAAGTCAGGAAAACATGATGTTGTTCTCTTTCGTCCCCCGTCCATGCAGCTACATCATGGGCTTTGTGAGCAAAGAGATGGAGCGCACCCTGCTGAAGGACAGAGAGTCCGGCACGTTCCTGTTACGGTTCAGCGAGAGCCACCTCGGAGGGATCACCTTCACCTGGGTGGAGCACAAGGAAAATGGTGAGGTTTCTCTCAAATAAGCCATTTTCAGTGGGCCGGTCATACATAGCTGCTGCTTTTGTTTAACTTTTAGCCACTTTAATAAGCATTTTTATGGAAAATCACACTCATTCAGCTCATAAATATACATTTTTCTACTATAAAGTCAGCTCATTGATAAACTGCTTTCCTGATGGTGTCTTTTTTCCTCCAGGAGATGTGAAGTTCAACTCTGTGGAGCCCTACACGAAAAACCGACTCAACGCCCTTGCGTTTGCCGACATCATACGAGACTACAAAGTGATCTCAGACGGCGTCGTCCCGGAAAACCCACTCAAGTTCCTCTATCCCGACATTCCCAAAGACGAGGCCTTCGGAAGGCTTTATAACACTCATTCGAGCAAAGGTGAGAGTTCAAAACCATCTGTTTGTCAAGAGTTCATGCTTTTAGTGCAGATTTCAGACTTTTCTTTACTGACCGCATAACTACAACACTAATTCCTCTTGTATCACTCTTAAATTTCTAGCCTATCCATACATACCATCTATGCTCATCCCCATCTCGGAAATGCGGTGAGTTCATTTCAAGACCCCTACTCAAGTATTATTTTGTTTTATTATCATAAATTTACATCCTGGCATTTAATTATTGGACCAAAGTTGGGGAAAAGATGTTGAGTATTGCACATTACTTATGCTTTCAATGCAACATACAGGTGATGAAACATCTGCAAAATACCTTGAAAAGCTGCATAACAATTAAATAACTTACATATAAATTCGGACTAATGAGAAGTGGTTTCTTTATTTTCATGATATCTCTTTTTTTCTGTCATCGCAGCCCCCATGCGAGCACCTCGCCACCTTCTCGTCAGTCTCCGGAGCCTCCGATGACGCCCGGAGAGTTCGACATGCTCACCGAGCAGCTGTGCTTCGACATCAACACCGTGAGTTTGCTCTCAGTTTTTAAAAAATATTTTCTCACTGCAAATAAAATCCATATTAAGAGGCAACCTTGAGGCTTGATAAATTTATTCTAATAAATAAATAGAATAACT
This sequence comes from Acanthurus leucopareius, assembly GCA_029814765.1. Lineage (NCBI taxonomy): Eukaryota > Metazoa > Chordata > Actinopteri > Acanthuriformes > Acanthuridae > Acanthurus > Acanthurus leucopareius. The sequence goes on along the minus strand of JAQMCX010000011.1, from coordinate 21,389,068 downwards.
TCCCCATTGTAAAAAATAAAAAATCTGAATAAAATACCATATTACAACTCATTTTTGTGCTGATACTGCATGAAAAGATAACAGTGTTACTACAATTAACTTTAACATCAGCACATTTGTATATTAACCTATATTATTTTATATTATTTCACTGCTGATGATGATCTTTTCTTTGGTTTCACAGATGAGCTCTCCGTATTCAGACTAAAACAAGATGAAACATGCATCATCTTGCGTTTCCTGAGTCATTACCACAGTTTTCATATTGGCCTGGTTCCAGGGTCTGATCAGTGTCCACATCTTGATTATGGTGATAAAGAGTCTGTTGTGCAAAGAGTTTTTTGTGAGCTGTTGTTTTATGTGTCTTTATGTATTAATACCTATAAAATGAATGTGTCTGTTGTTCGTTTTGACTAACATTTCAACCTTTGACTGCAGTTTTGTAAGGTCTATATTGTATATTAAAGAGTTTACACATGTTTTTGTGGCTGCAGTGTTGATTTTAGCTTGCTTATTCAACGTGTATTACCAGGAAATATCATCATGATTCATTAATCCCATTGTAAACCCACAGGGAGTGGTGGCGCACCTTTCCTTGCTTTGTACTCGCGGCTTCCTTGGCGTATTTCTTATTTCGCTACTCCACATTGCAGGCATCAAGCCATGTACTTTGGTTGGATATACCAATCCATTTATTAGGTTAAAAAACAAATCAATAACAAATCAAATGTCCAAATTCAAACTCCACAAAGAACACCTTCAGCCTGCGGTCAAAAACAATACTTCTCCACACCTGAACTAATCAGTGGCTCCTGAAATAAGCAATACACCCCCCCGCAGTGCCTCTCTGGTGGCCTTTAAAAAATGGCTCCAGGAGGGAGGCTTTGCAGATTACAACTTTTCAGCACAGCAGAGCCTTAAAAAGCTTTTATCTTGGAGGCAAGTGGATGTAAAAACATCTGCAGCTGATTGCTGTAAGCTTGCCACTCATATTGCGAAATTGTTCCAGTATTTACCGAGAACCACATGATTCCCGGAGAGTTCAGAGTGTGCGGCTTTATAACGCTATGAGGAAGTAAACCGTGTTAGTGCCTGTCGTGAAAAAAATTCCAAGTTTTCACTCTGCGGTTTATTTGAACAGGAAGTAGAGCAACTTATCACTGGTTCTAATATTGTGATGGGATTATTCTTCTTATGTGCACCGAGCACACATCCTTTTCATCCATCTGACAGACACAGAAGATCTTGACAATAACATTTTAATAATGCCCAACAATGATAATAATCTGAAGGTTTAGACCCCTTTAGACTCTGACAGCCAGGAACAATGCATGTAGTGTGAGGGGCTTTCCATTGAGAAAATTCTGCTTAGTCCTTAAAGGGTCAGGAGCAGGGCTAAAAAGAATTTAAAAATAACCCAATAATAATAAAAATGCATTTTTTTAAAATAAAAATGGACAGCACGTCTCTACCTCTCGTACATGATGTTGAAATCTAATATATATTTATGTGTGTGTGTAAGTATATAAGGAATAGCATTGATAAAATGTATTGCAATGTGTAATTATGATTGTTTTGTTGTTTTCAGAGATATTAAAAGAATGCAAACACAATAATGATTTGATTTTAATTTTAAAATCCTTAAGCAAAAAACATAAATATATATATAAATATATATTTCAAAAGCCATTTTTCATCTGCTCTCCTATTTCTATTCAGGTGTTTAGAACAATAATAATAGACCTGGAAATAATATTATTAATAATAAAAATTAATCATATGAATAAGTAATATAATAAAAATATTATTTTTTAGCATTGCACTGTGGAGGATGGCTAAAAATATGAAAGTGCATTCATTTTTTAAAACATTGTGGCATTGGCAGTCAATCTTATCTTGTCCATGAACTTGGATCACTTCTACTGCATATGTGGTTTCCCTCAAAAGGCTTCACATCCTCGTTCATCTTCACCATCATCTTTGTTGTTCAAACCAGTTGCATATTTTGACCTTTAGATAAAACAGAGTAAAATCAGTTTCCTCATACTGATTTCCCTTATCAAATCTAAACCTGTCACTGAGAACAAGATGTAAACAGAACCATGGAGTCAAGGAAAGATTTTCAGGCTTTGAAATGATGGATCGGTGGATCCTGTGCCTTAACTTTAGATCTGCAACTTAATATCTGATAAGTTTAACTTATATCCTGTAAAGTCACTGTAGCCAGTGGTGTAATCAAGCTTTTGGGCTGATATTCTTCATTACCACATTACCAACAAGTCACGTGTAACCTCTACTGTTAAGTTTACATGATCAAATATATCTGGTTAATCTTAAAGACACTAATTCTGCTTGTGGGAGACGGATCTTTGTGCATTTATGACTCATGGTCCTCTTGCCATCTTTCCATAGTTTAGAGCAAATTCATACAGATACAGGTGAAAGCTCAAGAAATAAATATGTATATTGATATGTAGTAAGTATTGTTCTGTCAAAATGATCAAAATGCTTTCATGTCTCCAAAAAAACCTCAGAAACCTGAACTTGTATCAGATCTGAACTGCTGTAATGGTTATTATTTGAGATGTTGAGGTGAAAAGGTGTTAATATTATTTAATTGTTACAAGATTTCAAGTAACAGAAATATATATATATATACACAGAGAAAAAAAATTAAAGAAAAAACTGACCGATAAAAAGGATTTTACTTTTTCAACAAGCCGGAAATTGAAACCGTGAATCCGCCGGCGAACTTTAAACTTCCGAGTTGAAAGTTTCTCGAGAAATCACGTGGTGTGTGGGCGTGGCCCGGCTACTATAAAATCCCGGCAGTCCGGTGAAAAATAAAAACACAGATTACGCCATAAGTGGTAACAGACTGACATGCGAGTTTAATCGATAAACGATTATTAATTACAACCAGGAGGTAGGTGATATCGTTGTCTGTATTAATACCTGGAATTTAAAAATATTATGATTTTGTTATTACCGAAACGGAATATTTAAGGTAACTGTTAACATAAACGATCTCAGTTTTCCGTTTTAGCTCGCTAAATTAGTCGAGTGTTAATATAAGTCGTACTTTTTGAGCAGTGGTGAATAAAGTATTCATATCCTTTACTTTAGTAGAAGTATCGTTACCACACTGTGAAAGTACTCCGCTAAAAGTAAGCAAGTATGTAAGTAATGTACTTAAAGTATCATCAGCAAAATGTAACGTTGCTTGAAATTTCTACAGTAAGTGCTCTTGTTACAAATGACATGGCATCTGTCAGTGTTATACTATCATATCTGATGTTTTTGGATTACTATTACTGCTGAACGGGAACGGTATGAAAACTAATCTGAAAAAACAACAAGTAACTAAAGCTGTTAGACAAAAGTAGTCGGGTAAAAGGTATCATATTTGCCTCTTAGATGTAGTGGAGTAGAAGTATAAAGTTGCGTGAAATGGAGACAAACAAGTTCCTCGACATTGTACTTAAGCACAGTACTTGAGTAAATGTATTAAGTTACATTCCACCATGTATTAAGTGTTAGGGTTCGCCAACTTTCTGCCATTATTTTTAACTTTTGACAGATAAATTTGATTAGAATTAAATCAAATTTACAGAATAACTTTGCCTCTTGTTACTAAAGCATCAGAGTTAGTAGTTTGTTTTTATCCTAGTAACGTTTTCTGACTGGTAACTTGTTTGCAGATGGCCCAGTGGCAGGAACTTGCGAGGCTGGATTCAGCGCTCCAGGACCGGGTGAACGAGCTGTACGCAGACGGGTTTCTCAGAGAGATCCGCCGCTGTTTCTCCAAGGTGATCGAGAGCCAAGACTGGTAAGAATCACTCACACAGTCATTAATGACTTCCTGCTGCTGTGGAGGAAGTTTTCAGTTACTTTAGTGTCTTAAAAGTACTAATATCACACTGTAAAACAAAGTATAATCAGGAAAATTATTGAAAAAATGGAAAGTTAAAGAACAATATGCAAAAAGTGTCTCCTGTGACTGTTAAAATAGTTATTATATCATAAAACTATCATTATAAATTGCATAATGCGTTAATTTAAACTGCTATTTTGCTGTTATAGTTAACTTAAGAGCAGCTAATTTTGAAAAAGAATTGCTGCTCACTATTATTTTTGTAAATCTGATGTTTATTATTATTAATTAATATATTTGCAAAACTTCTGAAAGTATCTAGCACTCAATAGTCCAAACTTTGATGTTAATAAATCGATAAAAATTGCTAAGATAATTAAAAGAGAAGCGCAAATTAAAGTTTCTTAAAGCAAAAACATCAAATATTTTACCTAAAAAATGACTTAAATGATGATTAGAATAAGTACAAATTATTTGTCTGTTAAATTTGACTAATCCAGATGTGCTTCTTTAACCTTTTGTGTCATTTTTTTATGGTAAAACACTGTTTGCATGCAGAAATCTGAATTTAGGTAACTAATAACTTACGCTGTGTGGATTTTAAACTATTTTTATGAAAAGTTTGCTCTAGTTTCTCTGAATTAATGCACATTTTCTGCTGCTGTGTGTCAGGGATTCAGCAGCTGTGGATGAAAATAAAGCAAGAACTTGTTTCAACGTTCTGCTGGCGTATTTGGATGAACTGTGGAGCCGTTCAGTCCAGGAGAACAACATTTTGCAGGGACCTGATTTTCAATGGATGAAAACCTACTTGCTGGTAGGTCAGATGAGCTGTTGTGTGAACTGAAAGCTGCATAAACATTTAAAATTAAACTGAGCAGAATTACTAACTTCTTAATGCTCTCATGTATATTTGATTGTTTTGTTTTGTTTTGTTTTGAACACAGAGGCAATTTCAAAATGAGCCACAAAGACTGGCTGGTATCCTCTCTAAATGCCTGAGGGAGGAAAGGAACATCTTGGCTTCAGCCTCTCAAACACAGGTGAGGATTTTTCAAGTCTTTTGTTTGGTTTTACTGTTTGATTCCTGATCTGAAGGGATAAAACTCAGCTCTGTTCTTGTTTCATATGTTCACTTAAACAAGTGCCGATTAGACAAATACGATGTTTGAGGATCGTTTTCTTCTTGTGTCTCCGTCTCATGTCATTTTTAATTCTGTGCTGTGTTTAACAAAGCTCCCCTTTGATGTAACTTGTACTCGCTGTTTGCTTAAGAGTCTGTTCTGTCATGAAAGCAGAAGAGTAAAAGAAACATGTCTGGGTTTGTCAGGCTTGCAGCAGTCCGACTGTGGAGCAGGAATGGAGAGAACTGGACAGCAGGGTTAATGAACTGAAAACAATGTCTTTGGTAAACTCACTTTTACTTAAACTTTATTTTTTGTGACACAGTTGTTACCGGGTTTGTGTTAAACCTGGCAGCCGTTCTGGGAAAGATTTGCCTCATTTGTTTCTTTTGTTTGTGAACTTGAACGCAGGAGGTAAAGAAGAATATCAAGTCCCTGGAGGTTCACAATGAAAAGCTGGACTACATACAGAATACCTGGCCAGCGAAAGGTACGACAGGTGATTTTAACTCAGGTGGGAGGTTTGTTAGGTTTGGTAGTTCATGTTTCACTCACGCCTCATATTTTTTTACCTCCAGTGATGCAGCACGCTGAACTGGCGAAGTCTCAGGCTCGTGTGGATGAAAAATGTCTGAGGCTGGCAAACTGTATCACACAAACTAAACAGGTACTGTAGACACTTCACACCTGCTTGCTGAGTTATTGACGAAACACAAACTGGCAAATCACTTTTCTTAAACATTTCATGCTTTAAGTAGCTTAAATGAAAAATGGATGTAAAATGCTACTTCCTAAATCTCTGATAAAATGGGCTGACTTGGTTTATAATCTAAAACGTGCAAATCAACAGCTTGGCTAACACAGCCGAACGTCAGAAAGATGCTACATCCTGTTTGTCCTGCTCAGTCTCTCTCTCTGTTAATCTTCTCTCTCAACATCCTCCTCTGTCTTCACCTCTGCTATGATGTCGATTGAGGCTGCTGCTGTTTCTGTTGTGATGTAAAAGCAGTCGCTGTCAGGAGCTGCTGGCTTGCACGGCTAACAAAGCTAACTAGCAGCTACATTAGTAGCAGTAAGATTACTTTACAAAACTCCCTGAAACACTGAGCTGAGGCAGAGCAGCCGGTGAGCATCAGAGGCAAAACCAGAAAGCATTTCCTCCATAAAACATGATCCAGTTTAGACTTAATCAGTCATAATAAGTTAGTTATCTTAAAGCGTTACACAGGGTTTGCTATAACTGGCAATCAGGTGCAGAGACATCATTCACTTTATATCATGTCAGTGTGCGAGTAAAATGATTTTTAAGCTGTTTTAAGGTGAAATAGTTTCGTAATCTTGCCGTGTGTTTTCCTCGTCATGCAGATGTCGCTGCAGCAGATAGAGAAGACTTTAAAACTGACCAGTGAGATTTTGGTGACTCTCACAGACGTGGAGCTTCCCAAGTGGAAGCACCGGCAGCAGATGGCCTGCATCGGTGCTCCAGTCGACACCAGTCTGCACCATCTCCAGAAGTGGTGAGAACTTCTTACTGCAACTTTGACATTAAACATCTCATGTGGAGGAAAAAAGAAGTGTTTGTATATTTGAGAAAAGGCCTTTGTGACACCTGACGCTTGTGAAAAACTCTCCTGTGCAGGTTCACGACTGTGGCCGAGGTGCTCTTACTGCTGCGTGACCTGCTGCAGAACCTTCAGGAGCAGGACAACAGATTCAGCAGCACTCATACCTCCAACCTGCCTGGTCCAGTGAGAGAAACAGAGGCACTCACATTGTCCCTGTTAACAAGACTCCTTACAAAGTGAGACATTGTGTCATGTGACTCTTTTGTGTTGTATACAGCACATAAACACACACTGATTCGCACAGTTTCATCGCTGACATGTTTGGTTGTGTTGCCTTGCAGCGCTCTGGTGGTTGAGAAACAACCTTTTATGTCCAGTTTGCCGCATCGACCTCTGATACTGAAGACCAGCGTGAGATTCTCAGTGACAGTGAGGTGAGGCTGCATTCATGCTCTTTAAATGAGCTGTTTTTACGGATTTACAAGATGTTTCACATGTTGACATGAAGTGCAAAGAATTTTTCGAGGATTAAATACTTAGAACCAAAGAGTCTAAATAGTAGCTGTGTAGTTTTTGTAGCTCCTCTGTGATGGACAGCAGCTGTGGATTCACAGTAATGACACATGCTTTGATTGGCTACACAGATTAACAGCAAATAAAACAGACGGGACGATATTTAAAATGCTTGTATACTTGATTCTGATTGGCTGTAGGGTGTCTATTAATTGTGGTAAAGGACACATGCTAAGTTTTTCTGATTAAACTGTCTGCTAACAGGTTTTTAAGTTGATTCTTGTTAGCGTAGCGTTAGCTTTGTGACTCATCTAGATGCACCAAATGGTTCAATGACTCACGTCTGTGGTTCTTCCTATTTACTGGAGATGTGAACATCTTTATGTTGCAGCTTTATTTGATGGTAAAGATTGTTCCAGATATTAGTCAAACCCTCTGGTTTTACCTGGAAAAAGGGGCTCTGGATTGAAAACTGGATAAAAGTATGACTTTGTAGTTTCGATTAGTTTCCTTAGGAAAGTGATCATCTTCTAAAAGTCTATTAATATCCTTCAAAGTGTCCATTGTCATGAACTTATAATACATTATGTGAAATCCTTTTTAAACCAAAAGATAATTATATAATTAGAATTTTATCTGTATTCATATTTTGTTTAGCTAGACAGAAATATCATAAACAAACTCGATTCTTTAAATAGTTTCAGAGGATTTTTTATGAAGAAATTATGGAAGAAATTATGTCAGAGAGTGAAAAAAGAGAGAGAATGAAGTGACACAATAAAAGTCTGTGGCTGAACTGGAACTTTAAAGCAGCTTTGAGAAGTTCTGTATAATTTTTGAGGATCATTTTGTTGGTTTGTGTTTCTTCTCTCAGGTTCTTGGCAAACCTCCCACAATTCAAGTGCCTGCTCAAAGTCAAACCTGTTTTTGATAAGTAAGTCAAAGAATTATTTTTTTTTAAATAAAGAAAATCCTTAGAGTTATTGTTTTTTATAACTTTTTGCATGTTATTTTTTTCCTAAAATGAAGGGATGTTGAAGAAGCAAAGACGGTTACAGGGTGAGTAAAGGTTACCAAGATCATTTGGATTAAATCTTTGATATCATTTTAAATTATTCTTTACAGGCTGATACTTTCTCGAACAAAACTAAACTTTGGTTTGACGTCGCAGGTTCCGTCATTTTGAATTTGAAAGCAGGAATGACTGTAAGGTTTTGGACGTGGACACGCCGGACGGAGGCCTGGTGGCTGAATTTGGCGTCATGGTATGAATCTCCACAAAGAGCTGCACATTAAAGATGAAGTTAAATAAAAAGAACTGACATTTAGTTGCATCAGTGTGTCCATTAATGAACATGTGGCTTTGTATTTTATGGAGATGACATGTATTATAATGTATACATCACTTTCCCTGAACAACAGCATTTTTATGTGTTTTTTTTTTCAGTCTCTCTCAAAAAAAAAAGAAAAATCCAGAGGATCACCTGAGGTGAGAGAAGACATTTAAGTTCATCTTTGTGGGTTTAAACCTTTGACCGTGTGTCAGTCGTTGGTTTGACAGTGGAAGCAGTTACACTGACGGCACAGAAACCAAGATACATCTTGTTTTTAAAGTTCTTGTGTTCCTTCCACATTTTAAGTGCATAAGTGATCGTGAGACAAACACATTTTAGCTTAATGAAGATGAAGTCACAGGTTTGGCAAATGTAAAGTTTGATGACATCTTACAAGGAACGAGGCTGTAAAAATGATGATTCCTGCAGAGTTAAACCTTTGGAGTTTTGTTCATTTATTACCTGCTATAGCTTTTCGAGCTTTTTGGCAATAATAACAGTCCAAAATGATGTGCCTTAACAATTTTTAACTGGAAAAAGTAAAATTTCCACACACACCAGCCAAATATGTGCACCCCTGACCATGCACCCTCATAAACCCAAGATAAATGCTGAAAAAGTACAGCTGAGGCTGATGGGATTGTAATTGTTCTTGATGGGTTTGGAGATCATTAAGATTTAATGGCCAAAAATCCATAGTTGAGATACATCCATTCAAACCAAAGAGCTGACTTGTACAATAACATCTGCATGTTAATTTTAATGTCTAATATTATTTATTTATGATTTTTCCTCCTAAAACCAAAACGTCTCTTTTTTTTTCTCCATCAGACTCGTCTGGGCGTCACCAAAGAGCTCCACATCATCAAGTTTGTGACGGCATTTGAACATGCTGGACTCAAGTTTGACATCGAGGTGAGCGAACATGAAATTACATTCAGAGACATTTGAGTTTCTGTCTGTTCGGTTGAAGAGATTCACTATAACGTGCAGAAATGTTATCCAGGCAGTGTGTTGAATGGTTTCCTCTCATGTGTCGCTCCAGGCTGCCTCCCTGCCTGTGATCGTGGTCTCCAGTTCCAATCAGATCTCAAGTGCCTGGGCCTCCATCATGTGGTACAACATGCTGTCCACCAACCAAACCACTGTAAAGATCTTTTTAAGCCACACAATACAAATCCGAACAGTCATATATGTGCATTTTAGATTTATGCTTAAAATTCCTCTTGAACAGATAAAGGCATCGTCTCTCCTTCTTATTGTAACAAATTCAGTCGATTAGTTTAAAGTCCCATCTGAATTGTGATGCTTGCAGCTGAAGGTCAGACTGCTGGACTCATTTTGTGGAGAAAACGCTGTATTGAAAGTCAGTGACTTTTCTCCGTAGAACCTGTCGCTGTTCGCCAACCCTCCTCCGCTCACCTGGGAGCAGCTGGCCACCGTCCTCAGCTGGCAGTTTCTGTCCGTCGGCCAGCGAGAGCTCAACGAAAACCAGCTCTCCATGCTGAGGGACAGACTTGTGGGTGAGTGTTTGGCTGCAGAATTGAACACTGTCGCCCTCTAGTGGTGTTTAACACTGCAGCGTTCATCTCTTTGAAATGATCCAATCCAATCCACTTTTATTTGTATAGCACATTTAAACAACAAAAACGTCTCCAAAGTGCTGTACGTAGAATCATAAAAACAATAAAACAAACAATTCCATATAACAATAAGCAATAAATAATCAAATAAGTGCATAAATCTAAAACGATGCTATAAATAAAACAATAAAATCA
>JAQMCX010000011.1:21360986-21376809 GCA_029814765.1 Acanthurus leucopareius | reverse complement strand
ACAGTGCCAAACAAAACCACCGCAAACTGAAAATACACAACTAGGGCTGGTACTTTGTCGCGTTAATTGCGATTAATTAATTACAGAAAAAAAAACGCAACAAAAAAAAAATAACGCATTTAATCACAATTTATTTTTGCACTCCAAACAGTGCGGAACGTTTCTTATTGCACGAGTTCCCGGTATACCTGTAATACTGACGCACAGGACACAACACGAAAAACAACAATGGAAACCGAAACCGATGAGAAGTCGTCGGTGGGTTTGATGGGTGGAAAATTTAGTTTTAAACAATTATCGGGTGGAACCGGTTTGTGCCTTGTGGACAATGCAATCATATTCCTATTGTTCATATTGCACTTTATGTTAACACTCAGTTATGAAAATAAACACAATTTTGTTGTTTAAGCTCATTTATGTGTTGATTCATTGATTCGGTTGTGTACCAAATTCCATTTATATTGAAAAATGTTGCTTCTCATGTCAATTATTGATGTGTAATTGAGATTAATTGATTACAAAGCCTCTAATTAATTAGATTAATTTTTTAAAAGAGTCTCACCACTAAACAAAACACACAAATGATCTTTTTTTTTTCTGTTCAATGAATGCAATGATTTCAGCATCAGACATTCTGATGTTTTCTTGCTCGCTGTTCTTCATGCATGTGGTTGCTCTGCAGAGAACAATGTGCATGCGGTGCAGCCGTACAGCAAGCTGGAGCTGCAGACCATGGCTCTGCCGGACATCATTTACCACTACAGCCTGAGAGCCCAGACGAACACGACCAAGAACCCTCTGATCTACCTTTACCCCGACATCCCCAGGGACGCTGCGTTTGGACCCTACTACAAGACCTCAGGTATCTTCTCTTCCCACTTAAATACAACAATAAATCAACAGGAATTAGTTTAAATATGATGATTGGACTTTTTTAAACTCCAGATAAATAACTAAACTGTTCAATACAGATTATTGTCAAAGAGAGTTGGAGGAAATAAACTCCTCAACTTGATTAGTGAGGATTTTCAATGTTACGTTTGTGTCGTTTATAATCCCTAAAATGAGCTCTACTCACTTCTGTCGATGCAGCAAAATCGGCACCTACAAGTGTCGTAGACGGGTACGTCAACAGATCATCCATCCACGAGTCTTTGTAAGTAACACAGTAATAAACAAATGCATCAGGAAAAAGCAACCTTCTTCACTTTTTAAATTGTTTTTTTTTTTTTAACCATCAGCTGTTAATTAATTAATTTCTGCCATGATCTTGTCTGTTTTGTCTGAAGTCATCCCACGCCGCCTCCATCTCCAGACAGGGACACGGACATGGAAATGGACGTGGACATGAATGCGAATGTGAGTTTTGAGACTAAATTGTCAAAAATTTTTTCTTGTTTTGTCTAAGACTTTTCCTCTGCAGATTGTTTTAAACAAAAATCCTTTTTGCTTCCTTGTAGATGGATATAAATCAGCTGCTAGAGGAGTTCTTCATAGATGTAATCGATGTTTCTCTGCTCTCTGACTACCTCTCAACAACAGACGCCCCAAACTAAGCTGAGACCAACAACAACACCATCGATCTCATCATAACCCCCCCGGAAAATGTGCCGGGTCACTTTGTCAGAATGAGAACCATTAGTTGCAAATGTCCGCAGTAAATAAATAAATAAATAAAACGGTGTAAAAATGAAATAAAAACATTAATTAACATGTTAGAGTATACTGTATTTTAGTCTATAAAGGTGCAAATTTGAGATTTTGCACTATGTACTGTATATATTGTGCTAAAAGTAGAATTGTTTTTAAATGTTTTGATTCAGTGGAGAATTTGCACAAGCTGCCTCTCAGGAACATTCAGAGGAAGAAGAAAGTGCTGCTGCTGTGGGTCGAAATCAACGGCGCACTCTAAATGTTGTTTACTTTTGTTTATTAAAATAAACATCTGAATGCATTCCAGAGAAATTACATGTGCATTTTACAGCGTTGAACATTCAATAACAACTTTATTTATACAGAGAAGAGGACAAACGTTCAGCGGCCTCATGTCATGTCTGGACTCTTCTGTATCACTGTTTTCTTTACCATCGTCTCAGCACTGTGAATCATGTGTCCCTGATGGAAAACCTGATGAGTCCAAAGTAAAACTGACTACTAAAGAAAAAGAGACTTGTTTCATTGTGTCAATCTTTTGTTGAAAATGAGCTTAATTTTCTTCTTCCTGTTGCTGATCTGGTTGTTCCACCATTCTGTTACACACAATAAATGATGGATTTTCATTCAGTTTTATGAGACAAAATGAATCCTGGAGAGTTCAGTTAACTTCTGCCTTCACGTCTGCTGTGGTGGTCAACATCTGATTAACATCTGGAATAACTGTTAATGTGCTCCTTCAAGGTTTGGATTTCAATAAACCAAAAAAAGAGCATTTTTAACAAGACGCAGGGACATTTTTTAGCCGTGGTTGTGGTGAAAAAACTGGGAATTTGAAGCCAAAAAAAAATTAATCATTATTTTCTAACCTCAGCTGAGTTACTAAACCTAACCAGACCTTAACCACCACATTATGACATTAAACTGACAACTGAAACATCCATTTTCAGTGTCAAAGTTTTCTCTTAATAATGACTTGCCAACATTTTATCTCAGAGATAGTTTGGAAAAATTTCACTTAAGAAGGTTTTAGCAGGATTTGAAACCTGAGTGTTTCTTTAGTTCAGGGTTCAGTTAACAAATATTATTCATCATGTCTGTGAGGAAAAATCCTGCACATCCTTTGAGGACATTCAGAGTTGAAAGAGCACCAGAAAAAAACTTTCTGGAAGTCAGTGATCATCAGGTTTGTAGTTCACTGCACATTCAGATGGATAATTAACATTGTCAAAACTTTTTTAATTGTCCTGTAAAGTTTGTTTTTGTGCAGAAAAACCTGTGATAATACACGTGTAATAAAACCAATAAGTAAGAATATAAATTCTCTACAATGAGTCACAGAATCTTTTAAATTTGAATTTGGATGCTGAAAGTTTTGACAAGAAGAGATGAAGTAAGTAATCCATCTTCCTGTGAACTCAATCAACATAATACTGATCAATATTGTCAATAAAGTTTAAAAAAACACACAAAAAAGAAAAGGAAATAACACATTATCTGCCATGGCTGTGAAATAAATACCAACTGCTTCTATTGCAAGTGTTGCTACTGAAAAATACATTCAGGGGACGTTTGTTTCAAGTATATTTATATCTTTTAAAGACTGCAGAGGAAGTTTGAAGCTTCATTAAAGCTGCTGATGAGCTCAACAGTTAGAGAAGAAGCTTGAGAGTAGATGAAGGTCCTCAGAAATCAAACAGGCACATGCAGTTCCCCTTTACACATTTACACCATCAGAGGCGCTTTAAGTCCATAATTTTCACAAACGTCACTATCTCAAAAAACCTAAAACAATCCAGATATTATCAGGTAGAGAATAATATAACACACAGTGTAACTAATCCAGCTGTGCTGCCACAGATGTGATTTACAGTATCAACGAATAACATGAGTAAATTTTGTGTTACAGGTATTTTTTAGATATTTTATAATTTGTTCAAACATTCATAAGGCGTTCGCTCACACGGAGCACATGTTGCATTATGGGAGAAGAGGGAAAGCAAAGCACAGCAGACGGGACTCTGCCAAATACACTGAAAGCAAATAACTGATACATGTCACCTTTCAAAGTAAAAGTCACTAAAGTAGAAAGTTGTTCTACAGATGCTGCATACAGAGCGTTTACAGGTTTACAGCAGGCTGTCCAGCCTCGACTCGGGGCTCTCGTGGTGGTCTGCAGCGGCTGACGGGCTGTAAGCGTCTCTGTACTGCTGCAGGATGGTGACGACATCATGGTGGCCGAAGTGCACGGCTTCGTCCAGCGGCGTCTTCCCCCACCTGCACAAAAAAAACCAACAGAGAGGGGGGGAAGGATTCAGATCCACAACTGATGTAAAAGGACTGATACCATACAGTAAAAATACTGTTACAAGCAAAAGTCCTGCGTTAGAAATGTTACTTCAGTAAAAATATTTTTAGTAAAACTTAAAAGTATAGTTTTACTTTTATTTTTATTAATGATGCTGAAATCAGGAATCGGTTTTCTGAAACTGATTTGTTTTATCAAACTTGCTTCAAAAAGACAAACTGCAATATTACTTTGTTTATAGTTTTTGTAGTTTTTTTGTAGTTTTCAAACAAAGTAAATGCAGTTCTGTGCATATTATTCATTGTTGATGTAAAAACTACAAACTTTTTCGTGCTAAAAAAATGAACAAACTGATGTTTTACTTCAGTACCTGCAGAAACTGACTGATGTTGCAAAACTTAAAGTGTCTGCAAGTTGAATTTCATATTTAATTTTAACAAATCTAAATTAATATTGCTACCATGAGGCTTAAGAATGAGTTGTAATCAAGTGTAAAAGATTACAAATTGTCATTATAATCTGTACAAAAGTAAGAATTGAATTGAAGCTGCATGTACAAACAGGAGAAAAGTTGTTTGAACAAAACACCACCTGCCTTTTACATTTTTGTTTTTATTCTCCAAGTTACATATAAAGAGAGAAAAACAGAAAGAGGAAACATAATTAAGAGGATTCAGATGATGAGGGAGTCACGGGTCAGGACTCACCTGTCTGTAGGTGTCGGGTTCACCTTGCAGGCCTCCAGGAGGAAGCGAACCACCTCTGTGTGTCCTGAAAGCAGAAATATAACACACACACACACACACATTACCTGTGATGCAGTACCACACACCTCTGTCATGAAGTAATTATAAATTATGGTCTAAATTAAGGTCTAAAAAATCTTCCACCTGTGGATTTTGATGCACACTGAATGACAAATTTAATCATTGAAGCTGAGCTGTCGGCTGCACGTTACCTTCAGCTGCGGCCACATGGAGCGCTGTTCTGCAGTCGTAGTCCCTCTGCTCCATGTCCATGGATGACAGCGCAAACCTAAACACACACACACACACACACACACACACACACACAGTATGTTTGACTATGTAAGAACCTTTAATTAATTCATTTTCTACCACAAAAACACATCTTGTAGCCGATGAAACAGTCTAAGGCTGAAAGACAGAAAGGAATCCTTTTCCCTCAGACTGAAACACTGAAGCTTTGAACTGTTTTATAAAATTATTACATGTAAAAAGCTGAACTCCCCACCTTTAAATGTTTTGTAGGAAGATGCTGTAGCATGTCATTTATAACTTTCCATCACAAAATGTCAATTTTTTTATATCTATTTCTACATTTAAGAGCCCATTTTGCTCACAACACACACAGTGTCTCTGCCAGTGGTTTTTACATGAACCCACTGACCTCATGGGAGGAGGAAATGCACCAAAAAAGAAAAACAATGCATCAACACCGACAGATAGAAGAAGAATCTAGAAATTATAAGTGTAAACAATGCTGGATTGCGGATATTTAATGAGGAAAGAAGTGCAAACTCTGATTTGAAGAATACATGCAATGAGTGAACATAACTTTTGTTTGTTTACAAGGAAAAACTTCACAGGAAGCCAACAAGTGACACCTTTCAAAGCTTCTTCTTGCTACCACTTGGGGTCACCAGAGAGCAGAAAAAGAAGGGGCAAGATGTCCTCACTAAAGAAGAATTTTCACCATCTTTCTCTCTTTTTGCAGCAGTAAAACAAACATTTTTTCATGTTAAGACTGAATTTCAGGAGCTGACAATATAAGACAAGCCTGGATTTTTTTGTGACTGATGAAGTTCAGGTTAGTAAGAGAGAAAACAGAAATGTGAGGGAGTGTGAGCACCTTCTGAGGGCCGAGACGTCTCCTGTGTAGGCAGCAAACAGCAGGTTAATGACAGATTTGACCTGTGAACAGAAACAAACGAACCGCAGAGTCACAATGTTCTCACTCCAACCAACAATATCAAATTCAGTCACAGTTTTTCACGAGGAACTAAGTGAGACAAACCAGAAATTACTGCATGTACGACTATTTTTCCTATTCTAACTCCTAAAAGCTGTGAAATGAATTCAGTTTCAGTGTCGTCTTAAAGGGAGAAGTTGGTGTTAATCTGTTTTTTTTATAGTTTTTAGGCAACAATGAAGCTCAAGATACATACACACACACATGTGGCAGCACTTCTTGGTCCTTTTTAAGGAAATTTTGACTTTAGACCAAATGTTTTTCCTTTTTCATGAAAGAGAATTCACTTCAGCTGATGACAAAACTCCCATAAAAAACACTACGACATACAGTTATGTGGCTAAATATTAAAAACATAGATATTCCTGCTGCATTTAAGACTTACCATCAAACAGGAACAAATCTTTTCTTACAAGCAAAACTTTCAGGAGTTGAAACAAAAAAACAAACAAACAAACAAAAACTGCGAATGTGGAAAAACGAGAACAGACACCGGACTGGTGGCAAAGAGAATATATTATCTTACAATTAAAATATTATATGATTATGATGCAATATTGACTCTTTGGAACCAGTTTTAAGAAGAACTGATTTATATTTAAGATGAAATGATGTTACACTCAAGTGCTACTTCTTTATCATCAAATATAAAAAATATACAGTTAGTTATTATGATAAATATATCAGGATTTGGCTTGAGAGAAAACTCGGTTCTGGAAAAAAAAATTAATATGAATCCAACAATTTGTACGCTTGAAGATTTTTTACAGGAAAAAGTAAAACATGAATAGATTTAAGTGTTTTTTGTTTTTTTTTAGTAACCTCTCCGACACTGAAAGTCCTGATTGTTTCAGATTCAAGTGTTTTCAGGACAAAAGACAGACGAACAAACATGAACTGCACTCAAAGATGTTTATTTATATTTCAAATATTTCATTTAAGTTTGCTACAGAGATACTGAAGTTGAGCTTGTTTGCTTGTATGCAGTGTAAATGTGTCTTTGACGTGTCGATGCTGTAAACATACAGGATGTAAACTGTGTAAAACTGCGAAAAAATAATTAATAACAACTGCAAGTTAAGTCAAGAATGTTGATGCGGACCAGATGAATCCTACAGAGAGAAATCTAAGAGGCAAAGAAAGTTAGTTTTGTTAAATGCAACTTGCAAAGAGACACTAAAAGTCTGTTTGATCATGTACTTGTACAAAGTGTGTATAAGTACAAGTAAGCAAATCCTGTACTTCACCAGCGCAGGAAGAGACATGCATCCTTCAGTCCATGCAGCAAAAGGAGCGGCCGTTTAAAAAAAGCAAAGTTCATCATTTAAAACTCTCAAAACCCTCAAAACAAATAATCTTGCCAAAGATTATGCAAAGCTTAGTCGATTCAGCAGCTAATTTAGAGCAGAAACTGAGAACGAAACTGCTGCTGAGCCTCATTTCATCCAAATAAAATGAGAAAATGTAACAGAGAGACAAACAAAAAAACAACCGAAGAAGCAAAATCAAAGCCAAGCGGGATGAGACTTTACTCCTAAATCTGTCTCTGATCTTTGGTTATTATGAGGGGGCCGTTACAGCTCATAAAATATTATATTTCCCTTTATAAAGTCTTAAAACACATTCAGAAATTTGCCCATTAATGCCTCCCATCAAATTTTGAAAATACTCCTCACAACTTGTCAGATCTGTTAATTTAAATCCAGAGGTAACACATTAATTTAGAACATTTATTTGATCATGTAAAGAGAATATATGAATATAAATGACCGATTGTTAATTTATAGATGTGGTTTTTCTGTTTCACATCATGTTAAAACTCTCATTATTTGTTCCGACGGTGCAGCTAACGGTTTAATACAGCTGGTGTTTGTGATCCGAACTCATGAGGGTCAGTGTGTGCAGTAAACAGTCCGAACGCTGCAGAGCCTGAAGTGCGAGTTTGAACTCAGGCTGCTCAGTTTCTGTGCATCAGAATAAGAATTTATTGTACAATATTACTATTTTCTCTTTAATTGCTTTATTTTCTTAACAAAACTTCACATAATAATAATTTATTTTAAAAAGCACGTAACATCAAACTGTCTGAAAGGGACTACATATCTTTGTTACTTGTTCTTTAGTTGTGTACTTACATTATTTTTCAGAAATTTGTCATTTTATTCAAGGTTACGTTTCATTTTGTCTCCTGTCTCTAACTCTGGAGTAACACCAGTCAAACTGAGGAACTAACATGAACATAAACTAACATAAAGTAAACTGATAAATCACCTCGTCAGTGAACATTTCTGCCTGATTCAGTCACAGAGATTTTTATCTGCAATGGAGGCTGTTCAACAATAAAAATAAAGAACTCCCATGATCCCACACTGCTTCCTGACATCATCAAACTGCAGCTTTTGTCTTCACTGAGACCTCTAGTGGCAGAAATTACACACTGTACCTTTGTACAGACCCTGTAGTTGCTCTGCGACGTGTTGGGAGACCTTTGTTTTTGTTAGGGGTTGTGGTTCATCTACATTATGTTCCTCTGAGGAATTTGGGGGATTTTCTTTCAAGTATTGCAATTTTTTAAAGCAATTAAATCCATAATTGTTGTGTTATATACAAGACATATCTGTAAAAGCACCTACCAAAACTTATAGCTTTTAACACACCCCAAATGCTAATTTGCCACCAATGGAGCATGCTGACATCTGTCCTTTGACACTGCAAAAAGCTGTTAAACTGGTGTGAAACATCTCTGACAGCAATGGCAGCCATGTTATGTAACATACCAGGAGAGGGCAAAGCAGCATTTTGTTTACCTGTTGCTAAAAGGCTGCAGGCAGGTGGTTTGTTACCTGAACAAACCAGCATGTCCTTCAAACTTTTTTACCTTTTTACTTGAAGATACTGAAGGATAAAACCCCAAACTCAAAAACTAAACTACTGCTGATGCTTTATTAAAGCAGAATAATAGACAGAAACGTGAAAATATCCTTTTTCTGTCCAATTACAGATCTTTAAGTGATGCAAAGTGTTTTTGCAGCGAACAGTCAGTCTATAAACTTCTCTAATAAAAACAGTTGCTGGAGAAATTAGGTGATGGATAACAGTGTTTTATTGGATTTAATACAATGGACACCAAGTCTTAAAAACATCACTTTCACTTTCATGTCTGCAAGTCCGTCAGAGACAAAGAAACTGAGGGATTTGCTCAGAGTAGTGAAGGAAGACAAGTTCAAATCTTGGTGCTGTTTTATGGAGACTTTACATACATAATTACAACCATGTGGACAGAGAAAAGAACTGAAAAACATGTAAAAGTTTGACAGACATGAACTTGGAACTGTACGGCTTCATCTGCTCTGTTTGGGGTTATATTTTTTTGATTTCAGCTTTTACAATATTACATCCCATATGACGACTTAACTTATCTAAGTTTTAAACATGCAATTTTTAATTTTTTTTCTTATCGACAATTAGTCTTTACAATGATCTGTGTATAAATAAATATTAAATATCTGACCAATACATTAGAGAACCTTACAATTCCAAGGTCATCGAATTGTAATGGTGGTGATATTTTTTTTAAATTCACATGAAATTTACATATCACAAACAAAATTATGTCCAAGACAAAAATCCACATATATAATAATGACACGTTGAAGGTGGTTGAATGAACTTAAAATAAACCAATTACATAGAATTAAAAACATATCTATTAAATCATACAAAAAAAAATATGCATGCAAGAGGGAGAATGAGAATTCAGAGAAAATAAAATGAACAGCAGGAAACATTAAATGACATGAACCATAAATATCTGATGATTTCTGTGGAAGTACAGGTACATGCATTCAAAAGCCTCTCTGTTTTAAGTCTGATTGTGCAGAGTTAAAATCAAACTTTGAGTGAAAGAAAAGTTGCTGATTACAAACTGCAAGTAGTGGAAAAAACCCAAAACCATCAGGCCTTTTTTTCTTTTTACAAGAGAGTGAAACAGTTCAGTTAATTAAGTCTGATTGATCTCAATAAATCAGTGTAGACGTGCATGCACTGTATTTTAGATTTAATGGCAGTGAGGAAAGAGTGAGCCTGTAGCAGCAAGAAATGGAATCATTTAACAATCAATTCCAATTTTTTATAAATTAGAGACTGATCCCATCATGATAGAGTCACAGACAGACAAACAGATCTCATGTCAGTATTTTCTGTTGTTGTTTCTTCTCCACTGCAGAGTTTTGTTTGTCCTGACCTGAGGTTTTGTCCCTCAAATAATGAGGCCATAACTCATTTATTGGAATATTCCTCTAGCTCTTCTGATCATTATTTGTGCACAAGTTACATGCAAAATATGCATATCACAGCTTTTGTCCTCTCAGTCATTTTTGAGAATCCCTTTTGTATGTGTTTTAGATTTTTTTTAGTTTTAACTTTAGTCCAAAGCTACTTACAGAGAGCTAAATACCAACTTCACATTAATATAACGGTTATAATTGAAAAAATTAAAGCTATATTTTATTCAGTAGTTAGTTTGGTAGTTATTTTTTTATTGTATCATCCTGCAGCCTTCCAGCAACTTTCATTTTGTATCCAAATCTAAACAACCAAATTTTGGTTGAAGCACGTTTTTCTGTGCAATTTTCTCAAACCCACGTCTGACCCGATGTAGGTGTCTGCATGATGATGTTGCTACATAAAAACCTCCCACACTGATGAAGGGAGAGCATTAGCACCTTTTACTAATAGTTAAGTAGGATTTTCCATTTATAAACTCTTTACTGTAGCCAACAAACCCAATTCCACTTCTTGCATCCTGCAGGAAACACTGAAGGAAAACCGAAAAAACGTGTTTTTCTACACACCAACATTTCCAAGGAGCATTAATGACCACAGAGGCTTTTGAATATGTTGTACCTCCACGTAATCATGGGAGAAACATAACCAGAAAAAGAAAAAGAAAAAAAAACCACTAACGGAAGTCCATAAAAAATAAAACAAAAGAAAAATGTCACAAGATGACAAAGAAATAACAGGCTCTGATTGGCTCCAGCAGCAATCAATTTGAGCTACAGTCGAACTCAGAGCCAAACACCAAGTACAATTTTATCAACACCCTCCCACTAAAGTCACAGTAGAGCGACATCTAAGGCATCTGCTGACATGACAGTCATGTGCAAGTATTTCTATTTCCTGGAGGAGATCATATAAACTCGGAACGTCTGAAGCGTATATTCAACACCACATTCTGGTCTGCTGTTGAGTATCATCACTTATGTACAGACACGCCTATAAGCTATGTACACCTGCTGCTATGTACATTCACAAGTACAGTAAATTAAGTATTAGAAGTTTGGATGAGAAGATATTACTGAAGGGTAACACTGAGAACTTTACAAACAATACTGAATATTTATATATGTGTGCGGATTGCATACAGATAATTCAAATCACACTGACAACAGCATACAGAAACACATCCGGACCAGTGGACTGGAGGCATCATAATTCACCACAAACGGAAATAAGAATAATAATTCATCTTTATCTGCTGTTAAAGTAAGGTGACTTCCCATATCAGTGATGATATGACACATTAGTTGTGTTACTTTTATAAATTAATAAATGTTTTTTGTCTTTTTATTTAATAAAAGAAGCCAAAAGAAGTGCAGCCTAAATATAATAAGTCTAAAAAAACGTGAAAATTAACTTGGATTCATTCTTAATGCAGGAAATTATCATGATTTTTTTGGTTGTAACATTTTGGGTCTAACTTGTTATTGAATCTGTTTTCTTTATGTGGCTTTAATGAAACTTTTTTACACATTCACACAAAACTATTTATCTTTTTTGATTTAGACATGATGTAAGAAATTGTTACCAAGGTTGTGATTCAACTCTTGGCACCTTTGACTCTAAGAACACACACTGATTATTGGTGCTGATAAATTATCAGCCAATTAGTATTCAAATAATGAAATTATATTTGAAAAAAGCTAAACATGCAAAACCTAAGTGCTTCATGATCTCATGCACTAAAACAATATGAGCTGTCTAAAATGCTTTTCAGTGTCTTTATTAAGTGCAACAGTCTACAATAAAACTTGTGTTATTATGTTTTACCTGCAAACTAAGCAGCAAAAAGCTTTTAGTCATATTGTTTGCATTTTTTTTATTAACACTTTTTGATTTGACGGATAAAGTTATGGCATGTAAGTATGTTTTTTTAAATTAAAAAAAATAAAATAAAGATTTAAAGAGTCAGAACTGTTTGTTTTGTTTTTTATGTCAGATTTGGATACTTTGGAGCTGTGGAATATAATATGAAATTTTGAAATTAAATTAAATGAATGAATGAAATTTTAGCCTCTTAGCCTTAAGCATAAACTACAGGTTAGAAACAAACTTCTTTTAAATAAAAAATCGTTAATTTATTAGTTATTGTATCGACAATATCTGAATGAATAGAAAGTAAAACTCTAATTTTACTCTATTTCCCTTAAAGTTTTGCAGCATTCAAGTTGTTAAGGATTGTTTTATTTAGCTCTGCTTCTGTAAGAAGAAGGGTTTAATTTCTAAACTAAGGCATCTTGTTTGAACAAGAGTGTATTTGTGTGCGCAGTGTAAACACACAGTGATGGTTTTGGAGTGCGGCCCAGTTAAACCCTGCAGATAAACCCTGCAGTCGCCTGCTCACAGCACAGAAAGTAGAGGCTGTATAAAGGCTCATATGATGGGCTTTAACTTCAAGGTTGCATCAGGGAACACACACCAACCTCTTCTGTGATGTTACACTGAGTTTACTCACTAAATTTAAGCAACAGGCTAAACACACACACTTTTCTTTTTCCATCTAAACTCAAAAGCAGCTCAGAATGATGCAGCCAGTCCACAGAGACTTTGAGTCTCCACGTGGAGCTTTAAAACAGAAGTGTTGGTTTTGCTTTTTTGTTGAGCAAACGGTTTTTTTAGTGACGTTATCTTCATACCATCAGAAAAATCAGCCCCAGTTGTGGTCCAGGCACAAATACTGACCAGTTAATGTCAAGCTGAAGCCCTTTTCTTTTAACAGTCTCTCTTACTATCACATCAATACTTCCTTAACTTTAACTCCCTTTGTTTCGTGGGTTACAGAGTTTTCAAGAGCTCTTGAAGTTAATGTCTGTTCTGAGAGATATGGGGGAGGCACAGATAATGCTCCAATTTAATGTTTTCTATGAAGTCATTACAGCACATGATAAAGTGCAGTATCAGTCTTAAAAATCTCTTGCAACCCTCTTTCTTTTTAAAATCGCTAAAAAGCGATTCACAAATGTCTGCATTTTTTACACTTCAGACATCTGAAATCAAGTATAATGTCTTTCAGAACTGAACCACCTGCACACAAACACCACAGGTGCATTTATACTGTGCAGAGAAATGTTCTACTTTTAACTACCAAACAGGATCAGAGGCTGTTTGTGATCAGCTGCTTGGTTCCTACACTGCCAGGTCAGAAAGGTGTACTACGAAGGGAGATTATTGGTTTAGTGAGGTATGTTGAGTATGGTAGTTATGCTGCAGACCTAACCTGCCCCGGTTCAGGTCATGGTCAGAAGTTTCGACCTGAAAACTGCTTCAAAGTGCCTGTCACAAGTCTCAGCTGTGGAAATGTGTTATATTTCCAAACTTGTTGAGCTATAATGTGACATTAGCAAAGGATGAAGAATGAAGCTCTGCAGCCACAGTGATTGTTTACAGTCTGAATCACTTTAAACCATAACATAACAACTTTGGATTATGTTTTCATGCTTGGTTCTGATTTGCTAAGGCTCATTTTACCTTACCAGTAACAGAAAACCGATTAAAAGATCTCATTATAAGATCATTAGTCCATTAGCGTTCTTTACAGATAATATTCACTATCATATGTTGTTGTGTCTTTATTGTAGGACCTAAAGTTAGTTATGAGAATGTTTAAATTTGCTGCATCGAGTAGAAATCTTGAGGCGTTAGGATGGAAAATATATATATTTCCTCACAAATTAGTACATCTGTGTGAGCACAGAGTCTGAGGAGGAGAGTCTGAGTTAACAAAGCAAGTCGATCTCCCCTCCTCATCTCCGACCGGGGGTTTAGGTTTTTGTTGAACCAGCTCTTAGGAAGCCCGGCTCTGTTTAACCTGCTTCGTAGTACACCACCTAGAAAACTCTCAGTTTTTAGGCAAAAAAGTTCCCCTAAGGTCCATGTGAAAGACCAGAAAAGCAAAAGATATCCTTTGTTGAAATCCCTTAAGAATTCAGAGCTCATTTTTTGAAAAATGAGAAGTGTCACGTTAGCTTTTTACACTGCTGTACTCGAGTACAGACATTAAGAGACTAATGATGTGTTAACAATGTCCTCTTTGATCAAACACTTTCCACCAACAATCCGAGAACACATTCACTTATACTGTCCTTTTCATCATCTCCTACAGTACATTCAGCATCTGTATTATTTATTAATAAAAAGCAAATGTCTAGAAATCATCTAGAAAGTAGTCTGATCGTATGTTTAGAGACAGTCGGTCTAAAAGCTGGATGTACTGAGCTCTGCACGTGCAAACACATTCATACATGCTTTTGTTTTTTGCTCAGAATAAAAATCAAAATCAACCCTTAGCCCACATTTTTGAAGGGGATCCTGTGAAAACAACGATTGCAATAAAGGGGTTGAGATGAAACAACCTGTACACTGTACATCTGATCCCACACACACACACACACACACACACAGACACACACGCACACACACACACACACTAAGGCAACAAGCAGGCAGAGGCTACGAGTTCATTTGGAGTTCAGAGCAAATATATCAGGCGGTAACCCTTCATCACAAGTAAAAACAAAAAAAAGCTTCCCAATTTGTCCACACGGTAACCGCTTCACAAGCAATAAATAATCCTCAACATAATTTATATATAAACATTCGAGGGGAAGGAAAGATGGTGGTGTTTGTTTCAAGAGGTGGGGAGAGAGATCAGGTGGGAGTGTGGGGGGGGTCTCCTTTCTTTTCTTTTCTTTTCTTTTTTTAAAATATTCATTCGGCGACATTGTCCATCCTATAGACTACAGTGGTGGAGCAGTCCTGGTGCGACTCAGTGGGGGACACCTTTTTCCAAAGAGGGGCTTTCAGAGCTAGCTCTTGTTGGAGACTCTCGTAATCCATGGATCCGAAGGAGTGAAGCTGTTTCAATCGACACGAATAACAAATTAGACTTGCTCCCTGTATGTGTGTGTGTGTCAGTGTGTGTGTGTGTGTCAGTGTGTGCGCGCACATCATACTTGTTTTGCTATCTTTGTGCAGACCTTTTTAGCTTTAAAAACCAGCATTGTGAGGACTTTGCTGAATCCCAGAGACATCCAGGTTTCTCCTCACAACTCTGAAGGTCTGTTTGAGTGTTAGGACTTGGTTTGAAGGTTTTTGGTTAATGTTAGGCATTTAGTTAAGATGGTTAAAGTTAGAGGAAGACACTAGGGAATGCATAATGTCAGTGTGGGTCCTAATAAAGATAAAAAGACAAGCATGTGTGCATGTAATGTGTTATGTGGTTTACTAAAACAGATCATTAGAAAAGTCAAAGCTTTTGATGCTCCAAGTGCTGATAAAGGTATTAAAAAGGTCCACTGTGTAAGACTTAGAGGAGAATGGAATATTACACTTGTCAGTTTTCATTACCGTAATTTCCAGACTATTGAGCGCACCTGAATGTAAGCCGCACCCACTAAATTTAAAAAGAAAACAGATTTTGTACATATATAGGCTGCACTTGTCTATAAGCCGAAGATGTTCACGTTGTAACATGGGATATTTACACAGAAAAATATAACACAGAAAGATTTTTTTAACTTTTAATTAAAT
>JAQMCX010000011.1:21330553-21360886 GCA_029814765.1 Acanthurus leucopareius | reverse complement strand
GCATCATTGTTTAAGCCGCAGGGTTCAAAGCGTGTGAAAAAAGTAGCGGCTTATAGTCCGGAAATTACGGTAGTTTATATTCACTTGGAAATAAGAACTGTTGGATTTTCATTAACTTAGAATAAGACTTTTCTATCTACTGACAGAGCAAGTCCTCTTCCATGCAGTCAGAAGTTCACCATGTTCCTACAGTAGCCCTGAATAGACAAACTAAACACCGGCTCTTAAAGAGGGCTTGGTTTGTTTGTGCAAATCATGCAGCCACCGTAGCTACTCCTACAGGCCTTTAAAAAGAAGGGTGAAGGAAGGGATAAGCAGTTTCAGTCTGCAACCTCACCACTAGATTTCACTACATCCTACACAATGGACCTTTAAATAAGTAAAGTGACTTTGGCTCTACTTTTTTATTTTATAAGTGTGGGCTTCTGTGTACTTTTGTCACCACTTTGTAAAGGTTAGTCGACACACTGAGGACACTAAGGTGTGAGGTGTAAACTGTCAGCTCTTGTCATTATAAATTTAGCTGGATGAGTGTTTTTTTTTCTTACACCTAATGCACAGCAAGCAGTGACATGAGCAGAGAGAAATGTTCAGTATGTCTGACAACACCTTCAGCAATCTCCACAAGAATTCAAACAGAGCACCCAAAGATAAGGAGGACGGAGGGGAAAGGGGTTATGCTGCTTATCTTACATCACGTTATTCTTCTCTGAACTATTTTTAGAGATTTGGAGATTGTTAGCAAACTGCTAGAACAAGCGCTGCAGCTTTCTATAAGCTGTTAAGTATGAACTCAGTGACCCCTGTGCTCTTTGACAGAAGGTGTTTGGTGTAAGTGTGGTTGAGAGAGGTGTCATTATTTGAATGGTTTGTTCCTGTAGACGTGATGTTGCATGTCCTTACCCGCTGGTCTCCTCCTTCTCTGCGAGGGTCGTGCTTCTTGGCAAAATGCCTCAGGTTGTCGTAGTTGTGGAAGTTGAAAAGCTCCACGAGGTCCTGGGATTTAAAGAGTCATAGATAATGTTACTGTGCATTATGAGGATAAACACATTCGTTTGCACTGTTAAATTAAAGTGACTGAAGTAGAAAAGTCTAATTTTGGTAGTAAAACCATTTCTTAAAGCACATGAGCTTGTTTGATTTATAAAAAGGAATCTGATTACATTTGCACAAATATGAAATCTTCAAACTGCCCTGCAGTGTTAATGGAGAACTAATTTCAGACCTGGCCTCTAGCTGATCAGTAATCAAGCATCACTTACTTATTAAACAGGTTCAGTCACTCTTAAAGTGAGCGAGCCAAGGTAAAACCTCAAGGACGCTGATGCACATTTCCAGTTAAAGTCATTTTTTTCTCAAGTGACTGTGTCATTTAAAGTGTAATCTGTCCTAAATGCTCTTTTAGTAAACCGTAATTCATGTCTCAGGTCAGGCTTTAGCTCATCTTGGGATCCAAACAAAACATTTTCAGCTCCTAAATATAACATAAGTAGATACAGTGCAGCTCTTTTTTGCCAAAACTGAGAATAATCTATAATAATCTTCGTACAAGTACACACTGCATGCATGCAGGGATTTGCTCCGTTTCCAGACATTACGTACCGTGCAGAACTGTATTCCTCTGACTGAGTTGCCCAGTTTGTCCAGTGGAGGCGACCAGCACATGATACCCATCACGTTGGGTACAACCAGCAGGATCCCTCCTGCTACTCCAGACTTGGCTGGCAGACCGACCTAAAACAGCAACAACAGACTGGTTACACAACAGACGACAAGCTGTGTGTGTCGACAGTATTATGATGCACAATGTTTAAAATGAGATATCAGAAAAGAACAAGTTGACACTGTTGCAGTTTTACTGACAGATCAACTTATCCACTTTTATGGGGGGATATTATATTAAAAATATATTGAATTTTCTTTCAGTGAGCATAACTTTGCTTTGTGATTCGGTTAAACGAGAGGTCAATTACCCATAGTAGTAAAACTTACCGCACTTGACCTCAAACAGAATATAATAAAAAAAGAGTTATCAGTGAAGCGTAGACTTTTAGCTTTTTGCTGTTTTAACTAACTGCTTCAAATGTTTTTATCATGAAATGCTGAAAATATTTGTTCTCTCTATATTTATCAGACTGTATCTCCACTCAGGCAGACAATGAGATGTGACAGCTTTGCTATGCAGAGGTTTACATGTTTAATGCTGCTGCCTCTCACACATGCACTGACATCCCAACCCCCCTCCAACCCCCCAGACTACCTCTCAACCACCTACTGTGCAATTCTCACGATTTAAATGTGCAATATCACACTGACCATGCTGTGCACCTTTTTAAATCCATACTGTATATATAACCTATTTTTTTAATCTTATTTATTGTCTTTTTTTGTGTCTTTTTTATTCTATGTATAGGTTTGCACTGATGAAGATGCTCTTAATCTCATTGTACATGTGTATAGTGACAATAAAGGCATTGCATTCTATTCTATTCTATTCTATTCTATTCTATTCTATTCTATCTCATGCAGACACTGCAACTGTGAATTAAATTAAAATGACATTATGAAGCTGCAAATGAGAATGAAGCAGTTGGATCAGACATTAAATAGACTTCACCCTTCCAGCCAATGACTGAAACTCCAAATAATGTGCAATAATGTCTAATCTTCTCATAAAATAATTACAGCAATTGACCAATGAGAGTTTGGTCGAACGAAAGGATGTTACCTAGAAGGGATAAACCCTAGTTTTGCCTCTTGATACCATGGAGGGATCAAGTATGCTTGTTTTATAATGTGGATCAGTCTTATATGAGTACTCATTCATTTACCAGATTATTTCATATAAGCTTATGTAAAAGGGTGACTGAAGTGCATGTTGTTGGAGTGTAAAAATATAATTATTAATGCATAAAAATACACATTAGGCCAATGAGTGTCTGGTCTTGGGAGTAACTGTGCTGTAATGAGATCACGTTACAGGTTAGAATCTGTTTACTCTTCTGATGTTTACAGGCTGATGTTCAGTCTCTTTGGGCCACTCCTTTTATACTTACATGGAAAGCAAACTGTCCTGAGAAGTCGTACATCCCGCAGGAGTGCATCAGACTCAACGTGTTCCTCACAGCCTCGGGGCTCAGCACACGCTCACCCGTGATTGGGCAGATGCCGCCGTTAGCCAGGGTGGCTGCCATGACGCTGGCGCTCTCGCAGGTTACCTCAATGGAGCAAAGCTGGAAGTTTAAACAAAGGAAGGTTTGTGTGATGAAGCGGTTTAATTTTGTTCTGTTCTCTAAATAAAAACACAACTGACAAAAAAAAAAGCAGAAGTTGCACACATTCACCTCAGAAATCTGCAGTTGCAAAAAGGTGTTCACACTTTTGAGAAACAAATAAGTAGGTTTCTGTAAACCATGAAGCTGCTGGTGACATGGCTGAAGTTTAAGGGCGTGGCAAACTGTCACTATTTCAAAAAGAGACTCTGCGCCGTATGTTGATGCCTCTCATAACTGTTCACAACGACTGGTTTATGAGTTATGAAAAGGAATGAGGCAAAGTTGTGCATGTCTGTGTTTCTACATGTGTCTTTTTCCAAGGTTGTATCATGTAACAAGAATCTTTTGTGCAGACATACACCTTTTTGGTCTAAGCCACTCCTTTGAACTTGGATGTGATAGGCTGCTCCAAATATTACGCCCCCTTTAGCTAACTGGCTTGAACACAACACACACCCTCTCTCACGCACACACACATACAAACACGTGGATGTAAGCATGATGAAAAACAAAGGAAGTTTGGCAGAAAGGAGGCAATGTGTGGCAGAAACTGGTTTTAGTTAGGATCTCTGACACTCTTTTTAAACTAACTTAAACTTTTAAACTCTACAGAAAAGTAGAAAAACTGTATTATATCATTAGAAGTTAAGAAGGTAGAAGCTAAAAATCACTGCTACACTTACTTGAAAGTAAAGGTCCAGTACGGATGTCATGTCTGTTCCCTCTGGGAAACACTGCCATGAGAAAACAAATCCGGTTTTATAACAAGTCGAGCCAAAATATGAACAATTATCAACTACTGTTCATTTTCAGATAAGGAGCAGCCACTTCAGAGACAGATAAGCAGGCCTAATAAAGCTTTATTAGATCCGCCTTATTCCAAATAAAAGCATGTTAACTTCCCTGTTAATTACTGATTACATCATTAATGACTTTTGGCAGTAACTTCTTATTTTTATTAGGAACTTTTTAACTTTATAAACACAGTCACTGCTCGTTGGCTTTACAGGGAGGAGAAACGAGAATAAAGAGACAACGAAGAACAAAGTCGGCAATGCTGCATGACTCGCCCAAGGTCAAACCTTTTTTTCTTTCAGGTAGTAGCCGATGGCAAAGTTCCTGTCGCCTGACTCACGCTCAGACTGGAATCTGTCACACAAAGAACAGAGCACTCCCATTACACAGAGGAAGGAAATAGCTACACTGCTGTGTGTGTGTGTGTGTGTGTGTGTGTGTGTGTGTGTGTGTGTGTGTGTGTGTTGGGGAGGGGGCGCTTACACTCTCGTGTTGGAATTCAACCACCCCGCCCCTCATGTGTACAGTACAACCAGAGCTCTCATACCATCATGTGATAATATTGCAACACGAGCCACTTGAACTTGGTCTTTTCCATAAACATTGTTAGCATGTGGTGTCATCATGAATCATGCACATGCAAGTGACCTTTAGATGCCAAACAGACCAAGTATGGGACCGTGTGCTCACCCGACCCCCTTAATAAAGTCCATAAAAAATAAAACAAACAAATAACTTCTTCCGTGGGAGTAATCAGGGCTAAAGTTGACTGATTGGATCAGTTTCCTACTTGCAGTTGAACTGAGGTAAAATTCCACAGATTTTATGTTTTTAAGAGATAATGGCCGGATAACATTTTTATAGAGCCTTTCATGTTAATTTATATGGCCCAGTGTGGCAGAAGTTTCATAACACTACCTCTTCGAGTTTTCTGAAAGAAAAGATCTAGAAAGTTCGGACAGATATTTTGAAATTTAAATGGACTCACGTGGCGTTGCTGAAGCCAACATACTCTCTTCCCGCCAACTCTTTCAGAAAGTTCATGACCTGTGAGGGAAACGGTGGGACTTGTGAGTGTGATATCATGGTATGATGTTAAATTCTACATGAGGTGAGACCTGTCTTTCATAAATGTTCAGCACAATAGTATTTCTTGAATTTATAGCAGCTGTGCACCAATTTAATACTACATTACTAACTGTAAGCAGCACATTTGATACACAAAGCATCAGGTACAATAGATTATTAAAACTGTGATTTTCATACAATCATTTTCTATTTGTTTGGGGAATTGCAAAACAATGCTGACCAATTTGTCTCTAACTGTTGCTCCTGTTTGGTGCTGAGCAGGTGATGTATTGAGGGTTTTTAGAGCTTTTTTGCAGCTTTTTTGACACTCTGCAAAGCTGACAGAAGCTGCAGATTCAGGGAATAATTCAATGTAGGTTCATCCATCCAAGGAGCACTTCTATGTTTCTTTTAAATTAAAGTTTAATAATTATTGTAGTTAGGAATTGGTCACAGCTTTTACTTTATTGGTCTCTGTAAGAAGGAAAATAAACAGACATACAGACAAAGAGTCTCCAGGAAAAACAAATGTGCTTACTTTGCTGCCTGTGCATAGTCTACTTCACAAAGTACATAAAAGTTAACTGAACTACTTTTAAATTAAGCATCTGGCCAAGGTCTGACATCTTGTACTTACATAGTCAAATTTTTCTGCATTGCTTGCACCTTGCTGAAAACAGAAAAGAAAAAGCAGTTAGTACAGTTTATTCAGCAAAGGATGTTGCAGTGGACAAGAACAGCATCATCCTAAACGATACGGTAATGCTTAAGTAATAAAGCTACTGCTGACAAATTAAACTACTTATTAAGCAGATATGAACAAATTTGTATACAAATACAATGTTAAATCATAGGAGCTTTTCCAAGAATTATACAAATAGATACAAAATATTAAAAAAGATTGGATTGCAATTGGGTTACAAAGAGGAAAAGACTTTTTAAGTGGGAAGGGAGATTTAGTAGACATGTGCATTACCAGAGCTTAGCCATTTAAAGAGAAACATGTCTCACCATTTTACAGCTCACGGATTCCAAATAAGAGATTTAACATTACTCCGAGTCTAAAGAGTATAAAACAAAATTTTTCACAATCTGAAGCAGCCCTGACTGTGTGTGCATGTGCATGTTTATACATGAGGTTTGGCTGCAGAAATTTGGGTGTATGCAGGCAGTTTGTCACCAAATTGCAGGTGTGTATATGTATGTGTTTAAGGATGAGTATCTCCTGTATATAAACTTGTGTCATCTGTGCAAAGAGCCTGTTGGCTGAACCGAGGGGAGAAAGAAATATAAGGGAGGAATGTTCTTCCTTTTTTTAACTCAGTGTACATTTGTCAGGTCCTAAGTTCATTGATGCTGCTTATCCCCACAAAGAAAACTTAGCAAAAGAAATATGGACACATGCACATTTTAAGTGCTTTAGCATTGTATGATTTTATTAATCATTTATATTTAAGATGGTGTGAAAAGATGTTTGTTGACGTAAACATTTAAAAATGCTGATGCATCATGTGTAACTGACATTACATTTTTAAATTCTACACATTAATGTGCAGAAGCAAAAGTAGTAATATTGATGGAGGTGTTAAAGAGTCACTAAATGGGATTTCTATGGAGCTGATTGGAGAAGAAAGAGAAAGAAGTGGGGGAGGGTTCAGGGGATTGGGAGAGTGCGAGGAGATAGATATGGAAAAGGAAGAAAAAATTACCAACGTCAATTGACCTGCAGCAGCAGTCATTATTTCCCACAGTTCCTAAGTCTGGAAAATATGCAACAACATACAAAAACAGCAACAACATGTAGCCTTCAAGCACCATGTAACAACAGTTTGGGGCATACTGCCACGGAAACCATCCCATAGTTTTCCCACCGAGTTTATAGCAAACTGGGCAACCCGAACAACTGCGTCATTCACATTTATGCTTCAGTATGGAAAAACAAAAACACATTGAGACACTGACAACAATGGTGAACAGATGTGGAAACACATTACTGTCTCTGTAAGAGTGAGGTGATGTGTGAATCAATTTATAGACTGACTTATGCAGTTTACCAGGTTTTCTGTTTCACATACAACTGCCGACATGCTGGTTTGTGCAGAATGCATCATGGGTAGTTTGCTAAGAGAATGAACGAGTTAGCTGTTGTAAACTGCAGCAATTGATGTTAATTCTAAATGAGTTTGCAACTAACGTTACAGAAAAAAACAATTTGATCCATTTACTGATAAAAGGTCATTTGTTTTTAGCGTTAAGTTGTTATCAAACTCTTACTTTTTAGATAAAGCAAATGTTTATTTCCTGATGATAAAATGTTTCTCCAAAAAGCCAACTTAAGATGATAGTGATCACAGACAGTGGTGAGTATTTTTTTTTTTTTTTTTTACAATTGTCCAATTACAATTTAATTTTAATTCTTTGTCTTTCTACTTCTGTTTGAAA
Source organism: Acanthurus leucopareius (assembly GCA_029814765.1). Taxonomy (NCBI): domain Eukaryota; kingdom Metazoa; phylum Chordata; class Actinopteri; order Acanthuriformes; family Acanthuridae; genus Acanthurus; species Acanthurus leucopareius. The sequence goes on along the minus strand of JAQMCX010000011.1, from coordinate 21,353,306 downwards.
GCTGTAAGGTCTCAAAATGCTAACTGGCTGAATGATTTAAATCCTGGATGTATTAATGTTTCTGTTGACACACAACTGCTTAACTTTTGAAAGCTGAGGTCTTAACAAATTAAATTGTCAATATGATCAGTTTTGTCTCATCTTACACGTTATGGATAAAACAAATACATAAGATCAGAGGAAGAACCTGCACATCTTATATTATTTTACCTGTATGACAAAGAAAAGATATCTGCATACTATTTAAAAGCTCTTTAAATGTTTTTTTTACTGTTGTTTTGCTACACAAGAATAAATGTTGCTGAACAGTACTAGAGATAATGAGTGGTACTTTGTTTAAAAATTAACTTTATGAAACCAACTTTAAAAACATGCCGTTGTAAAAAGAGCTCGCTCTGACAGCTTTGTTTTAATTGCACAATAAATGTTACAGGTAATACACCTGGGCAGATTCTGTGATCTAGAGAGGACAATAATTCATTAAACAATTTTTAATCTACCATCATTACACATTATTGTGGCTACAGATTGCAGTTCAGATAACTGCATACTGGCTTGCTGTCATGGAATAAGAATAGCAGTCAAGAAAAATGTCAACATGTCTAAGTGTTTTCCACATCAACAGAAACCATCTGGTCAACATAGGTGACACAATAAACATAAGATAAACAAGATTAGATTTTCAAGGTGATAATACACAAAAAGAACAGCTAAAAAAATCAATTTTAAAGCAGGTCTGAGATCCTGTAAGTAAAAGAGTAAGAGTAAAAGAGCGTCTCTGTTTTCTACGTCCTCTCTTGAGTTTAAAAGGGTCCAAAATCTAACCGTGATCAAGAAGGCCATGGGCCTCAGCATGCACAGTTTCTGTCACATAGAGAGCAGCCGAGATGACATTTTTGTTGGCCTGCATAGAGATGAACATCGTCCTGGTTGCATCAACAAAAAGGTAAAAAATGGATTTCTCTACTGGATTTTTGGATTATTGCAGAAAATAAGTTCTGTGGCTCACAAAAGTTAAGGATACTTTCATTTTTGTTCAACAAGATCATCTTTACAAATTAAAACCCCTATTTTAAAAGCTAAAAAACGGCTATAAACAAACTGAGCTCAGTGGTGGTGACAAATTTGGTGCACTGTTACTCAGTACTATATGCACATTATGACTCCATAAGTTTAAAAAGTTAAATTAGAACAGTTTTAAAGAGCAAATGTGCAAACAAAAAGGCTGTTAATTCAGGCCATCAAGCAGATTAGTTACTGTGTTTGCATTGTTGACGTTTTACATCCCCGACAAACTCTGTAGTCATTCAGCCACCTGTTAGCAACCAGCTTTTCTGAGACACATAAAAGCTTCAAAAGCCACAGATGTGAAATTAATGATGAATTTATGCTAAAAGAACAAAAACATGAAAGTTTCTTTGACCTGTATGAGCCACAGGCCTTATTTTAGGTGCAACCTGTATGTTTTTTAATAGTATTTAAACATAACCAAAAGCTATCTTTAAGAGACATTCACTTCGAGATGAGGAAACTGGAAGTTCAATGATGCTAACTCATTTACGGGTTTTAGGACTCATTCCTGCACCACTGTGTGTACAAGATGATTAAGGGAACCATTTTAAGTTGAATATTTGTTAAGTAAATGCTAATAATCACACCATGAAGCTTTGATTGCACATGTTTCTTACAACATTAATAAGAATGTTACAGGGCTGAAGTGTTTTATTATTAATACAAGTTAGTTCAAAGTCTAAGTGCCTTGTACAAGCTGTTGGCAACAGAGACCATCTCCATAAATAATACAGTCAAACACCAAAATGTATGGAAAATGTGTCAAAATCCATAATTCAACAGCAAAAAACACAACCATCTGCGGTTCAGACTTGCAGCTGTGAGAAGCAACAGAGCTGCAGCACAGTCGAGGTGTTAGGACTGCTCTTGTGTGCGCTAATAATTCACCATTAGCATGGATTACTAAAGAGAGCCTGGTGGGGTATAGGGAGTTAAAAATTAAACCTGAGAATGATCACCTGCAGCTGTAAAGAGCTTAAAAAAGAAACACTGCTTATGTGGAAACAAACTGACAAATTTGTCCTTAAAGCCACATCTAATCTTTCCTGTATTAAGTGAACCTGTTAACCGCAGCCTGTTTAATTTGACAGATGAGGAACGATTTAAATGTTCCAACTTGTTGTCGATGTGTCTTCTCACAGGCTTATGATTCAGATAGTGTGACATGCAAACTCTAATGCAAAGATAGAGGGTTTTATCTGACTTCCTATCCCTCTCTTCCTGAGCCGACTGTGGCCGGCCTGCGTGCACCTGAGTTTGACCTGCTCTCCATGCAGGTTATTTTCGGCAGGGACAATAACAGCGTGTGTGCTAGGGCAGTTAAGTGCCTTCAGGAAGGATTAGCACAAGTCTTAAATCGCCACAACAAGACACGTGGTAGTGGACTAAAGTAGTGACCTAAAAACTATTCCAGCTGAGTCAAGAGTCATAAATATCTGAACAAACAGGGGAGTTAATAGTCTACTAAGCAAGCATCGATGCCACAAAAAAAAAAGGTCTGACAAGGTGTTAAATCAGAAAATACTGCATCATTGTGAGTTTGCGGCAGTAGGTTTCATTGTGTTCAAACAAATGTAGGCTAATCAGGCAATTGTTAAACAGTCAAATCTTATCTGCTACCAATATTTATGTTCCCCTTCATTTTATCAGCTTTACAAAGCAGGTCAGTGATACCCACCATGCTAGGATTTCTCTTGTTAAGGCTTTAGTGGAAATGACACACAGACTGGACATAAACACACACATCAAGGATGAAAATAAGCGTAAATGCTCTTACCTTTATCAGTGAAGTGCAAACAATAGCACCTGCATTCACCATGGGGTTGTGAGGTTTATCTGCAAAAACATAACCAAGAGCTCACTGGACATGATGCAGAGGATTCAAGTGTAAACATTCAGTCACGTTTCTTGGATGTCCGAGCGCTCTGCATATAGACAGATCAAACAATCACACATCAAAACATTTGGAGCACAGTCAATATGGAGAGCGCATACGGACTCAAGATACCAGTAAGGGAACCAGAACTGCTGCATTTTAGTGGAAAACCACTACCAAAAAGTAGCCAATTAGTCAATAACGCATACATAAAGCATATTTTTTTAACTTAAAGACAATTATTTGAACAATTCTTAACACAATTTCTTTCTTGGAGGGATAGTGTGAGTCTTTTCCTTCACTAAATATTAGTAGGAAATAGGACATAGTCGCACCATGTCAAAACCAGAAAAACAATAATTCTACAACAATGCACATTATCAACCAGTGGTTTCAATAGACAACAAGTCAACTATTCTCCTTGATACAACAGTTAAAAATATAATTACAGCTAACTTTAAAATAGAGCATAAATTTAAAAAGCAGCAGAGTAGTTTTGTTTTGAGAAGCTACAGGGCAAGTAAGCGAGTGTTAAAATTGTAGATGTTGGCATGCACATTGATTGGCAAGCTTTAATTAGTGCTTATTGCATCTTTGCTATGTTAGATGACCCAAACTGAGCTTTGCACATACATCAGATGCATTCGCCACAGAACAAATCCTGGCTGGAACAATGTGTTTTAACAGCCAGGGAGGAATAACATGTTTTAAATGTGTGGAAGTGTGTCAATGTAAAGTTGTTTACTATTCAGCACTGAGTCAAAAATAATAAACTCCTGCTGAACCAAAGATATTTATGCTCATCTAAAAAAAAAATTTAAATTAGTGAATGATCAGGTCTCGCAGGCTGTTAATCATTTGCCAGCTGATGATGTCATGTGACTTTTGACTTATATTTCCTTCGTGAGGAGTTAAACTAAGAGGAAGTGTTTGATTTCCATGAGCTTGTCCACATGAGGGGAAACCCCCCACCCTCAGATCTCTACAAGAGTTCGCCTACGTCACTTTCCTTACTGGTGTGTGAGTGTGTGTGTGTGTGTGTGTGTGTGTGTGATCCCCTTACACAATACACAAGGCTATCCTAGCAGACGAGGAAGTTACGACACATGAGGGATTGAGGAATTTTCTCTTACAGACTAACCACAACACATGACTAATGTGACACATGACTAATAAAAAGAAGAGCTATTTTATCTTTAGTTTAAGATACAATTTTCCTGCTGTTTTTGTTTTTTTAGAGGACAGGAAGGTAAACATCACCTCTGACACACTCTGAATACAAAAAAAATACAGTGGCCAAAAACTAAAAAGCACCCTAAGAAAATTATTTTTTTAAAAACTTGTTTTTTTGATTATGATTCACCTTTAATACCTTAAACCTGATGAGCTTTTCACACACTTACACACAGGAAGAATACTCAATGAATGTAAGAAGGGAGAAAAAGGGAACGGCTTACCATCTTCATTCAGGAAGAGCTTGTTAAAGCGCAGGCCGCTGGGCTCCTTCCCAATGAAACTGTGAACGTACTCTGTGCCGTAATCATTAACGGCAACAGCATATTTCAGTGGTTTGACACAGGACTGCAGACAGAAAGGGACCTTGGTGTCTCCAACAGTGTGTCTGTAAAACACAAAAGACAAAAAGTTAAAGAAAGCAGCTGCTAGGTCAAAGATCAGAAACCATTTAATCAGAAAGAGAAACTAAATCAAAACGAAAACCATAAGGAGAAGTTTTGTTAATGAGATTTCAAGTCAAAAGAAAGTGTGTTCCGGAAAAAAACCACATAGTTCAGTGAAGGAGTGTAAGTGTGTGATAACAGAACTACACAATCTGCTCAGTGCCCTGTTATCTTTATGACTTCCCCTCTTACACTAACACAACAAACATAAACCTATGGAATTTCACAACAGCCAAAAGAGGACAAGCTGGTCCACACACCTGTTGACATCACTGCAACACACTTTGGACCGTCTTGTTTTGTTTTCTTACTTTGAAGTACAGCCTGAATATGACTTATGAATGTGTCACCTGAGATTAACAATGTAATGTCCTGTGGTTTATTATTTATTTGAAATCTCCTGAACTAAAAACTAGGCTGAATACTGACTGTATTACACTACAATGATTTCATAAAAACATTAGTCATGCCATCCTATCCATGCACTAGGAGGAATAAAAAAAATCACCATGTGGTTGAAATAAAGTTTCTTTCTTAATACTTGAAAAACATGATACTGACAGTGACGCTGCAAATATATGAAAACTGGCTCCTTGTCATTTGTCACTGACACCACTGGATGTAATGCAGTCATTGTTTAACCTTCAGGAAGCCAGACTCTGACGAACAGTAAAATTAATGAGATCAAATTTCAAAATGTCACAGTTTTCCTTTAGCACTAAGTCCTGCTCGTGACTGTCTCACCTCTGTCCATCAACCGTGCACAAAGAGACGGCCCACAGGTCAGGGCTGAATTTGGCAAGCTGGGGAATGTAGTCTGCGACCTGAAAGAGAGTTAAGAGGTTCACCTTACACTGCTGACGTCTGCTGAGGCTCAGGCTGCAGTGGAAAGTTAACAAAAGACTGACAATAGACAAGAATGCAACGGACAGCAGATCAGATCTTCAGCAGACTCTCAGAGAGGAAAAATCCACCCCCAGACACTCATATCAGAATGAGATAATTTAGGACAAAGTCTTCTAGTGACTATATGCCTTTGTCTTCCTATGCTATCACCATTACAGAAAGTCTATTCCCACATTTTCCAGGACAAATTTGGACAAACCTGAAAGATGGATTTCACCCCCACGGCAACTCCAGTCTAAGGACAGCTCAGATTAGGAAAGATTTATTTCACAGAGATGCTCTGCAGCGGATACATACGGGGAGAACAAAGCTTTTGAAAAAGTTAGTCAGGTCAGCTTTGTAGTTGTTAGACTTGCTTGTTAACATCTATTAAATCCTATTTTAAATGACCAATATGAAAATAAGTAATATGCGCTTTGAGCACCACTCATTCCTTTTTACATATTCAGGGGTGGATTTTTCCTTTCTAGTGGGCTAATTCAGTCATTTTTAATCAAAACCAGTCCGACAAAGCAGACTGATGGTTATTAATCTCTTTAAAATATTCCTGATGACGCACTGGGTGAGGAAAAAAAACAAAACAAAAAAAAGTCAAGGATATAAGGACACACCTGTCCTCCAGTGAGTTTTTTGGCAGTCTCATACAGCTCATCAATATGGGTTGTGAAGGACTGGAAGTCTGGGATGACAAACTTCTTGCGGAAGGCCTGAGCCAGCAGGAGAATGTTGCTCTGCACACATCTGATGGAAAAAACCACAAACAGCACACTCAATTACTAAGTTTGCACCGTGAAGTTTGATAAACTTCGATGAGTGTTAAGAAAAGTGTCTGGAGAAGAAGCTTAATCATAACATTTGTATCCTTAAAGAGTAATCAGACTGGACATGGATCCATATATTGATGAATGATCAGTTTCAAACCAGAGACTGTGGTGAAACAATGGATGCTCATGACATTCAAGAGCATATGCTTCAATTTTAGTAACTAAGTTTAATTCGACAGAGTAAAAAAAGCCTCAACAGTCATGCAAACAAGCCCAGATTCACAAAAATAAACTTCTCTTAAGCTTTATCATGCTGTTCATTGAAAAAACGAAATAAATATAGAAAGTAAGAAAAAAAAACCACATGTACCACAACACACAGAGTTGGAACTGATTACTGAGAGTTTAACTTCCTCATACAACTATCGATTGACCTCTGCTTGTGCTGTAAAGAAAAATAAGGAAGTTGGGGACTCCAATGCAAACTAGGGGCTTTTTGATCAAATAAAGTGAAACAATTAGAAAAAAAAAGTCTTAGGGAATTTCACAACTGTATGGGTGTACTGCTGTGGTGGCCTTGCACTTTTCCACTGAACCCAATAAAATTTAAAACAATGTTTTCAATGTGTCAAACTTGCTAAATACTACCTAATTTAAAATTCAGATATTTGTAAGCCTGTTTATGAATCGACTTGTCAGCAAATTACTGGTGCTTACAAAAAGTTTGGTAATTGTTTCAGTAGATTGACTCCAAGGGGATTTACAACATGGTTGCAATGCAATCCTATGGGGCAACTATGACCATCTTTGCTTTATGTCATTTAATTCGGGTTTTTTTTGCATCTCACATGTTGCAGTTGCTATTTTAACTATCTGATAACATTACCAAACAAACTCTACAGAGAAAAAAAGTAAAATCCTCTTCGTTTAACCAGAAACAAGTCCAACTCTAAAATCCTGCAACTCAAACAAACAAAAAAAAAAGAATTTTACTCCTCAACAAAAAGGTCCGTCTCTAAAAAGGTTAATTTAATTTAATATTTATACCAAGCTACAACTTATTCTAACGCCACCAATGCTACTTCACCAAAAATCTTACTTATTATAGTTTCCACTGCATTTTAAGTCATGGGGTCATCAAAATTGTTGTGAGGGTGAGAAGAGTAAATGTTTTTTTGGAAACATCACAAGCCTTACTTCTTGAATAGATGCCTGTCCAGTGTGACTCCATCTGCTGTGTTCTTGAGAGTTTCTTTGAGGGTTTCCATACATTCCTTCAGTCGGGGATCTCCTGTGCAAAGCCCGGTGGCTTTAAGTGCCTAAAATAAAGTAATTAGAAACACCTCTAAATAGCAACAAACACAAGTGAAGAGAAAACTTGATGGCATCATCAGGCTGAACTGGCATTTAAAAGACTTACTGTGATAAATTTATGAGCAGGAATCTTTTCTTGGCCTTCTGCAACTGTGTAAAAGAGCAAGTCCTCCAAACTGGGGAGTATGCCCTCATTTCTCCTCCTAGACAGTCAAACAAAAACACATAAGTGTAAGATACAATGATGTAAAAGTACTCAAATAAGTTAACATTGTAATAGTTCCTTTCTTTTAATGTCTTTAGTGTGAGAATCTGAGTAAAATTTAAGACAAAATTGCAAAGCAAAGACACAAGAAAGCATAAAACAGTTGTGGAAATGTGTGTAAATACAGCTTCACTGCAACAGGAGGAGATAAAAATGCTTCTTCCCACCTGTCCTGCCAGTGTACACACAGAGCTTATCTGTAGCTGTTGATTCACTCAAAACATTAGTGAGATATTTGAGTGAAACATACTGTAAATATGCTACCTAAAAGGAGGCATTAGCAACAGAGATGTGTATGTGTTGACTAAAGCCTTTATTATGCAGAAAGTACAACCTTATTGAATGTTTTTGTGTTTGCAGTGATCCCTAATTGATAAATTAATGCTTTAGACTAACTGTGATATCAAATGAACCAAAAAAATACTTAAAAATAGCAAGTCCCAAACTAATTTATATTTTCATTTGCACGCAGCTTCGTATGCAGTCTTTCAAACATTATAATAGGATACAATATCTATTATGGCTTAAGAGTGAATACAACCTGTTTTAAGGTTTACCTTCACTGGCTTTCAAGAATGTATTTACAGTGTTAAACAGACTTTTGCATAATGCTCATGGGAAGCCTGAACACTTTGAATGCAGTTTTCAATAAAAAGGTGTGTCAACCTGGAAATGTTAAAGAAATGGAGGCTTAGCAACCTCTCCTGCACCTGCTCACACAGTATACACCATCAGCGAGGGTACCTCACTACAAAGTCCACTTGCTCTCAAAACTGTGTTGAAAACAGTTCTTGGAATTTAAAGATCGCAAAGCAATGAGCTAAACAATAAAAAGAAGAGAAATAGGATTACCCATCATGCACCAATTAATTTCTGTAGTCTGTTTAAACTAGACAAAAACTGAAGCTAAATATCATTATCAGTGAAAGTAGTTTGCGTAATCACAGTGTTAAAAATTAAGTACCAAAGACTCTACGTGTCAACGCTCACGTTTAGGTTTGGCAGTCGTGTCTGAAACGGTCTCAGACCCAGGCCTAAATTCCATGAATTCTCTAGTCTTTAGCCCTGCTCAGTCCTCTTTAGCTTTTGGATTAATAAAACAAACACTGTGGCCCGTTCACACACTGATCATGACACAGCAGAGGGGTCTGCGGGGGAGTCAACACAGCTCAATAGAGACTCAGTATTCAAAGTGTTCAAATTTGGAGTTCAAGGCAAGTCAGATTTTCCCACCGTTGGATTTTACGGACAGTGCATCTTGAGTTTTTACCTTAATGTGCTCAAAACATCCAGCAAACAAAGTCAGCATTGTATTCTTCAACTATTTCACCTTTTTCAGTAGCCTTTCACATTTAAGTCCTTTCCCCTCCATGACTCACTTCAGAACATTGCAGCCTTAATTTCCAAACTCAACATCCTGTTTTTAAGATCAGGAATCCCATCAAAGAACAAGTAATGCCATTAAGTTTTCATGAAAAGTCAAACTTGCCCCTTCCAAGTGTTTTTACACTGATTACGATGCTTTTGATCCAACACTGAGACAGCAGCTGCTCTTCACACTGGTCACGTTCACTTTTGAAATTCCAGGATTCATTCCTCTCTGCTTTATCATTTCTCGTTTTGGCACACTTTCTGCTCTCCACAGAGTAAACACTCCACCCACAGCCGAGGTAACTGTGCCTCGACATGTGCAAACAAACCAAAATTGACTAAAGTGCTGTCTGTCAGGCATGCCTAATTCAAAGGGGGAGTTATTGACCTGACATCTGTCCTTCCATACAGAAGTCGACAGGTAACAAGGCAACCAGCAAGCTTGTTTGCAGGAGTGTGTACGCGACAGGATGATTAACCTCGCAGTGACACGTCCATGAGTGACATGAATTAAGATAAGATGAAATGGAAAAAAAAAAATTGACAGAACCTTAATGATCTTGCTGCAAAGCTACATTTAAAAAGGATAAGGAAATTATTTGTGGTTTGTGAAAAGCTCAGGAATTTGTTCATTTTCTGCTGGGAAATGCAAAAGGATGCACATGGCAGCACTGTGTACAGAAAACAATATGGCAAACTGGGAAGTATCTGGCTGATCAGGAGCCACTTCACTGATTTAACACAACAGGATCAATTTCTAAGTCATGAGGTATCCGACTCCATCTGGGAAAACAGTTGCATAGTGTCTTCTGTTACTCTGGAGAAGCATTGTTGATGATATCAGTGTTATCAGAGTTCCTTCTGGTTCGTGACTGCTAAATTTAGCAAAAACCCCTGAGAAACATATAATTGGTGGGAAGTTTGAAAGTCTTGGTCATTTGCTGCCCCGGGCATTAAGAGGCCTTTTGAAAAAGTGCTGTTTCTTGCATTATGGAGAATGTTGGATCTATTATTTATGCAGAGTAACTCATACATAGAAAACTCAGGATATCCCCGACTGAACTGCATCAATTTTAGCAATTCTTTCTTTATAATCTGCCCCCTACAAGCCCAATACTAAATTGGTGAAGTGCCCCTTCAAGGCCCATACTAACCGTTATCTTACCACAAAAATCATGGAGCAGATTGATGAATAAATATGTGGTACATCACCGTATCACATATCCCTGTTTGAGATTTTGAGGTAAAAACGGCAGAGATGAGCTGAACTCACTGAGCAAACGCACCCGAGTCTATTTAAACTGTGCAAACAGATCGAGTGAGAATACAGCCTCAAACACCTCTCTACATTTGTACATTTAAAAATCCTCTTCGTTGTCACAGGCAGATGGCTCAGTCCATTTGCTGCTGGATGACTGCTCATTGGTGTGAATATAACACTTAGAGAGTGTCCTGGATACGAGGTAAGGACTGCACTGTGGTTTTAAAAAAATGCTCTTTGCTCTGAAGGAGTTACAGTTCTATAGGATAACAGCACATGACAGCATGAATGGCCACCATTTTCTATTCATGCTGTACTGTGTTTGATTCACTTCTCATCAGTGGTCTAGTTAACTCTAAGAAGTGTGTTAAAATCAACTTTTGTATATTATAAACCAAAGAGCTCATGTTAAGCGATCTGATTGTAAACTAAGGTACAATAAGCAAATATAAATGGCATTGACTTCTTATGTCTTTATAAAACTAACTTTTCATTGGTTGAAACAACGCCATTAAGCTTTGAAATAATGAAATCATATCACTTTATGACATGAGTTATTAAATTTATACCATGGCTTCATTCGAGACCCAAGAAAACTATGGTAACAAAAGCCAAATGATGTTAAAAGATACACTGCAGACTTGAGATGCAGCCCGGAGGCTGCAAAGACTGCCATTACCTTATCTATCATTATCTATCCGGCCTGAGAGTGTGGCTATATTCTTTGCAGGGTCAGATCAGGCTTAGCTTCACTGAGCAGTGTGTTTAAGTGTAAACATGTGTTTCTTACTTTTTGTATCCGTCACGTATCACGACAGCAATTTGGCAGTTTATGATATTTTAATCCTATCCACCTCCACCCACTAAAGCTGAACCTAATCTCTTTTTACTGCAAATTATATGTGGTAACAGTTCCATTGGTTTGGCACTTTTACTTACAAAAAACTGTGGTGCACGTAACTGCATTTTTGAGCTGTAAACGAAGTTAAATGACTGTACTGTAATGACACGCAACCATGTCGCTGTGTATATTGACAGTATAATCAAATTCATTTTAAAAAAAAACTTATAAAACATAGCTCAACACACCATAAACTGTTTTCAATCATCCTGATCCTGGCAAAACCAATGCTGCAAATGATTTATGTGAGATTTTTGGGAGGATTTATTCATATTGTGAAACTTAGGCCCAGTTCCCCAGCAACACTAGCATTTGCAGACCCCTAAATTGAATCCAATCAAAATAGTATCATTAATATCCCAAAAAGAATCAATAGAAACTTATGTCATGATTAAACTTGTGATTAACATCTCTATCACATCCAGTGCAGTCTTTTGCTGCATATTTTAGATCTGCTAGGAGGAGGAGCTCCAGCAGAAGTTGGGTGTGTAGTTCCTCCTTAATTGATCTAAGCCTGCTATCTAAGACCTAAGACCCTGCTGCGTCAATAAATGAATATGTCTTACCCAAGTTAAACTATAAAGGATCATAATTGAGACTGATTGTTTCTTAACCACAGAATGAGCTGGTCAATACGGTCCAACTGTAGCATTTCTCATCCACAGGACATCCCTGTCACGTGCATCAAACACTTTGTTGTGCTGATGACTCATATATGACTCACAGGACTGATCCCAATTATTTGGAACAGTAAATTCAGAGTCTTTCTGAGCGTCTAATCACACATTTGCTCAGTTGCTCCTCCTTAGGCACTGTTGAAGAAGCCAGCTTTGTTTATCCCTACAGCTTAACACTTGTTGATGTCAACATAGCACAAGCTCGATTCAAAAGATGCTTGTGTTTCGACGATTCAAGGGCTCCATGACATGTCATCGGCTACACAATAGGATTAGATAGAAGCAGCATCCCCATTCAAGTAAATTAAAATTTTCTGCACAATCACTGTGTTGAAATGCCTATGTATGAAACAAGAGCGCAGCATTAATGCTCTACAACTTTATTCAAGCTGTGCAACCTTTGACTTCTTGTCATGTAGTTTTTATTTATTCAGGCAATAGTGTTACAGTTTAGTTTTTCCTTTTTATTAAAAAGGACAGTGCTTCTTAAGTTTCTACAAAATAACTCTGCGTATGAGATATGCTTTGTGGAAATTAGCCCCAGGACGTCATCCTCAAAGCAGTGGAAAGGAAACCAGACCCCATAATAAATATGATACATTTTGTCATGTTTCTGAAGTTCACTGTGTGGAAAAAGGTTTAGACTGGAAAGCCACTGACCTAGAGAAGACTCTGGTTATGTGAAAGCAGACTCTCCAGCACAACATTTGCATCAGTGGTGCAAATCCAACACCCACGTCCATACATATCTCAGAGGTGGCAACGCCCTGTCCTTCTGAATCCTCACATATAGGTCAGGAAACATTGCTGTCATTTTTGCTACACTTATCAGGCTCATAAAAAGTGCCTTGCTGAATGAATCATATGGACCTTAGTCACTGTAAAGGCAGCCAGCTGGCTGCAAGGGAATCCAACTTGTAATGTGAATTTGGCAGTAAGTAAGGCTTAAACCCAAAAATGGAAAATGAGATTAACACTCTCTAAAAACACCATTTCATTCGTTATGTAACAATAGCTGACAATGAGATGATTTGGAGATGCAAACAAATTATAATTGGATCTAAAGTTTTGGCATATATCTGAAAAAGGAGTTTTTCACTGCAACCTTTTATAAATACAAATGGTTGGTGTGCAATTTACTGGAAACTGCATGAAAACTAGCCAGTTTTTGCAGGTAATGTCTATAGTCTGGAGCAGTCATCCAGCTGTGTTACCTCACTGGAAAGAGAGGTGACAGAAGAAACCACTGTGAATCATACAAAACTAGTTCACACAGACTAATTTCCAGTAAATATTAAGAGTTATTACTAACCAAAATATTTTTAATTCATTCATCAAACTTCCTCAGAGGTTTAGTTTCCTGAGGTAATAATTTGTATTTTTGTTTCAGGTCCATGAGTTTCTTGCATTGTGAGCATTAACAGTGCTTTAGTTAAGTTAAATATAATTATAAAACTTCATTGTGGATGTTTTTCGTCCTCCACGTCATACCTGTTCCTGTAACACGGACGCTGCCGTTTCACTTTGACTAACCGCCTCACCATGCTGCTGTTATCTTCACGGACCAGATAGCTAACCTAACACTGAACACAACTCTGTCAAGGCCAACCAAAATCCAATTTGACTCCGGGTTAAGTTGCCACATCGGTATTTGAGGGCAGCGTATTTATAAGGTTTCTTGGCAGGAAGCCGTGGAGGCTGAACCCGGTGTGAATTAAAAGTCACACATGGTTTGACGGTTGCTGCTAACGCTATGAGGCCGTTACAGTTAGCTAGCAACTGATACTACACAAAGTTTGTTTTTCTATAAGTTTTCCTATAAATAACATATTTATATCGTATATTTCAATACATATGATGTTTATTTAGCAAGTTATTAATTTGGCGGTTGTAATACACTGCTCGTGACTTTCGTAACATCCTCTCGCGCCTGTATGCGTCACTCGACATTAAACGCATCATCACACCGTGAAGTCCGTTAATTCCCGCAAGAAAGTGCTGGAAACCTACTTGTCGATGGCTGTTTCGCTGCTGACACCATCTTTCTTCAGCTGGTCATCGAGCTCCACGGCACCTTCAGTTTTCGCGCAGTAGGAACGAAACTGTGCGGTGCGAAACGCCGGGCGGTGCGAAGCGGCATGGAAGATCTTCAGTTGAGTAGATACGGCTCGTGCATCAGCGGAGGCGGCGCCGAAGCAGCAGTGGCGGGTCGGTAACCAGGTCTTCTGTCTAGAGCCGGACAAGGGACGCTTGAGGGTGACTTCAAACAACTCCTTCAGCACTGTCGAAAACCTAAAATGTAACATCTCAATCCTGTCAGGCAATTGGAGAAAAAAGTCGTTCTTCCAAACAGATCCGGTAGTAGATTAAAAGGTTGTTACGGTTTGTCTCTGACCACGTTTACCGACTATGAGGCGATGACACATAGAGTCCGGTGTCTAAGCATAAGTAGCGGTGCGGTCACGCCCCCTCACAGCTCCTATTGGTTGAATTGAAGTAAGGCCCGCCCCTCGGGATCATTTATGACGCAGCAAGGCTTCTATTGGACTATTTTTGTGTCAGTCAATACATATGTTTTTTTTTTCTTTCAGACAGCGAGCTGTGAATGAAAAACTAAGCAGGATTTTATTCAAAAATTAAAACTTAAACCAAACGTAAATAAGATGTAAAAGAACTGCGGCAAAGTGAATTAAAATGACAACTTTTAATTATAACTGTAACTAAACCGAACTGATATTGCCTAGCTTGAAAATTAACCAAAACAGAGCAAATTCAAGGACGGGGCGTTGCCGGCCCTGAAATATGTATAAACATTGGCTTCTTCTGCACATGTCAATGCCGGTGGCTTTCCAGTCTCTCATGACTATTTTCTAGGAAGGAACTGAATAAAACGTGACTTGTCGCCTCTATTATGGGATGCATTGCCTTTTTCACTCCTCTCTTCATACGCTTACGAGGTCCTGGACACAAAACTTTCACAATTTTTAGACGCATGATTATTGTTGCGAACTTATTGGCACGAAAAAACGAAAAAAAGGGAACAAAATTTTACTAGACTGAAAGTGAAAAACACATATTACATCCTTCGAGACAAACTAAACCGAACCATACTGCTGATTTATAAAATGGTCTAAAATCAAGTAAAATGAAGTCAATCCATGTCAGTCACAGTTTGATGTATTAGGTTAATTTATCATCATTTTTCAACATATGCCTGCAAAATTAAATGAAAGTTGCAGCCTCTAAATACAAGCATTTGTTAGAAAATGTAAATGCTAACACAGGTGTCTTCTTATCCTTCACTCAGACTCAGAAGTGTTGAGATGTGAATGCAAAAGTTCTTTCTCTGACCCAAACAGCTGAGGTCCTCAATACAAGGCTGCAGACCTAAACACAAGCCAGGCAAAAAGGACAATGTGAGAGTTAAGTGCTGCCCTCTTCCAGTGTGTGAGGAGACTTTTGGTGTGTAATGACCTCTAGTGGCAGAAAATTACTCATTAAGATATGGCTTGGGGTCACATCAGCATCAAACTCCAAATTAAAGTATATAGGAAGCCATAAAAGAAGTTAATTTGACAGGTAAAACTTAAACATTTGCATAAACCTGAAGGCTGATTCACTGTTTATTGTAGGCTTTTAAAAGTGACATTGATTGAGAGTAGGTTTAGTTCTGATTATTTAAGACAATAATTATTTAAAGAGTTTTATTATTTAATGTTAAGTGTAGGTTAAAGTCACATTATTAATGTTGATCCTGAATATTAAAACCAGGTGCACAAGATCTCCTGTATACATTAATATTTGCCTCATATATAAGGTTCTGTGGACAACACAAAGCAATATAATATGGACTTAAAAGGCATCAGTAGCTGCCCTTAAGTTCAGGTACTAGTATGCTAAAATTTATTTCATATTTATGTATTTTACATTACAATTTATTCATTCATTCATTCCATATACTATATATCCAATACAGTTGTTGAGATCACTGAAAATGTAGTTGAGGACGTTTTTTTTGCCCT
Source organism: Acanthurus leucopareius (assembly GCA_029814765.1). Lineage (NCBI taxonomy): Eukaryota > Metazoa > Chordata > Actinopteri > Acanthuriformes > Acanthuridae > Acanthurus > Acanthurus leucopareius. Next base: position 21,337,199 of record JAQMCX010000011.1, on the reverse strand, counting down.
TAGTTTTGTCTGTCAGGGCGGAATAGCACTCAGCCTGCGTGCAATACCCAGCACACCTCTCCAGTTCAATGTTGGACGGTAATTAAGTGATTAGCCCCATGGTTTGGGACAGTTTTGTGCGCACTAGGAAGCAGGAAACCCTGACAGTCACAGCTCAGGGCAGTACAAACACAAAAAGTGTACAGCAACTTTCCACGTCCTCCTCCTGCGCGTCCAGAAGTTGCCACGAATACACAGCAGCAAGATGTGGGGGTTAGTAAGCTGCACACTTTGCCTCTTTGTGTCCTCACAGCTCGGCTTAATGTCCGTCTGGGTGATGGCAGATGAGCCGGTCGGCGAGGTGAAGATTGAAGTTTTGTTCAAGCCCGAGGTTTGCACTCCGCAGAGCAAAAGAGGAGATCTGATAAACGTTCACTACGATGGGTTCCTGGCCAAAGATGGTTCCCAGTTCTACTGCAGGTTTGTGCATCGAGTAAAACCAATTTGCTTGCTGTTGTCAGATATTATCTTTACAAACGAAAGTTATACTTTAAAAGGCTCTATGCACATGAGTAGGCACTTAACTTTCTGTATTAAGTAACTCAGCCTCGTCCATCAATCCATCACATTTGCAAACTTTAAGTGAGAAAAATTCAAATAAATCCGAAATACTCGAGATGATTTTGCAGCCTGGTGTGCGTGTGAATGAGACTGACTGTCCATTATAATTAAAGTAATAATATGCTGCAAAGTTGTGTGGCTTTTTTCTTCAGACAGCTGATTCAAGAGTGCACAAAAACACACGTTAAAACCATCAATTAAATGAAGTGCTCAGATGTGCCCTTTTTCTCACTACAACATTGTGGCTGAAAGAGAGAAATAGGCACATTAACACCACAAATTTGTTTGCCAACTTCTGCATTCAAATTAATACAAATACATATGAATGGCATCAGATTCTTGTGACCTGCATGAGATTAAAATATGTCTGAACTGCTTAATAGGCATGTAAAAGACAGTAATTAAGAAAATTAAACAGTAACTGCACAGTATCTTACAAAGATGCCAAGCTGCATTCAAAAGCATAGTTTCCTGCATATCATATTGATTTGAAAGTGGATTGATTGACAGACTGTTTGTTTTTGTGCTGTTTCTGCTTTAGTCGATCAGATAAAGCTGGACACCCTCAGTGGTTTGTGCACGGCGTCGGACAGGTAATCAAAGGCCTTGATATCGGGATGAAAGACATGTGTCCTGGAGAGAAAAGAAAAATAACTGTTCCACCTGAACTGGCCTTCGGAGAAAAAGGCAAAGGTAAGTAAACAGAAGGGGCATTGCATTTATTTCAGTATCAGCATAAAGATTATATTTCCCCCAGGTGTTTGATCTCCTGGTGCGATTTAAGCTCTAAAACACTGGATGTTACACTTCCCATTATGCAATTGGGTGGCATTATTTCATCAGACACTTCCTGTCCAGTAGACATCCACATCAAAACAAGCTTTTGTTGTAGATTTGTGCTCTCTAAGCCTGAGGAGCACAGGAAATCAACAGAAATGGACAGCAGTTGTATGCATACATTGTACTTAACAAGTTAAAAGCACAAGTGCTCAAAACTGATGATCAGATGTGTTGTTTTGTATTGTTTCTGCTGTGTGAGCTGCTTTCATGCTGTCTTGTCTTCTTTTGCAGCACTTTAGTTGAAAGGGCATCAGTGTTTCCTCTCAGCCCTGCTGGCATGTACTGTAAGCATGCACAAAGGTTTTAAGGTCTCTACCTCACTTCACTCTTTACTGCACTCACTCGAGTGTTCTCAGTAAACTAACAACTGAATAGTCTTTAATCTTTAGCTGCTGTTTCCTATGAACCTCTTCCTGCTGATGTTAATAAGTGCATAAAGGTTTGTTATGATGGTGGTGATGCTTAAAGTCTGTGACTCTGCATTTCAGGTTTCATTTCTTGATGAAACGGTTTTGCTGAGAGTGCATGCAGCACTGTTTTAAGTTGCAGTTACAGACATGTTTACATGCTAATTGAACACTGCAATGTTCTTTTTTAACTGCATGTTGCACTAGTTTTATATTTTCTTTTTTGCTAAATGAATATTTTAACTGTTATTTTTCATAGAAACCTGCTCTTGAAGATTAAATTGAAATGTGTTATCCTATGATTCATTCATTGATTTAATCGGAGGCTCTTTCAGTCACAACAAAGTCTAAAAATGCAGATAAAATCAAAATGTTCCTCGAAATGCAACTCACATCTTTCATGAACTTTTTTTTAAAACAACCTCACAGTTTCAGCCTTTAAGGTCGAGTCGTGATCATGGCGTTTTAATCACTTGTGGTCTTTTAAAATGCTGATGTTCTGTTGTTTCCTCTTCATTAAACAGATCCAGTGCCACCCAATGCCACGCTGGTCTTTGAGGTGGAGGTTTACGCTGTGTCCAGGGGACCACGCAGCATGGAGGCTTTCACACAGATAGACCTGGATAAGGACAAAAGTCTCACAAAGAATGAGGTAACTATAATTTACAGGCTGATAATTATCATAAAAGCAGCTCATACAAAGTAAAGGCTTCAGGCGGCTTGTCAGAGGGCCACGGGGGGAAAAACGAGCCGCTAAGCTCCTTGTTAAACACGGTTTACTCTGTGCAGTTTGTACAGATTTTACATGCAAAGGTAACATCCGACCAAATATTTGTTTTACAGTCATTTCACATGCATTTCTTTACGTCTTTACTGCGCTCGGTCACATGGATATTGGATATAACAGGCTTTCTAAATAGCTTTTAAGCTAAAAACTGAGTTGAATCTTTTCTCTGTCGCCCCATGAAGAGTGAAGTCCACAGGTGTTTGAGTTTTCATTATCTAAAATCATAAATATCCACCAATGGCACAAGAGACTTGTTGGACTTTAAAGCACTCTGCTATTAACTTATTAACTGTGTATCTTTGCTGCGATTAAATTATTTATTATTAACCAGATATAAGGATGACTAATGCTTTGCCAGCAGGTTTAGTCAGGATGTTATCTGGACTGTTGGTAGCACATGAAAAGACAAGTTAATGACCTGCTGTTGATACCGTTCACAGTTTTATTGTAATATTTAGCTTCTGCAGCCTGTCAGGGCCTTGTTACATAAGACGAGTGTCGTTTAAGTCTTTTATTGACTCTGAAGGTTGAAAAATGAAGTGTTCCTTTCTTCTCAGGTAAAAGAATACTTGAAGCTGGAGTTTGCAAAGGATGGGAAACCACGTGACGACCCCTTCTATGAGAAGATTATGGCCGATATCTTCCAAAAGAACGACAAAGACAGAGACGGACTGATCAGTGCGACGGAGTATAATATATATCAACACGATGAGCTCTAGTGTCAGAAGTAGTGGATCATGTCATTTTTTTTTGTGTCCACACTCAGATGTTCTTACACTGTTAGATGCCAAATTGTGATTTTGTTCTGTCTCATTTTTTTAAATGACACTTTACTTTTTTAGTGTTACCACTTTACTTTGACATGCCTGATGTCTGCATGCCACTTTTCCCAGAATGCCCTTGGAAAACACCTGCCTGCATTCTGGCCTGTTCAAGCTGCTGTGGAAGTAGTGCGATGTGTTTCTGCCTCCTCTGTGGCTGAATTCACCCCATATGATTTTTCAGCATCAGTTCAGTGCTGTGTTTAAGTACTTAGAGTCCCCAACATCTTTCCAATCCTGCAGAAACTGTGCAGGACAGAATTTCTCCATCACATGTGAGATCTTTAACATTTGTTGCAAATACCACTAAATTTGATCATTTGAGACTTATTGTTACTGTCATGTGAGATTTTAGAGGGTGTTTTAACCAAACCTGTGAATTTTCTGCCCTCTAATCTGCATTTGCACACGAGCGTATGGATCAATAGATAGAGATTAATGTAAATTTAAAAATGTGACTGCAAAGATAGATTTTTCTTCCCCAAATAGGACATCCAACACAAACAAACCTGATGATAAAATGCACATTAAATTCTTATTATTGTTTTTTTTTAGAAATGTTTACAAGTTCTGTTTACATCTCACATATGAAGTCAAGATCAAGATTCTCTTTGTGTTTGAATTTGAACTCAAGTTTTGTGTTTAGTGTCATAATAAATAATCCATAATGTTAACAGAAATTAACAGCATGTCACCTTTGATGTAGATTTGATCTGATATGAAGACAGAAATAATAAAATGAATGTTTTTTTTAGTCTTATCTGATGATATTTTGCTTATGGTTATGGTTTTCTCACCTGAAATGATCAGACACTGATGTTCATCGTTAAAAGCATTTTGTTTTGTAAGAAGTATTAAAATCAGCTAAGATGTATAAAAACACATTTATTAATTAATAAATAGCTGTGTTTACGCATTTATAGTATATACACAGTACATACTTTGAACTAGGAAAATCTTTGAGCGGCAACACTTTTCTTGTCACTTGCTGATCTTCATCCTGACTGAAGGCAACCTGATGGCTGCTGCCTTCACCTCTGCGGTCATGTCGACTCCCAGCGGTGCTCTGCAATACAACATTTATGTGTATTTTTATCAGCAGTGCAGAAAAATTCAAGCAGAATTCAAGTTACTCTCTACTGGGATATTAAATAAGATCAATTGTTCAGTGCCGACTTACTTTGGCTCATAGCAGACGTTTACATTTGGAGGCAGTATCCCTTTCCCTTCTCTCAGGCGCTCAACACCGTTCCTGGTTAAAAAAGAGAAAGTATTTTGTTTCTGGTGGGCAGTGTGGAAAATCATCTGATAGGCTTCACTGTAAAAGCTTTAGTAAAGGTCAGTAAACACACCATGCAATCATCACTCCGTTGTCAGTGCAGAATTTGGCCGGAGGACAGAGCAGACGCAGTCCTGTCGTCTCAGCAATAATGGCCAAAGCCTTGCGGATATACTGGTTGCTTGCAACTCCACCAGACAGCACCTGTCAAAGACGAATAGTGATGAAAACCTCCGAATCTGTAATCACACTCAGATTAAAAAGATTGGGCCAGTGTTATTCTGCATTTCCTTTTTTGTCAGCAAATCCCAAAATGTGTTAGTCCATCTTTAATCTGTGGCACTCAACTTCAAGCCCGTTTGAAGACATAAATTTATAATCATAGGTCTCAACAGTTCTAATTTTTTTTTAAATGGCTTTTTAAAGATCCACTTCATTCAAAGATGTTTTACTAATGATTCTGTCTCCTAAAAATGGAAGATCTTGCCTAAACTGATTTTTATCTGAACAAGGTTTTTCACTAGAGGGGTGTTTTCTCATTTCTCTACTCAGGGGAGCAATGTCTGTGCACAAGGCTGAGATTCACACATAACCTGGGAAAGCTTTAATTGACCAGCTTAGCACTGCAAAATAATAATTTTCATTCAGTAAGCAAAACACAAAGTGAAGTAAGGCACTCACCAAGGTGGGACTGCTTGCTGGAAGCAGGCCGTTTGCCTTACAGAACAAGATGGCTCGATGTGTGCGCTTTGCAAGATGAGAGGCGACTGTGTGCTGTGTGGCAGCTGCAATGTCGTTCACACACGATAACAGTGTCCCCTGTTCTACACCTACACAGGGAGGAAAAAGACAGTGACACATGTAATTTATCTGTTTTTTTCCCTTTTTATTAAAAGCCCAAATCTTGGATGTGTTGCGGAGCATATTTCATCTTTTCATAGCAGGAAAAGCATTTAAAATAATAACAATTATTCCAGAAACTATGCTTTACAATTTGATACAACTTGATTTTAGTAACACCTGTCTTCTACAAATCAAAAGTCTTTGAATGTGTTATGGCTGTCATTTCTGAGAACTTGTGTGTCCTTTTACCTTCCTCCTCCTCTTTTTTCACAATTGTCATTGTTACTTGATTTCGTAGCCCAGCAAAAGAAAAGCAGCAGTCATAAGTTTGTCCCATAGGTGTCCTGAAATTAAACCTCATCCTGTCACCATCCTTTGCCAGAAGCTCTATAGCTTGTCCACCACTCAGGTTGGAGCACTGCGGGTGTTTTATGAGGGACAAACGTCTGGCCACCTGGGAATCCACAAAATACAATATTTTACTTGTTTATTCTCAAATATTGGACATTGTGACCAATAATAACAGCCATATTTTACTGGTGAGATCTTACTTTATCCAGAGAATCTCCAGGAGCTTCATCCAGAGTGTGACCAAGAAGCAGAAAGTCATCAACCCCTCGAGCTACAGCGAGAAATGAGTGACCACCGGAGACGAGCAGGACCAGGAAGGGGAAATCGACGGGATGAAGCATCCTGACCGTCAAGGCGTGGGCTTCCATGTGGTGGATGGGGATAAAGGGCTTATTGTGCTGCCTCACAAATCGCTTACTGAACTCCAGGCCGATGCCCAAGCTCAAGGCCAAGCCCGGCTTCACAGTGGTGGCCACAGCTGACAGCTGGCTAGCGTCTATGTTGCTCCTGTCCAAAGCCTCCTGGACCACTCGCTCTATGTTTTCCCTGTGGAGCTGTTGTGCCACTGTGGGGATGACGCCACCAGTCCTTTAGCATTGAAAGAGCAAGGAAGATATGATGAAGCAAAAGTCCTAAAGCAATGAGGAATGCTCAGACCTGTACATTGGGGAAACTAAACAACCGCTTCACAAGCGTATGGCTCAACACAGGAGAGCCA